>OX104128.1:64906769-66106769 GCA_944470555.2 Heterobilharzia americana | reverse complement strand
ATGGAACTGCTGGCCATATAAGGGAAACACCTTACTGCTGTCACATCCCATCCAGCCAGCAGTATGCCTTCGCCCTGGGAACCCCGTAACAGCATAGTGACTCACACTATAACTGCAACTACTTCTCATCTTACCACTATCCGTTTGACTTTCCTGAAGTAGTGGGACCTAGACAGAATAAATGTTCTAGCCAATGTAGCTCGTTAGATCATTGTGATATACATGCCTGATCACCACTTCAAGGTAGCAGCTGTTGGTCATGATTGACTCATAGTGACCAGACTTATTTAGGAAAAGTGTTCATATTGGTTGTCATAAATAGACAAAACTAATCATGTTTTATTGTAAAATATCTTGGTTGTATTGGGTTCTGTGAGCTGGGTTGTTTAATCGTGAAGCTTTCATTGCCTTTCTAGACGACATCATCAGCACTAACTTCAGTATGAAGTGAGCTGTCAATATCTCTCCCTGAGTGATTTAGTGGTTTGCTCTGACGATGTGGTCTGTGATTGATTGTTTCCTTCGATTATTGTGTCACTGATGGTATAGACTTTCCTGTTGACCAACAAGGCGACGAAAGCTTCACGATTAAACAACCCAGCTCAGAGAACACAATACAACCAAGACCATCCACCTGAGCTACAAATATTCTCCATCATTGTAAAATATCTTTGGTAGTATCATAATGGATGTGAAGAGCAATATAGTCACGTCTTAAATAATTCTGTTGTGGAATGAGTAACTAGAGCGAAACAGTTGCGCCCTATGCTCTCTGGTCTTCAAAACTTCTCTCTCTGATTTCGATCAATAATACTAACCTTGCGATAACATCTAGTTTGGAATACTTCATCCCGAAAAAGTATTATAGTAACCTGTTAAGCATAGATTGATGCAAAGAAAGGATATTTGTGAACTAGCACTAACTATCACTGCAAATAATCATCAAATTGAGATGGTTTAACATTAATCAGAGATAAGAGTAAACCTTAAACTTGTAGATACCTTCCTCGGAAATATGCCGCTGGAAGTAAGTAAAATATACCAGTAATCTTAGCTATAAGCGTTAAACATAGAAATACTATAAAGCTGGTAAATGTTAGCGGTGGACTACTTTGTTAACAGTCCAAATATAAAATAACCGTTCATTCAGCCAGGGGTTTTAGCTACTGTTTGTCCTTCGTAATCTTGACCAGTCTATGAGAGTGAGACGGTTAAGGAGGTTGCAGATCAAAATGAGTTTTGAAGAAATCGATTCTTCCAATAACGTTCTAATACAATAATTTACCATCACAACAATGTACATTTTTCAAGTTGTTATTCTTCGTAGACTGACATCAGTTGGAGGAACAATTGAGACCTGGGAGCACTGGAAAGTTGTTTTGTCCTAGGGCAGATTCTGATCCAGTGGCTCAATGGTAACGAGCTGGCCGCGGGACCTAAAGGCTACGGACCCGATCCCTGTTGTTGCGGGGTCGTGGGTGAGCACTGATAAAAAACCCTACAACTAGCATCAGAAGACAGTGAAAAGGAAGATGTGTGCTGTTTTTAGGTCCATCCTTTCTAACCCCTCCTTTCCATCAGGAGGGTAGAATCAGGATGGAACTGCTGGCCATATAAGGGAAACACCTTACTGCTGTCACATCCCATCCAGCCAGCAGTATGCCTTCGCCCTGGGAACCCCGTAACAGCATAGTGACTCACACTATAACTGCAACTACTTCTCATCTTACCACTATCCGTTTGACTTTCCTGAAGTAGTGGGACCTAGACAGAATAAATGTTCTAGCCAATGTAGCTCGTTAGATCATTGTGATATACATGCCTGATCACCACTTCAAGGTAGCAGCTGTTGGTCATGATTGACTCATAGTGACCAGACTTATTTAGGAAAAGTGTTCATATTGGTTGTCATAAATAGACAAAACTAATCATGTTTTATTGTAAAATATCTTGGTTGTATTGGGTTCTGTGAGCTGGGTTGTTTAATCGTGAAGCTTTCATTGCCTTTCTAGACGACATCATCAGCACTAACTTCAGTATGAAGTGAGCTGTCAATATCTCTCCCTGAGTGATTTAGTGGTTTGCTCTGACGATGTGGTCTGTGATTGATTGTTTCCTTCGATTATTGTGTCACTGATGGTATAGACTTTCCTGTTGACCAACAAGGCGACGAAAGCTTCACGATTAAACAACCCAGCTCAGAGAACACAATACAACCAAGACCATCCACCTGAGCTACAAATATTCTCCATCATTGTAAAATATCTTTGGTAGTATCATAATGGATGTGAAGAGCAATATAGTCACGTCTTAAATAATTCTGTTGTGGAATGAGTAACTAGAGCGAAACAGTTGCGCCCTATGCTCTCTGGTCTTCAAAACTTCTCTCTCTGATTTCGATCAATAATACTAACCTTGCGATAACATCTAGTTTGGAATACTTCATCCCGAAAAAGTATTATAGTAACCTGTTAAGCATAGATTGATGCAAAGAAAGGATATTTGTGAACTAGCACTAACTATCACTGCAAATAATCATCAAATTGAGATGGTTTAACATTAATCAGAGATAAGAGTAAACCTTAAACTTGTAGATACCTTCCTCGGAAATATGCCGCTGGAAGTAAGTAAAATATACCAGTAATCTTAGCTATAAGCGTTAAACATAGAAATACTATAAAGCTGGTAAATGTTAGCGGTGGACTACTTTGTTAACAGTCCAAATATAAAATAACCGTTCATTCAGCCAGGGTTTTAGCTACTGTTTGTCCTTCGTAATCTTGACCAGTCTATGAGAGTGAGACGGTTAAGGAGGTTGCAGATCAAAATGAGTTTTGAAGAAATCGATTCTTCCAATAACGTTCTAATACAATAATTTACCATCACAACAATGTACATTTTTCAAGTTGTTATTCTTCGTAGACTGACATCAGTTGGAGGAACAATTGAGACCTGGGAGCACTGGAAAGTTGTTTTGTCCTAGGGCAGATTCTGATCCAGTGGCTCAATGGTAACGAGCTGGCCGCGGGACCTAAAGGCTACGGACCCGATCCCTGTTGTTGCGGGGTCGTGGGTGAGCACTGCTGAGGAGTCCCATACTACAATGGAACCGATGTCCAGTGCTCTGAAATTCCATTTATCTCTCCAACTGATGTCAGTCCACGATGAATAACAACTTGAAATATTTCCAAATCTCCACAAGTCCCTCAAAAATGTACATTTTTATTTTCACAGCTGAGGTTTTCCGTGAAACTGTTTGTTATTGACAAATATTAAGCTCAGTAAAACAGAAACTTTAACCATGCCAAGTTTCAAAAAATAAGAACTAATATGTAAACCCTATTTCCAATTCAGTTTCAATATTTCTGATATATCTACTTGATACTTCATCTAATTCGCCTTCCACTAAGGCATCTTTTATCTTTTTATACTTTAACATTATGCTACTCATTTGTTTTCAGTAGAATCGTTAGCCTATCATTATTTTTGTAAATTGAGTATTTTCATGCTGGTTCGATGACATTACTTCACCATTCTTTCCTTTTAAACGCTGTCTAAATTATTTCTTAGACGGTAGTTTACCTTGTTTTCTTTATGCTTTCACTTAACTCAGTGCAATTTTCGTGGTTTTCCGCTGTTTATTGGTCATCCAAACCTTACATTTGTGTGCAAAAGAAGTACAGTATAGTCTTCGTCTTTACATTGACTTCAGTTTAATTTTATCTTGCTTTTTCATCTTTCCTTCAGTGTTAGGTTAATCTCCGGAATTTTGTTTCATCGTGATCATCATTACTTTTAACTGTTTTCGGTGTTAATCCACCTTATCGTTTCGATAAGTATAACTTTTAGCATAAACATTCATATTGTCTCGATTAACTTGTCTCAGTCATATAGTCTAATCCTTTGATTGTCGATTACTTCTACCATATCTTCACCCCTTTTTAATTTGTACGCACCCTATGAGCAAGTTAGGGATATTAGATCACTTTTTTTGTTACCACTGAAAATCCACGTTTCCAACTGGCAACATTATTATAACACAAACTATCATTACTATTTATTGACATACTTGTTATTCTCCGTTGTTTTGTTGGATCGAATTGTTCAACCTCTCTACCTTCAGGTTGATATTCATCATATACGGGCATCAGTTGGAGAACCATTAGAAACCTGAGAATACTGGGCAGCTGTTTCACCCTAGTATGAAACTTCTCAACGGTGTATGCCAATGACACCGCCTCCATATATCAAGTTTAAGAACTTCAGATTCAGTGGCGAGCACGTATCCATTGAGCTGTAACGTGCTGGCCGCGGGACCTGAAGGACGGGATAACTGGTGTGCACTGTTTAGGAGTCCCATACTAAGACGAAACAACTGGCCAGTGTTCTCAGGTCTCTAGTGGTTCTATAGTTGATGTCAGTTCATGATGAATATCAACGAGAAATCAATCAATAAGTCCCTACAAACCTCAAAACTGAATACACTTTTACATCAGAATACATTCTGATGACATGATTTAATAGAAATGAAATGAACTTTTCATATTCTGACATGAATCCCATCCCAGAGTACTACTGTAAAACATTTCAGTTGAAATGTATTTCAGAGTTTGACCTTGTTATCTGTATGCTTATTTTTCAGCCAAGGTATTGAACAGTTCCTTTTTCATGACCGTTTTTCCTAGGACACACGTATCTGTAAGTTCACTTTCATCTTTTAACTTGATATAGTTGCAAACAAGTAGAATAAAAAATGCAAACTTCTTCGAGATTCACAAAGTAACTAGGATGATACATCAAAGAAGCTAGATCTACTGATAGAAGTCATACATTGCTTCTACGTTATACATTTGCTTTCCCACATTTCAGTAGCTTTATGGCATTCAGGACTTCTATTTTTGTTGGGGGATTTATGTTCACTTGTAATTCAGCTGCTGCAGGTGGTATTTCTGGACGAAGTGCAGGTGGTGATGGTGGTGGTCGATTCAAGAGCTTCTTGAAGTGGTCAGCCCATTGTTTCCTCTGTTTCTCTTCTTTGATAATTAAATTTCCTTCTTCATCTCTTATTGGCTTCGTCTGCATTGATCTCTTCCCAGATAGCAACCTGGTTATTTGATACAACGTTGTCAGGTCTCTCTTACCTGCAGCCTGTTCTGCTTCACTTGCCAGTGTTTCGTAGAAGTGTCTTTTGTCTTTGCGTGCACTCTTCTTCACTTCTTTGTCCAGTGTTTTATACATTGTGCTCAGTTCCTCTTGTCGTTGAGCATCCTTGCACTAATTTATCTTCTGCTTCACTATCCTCCTCTCCTCTATCAGCTTCCAGGTATCCGTCGAGATCCATTCCTTGTCTTGCACTTCTTCTTCCTTCCTAATACGGCTGTGCAGGTTTCTTTCCACATAGCTTTCAAAGACTTCCAGTGTTCTTCTACACAGGTTTCTTCAGGGATGTTTCTCGATGTCTCCCATTTTGTCTTGATGGCTGGCTGCCGTGAAGATCTCCTTTGTAGTTTCATCCTTCAGTTTCCGAGTGTTGTACTTGAATTGAGGTCTGTCACCAGCTTCCTTGAAGGCTTTCAACTTGATTTGGAAGGTTCCTTGCACTAGATAGTGAGTGGTGTGAACCTACATCTGCTCCTCTTCTTGACCTTGTGTCAAGTAGACTGCGTCTCCATTTTCTTGAGATTGAGATAAAGTCGATTTGATTTTTAGTGTGTCCATCTGCTGAAGTCGAATCCATGTCGCTTTGTGGATATCCTTGTGCTTGAACACAGTGCCTCCAATCACCAGATCGTTGAATGCACAGAATTCTGCAAACAATTCTCCATTCTCGTTCATTTCACCGAGTGCTTCTCGACCCATGGTTAGTTCTCTTCCTGTGTTGTCCCCTCCCAGTTTGGCATTCATGTCACCCATTAGAATTTTGATATCGCCAACTGCGGTGCTTGTCCAGTGTTGATTGGAATCGTTTGTAGAATTCCTCCCTTTTCTCTTGCTCTGTGTTATTTGTAGGTGCATAGCATTGTATGATTGTGACCTTCCTTCCTTTTGAGTTGAATCTTGCTGCCATGATCCTGGAGGAGATTGGTTCCCACTGCATGAGAGCCTTCGATGCTCTTGGGGACATCATGATAGCCACTCCATTATTGAGTGTGCTCGTGGTTGTCGTCTGGGTGACAATATCGGAGTAGATTATTGACTCTATAGTTGGTAGTTTATAGATCCCAATTCTATTCCACCTGCTTTCGGAGATTCCTAGCACTTCGATGTGATACCTTCTCATCTCGTTTGCAATGTGGGCTGCCTTGCTGGTTTTAAACATGATGCGGACATTCCATGTCCCCACGTTTACTTTCGCTTTCATTGAGAGAAGACACATCGGCCAATTGGCTTCCCGAAGGCTTTCACCAACTGGCGTCATTTCGCCTCTCCGATTCCAGCGGGGAATAATTTTGGTTTTATTTATTATATTTTGTTTGTGCTTTGAAGTTTGTTTGGCGGTTAGATTTGTTTCCCAAGGTAGGGTTGCTAGCTCTATGCCAAACCTTCCCTCTTTACGGGGGCTTAGGACCGGCTAGTAACTAATGAACTAGTTAACCAGGCGAGGTTCGAGCTGCAGTTAGGCGTCAGATAATTTTGCATCCTAGGATCCTCGGCACAATATTAGTCAAACTGGTTCTACAGCTGTCATAGAAAGACTTCTCCCTTATTGGCTGAGATGGTCAGTGAAGTAGACCAGTCAGATGGGACCGCCTTTGATTCTCACACACTCAAGAATGCCTCCATCACTTTAGTTAGCAATGTCCTACCTCCATCTCCAGTAACTCCGGGTGGCAAACTGTCAGCACCTACCGCTTTCCATCGTTTCAGTTTCGATACAGCCTTCTCAACCTCAAGAAGAGTTGGAGGACGGACATCTATGTATTATTCAGGTTCAGGCTGGATGTTAGACAACTATATCTTTGCTATGGACCAGTTGAAGTATGCTCCAAGTTTTCTGCCCAGCGTTCTAGCCGCCTGTCGTGGGAACTTATTGGAGTCCCGTCCTTTTCGGTGATGGTTTCTTTTTGCCGGTATCTTTCCTAAGCCTGAATATTTACCAGCTTTTACCCGACCCTGATGCCTTTTCCATCCCTCTCGTCTTTGCCACCGACCACTGCTCCCGATCATTGCGAAGACTCTTGGTCGACCTACGTCTAAGTTGCTTTCGTTTTTTCTGTAGTTAGAGCCACCTAGAATGAGTCTTCTCGCACCAATCAGTTTGGATGACCTTGCGGAAATCTAGTGATGTTTGCTAACCTTCGGGTTAGTTTTTATATTTTTTTACAGGACCCTGGTTCTTGTGTTGCGGACTTATTGTTTACTACAAAAGGAATGACCCTGGAAAATGTTTATTCCTAATCACTTGCATCTTCACTAAATGTCTAACGTTATAAGGGCATCAATCTTATTCCATCAGTATCCGCTAGTTTTTATGTATACAAACCATGAATGTCATGGGTAGTTGACTGTAATGCTTCTGAGACAGTAAATCATTGTTTCACTTACTTGTTTGTAGATTGCTAAATTTAAACTACTCTACACTTACAGTATATTAGTACCAAAGAGTATCTTCATGTCGAACACATCTTCTTTGTGAAAGATATATTCGAACTGAAAAGTGTTCCTGACCAAATCAATAAAGACGTAGGGATGAATTGATGGAAACATGTTTTGACTACAAATAGGATTTTTGAGGTTATCGAAAAATAAAAAAATATTATTGGAGTTTTACCTTTGTTCATTTCAGTATCCAATTGTCAAATATTGTTTTATATCTGAATCGCGTCCCACCTATGTGATCTCAGAACACCAATTAGTATCACAAAACAACACTCAACAGGTAGGCATGGCTTATTGTTGTAGGCACGCGATTACTAAGCCGGGGTTCATGGGTTTGAACCGCATCATCATCATTGTCAACATAGGACCAGGCATTACTGCGTAACGGTCCGAGTTGACACACCTCATATCACTACATCAAGTAGAAAAGTAGTGAGATGAAGGATGAAGATAAGAGAATGCAGTCAAAAGAAATACAAAGTACGAGAAGAAAGGAAAGAGGAGTGACAAAATGGTGAGATTCGGTATAGTGTAGTTAAGATGAGGATAATGTGTGTATACATCTGGACCACTGACATCGATTCTGAGCCATATCCCTAGAGTCTCCAACCACTGGTTTCTCTTGTCCCGTGAACCCCAACCGGCTAGTGTGCATCGTCCTACATGGCTTAAACCAACAGTCAGAGACTTCATACATTGGTGCCATGTTTTAGTCTGGCCACCTCGGGCCTGAACCGCATCCCTCTCACTGAAGTGTGGACGGCCAGATAGTATTATTAGTCCTCACATACACAATAGGTGTGGCTCATTGCCTACTGCACGAATGTGCATTTGGTTACTGACTGCAATTCAATTTCGATTCTCAAGTTATAATAAACATTTTAACAGAAGACAAAAGATGCTGCTTGTATATGCCTTCCTCTATGTGGAGATTTTTAGAGTTGTTCAAGAAAAATGCATAGTTCACACAACTCAGATTTCGCAATTGAGTAATAAATTTGTTGAGAAACAAAGGTAAAAACAATCGTTTATCGTTATTCTATTTCAGATTCTTTACTACTTTGTCAGCCTATTCATATCGAATGGTTTAACAGAAAAAGCAGCAAGCTATGCCAATCTTGGTACTGGGGCTACAATTCTGATTGGTGCATTAGCGTCACTATTTATTATTGACAGTAAAGGTAGACGTCCTCTGTTGATATTTAGTGTGTCCGTATGTCTTTGCAGCTTTTCACTTTTCACTCTGGCATTAATAATTAAACAAGCCACCGGAATTAATTGGCTTACAGTTGTATCGATCGGACTGACTTATACTTTTTTGTTCGGATTCTCAGTTGGTTTAGGTAGGTATGACTTATTTTTATGTTTTAATGTAAATTTATCATTTTTATTTGACTTCTAATTGGCGAACAAAGTGCTGTTATTGATTGAATTACCCTTTCATGACAATCTTCCATTGGCTAGATAAATACGATATGCTTATCAAGCCAGGTCTTCATACTGTGGGGTCACGAATGCTAAAATGTAATTTTTATGGTATCATTGCTTCTTCATCTTCATCTTACTTACTACTTATTTAAAACACAAACTTGGTACCGGGTAGCCTCCAAGAAATACGGAATGCTGTTGGAACAACACCTAGAAATAAAAGTTGTATAGAAGGAAGACAGAAAAAGAGAAGCGGGAAGGTAGACTGATTGCCATGTTACCTGTCTTGAGAATACATTTAGAAAAGCATCCATAATTTTCGACCTACTTCTTATCAGCGAAAGAAGGAAAAATTTATAGCATAATTGTCTCTGGTTTCAGTTCTGAGCCTCATGCGACAGTATCTTTAGCGACTGAACTGCTCTATCTCTCAGACTTCATCTATCCAGTTGCCAGGCACAAACCGGTGCTGGTCTAAAACAACTATCCTTCAGTTCACTGTACCGCATCATATACTGACCATCTCGCCTTATCGCCTGATTAATCTCAGAGGTAACAGACAGTGCATGATAACGTCCGAATCATTGAAGCCAGTGGTTCAAAGTCACCTCAGCCAGTGCTTCAACACGCCCGCGCTACCGCTCCTCCAAGTTAATTTTTCTAGTGTTTCCATCGCATGTGAGTGATCGTATGAAGACAACGGTGATCGAATATACAGAGTCATCACATATCTTCAGCTCGGAAAGCCTTGCACATCTAACCCTCTACAGTAGGACTGATGTCATAATGGTGCTGAAGGTGACCCAGAATGGAGTATGCCACTCTGGCTTTCGAAATGTGATTGGAAATCTCATCAGTCAAATCTCCATCAACATCTGCACAATTACCCAGGTACAAAAACTTTCCAGTAACTTCTAACAGTTTATCGTCAAGGATGAGAGTGCAGTTACATCCTCCTGCCAATATGTTTGAAGCAGTTCTCACTTTTATAGAGTGAAACACATACCATATTTACGAACACTCACTAGTCATCAATAACTAGTTGAGTTCGACTGAGTAACCTGTACGCTGTTGCTAAGTAGGAGAAGATCATCCACATACTAAAGGTCGATAAGTTTTTCACCTTGTAACAGGTACATACCATCATGCACCTTCCTCAGACATGTCTTAAAAATGTCATCTATGGTAGAGTTAAACGGAAGGGGTGAAATTGAGTAACTTTACCTAGCTTCATTGTTGGTTAGGAACAATTAATTGATATGAACGAAGATATGGTGACGCACCATTGCTAGTTGATGTTCATGTTGGTGGACAGGAAGATGTGGGTTACCCTCTCATGCATAATCTTCGTGCAGTTTCTGCAGTGACATCGACTTAATCTGCTAACCATATGGAGAATATGGAGACAAACAGGAGGTCAAGGATCACGTCAGCAAGACAGGCAATGGGAATGTGTGTGGAGACAATGATAAAGTTTTAATTTTAGCCGAAACCACCAACCACTTCCAAGGTCATCAGAGAAAGCTACTAAGCCAATTGTGGAGAAAATCTTATATCTAATTTCTTTCTGAAGTTTTCTGTTGTATCAGTAGCCAGAAAGAATGAGGTCAACAGCCAATCGATTAGGAATGTCATTTATGTGTGTCTATCTTTGTTCTGATTCTTTGATAATCGGATTATGCCGCCTACACTTTGAAGGCCTTAAAGGCGTTGGCGACCTAAGAGTAGGACAGGGGTCACCCTAAGTAGCGACTGAAATAAACAATTAGGTTTCCTTATTTTGGCTAGAAAGTTAGATTTTGATAAAATGAGGAGGTGAATTTCTGACTGCGTTTGTTGTTAGCGTGGCCTTTATGTAACTCAATAATCTGGATATTGGTAAATGAGAGCAAAGATAGACACTTGAAGTATATTCTTAACTGATTGGTTGTTGCCTCCACTGTTTCTGGCTACGGATACAAGTGAATCGTTGATTCAAAATCCTCACCCCTCCCCCCCCATTACCTCGAACTCCTCCATCGTAATATTGATCATTCTGTAGTCTCTTCAACAATGTCATCATCCCTTGTTTGAATTATCAAAGACTATGCGAGCACCCTGACATGTTCAGTGTTAAAAGGTGGTTGACAATATTGATTTAGGCGGGAATTGGGCACATGTAGGTGAAATCGAAGTCGGCGAAAATGAATGTTTTCAAGTTCTGTATGGATGATTGAATAGGCAGCGGTGTTGTGATTTTAACGATATCTAACCACTAGTTGAGAGCACACTGAAAAGCTCAAATAGGAAACCTGAACTTAGATTAAGCATATCAATAACCGATGACGTCATGAATTGTTGTCATGTCCGAAGTCTGATGATTCTGGTGGTTTCTGCTCTGGTTTGTGATAGACAGTCGAAATAGTTGAAACTGTTTCACAGCCTCATTGACTGACTTTGCGCTGTAGGTGAGTCGTATCACTGAATTCATGACTGGTCAATCGGTGGTTACAACATGCGTGCACATATACTCACACATACACACACAGTTCTTCGATTATACACAGAATCACCTACCTGTAGTCTTCTATTGTGTTGGTTGTGAGGAAATTTGATTGATATGAAAGTCGTCTCATCACTGTTTACGATCACTTAGTTGAATATTAATTTAGTTGTATAAAGGATGTTTTATGTGCAATGAATTCAAAGGACGTTAATCAGCAAAGAGGACCCTTTTCACGGGTTTTCATCAGACCTGTAGAGAGAACGCCATTGAAGGTCTAAGGTGAAATGTCGTTTAGTATCAAAACGTATGGAAGTGTAAATAGTAAGCTGAAAAATAGTTTATTATGGGGATTAGCAAGTTAATCTTGCATAATGCAAAAATATGCAAACATGAAGTAACGAATAAAGTTCAGAAGTGTCTTTATTGTAGAAGGGACTGGAAAATTGGAGTATTATGCTCACAAAAAGTAAGGAGAGAACTTAAATTTTTAACGAAGGAGATGAAGGTAGATTAGAGAAGTTGTCAGCTGGCACTGCATCTACATCATAAACTGAATTAGTGATACTAGGCTGGGATATCTTGCCTTTGTACCGCACTTGTACGCCCTAACAACCAATTCTCCTGCCTCTTACGTAAATGTTGCTTGAGATTTGGCATAAGGCGCTTATAAATATCGATGTATTAAATGTTTGCCAGAATCAAATGATGAGCGTACAGAAGCTTCAAGGAGTTCTCAAAGACTTTATGTTTATTAGCAGATTTCTCATTAAGTGACAAATAACTTCCCTTTCCTTTCTCACGACATTTTGTAGGTATATTCAGTTCGACATATAGCCATGTTCCCTGCTCAGTTTGGTACTTATTTGTGATTCTGGAAGCAATCAATTTACATACGTCGATCCATTTGTGACGATGATTTCAATGACCAACAAAACACGAGATGAAATTGCTACGCAATTACAAGTGATCAGAGTCTAAATACATTCACTCCCTCGGTAGCTGATTTCATTATCATCTGTATGAGTGGCGGAAGGAAGATGATGGGCAACAGAAGGGCAGCAGTAATGCCATATGTAGGTAATGTCGGGAACTAGGTTGTGATCTGTTAGGAATTGCAGAGGATGGTCCGTATTATTTAATCTGGGACCGGCAAATCCTCTTCGCCCACTTGAGCGGCCATTTTTGAATGTTGACTTAGTACCTTTTCACTGAGCTCCCAAGATAGAAAAACGACATCTAGTAAAAAGGTCAATCAACTGATGAAACAATTCATCATTAACTGCATCTAGTCCGTAGTCAGTCAAGGAATAGGCAGTGGTGACGAAAAAACATCGTTTCTCTTGTCAATTATTGCTCACTCTAATAGAAAATTTCAGCCTAAAAACCTACAAACGACTGCCAACAAGGATCCAATCGACAAGTTCAGCTTCGGTTGTGATACTAAATGCAACATTAGTACTAGCGAGTTGAACATGCCACAGAGTTTTTCGTACGTGCTGGTAGATCAAGAAGCTGTTTAAAGCGCTTCAATGGAACACTGTATGCAGGTTGCACAGGTACAGTAAACATTAGTAAGATTCTTAATTAGTATTTCAATTACTTTCATTAATCGTGAATTGACGTCATCACATAGTACCGCGTATAACTGTTTCACAAGTGCTAGCTGCAGCACTTGAACGTTATGGGTGCAATTGAAAACAAACGGATGATAGAAAAGCGTACAAAAAGCCAAAATTAGAAATCAAAAAATGATTTAGTGTATAATGGTATGTTTACAGTGAAAAGTTAGACATTACTCCTATCACATCCAAATTGTCGATGCATCTAGGAAAACGTTATACAGAGTTGAGCATTAAAAGAAAATTTACTGCAGACACCAACTGGTTATCTGGATGTAGTTTAAAGCTTAAGTAAGTATCTGAATACATAAATTTTGAAGGTCATAAGCTATTATGAAACTGCATGTTATTTCTAATAGATATTACGATAAACTCACAAACTTCTGGACATGTTAAAAAAAATACTACTGTTTCTAATCCAATTCGATTATTCATATTACTTTACACCGATTGCCTCGTTACACAATGTTGGCTGGCTGTGGTGGGTCGAGGCTGGAAAAAAGCTCGAGGTGGCCAGACTAAAACATGGCACCAATGTATGAAGTCTCTGACTGTTGGTCTGAGCCATGTAAGACGATGCAGACTAGGTGGTTGGGGTCCACGGGACAAGAGGAACCAGTGGTTGGAGACTCTAGGGGATATGGCTCAGAACCAATGTCAGTGGCGCAGATGTATACACACATTATCCTCATCTTAACTACACTATACCGAATCTCACCATTTTGTCACTCCTCTTTCCTTTCTTTTCGTACTTCATATTTCCTTTGACTGCATTCTCTTATCTTCATCCTTCATCTCACTACCTTTCTACTTGATGTAGTGATATGAGGTGTGGCAACTCGGACCGTTACGCAGTAATGCCTGGTCCTATGTTGATAATGATTGATTGACACATGATTTTCGAAAATCAGTAGCATACAATTCATTGATATTCGGTACTGACCTTTATATTTTTAACGGTTTTTTTTATCGTAAGATATAAATGGAGACCGAAACATTCATATTATTTAACACTCCATGTTATGTTGCATCTCTAGTACACAACTCATGGCTAGGTAGTCAATACATACATGTCGGTTTGTTGGCACGATTCCTCAAATATACTTTATATCTTGTACAATCCATCTTCTGTTCTTTCTTGATCTCAAACAAATGCAAATAATTGTCGCTTAGTATCTGCATCTTCCAAGATTGTATTGACAGTTTTATCGAGATTATTTCACCTATTTTACAAACGTTTTATTTCATCACAAATGACTGTACTTTAATTTTACCTCTGATTAGTCGCTTAGACGATGCTAAGACTTGGTAATCTTACCAAAATATCTTATTTTTAGGTGTGGTAGGTGGATTTCTATGAAGTCATTGTATAAATGACAATGCCTTTTTCCTATCAACTCTAAAATTACTCACTTTCATTTCATGTTTTAGGACTTTATGTAGGAGAATTGCAATCTACTCACGTCAACTTACGTTATTATTATTATTTTTCCCTTAGGTTCCTAATGGAACAAAGGGCTTCAGTGGGACGCCTCCATTGCACTCTCTTCTCTTCTGTCTTTTGAACCTCCCATTACGACTGCCCATAAGCTTTCATTTCTTCCTCCCATCATCTCCTCCATATCAACCTCACCTGGGATGCCAAACTCGTCGTTTCCCCTTTGGATTCCACTCGAAGGCCTGGCCTGGTGCGTGATATCCCCAATTGACCTTCTCAGTGTATGCCCAATCCAATCAATCTCCACTTTCTCCTGCATATTTGTTGGGTGATAGGTTCTTGATTGGTTTGTTGCCAGAGTTCTTTGTTGCTTATTCTTTATGGTCATCTGATCTTCAGCATCGAGTAAGAGTAGACAGTTGTTGATGAATGTCTGTAGTTTGTTGGAAATGCTTTTGGTGACACATAATGTTTCTGAACCATACAGAAGCACTGACTTGACATTGGTGTTGCAGATTCGTTTCTTGTTCCTTGTGCCTACTGCAGAAGAAATCCACACTGTTTTCAGATTAGTGAAAGCCTGTCTTGCTTTTCCGATCCTAGTTTTGACATCCCAGAGTGCTTCTCAACTCATGATGAGTTATCTTCTTGTGTTGTCTCCTCCCAGTTTGGTATTCATGTCACCCATTAGAATTTCCATGTCGCCAACTCCAGTCTTGTCTAGTACTGATTCCAGTTGTCTACAGAATTCCTCCTTCTTCTCTTCATCTGCATTATTTGTTGCCGCATAGAGTAGCATTGTATGATTGTCAATTCCCTTCCTTCTCAGTTGAATCCATCTTGCTGTCATGATCCTGGAGGAGGAGATTCGTGAACAATAAATAACCAAAAATTTTTTTTAGAAGGGATTCAACAGTTGTTTCTAGGGAGACAAGGTTATTGTGTAGTAATAAAATCCATAAGGAGAAAATACAACCTAAACATAGTGAAAGGCAGTTAGTAGTTTCGGAAAAGTTGTAGTAAGAAATTAATAATAAGAAGGTAAATAAGACAACTGATGGTTAAATTTGAGTTTCAACGCCTCTGCTATACGAAACGTACTCAACAACCTGTGCATATTTTTGCAGCGGGTAGTAAGTCATACCCTATTGTGTAAGGGCTAACGACACTACCTAGACCCCGGTAGATGGAGCGTGGCATTGCATAGGATATTTAATAGAAATTCGGATGAAGTACTGTGATAAAAGTCGACTGGATGGACAATTAGGATAGTGTTCGTAGATACATTTGGAAAAGATGCATTTTGCCTATCGTATATAACTAGCTTCACAGCAATAGTAGTTAAATTGAAAAAAGATTCACAGTAGTTGACTGAAATCCTTCAGTCAGTCTGAAACCGGATTACTATAGTACACTTAACTTCATTGCTTTCATAAAACCCTGGATATTACTTCACTGAACCCATCTCCTATATAGAAATCTCAACATATAAAAGTCGATGCTAAAAACCACTAGCGAGAATTCGCTTCACTGACTGTCTTTTTTTTTTAACTTGTATTACTATTATTGATAGATGATGGCTAGCAGTGGAGTCCATGAGGGGTGTTTCATCCTATTTGAGACTCATCAACTGGATGAACTTGCCTTTCACTGAGCGATGTTGTCCTCACTAGGACTAGGGACCGATCACTTCAAACATCAAATCGTTATCCACTTGGCTATCAAGTCACGAAACAAGTAACATCATTTTTTTAAAAATTATTTTTTAAGCATAAAAAAAATCAATTCTAGAGTTCTTTCATAGTTAATAAAGTACCAAAAAAACACAGAAGAAAAAAAAAACGCTGAACGACTGTAGGTCAATCGTAAATAACTGAGATTCCTCTTACATACGATACAGCTGTTGTTACTACTGTAAAGTACTACTTATTTAAGGTTAGTAAATTTATCCTCTTTATATTTTGTAGTTGCATTCCAATGCCTATAATAAATATTCAACCAATATATTTTATGAAATCATAGAAATAATAATTAAAAAGGACAAATGAAAAGAAAACAAAAAAAACAAGCAATACAAAATAATTAAAAATGAGATTCAATTAGAATACCTGACAAAAATTATAGAGTGTAAAGAATATAAACAAACATTGAACATGTTCAATTATGTAACTAATCTAATAAGATTATCACAATTTATTAGTTCAAAGAAGAACCATTTGAAGGAAGATCTATGCATACATTATGAATTATACATATATATATATATATATATATATATATATATATATATATATATATATATATATATATATATATATATATAAAATGAGTGTAAAAAATCGAGGGGACAGAAACATCGCTGTTTATGATGAGAATAGGATTATAATACGATTATTCCCTGAGAATAACGTTATCATATATATCCTGGATTATACAACAATCTAAGTCACCAAACTAATCTGAGTTTGTCCATCTTCTTCTTGAACTAAAATAAAAGAGAAAGAGGCGAAAATTATTATTCACTAATTAATTTCACTCGAACCATATCTCTATATGTTCCTATCAAGATTTGATAGGAAAGGGATAGAGAATGATAAGTTACTGTTTCTCAAAGTATTTTGTGTAAGTGAATCAAGGATACATCTTTCTTCTCTACAGTTGTCTCACTAACCGTTAACACTTTTGCCACAGTTTCCGTGAAAATTGTAAATAGCTTTCTACGATTGCCTATCATTCCTGCCTTTTCCATTTCTTTACCTTTCGCTGCTCACAACTGCTAGAGGTAATTGAGAAAATTTCGTGTCAGTCTACATTACAATGACTTCTGCTATTAATTTTTAGAGTCTAAGAGTCGCCTAAGGTCTTACACGCTGGTTTTACAGCAGACTAATACCAAGCCTCTTCTAGATGAGTGATGTTGTTCTGTTCTTATAACTATCTAACCAGTTTCTTGCAGAAAGCATCCATAGACAGACAGACAAAATTAACGTAGAACCTCGCACACAAGTACATCAGTTCAAGTTGCTACACTTCACAGCAGCATACGAAGAATAGGTGGATAGAATAAAAGTGTTATCAAAGTAGACAGAGTTGCCTGCCTTGATTAGTACCCTTCGCCTAACCTCTACATTGTTAACATGCTGATTCCACCAAACGGGAGAAATGCTACGAGGGCACCTATAATCAAAACCCGTTCGGGCTGACGCAACTTCCCAAGTAAGTGAAGTGGTCACCCCGTTCAACCACTTCACTCCCTATCATTAAATTAAGTGTGGTTGTAGACCAGTCCTGGAGCATCATCTTACATTTGATAGGTCCGAAACGCATGCCAAAATATGCACAGATTTCTACTCAGCGTCTTCGCCTAACATGACAACGTCTTCTGCGTAGCCCAAGTCGACGAGACGACCCCCAGGGAGTAGATCAATTCCTTTGAAGTCAAACGTTCCCAAGGTTATGCCCATTAGTACGTCTATGGCAAAGTTGGACAGGAACAGTGATAGTGGGCATCATCAATTCTAAAGACAACTCTGCATAGACCCCTACAAAGTTGCGTGAGTTTCAGTACAGAGCTCTGATTGGCGTTCTATACTTACTCGGTACTCCTTTCGCAGTCAGACTCTACGAAAACACGTCACAGTTGGTAGAGTCGAATGTAGCCCTCAGTTTGAAAACCATGGCAAGTGCCAGGATGCATGCCTATGTCCAAGAACCAGTCAAAGGGCGAAAATCTGTTTCAGTTCTGAAACCTGCCTGACTTTATTGAGTTTGCTGTTCTCAAGCTCCGAGCTAGGTGTCGGACAACTATGGACACATTATTAGTCAAACTAATTCCTCGATGGTTGTCACGAGATTTCTCTCCTTTTTTGTAGACTGGGACAATCAATGAAATAGACCAGTCCGACAGCAATACCTCCAATTCCTATACACTATGCAGTACCTCCGTCACTTTAAGCAGAAATTTCCTATCTCCATCATTGAAAATTTCGAGTGGTCGACTATCAGATCCTGCTGCTTAACATCGTTTCACGTTCCAGACAGTTTTCTCAACTTTAAGGAGAGTTGGAGGACCAGCGTCTACATCCTAATCAGCTTCAGGCTGCATGTTAGACATCATAGCGTTGCTGAAGTATGCTTTAAAATGTTCTGCCCAACGTTCTAGTGGTCTATCTCGAGAGGTTATCGGCATTCCATCCTTCTCGGTGATGCTTTCGTTCACCATTGTTTACTTGTTGCTGGTATCGTTAATAAGTCTAAACAGTTCCCGAATGCTACCCAACGCTGATGCCTTTTCCATCTTTCTCGCTCTCGGTATCCACGATTACCTGCGATCATTTCAAATACTCTTGGTCAATTTATATTGAAGTTGCTTTCGCTTCATTGTGGTCAGAACCAGCTGGAATCAGTCTTTTCGCATCAATCACTTCAGATGACGCTGCGGAAATCCAATGATGTTCGCTAAACTTCGGGTTACGAACTATTTTTACCGTTGTTTATACAGCAGACATAACCTCACGTCAGGTTTCCCCAGTATGAGCATTGCTGTTATGTTCACATAAATAATTAGCTACCTCTTCCGTAAATGCATACTTCACGTTCTCATTTACCGATCGACAATAGATAGGATTTACTGTCACCTGTTTCCTGCAACCAACCAACCATGTTCGAAGTCCAGACTGATGTTCAAGAATGAGCGATAATCCTCCACCGATCCTCTCCAACGATCGTTTATGATCTATATGTGTCTGTCGATGGTCTGATGTCGACGGACGCTATGTGAGACAGTGTCTATCCTTACGCTTGAAGTTAGTGCTAGCCAGAAAAAAGTGAGTGTCTGAGCAACATTGCAACAGACGATCCCCGCTGTTAGTTCGTTGTCAAGGGATTCCGCAAATATCCTCAAGAACCCATTCCGATTGGGTCAGCTTCCCTACTTTAGAGTTAAAGTCACCTGCTATTATGACTACATTTTAATGCCTTGCGAAATTGACAGATTCTTATAGAATTTATCCTTTGCATCATCACAACTGCAGTCAGCGGGTGCGTAGGAGGTGACTACGAATAAGAAACGGTCAATCTGTACTCGGAATGGTCTCGCTGTTGTAATTTCCCCACAATCATTAGGGGATAATGTACATGCGACTGTTGTCAAAATACGTGCTCCAAAAGGAGCGACAGGCATCCATGGCCCTCTCCAGAGACAACTGATAGGAATATAGTCTATGCGTGTTCACCGTTGACTTATGGATGGTATATGCCACGTCAGACATTGTCTGAAGCTAGAGCTGAAGAGAAAAAGATGGTTGTCTGAGCATAGTTGTAATAAGCAATCAATGTTATCTGTTTACTCAACTAGGATTCTCAAATTGCCACCTAATTACATTTCCAACTAACTTATTATTATTATTTGTCCGTTGGATTCCGAGTGAAACATAGGGCTTCAGTAGCACGTCACCACTTCAGCCCCTTCTCTCCAGTCTTTCATTTCTAACTCACACCATCTCCTCCATGTCAACCTCAGCTGGAACTCCCAACTCGTCTTTTCTCATGTGGGTCCTAATCGACGATCTGGCCATGCCTAGTCGCGTCATGTCCCCAATCGACCTTCTCATTATATTTCCAATCCAATCCAATCCAACTCCACGTTCTTCCCCTCCACATTTGTTGGGAGATGGGTTGTTGCTTCGTTGGTTGGTTGGTTCGTTGCCAGGTCAGTCAGAGTCAGTTACTCCTTGTTTATTCTCATTATTCTGGCCATCTGATCCGATTTGATCTGATCTGATCTACAGTATCGAGTGACCGCAGGCGACAGCTGTTCATGTATGACGTCTGTAGTTTGTTGGAAATGCTTTTCGCAACGCACCAAGTCTCTCAACCATCACATGGAAGCATTGACCTACTTGACTGAATTAGTGTTGAAAGTCCGGATATTGTTCACGCTAAATGCTGAGTGCAGTGCAGTACAGTGCAGTAGATCTCCACACTAATTTCAGGTTAATGAAGGGATGCCTGTCTTGCTGTCTTTCCGATGCTGGCTGGCTGACTGACTGACGTCCTCATCTGTGCCTGTGCTTGTGGCTGTGCCTGTGCCGCCGTGTGTAGTTGAGACGATGCTGCCTGTCTAGGTAGGTGGTAGGTGGTAGGTAGAAGAGACTACTTCCTTTAAGTTTCTCCCGTTCATGGTGATTGGTGCTTGTTGTTGTCGTTGTCGTCGTTGGTTGGGTATCTTCATCACCTGTACCTTCTCTACGTTCACCTGAAGGAAGTCCCAACTTCCTTCGCTGCCCTGCCTCTTCTGTCAACTTGTTGGTTTTCGTCTGTAAATCTTCGAGTTTGTGCGACATAAGACATTAAACATAAATCATCATCAGTGAAATCCATATCTTTTAGGGTCTTTCAATCAGTCAAACAGCCTATGTCCATCTCCTCATTGGTTGCAGCATAATCCAGTCCAGTCGAGTTCAGTCGACCACAAGGAGGAAGATCATGGGTGATAGTAGGCGGCAGTCTTGTCTTACTCCTGTCTTCACTTCAAAGCCATCGCTGAGCTTTCCATTGTGAATCACTTGGCATGTGGCGTCGCCATATTGCTGTTGAATAAGATTGACAAAGTTTAGTGGTAGTCCGTAGTGTTGAAGCAACTGCCAAATTACTTGTCGGTCGATGTTGTCGAAGGAATTTTCGAAACCGACGAAGTTGAGGTAGAGAGTTGGCTGTCATTCTATGCTTTATTCTATGATGCATAGCGTAGCGCTGCGTTGCAATTTGATCTGCACATGATTTGTTCTTCCTGAAGCCAGCCAGCCAGCCAATCTGTTTCGGTGGTAATTTTGAATGGAAAGCACTTTCTGTTTAGCCTCTCCAGGATGATACGGCTTGATATTTTGCTTGGTGTGGACAGGAATGGACCAGAATTCCGCGCCAGTTGCTGCAATGACTTAGGTCGCCGACTTTTCTCTGGGAGTTTGACAAGGTAGCCCGTCTTCCAATCAATGGGCAGGTACCTTTTCTCCCTTCCTTCCTTGCAAACCTTCCACAATAGTGGTGTCAGCATGTCCTCTGCTGATGTCTCTGCGTCTGTTTTCAGTGGTTCTGGAGGAATTCCATTTAGTCCTTTTGTTTTCCCAGACTTCAAAAGCTTATGGCGTTAAAAACTTCACTTCTGCTTTTGTCAGAGGGCTTGTGTTGACTGGTAGTTCTTTGGCTGGCTTGCTGGTGGTATTTCTGGAGGAGTTGCAGGTAGTGGCGGTGGTCGATTCAACAGTTTTTTGAAGTGGTCAGCTAATTCTTTTCTTTCTTTCTCCTCTTTGCTAAATAGGTTTCCTTCACTATCTTCCATTGGTTTCATCTGAGTTGATCTCTCCCCTCCCAGATAGTAACCTGGTTATTTGATGTAATGTTGTCAGGCCTCTGTCTTTCCTACCTGCAGCCTGTCTGTTCTGCTTCACTTGCAAGTGTGTCGTAGAAGTGTCTTTTGTCTTTGCGTGCACTCTTCACTTCTTTGTCCAGTGTTTTATAGGTTGTGTTCATTTCCTGTTTTTGTTGTTCATCCCTGCGTTTATTGGCTCATCTTCTGCTTCACCATCTTCCTCTCCCTTCTCTGTCAGCTTCCATGTATCCGTAGAGATTCATTTCTTCCCCTGCTTCTTCTTCCTTCCTAACACGGTTATGCAGGTTTCCTTCCACATCTCTTCGGTAGAGTTCTAGCGTTCTTATATGAAGGTTTCTTCAGGGACGATGCCCTAATGTTTTCCATTTTTTCTTGATGGCTGACGTGAAAACGTCCTTTGTAGTTTCACCCTTCAGTTTCTGTTCTGGGTGTTAAACTTGAACTGTGGTCTATCAGCAGCTTCTCTGAAGGCTTTCAACTTGGTTTTGAAGGTTATTTGCACTACATAGTAAGTGATGTGAACCTACATCTGCTCCTCCTCTTGATCTTGTATCCAGTAGGCTACGTCTCCACTTTCTTCACATTGAGATGAAGTCGATCTGATTTTTAGTGTAGTGTGTCCATCTAGTGAAATCCATAACGCTTGCTCCGTGGATATCCTTGTGTTTGTACACACTGCCTCCAATCACCAAATCGTTGAAGGCGCAGAGGTGTGCAAATAGTTCTCCATTCTCATTTATTTCACCGAGTGCCTCTCGACCCATCATGAGTTCTCTGCTTGTGTTGTCTCCTCCCAGTTTGGCATTCATGTCACCCATTAGAATTTCCATGTCGCCAACTCCAGTCTTGTCTACTACTGATTCCAGTTGTCTATAGAATTCCTCCTTCTTCTCTTCATCCGCATTATTTGTTGGCGCATGGAGTAGCATTGTATGATTGTCAATTCCCTTCCTTCTCAGTTGAATCCATCTTGCTGTCATGATCCTGGAGGAGGAGATTCGTTCCCACTGTATGAGAGACTTCGATGTTCTTGGGGACATCATGATGACCACTCCAAAACTCAGTGTGCTCGTGGTTGTCATCTGGGTGACAGTATCAGAGTAGGGTTGATTATTGACTCTCCAGTTGACAGTTGGGAGAGTCTACTTCCATTCCATCTGCTGATTCCTCGCAGATTCCAAGCACTTCCATGCCATACCTCCTCATCTCTTTTGCAAATTTGGACAGCCTTGCTAGGTTCATACAGTGTGCGGACATTCCATGTCCATGTGCTTTGAAGTTTCTTTAGCGATTGGATTGGTTTTACGAGTTAGGGTTGCCAGCGCTATGCCCGGGCTTAGGACTGGCTAGTAACTAGTGTACTAGTTAACCTAACTTAGTCTACCAGTTTTTGCGTTGAAATCATTTACTATTACTACCATATCTGAACGTTTGGTTTTTAGTAGGAGTTTAATTAGTTTTCGGTAGTACTCTTCCTTCACTACTTTCGAACTGAAGTCAATCGGTGCTTAAAGAAAGGTTACAAACAGCGAGTTTCACTTCTTTCCAATCCCCACTACGCTACTCAGTTGATAAGAGTACAAGGGACTGGTAACTAGGATTTAGTAGGACAGTGAAATTTCTACTCTAGGAATTATTGCTATACTTAAACCTGCAAGACCGTAGGGATTTGACACTGAATTGCTAGAAACTCAAAGGATAAACTTTAAACTTCAATGTCAAGGATCGTTCACTTCCTTGTAAATAGAATGAAGTAACAAAACGATAAAATGTTTTGTGACAAATAAGTACGTGCATATTGTGATAGCATATAATATGGTGCTTTTGCTGTTTTCTGCTGCTATGTAGAAGGGTGGTTGCTATTGACTGATTCCTATTAGGCAATCCTGAAGATTTTCAGGTAATTTTCAGCTTTTCAAGGAACTAAGAGGTAATGATGCACTTTATGACACAAATATATCAATGTACAATAAGCGAAAACAATGTGATGAAAATATTCTTTCTGAAACTCTATGTGTCTATGTACACCATAAACATTCGTAGTGAAACACCTTTAAAAATCTACTATGCTCAAATTAGCACCTTTTTATGAATACCTTTTTAAATCTTACTATAAAAACGTTAAGATTTAGAAAGAAAAACCCACTTGTAACATCAGTATACTCATGATTTTCATGTGTTTCTCTTGCACGCTGAGCATAAGAACGCATAAAGAAAGCTTCAATAGTAGCTGGAGTTCGTCCTTTTGTTTCAGGCAGATATCGAATAATAAATATCAAGACAACTGTTAGAGCACAAATGAACGGCATGAAGGCATAAATACCGATATGAAGCTGGAAGGAAAAAAAATGGAATAAGACACTTGTCAAAAAAATGAACGCTGTTTACCATATTCTTTAAACAAGAATAATCGTAAGTATCAAGTACCCAGATATATCCAAGAAAGTATATTGTATAACATTGCAACTCTATAGCTTTGAAAATGAAATCGTGGTTTCTTTCTCTTCATTTTATAGCTTAATAAAGATTTTTCGTAAATCAAATGATCAGATAAGAAATTCTGGTATATTCTTGGCATTTATTTTTACTCAGCAACTAAAGTCTATTAGGATAGTTCAAGGAACTCATGTAATAGTTGAACATCAACGATTTTCATCTGATGACTAGTTTACAGATAATGTGTAACGTTATGTTAATAGAAAATATCAAAAAATTAGCGTAGCTTTATCACAGTTAACATGAAAGCTGGAGATGTGATAATTATGAATTAGATAATAATGTATTTTTGAGATGAATGGGGATTTTTTTTTAATTTAGAAGTAGTATTCATCATGGACTGACATCAGTTAGGGAATCATTGAAAATCTGGGAGCACTGAACAGCTGTTTCGTCCTAGTATGGGACTCCTCAGCAATATGCACCCACGACCCAGCTAGAGATGGAATCCAGGACCTTCAGGCTTCATGGCCCCTAGCCAGGCCGTGGGTGCGTACTGCTGAGGAGCCCCATACTAGGACAAAACAGCTGTCCAGTGCTCCCAGATTTTCAATGGTTCCCCAACTGATGTCAATCCATGATGAATACTACTCCTAAATTAGACAGTAGTTAAATTCGTACATTAGGTAAAAGTACTGGAGAAAGCTCTGAGAAATAAGATAGGTTTTAGAGGATACTACCTAGCATAACTAAACGATAGCTTCGTTTAGTAAATACAGCATAAACAAGAGTAACCAATTATCTGACACACTGAAAACCTTCAGTATAGTGTTTGTGTTTAAGAAAAATTACAAATAGAGCACGACCCTAACAGTATTTAGACTGGAAGAAAGCAGAGGTATAGTAGGTAACCGATTCAAGCACTCGACTGACAACCACTGGGTTACAGATTTGAATCCTGTCTCACCTACCAACAACAATGAACGGTGATAGGTCGTAAGGAGTGATGGACACACCTAAATGATATATAAAAGAAGTCAGTGACTACTTGGAAATCAGTCAAACTAGGTTATGAACGCCAAATCTATTGCATTAGAGTTATTGATGCTACCCAGTTACTTTGATCTCTGTAAGTATAGCGAAAATCGAATCCGTGACCCCCAACTACTTGATATTTTGGGAATCCCTGTGTTGTTTACAACAATATCAGTCGTTTGCAACACTGTAGTTCGCTCCGTTCGACCGTGTAGTTGTGAAACATGATCGTTAAAAGTAAAAGACATGAAAAAGCTTCTGGTGTGTGACCACCGTTGCCTTCGGAACATGTATCGTGCTGTCACTGAGTCAGTAATGTAGAATTCAGGTGTAGATTCCTAGGAAAGAGACGAAAGTCAGTTCATGACGTTGTTAAAATTCATCGATTGAACGCATGTCTAATCACCATCTTACTCATCATGCAATGTTAGCTGAAGTAGGTTTAGGTTAGAGACGAATAAGGTTTGGAGAGACTAGACTAAAACATGGTATCACGGCATCAAGTCTTTAACTGTTGCTTTGAGCCATGTTGTAAGATGCAGATTAGCCAGTCGGGGGTCCATGTAACAACAAAGACCAGTGGTTGGAGAATCTAGGTGATATGGTTCAGAATCTATCTGTATGGTGCACATAAATTCACATATTGTCTTCATTTTTAATTATCGTACTAAACTCACTGATTTCGCATTCCTTCTTCTTATGTTGTCACGATTTCCTGCCACTCTCACTACTTTCATCTTAACCTCTTCACTTTTCATCTTAGTGCTTTCCCGCTTGATTTGCTGTTATGCGGTTATGCATTAATGCCTGGTCCTATATTGATGAAGATGAATGATAAACCTGGTTGCCTAAAGCTTAGTAGTTAAATGCAGGTGACACTAAGCCAGGTTGAACACCATTTTCAGTCAGACGAACACAAATATGAAAGTGTGGAATAAGGTTGAAAAAGAGGATATCCACTGGATACTGTAACCACTGCTGCTAACCATCCTAATTTGTAGGGCACTTCAAAGTCAACCATCACATCACAGGCAAAAGTCTAACTTAGTTGCACTGGAATATGAACAACAGATGTAGTATCATTTCAGATTACTGCACAAATGTATATTTAGGCTTATGAATAGTTGTATCAGCCCGAACACGCTGGTCTCTGGCGAAATATCAGCTCGGATACAGAAGGCTTGTTTGGCACTTGCCAATTTTCGTCATCTCTGGCGCCGGCTGGCAACATATCCGACTATCTATCAAGGGACAAGTATCCTATGCTTCAGTTCATCCTGTCCTAGTGTACGGCTGTGAGACATGGCCGCTGGAAGTAGAAAACATGAAGCAATTATACAATTCTGATCATGGGTTTCTTCGTGGCATTACTCGCGTGTGGCGAGATCGCCCTGTGAACAATACTGACTTTTAATAAATCCTGAAGGGTAGTTATTAAGAAGCAGTGTCTCTTTGGTGTGCTTATGACTTATAGTAGCACTATACAGTGGATTGGAAAGGGTGACAATTCTGAAATCCAATATCTCTGTCAAGGTGGAGGGAGAGATTGATCACAGAATCTGTCCACTGAATCAACACCTAACACACATGCCTTGATATAAAATACTTGTTAACTGCAGAAAAGATAAACACTACTATCGTTTTCAGACCATAGATATTTTATACTGTCACCAACCACCGATTATAGTATACTTTTGAACTTTAACCAGGATGGTTATATATTTCTCCATACTGCTTAGACTAAGTAATAATTCCCAGTTGTTGTACATGTGATTGTCTTAGGCTTCAAATAAAGACACTTTAGCTGGATATAGAAATAACCTTGAAACAAAAGCTTCAACAGCTTAAACATATTCTACGAATATCATCCAAGTGGCTTCTATACCGTTCAATATTTCCCAGCTTTGGAACAGGTTGGAAAAAGTGGAAGTGATCAGTATAACATTTTGGAAAACAAGCTGGGAGGAAAATACTTATACATACGCCTATCTTTAAATTAAGCTTACACCAAGCACAATAATTTACCCAACACTTGACCTTTCTTTGTTATGTTTCAGTTTTATTTTAGGATATGTCAGTAGTACATACCCATGACCACATACATTTAGGACGCTCTTGTTTTACAGTTCTCAGATTTCGTCAATAAACGATGTGATGAAACCACTACCCAGTGTCAACGGTGACAGCCCATATCCAACACAGATTATGGTACATTGCTGAAAAGTGCCAAACTAGAAACAGACAGATATATATATATATATATATATATATATATATATCTTGTTTTCTGGTTCTCAACCATTTTTTATATGTTAATTTGTGGTTTAACTACCTAGAAACTAATTAATTTTCCGTAAATTCTAGGCAGCTTGCTTGAACTTTGAGTTACTTAACTTTCCCATGGAATAACATTGTATTGAATTTCTTCTTTCTACATTGTTTTAAAGATTCAGTTATATCCTCTAATCGTATTTATATACCCAAACGCATTATTAAAACCATTTCAATCTATCGCTTCACAAGTTGTGAGGGAAATCAAGAAAAAGGTACCATGGTCAGTCACAAAGGGTTCTTAAGCGCAAAACCATAGATCAGATGACTATTCCGGAAATACTTAGCATAAACTCTAGATCCTTACCGAAAAAAGTTGATTACCTTCAGTCACTTTTATCGATAAATATTTATCGTAATACGGGAGTAATGACACTCCAGGAAACATGGCTTTATAATCTGTATGATCTAGCTTTTTTAAATGATTTCAACAAGATAGATGTATTTCTAAGAAGTGTGGTGAGGATTTAGCAACATACATCAATACAATTTGATCAACCTCTAATTATGTATGCTTTAGATTCTCCAATTACAAAATTACCTGTCCTACTACTAAATATCTTCCTAGACATGTGAGTGAATACAAACGTATTTGCATAACATTTATGTCACACCTGACTGCATTTTCTCAGATTTATCAACTTTTGCTGATGAATTCACTGAATATGCCTCTTCTATTCTGAGGAACTCTTTGCTCATAATCTGTGAAGATTTTAATTCATGTGACTGCAGTTAACTTAATAGCCTTTCTACTCATCTCGACGAAACATTAGATTTAATGTTTAAAAATGACTCCGGCATATGCGAAGTCCGTCAAAGGGCTTCGCTGCTAAATTATGACCACTGTATTAAACCTGTTTTATCCTAGATGTATGGCAGATTGTATAAGTAGGCATTTGGATACCTTTCCAAAAAATGTCCAGCACAGAGGCTATTCAAAGGACAATACGCCGCGTCTGAGATGTTAAAAGAAACAAACTGAAATATATTTGCTGATGTTTTGGATAACAATATCACCAATGTTACGAGTAATCTCAGATTCTGTCTTAACATATGCTGTCCTGGTCAAGTAATGCTCATGAAATTTGACAGACTTAAGTCTGAAATGCAATGTCTAAATACGACATGTAGCCAAATTTTTCTGTCGTGAAAGAACGAATCCAACGTTTGGAAATTACCCAAAGAACTTACTAGTAGAAAACAGAAAACTCAAGAAGCTGTTTTTGACATATTTGCATCAAACAATTCGGCAAACTGATTTTATACTTCTTTGTGTTTACAGTCAAATAGAGAGTTATTTTCTGGGTTGCAATACAAATTTTTTCAAATGTCTCAAATCTCTGAAACCATCAAAAAGCCTAGGGTCCTGATGGTGCTTCAAGTATTATCGTTAGAAAATGTGCAGATATCCTGCCATCCCCTTACAAATATCCTTAATGCATCATTTTCAAGAAGTACAATACCCGCTGCTTGGAAGGAGATTAAAGTTATACCTGTACCTAAGTCAGCTTCTGGATCAGATGTAAAATTTAGACCCATTGCTATGACCTCTTCTTTTTGAAAACAATAGTGAAATTGCTTCTCCTTGTGCCTGAATCTTCATTGAAGGCTTTCAGTGAGCCCAAACAATTCGCTTATAAACACAGGAGAAGTACTTTAGATGCTCTTACTGTCTTGGATCATGATAGTGTTTCTGATTTAGACAAACGGGCTAAATATGTTCGCTGGGTTACAAACTAGTTGTATTTTTATTTTTCTGAAAGGAAAAAAGCATACCGTTGATAAAGTGAAGCGCTTCACTTCATTGCTTACTGAAGCCGGTGTGCCTCAAGGTACATTACTATCCCTGCTTCTGTTTTCTTTCATTTCGCATGATTTACCTTACTCTGCTAAAAACAATTTTATCAGGTATGCTGATGCTTTGACAGTTTCTGTAACTCTCAGTTAGATTGCTCTCAAATGATTGTTTACTTATCTGAAATTGGCCAGTGGTCTTCTTCAAATGGTCTCAAGCTGAACGCTTCCCAATTACTATTATTATTATTTGTTTGGAGTTTGTTGTTGTTGTTGGAGTCGTTGGTGCGGTATCTTCATCACCTCCATCTTCTCTATATTCACTTGAAGTCCCATCTTCACTACTCTGCCTCTTCTGTCAACTTGTTGGTTTTCGCCTGTAGATCTTCAAGTTCGCGCGACAGCAGACACAAGTCATCGGCGAAATTCAAATCTTCTAGGTTCTTTTCCGTGGTCTAGCGTATCCCCTTCTTCTCACAGCTCCTCACTGTTTGTTGCATGATCCAGTCCACCACAATCAGGAATATCATGGGTGATAGTAGACAGCCTTGTTTCAATCCTGTCTTCATTTCAAAAGCATCACTGAGCTTCCCATTGTGAATTACTTAGCATGTGGCATCTTCATATAGTTGTTGAATGAGGCGGATAAAGGTTTGCGGTACTCCGTAGTAATGAAGCAGTTTCCAAATTACTTGTCAGTCGACGCTGTCAAAGGCCTTCTCAAAGTCGATGAAGTTGAGGTAGAGACTCGACTGCCATTCTATACTCTGTTCTATGATGATGCGTAGCGAAGCGTTGCAATTTGATCCGCACATGATTTGTACTTCCTGAATATTTTGCTTGGGGTGGACAGGAGAGTGATTCTGCGCCAGTTCTTGCAAACACTTAGGTAGCCATTCTTCAGCAGTTTGACAAGGTAACCTTTCATTTAATCGCCAGGTACCTTTCCTTTCTTCCAGACCTTCTGCAATAGTGGTGTGAGCATATCCGCTGCTGTCTCTGCGTCTGTTACGCTTCCCAATGCTAGACTATTAATTTTACCCTCAGAAGTAGACGACACATGTGTGCGCTGCTTCGGTTCCATGACTACTGTAGTTCCAATGGCATTACTGTCGAAAGCAAATAGAATGTTACCCATCTTGAATTGAGTTTTCTTTCTGACTCTTGCCGGTCGTATCATATCTTGTTGACTCCTAAGAAAATCTTCCGTTTAATGCATTATAAAAGTAAGCTGAAACTCTCTGGTGTAACTCAGCTTTCATTTGTACAATGTTTATTCCTTTACTTCACTTATTCTTTATTTTCCCACATCAATCTTTCCTGTTCTACTAAAAAAGACTATTTTATATTGCGGACTGTAACTATGGTAAGTGGTGTGCTTCTGATCCATTTGATTAACACTAGTTGACAGATATCTGAATTCAAGCTATAGTCACTTTAACAGACGCTGAAAATCCCCTTTATTATCAGATCTCTCCTTGTATTTCCTTTAGGTGGATAAGAAGGAACGATATAAAACTTTACCAGAGCATACAATGGTAGTCAACTGGATCTTTACTTAAACTTCATCGATTTTGAAAATTCCTTTGACAACATCGGCCAACAAGTAATTTGACAGTTGCTTCAACACTACGGAGTACCACTAAACTTTGTCAATCTTATTCAACAGCTATATGGCGACGCCACATGCCAAGTGATTCACAATGGAAAGCTCAGCGATGGCTTTGAAGTGAAGACAGGAGTAAGACAAGACTGCCGCCTACTATCACCCATGATCTTCCTCTTTGTGGTCGACTGAACTCGATTGGACTGGATTATGCTACAACCAATGAGGAGATGGACATAGGCTGTTTGACTGATTGAAAGACCCTAAAAGATATGGATTTCACTGATGATGATTTATGTTTAATGTCTTATGTCTCACAAACTCGAAGATTTACAGGTGAAAACCAGCAAGTTGACAGAAGAGGCAGGGCAGCGAAGGAAGTTGGGACTTCTTTCAGGTGAACGTAGAGAAGGTACAGGTGATGAATATACCCAACCAACGACGACAACGACAACAACAAGCACCAATCACCATGAACGGGAGAAACTTAAAGGAAGTAGTCTCTTCTACCTACCACCTACCACCTACCTAGACAGGCAGCATCGTCTCAACTACACACGGTGGCACAGGCACAGATGAGGACGTCAAAGTCAGTCAGTCAGCCAGCCAGCCAGCATCGGAAAGACAGCAAGACAGGCATCCCTTGATTAACCTGAAACCAGTGTGGAGATCTACTGCACTGCACTGCACTGCACTGCAATGCAATGCAATGCACTCAGCGCTTAGCGTGAACAATATCCGGATTTTCAACACTAATTCAGTCAAGTAGGTCAATGCTTCCATGTGATGGTTGAGAGACTTGATGCGTTGCGAAAAGCATTTCCAACAAACTACATACGTCATACATGAACAGCTGCCGCCTGTGGTCACTCGATACTGTAGATCAGATCAGATCAGATGGCCAGAATAATGAGAATAAACAAGGAGTAACTGACTCTGGCTGACCTGGCAACGAACCAACCAACCAACGAAGCAACAACCCATCTCCCAACAAATGTGGAGGGGAAGAACGTGGAGTTGGATTGGATTGGATTGGAAATACAGTGAGAAGGTCGATTGGGGACATGACGCGACTAGGCATGGTTAGACCGTCGATTGGGACCCAAATGAAAAACGACGAGTTGGGAGTTCCAGCTGAGGTTGACATGGAGGAGATGGTATGAGTAAGAAATGAAAGCTTCTTAACAGTCATGGAGTCAAATTGGAAAGACTGGAGAGAAGAGAGTGAAATAGTGACGTGCTACTGAAGCCCTATGTTCCACTAGGAATCCAAGAGAAAAGTAATCATAACAACAATATAAAAACTTTACACTCATATGGCTGAATACAAGAATATAACTGCACCTTATCTAACACACATCATGTATAAGGAAAAAAAGGGTTGGAACAGAAATCATTTACCAACTTTGTAACGCTAAATAATCAGTCTCTTCAATATCCGAACGATTCATGTCTAACTATCCTTGTTACGTAATTTAAATCGCTATAATAAAAACTATTCGAAATGTTGTAAAGGAGTACAGTTTTGTTACAATATTGTTTGCAATAAAGTGATAATTATTAATAAATAAAGCTAACCAATAATCTAAACCTATTAAGAAGAATCACAGAGACCTAAAGGGATCTACATGATGTATTTTTTAGGAACACAGAGCACTTTATTTTTAGTTATTACTGAGATACACTTTCTAACCTTTGCTTTCCAGCGTAGAACGTCATGTAAGACGAAAGTAAACCAGTTAATAATGTTGTGAATCTTCATCAACTCAAGTGACCGGAATAAGAATTACTCATGACGAGTCATCATCTCAATGTCCAATGTTAACTTAAGCAGGATAGGGTTTGACGACAGCTAAAAGTGGCTAGGTCGGAAAAAAATGATGCGGGTACGGAAATATAGACTTTCTGCATAGCAGTCAGCAAGACAAATGAAACTGATGTTCAGAAAGTCGAGGTAATAACAGTTCAGAACCGATGGCAGTTGCACAGATCCATCCACGCAATCACACCGAATAAATTTTCGCCACCTCTTCTTTTCATCTTATGGACTTGTGCGACTTTTGACTATATTACTTGCATTTTCTTGCATTCCGTCTTGTTACTGTGTATCTTGATGAGATGGCTTGGATATGTGTTGTGCATACCGAACCACCACCTACCTCAACGTGCCATGCTGGGAAGAAGTCAGAATACGTTGGAAGAGGGTTCAGGGTGGCCAGACAAAGATCAGGCACCAGTCCATGAAGTCTCTGACTGTTGATCTGAGTCGTGTGGGGAGATGTCAACTGGCTGGTCAGGGTCCCCGAGATGAAAGGAATCAGTGCTTGGGGACTCTTGGTGACATGCCTAGAAATCGGTCAGGATGGCACTACAATGAGATCTTCTAAAGCTTGAATAATTGCACTAACTTTTATCTTTAGATTACTTCTCTCAAATTACTTTATCATCTTTGATATCACTCTTTTTCCATCCACCTGCTCTTTGTGTACGACTGTGCAGTGTGACACCTTGAACCGATGCACCTTCAGTCATACTGAAAATATCTGTCTGTATACCCCCCTAACCGTTTGTTTTCAAATTAACCAGTGACTAATTTTTGCATAATACATATAATGATAGCAATATTTTTTCGCAAAAATGTTTAGGTTCATCCGTGAGTTGTGTAGACATGCACCGGTTGTTCGCTAGTGTTTAACTTGCGCGTTTCTTTCTTTATTTTTCTCTCATTATATCCAATAACTACTGATAACACTTCAAATCAGTATAATGTAATTAGTGTGCTTGTAAGTTGAGCAAAAGAATTTGTAATTTTGACTATGTTTCACTCTTTTTTGTTGTTGTTTTGCTACAAATAATTTACTGGTTTACTGATTACAATGAAAATAAGACAACTATTCTATCAGTTAACTTCAGTGTATTTCTTTATATTCATCACAAAAATAACTCCAAAATAGTGAGTTGAACAAGTTTCAACTTAGATATTAATGGTGGATAGTGGCTAGCAGCGGAATCCAGAACGGGACTCAGTTGGATGTAACTGCCTCTTAGTAAGTGATGTTGGTCTCACCATCTGGCCAGAGACGGTGACTCACAAGCCATAACACCAAAGTTTTAGCCTAATTAATATTCTCTGCTTCTGCTGTTTCAGTCAACAGTTTAATTATTAGGAATTTTAGTGAAATTTAGATGAACTCTCTGAAAATACAAGGTAAGTGTGAGAAATGGTGGAAGGTCAATTAATACATTCCTATGTAATATTATTCATTTTGTAACTGGAAAGACTCAGTTTAGGTCATTCTAATGGAAATAGTAATTATACTGGGTGATGATTGACGGTGAGATGAAAATTTGGACCGCGGCTGGATTCGAACTAGCAACCACTGGATTTGAAAACGATTTAAAAATGATCTTCAGAGAGAGCGGAAAAAAAGCACCCTTGCTTCTGACTGACTGGCAAGTGTTTCGTACTTGTCAAATGTAAGATGATGCTCTAAAAATGATCTGCAAGTATCCTCAGTCTAATGATAGGCAGTAAAGTAATGTAATGTATCGACCACTTCATTTACATGAGGAGTTGCATCAGCCCGATGAAATCTCAGTTCAGATATAGAAGGCTTGTTTGGCATTTGTTAACCAGCGTCATCTCTGGTGCAAACTGGTGAGATATCCGACTGTCTATCAAACAACTAGTGTATTGCACTCCAGTCTAATCTGTCCTATTATACGGATGTGAGACAAGGTCGTTGAAAGTAAAAGACATGAAGTAGTTACAGGGTTTTCGACTGCAGGTATCTTCATACTATTACTTGCATTTGGCGGAATCACAGCGTGGAAAACGTTGAGGTCAGGTGAAGCGTACCAGGCAAGATAGGCAAGTCGACTGATAAGGTTATGAATCTTCATCATCTCAGGTGGCTTGGACATGTATTGTGCATGCCATACCACCACCCACCTCAACGTGCCATAAAAGAAGTTGCATTAGGTTATAAGAGGGTTCATGGTGGTCAGACTAAGATCTGGCACCAGTCGATGAGGTCTCTGACTGTTGGTCTGAGCTTTTTGAAAAGATATAGACAGCCTGGTTGGAATCAGTGGTTGAAAACACTTGGTCACATGGCTAAAAAACGTTTGCAGTGGTACAGATGTATTCATTCCTTAACATCTTCTACGGCTTGAATAACTGCATTATTCGTCATCTTCAAATTTTTTATTCTCTCACACTGTTTTGTCTACTTTGATATCAGCCTTTCGTTATCCATCTGTTCTTTGTATACTACTGTGAAGTGTAGTAATTGAAACCGATGCACTTGTGTGCAAGGTTGTATGTTGATTCTGACTATGAATGAATGACAGTGTACGCCATGACTGAGTTCTGAAATGGAATCAACGGCAATAGGATCTACAGGATAACTGGGAGGTCTAATTAAATGTAAACTTCCTGGTTGGGGTCGACGTCGCAAAGAGCTGTGTAACCTAAACCAGTGCGCAGTAATGTTAGGTTCCATTTTGACACTATCTATCTATTCGGACAATAATTTATTGTAGGGTTCTTGGCTGAGCATATGATCCGTGGCTTCACCAAAAACCTAAACACTGAATCAATGATTACGTCACATCCCATTGTGTTTACCAATTTACATGTGTGTGGTCACACACGCATTAGGAGGAGTAACCGAGTCATGCAGTTGACGGTGAGAGAACATGTACTTAAAGGGTTTCAAAAACAAATGGAGTGTGAAACCTTGATAAATGCTGGTGAGAGACAACCCTCTTCATCTATAGCTAAACATATCATAGAAACAGGTCACAAAGTTAATGTTCAAATAGCTTTCAAAGTTTTATGTAGAAACAGTCAGTAACGTATTCTGAGATTTGCGAAAGCCATAGCCATACACGAATTGAAACCACCTTTGTGCACAAAAACAATTTCTTCTTACACTACACCTACCTCGGTAACCTCTTTTTTCTTACTAAGATTAGTATCACCTAGGTTACTTCCGATTTGTCTTCATCTTTCTTAATTTTAATCCCCTGTTATTGTGTTAATTGTTGTATCTATCCCCCCATTCCTCAGTTTAATATATATTGACTTGACAAGTAAATATGTGATCAGATTGTTCGAAAAGTATTGTGCAAATACATCACATTGTTCAGATAAACTTTGTCTTTTAATTACACTATCGAAATTCATAAGAGGGACTGACTGTACCACGTTTTTGTTTTAATAATGTTAGTCTATCAAGGAGTGGAGAGATTTTGACTCGAGAAAACGCTACCTGACGAAGTAAGGCTGGTTGAGCAGTGTATACTTAGCAATAGATACTCGCTGACGTGTCATCAGAAGCCCGGTAAGTGTAAAAATGAACAACAATAGTGAATTACTGAGGAGCACTGTTTAAAAGTATAGTTTTATCGAGAAAACTAAAAGAAAGATCATCAATAAGACGGCTCAACAACTGCACAGAAGTCCGGTCTGTTCTACTGTATGGCTGTGAAACATGGCCATTGAAAGTGGAAGATATAAGGCTGGCTTCAGGTGTTTGACCACCGTTGCCTTCGAAGTATTCCATGGTGTCACTACATGAGTAATGCAGAAGTCAGGTGTAGAGTTTTAGGGAGAAGAGGTAAGTCAGTTGGCGAGGTTATGAACTTTCATCGACTGAGATGGTTGGGACACGCACTACGTATGCCCAGTCACCGATTGCCTCGTCACATAATGTTGGCTGGAGTAAGTCCAGGCTGGAAAAAGGCTCGAGGTGGCCAGACTAAAACATGGCACCAATGTATGAAGTCTCTCACTGTTGGTTTAAGCCATGTAGGACGATGCACACTAGGTGGTTGGGGTCCGCAGGACAAGAGGAACCAGTGGTTGGAGACCCTAGGGGATATGGCTCAGAACCAATGTCAGTGGCGAAGATGTATACACACATTATCCTCATCTTAACAACGTTATACCGAATCTCACCATTTTGTCACTCCTCTTTCCTTTCTTCTCGTACTTTATATTTCTTTTGACTGCATTCTCTTATCTTCATCCTTCACCTCACTACCTTTCTACTTGATGTAGTGATATGAGGTGTGGCAACTCGGACCGTTACGCAGTAATGCCTGGTCCTATGTTGATATTGATTGATTGACATTAAGTAGTTTCACAGTTGGTTCAAATGTGTTAAACAATAGGCTCCAAAATACAAATCAAAGTAGATAAATTCCTGAGTCTTTTTTTTACCTCGAAACCATATCTATTGATTTACACACATATACAGGAGGAAGTGTATAGAAACAGAAAGACGGTTGCCTGGTAAGATCACAGTCTGTTGTAAAAGATATATGTAAGAGCAGGCTAGAACCATCAAGTGGCGCAACACATAATGCAAGATATCTCCTTATGGTTGCTAAAACCCTTTAAACATTAGATGAACAGAAGATATCTTCACTTCACTATGTGGAAACCAGTGCAATACAAGAAATCAAACTCCACGGTCATACATTCAGGAAAAAAAACTTGCTAATCTGCTATTGTATTCATAATGTTTGAAAATTTAAGTTTTCAAATGTAGAGGAAGATAGAGTGAATTGTTGCTAAGTGTACTGATAGGTAGTCAGATTTCTTACTTATACCGGAGATGGCGTTTGTTGGCAAATGTTAGACGAGTGCAGATTTCAACAGCAACCATGCTATTAGAGTTAACCCAACTTTTAAATCAGCGAAGTGGTGAGTACATTCAATCATTTCACTTCTTATCCTTAAGTATATTGGTGAAGATTAGTGCTGAAACATCATCATGGAAGGATATGTGTATCAGTATAAGTCAAAGGCTTAAACAATGCAAATCAGTCGGAAAAAGGTTTACGAACGTGAGGCTATACACAACACATTGTGTAAGGGCTTTTCATGTTATTCGATCGTCTAAATCAAACAAAGTAAGTTGGAGTGACATCTGAACCAGATATGCATTGCTTGAAAGTCGAGTGCTTACACTTACTACAGAACATCAACATAAGGGTAGAACCTCAGAACCATGGTAGAGTATAACTAATTATCACGATTTGATGTGATATCACCAATAAATTATGTCTAAAAAGTCATTCAGTAAACAGTGTTTCAGCGTGTAAGATATTAAATACAGTGAACGCAACTGAACGGAACCTAAGGAATAAAAATGAATTCATTTTTTTCATTGACAGTTTTTGACTGTTTTCTTGATGGTAAGCTCTGGATTAGTCTCACAAACGTCCTGCAATTTAAGACTTTTCTTAAATGTAAATAATCATTCATTCGATGATACATTCCAAGAAATGTAGGGATGAAAATAGAACACATAATGAGAACAACAGTTTCACATGACTAATCCATCCTAATTTGATATTTTGCATATCACGTCTTTAGTATACACTACGAACGAAATGAGTAACCTGAAATTTACTGGCAAATTCAATACTTAAGCAACGCTCAGCTGCATTCGATGACTACCATCGGTCACTTTCAGTAAGATGTCAAGATAAAGATTTTTGCCCACAGTCAAGACTATAATTGAGAGACATTTTCAACCTCTGAAATTTAAATTATTGCTTCAGGGCTGGTCTGTGCCAACATGTCGTCTGAATTCACTTGCTTGACAGGTTACATAATAACTAGTGAATCAGTAGTCATAGAAATCTCACCAAGGAGGTATACGGCCCGATTGGCTTTTGCCAAGTTATACGACTTATGGAGTTGAGTCGAGTGCACTCCAAACCAGTTCCCATCCTCTTTCTATGTGGCTGAGAAACATAGTTATTGAACATGAAAGACATAAGAAGGCAGGATCAAGTGTCCAACCACCAATGGCCTTACAAGGATCGCTTGCTTATTCGTAATGTATGCCTAGGCTCCTATGCCAAAAGAGGTAAGTCATTCGATAAGATTTTGAACATTCAACAAATGAAATGATTGAGGCATTAGTTACGCTTAACTACTCACTGTCTATACTGATATGCAATGTAAGCAGAGATAGAACTAGATTCGAAAAAGACTAAAGGTAACCAAAGTAAAACATAGTAATAAATCATTAGGCCTCTAATTGTTGATTTGAGTTGTGTAGGGAAGTGCATACTTCCAGGTTGGAGTATACAATACAGCCCAACCCAATAATAACTGGTTCTCAATGATACGTCTCAGAAGTGAACTCAATAGTGTAAATGCATCAATAGATTATCTGTCTTCTTCCTAGTCATTATATTATATTTCGTTATTTGTTTCACGTCCGTTTCCTCTAACGATCATTGATATCAATGTCTCATTGAATGGTAAACTGACTATTTAACTATGTAAACTTCTTTCCAATCTTACCAACAAGCCAATTAGAAGAATTCGACTAATGAAGTCATAAAGACATCAAGAATGGACAGAAGAATTGAATTATAGTTTAAAATCAATTTCACAAAGATTAAGAGTATTGCCTGCCTACTTCCGGTTATCTATGTCTAAGAAAGAATTCCAGTAACACAGTTTACAAGTGACCATAGGGTTTCTTTCTCTAAAAATGCAATTACTTACTCTGTACACTTAGTTAGCAAAGCTGACTTTACCAAGTTATACAACTTATGATAAACTGAATGGCATTTTGAAATATAAAAAACAAAATGTACATACAAAACAGGACTTAAAAAGAATACACGACACGATACGGTCATAACTGTTGGTTATCTTCGTTGAAAAAACCCTAGGTGAACAAAGAATAGTCGGTGAGAGGGAGAGGGAGAGTTATAGTGATTATCATATCAGGATAGCATAGATTGTGACTGTTACCCTATAATGAATTGAGTAGAATAAGGCAAAAGCTGATTAAATATATCACTGGTTTGATTAGCAAGCAGTAAGTTGCACTCAATGCATGAAGGCTAATTATAACGATAAGCTACACATAAAAAATTGAAGAGTTGCTTTCAGTTAGAAATGCATCAGTCATTTAGCCACTATCAACATGAAACCCAGAAATACTGTGTAACGAATATACTTGTCGCCATCCAAATGCAAAATGTTGCTCAAGGAAGGGTCTTCACCGTTGCCCTGTCTAACGATAGGGAATGAAATGATTGAGTCAGTTGAATACTTTGCTCACTTACCTAGTAAGTTGGATCAGCCACGATGAGTCAATGGGCCGACGGAATCTATGCAGAGATACAAACGGCTTGCCTGGTTTCTGCCAACCTACGCTATTTATGGCACAGTCATGATATTCGACTGTCGATCAAGGATCGGGTGTACGGTACTGTAGTCCACTACGTTCTACTCTATGGTTGTGAAACATGGCCATTATGGGAAGAAGAAATGATAAGGCTTCAAGTGTTTGACCACCATCGCCTTTGCAGAATAGACCGTGTGTCGTGCAGTCACTGTCAGGAATGCAGAAGTCAGGTGTAAAGTTCTCGGGAGGAGAGACTATTCAGTTGTGAACCTTCATCGACTCAGGTGGCTGGGACATGTGTTACGCATGTCTAATCATCATCTGTCTTGTCGCCCGTGTTATCTGAAGTAGGTTTAGGCTGAAAAAGATCAGTGGCGATCAGACTAAAATGCGGCATCAGTGCAAAAAATCTCTGACTGTTGGTCTGAACCTTATAGGGGAATGCAGACCTCCCTGTTGGGGTCCGTGTGACAACGGAAGCCAGTGACTGGAGACTCTAGGTGAGATGGCTTAGGATCTGTCTGTATGGCGAAGATGTATCCCACACGTTATCCTCATCTTCAACGTCATACTAAATTCAGTGATTTCATACTCCTACTTGTTGTTTTATTACAACTTTCTACCCCTTTGTCTGCTTTCTTCGCTGTTTCTTTAGTGCTCATTTTAGTGCTTTGTTGCTTGGTGCGCTGATATAGGGTGTGGCGACTTAGACCATTTTGCACTAATGCCTGCTCCTATGCTGATTTTGTCTATCTGTGTAACGGTCCAAGTTACCACACTTCATATCAGCACATAGACATACAAGGCGGCAGAATGAAAGGTGGAGACATGTATGCAAAAGGTAATTAACTTTGCGCTAATACGTAGGAATCCACGCTGAATGAAACGACTGCATTCGATCTGCTTAACAGACTGCTTTAGGTTTGTGAAAGACTTACTAAATGCAAAATTGCATCCGATGTGCAAGGTTAGTACTGACAAAGTTTTCAAGGATAGTATATGATGAAACATTCACGGAGTAATATTAACGCTCACAGAAAATAAAAACCAATGGCATCCTATTCCAAAACTAACAATCCTCTCTTACTACACGACTCACCAACAAGTAGTCAAGAAAGAAAAATAGATATTTCTATGCAAGCAATGACATATCATAAGGTACAACAGAGAGACAGTGCTAAAGACTAATGTAGTTAGCTGGATAAAGAAGTTGATCACTGAATCTTTGTTCATCAAACCACCTCCTAACCCAGGCAATAGAAGTGATTCGAAAAATATCCCAGATATACGGGAAATTTTACTACCATAAAAACCAAAGATTAGTAAAGCAGTGTAACCCGGGGACTTAAATCAGGAAGTTGTGTCCTTACCTTGGTGTGGTTATGAAAAGTAAATTGTGCTTGCGACACTATTTAGAAAACAGTACTGCTCAGTACGTGCTATATCAAGTAAGCTTATATAATATGGAATTACAACCGACTACAGTGACCAAATTCTACCCTTACTCTCATAGTTTGAGTTTGCATCAAATAGATAACAAACATTTTAGTAAAAGACCATTTCTGCATAGATGTAATGAACAACAATTACGACGTAGATCATATATACATAATTAACTTACAATGAGCTGAGGGAATACTAATGCCACTACAGCATTACACATCCAATTAGTGGCAACAGCAATGCTGACAGCAGCATCTCGATTCTCTTGAGTGAACAATTCAGAGACCAAAAACCATGGGATAGAACCTATGCAGAAAGCGGATGGTAGCAAAAAGCTGTATATGAATTTTGATATGAACAATTAGCATACAGTACAAATAATATACCTGGAGTTTCGTTATCAAAGAGGAGAAAAGAATTTCATGCATCAAAAACCCAGAGGTTAATTCAACAACAAAGATCCCTATAACTGTATCTCATGATCCAACTATATCCTGACAAACAGTTACTACCTTCAAATGATGCTCAAGTTTACCTACAAAATGATCTAGTTGAGTATTTCCAATGCCATTTTAGATCTTACCATAAAATGAAAGTTGAATGTGTATATAGTAATGACAGTAAAAGTGGATATTTTAAACAGATTTATTTCTACCTTAACACACGTTTAGTGCAATACATGCAACAACGAAAATTTAGATGCTGATGTACTAAATTTGTTTGCACTGTGAAGAGCCAGTAGATGTAAATATACAGCTGACATTATTGAAATAAAGTAAAAATATACTGAAGTCTATGTCATTTAACGTTCTAACATTGACATGCTTTGTAAAACACCTTCACCTAAGTAAAATTTGCTTATCAGGTTGAAGTATGTATCCGGATCAGTGTAGACATTCCCCGCTGCGCAAAATACTACAGAAAAACGAATATCGAACAATTATGTAGTTTATAGTTTATACGTGCATAATCAATGGTAACTTCATCAAGAGTAAACGCATGCAAAATTATGAATACGCCATTCCTCCTTGTTGGTTACATCAGCAACATTACGTTCTACAACAGCTTATTGGATTGAGAATTTTTTTCAATGGCAGAACTGTCTTCACCGGGATAAAACACAATGTACACTTCATTTTCTCCGTCACGTGCAACTAGATGGTTCAATTGTGAAACTTCCATGGTCATTCTAGACAACATAATTAGCGAAAACCTCAGAAAGAAATTAGATATAAGATTTTCTCCACAATTGGCTTAGTAGCTTTCTCTGATGACCTTGGAAGTGGTTGGTGGTTTCGGCTAAAATTAAAACTTTATCATTGTCTCCACACACATTCCCATTGCCTGTCTTGCTGACGTGATCCTTGACCTCCTGTTTGTCTCCGTATTCTCCATATGGTTAGCAGATTAAGTCGATGTCACTGAAGAAACTGCACGAAGATATGCATGAGAGGGTAACCCGCATCTTCCTGTCCACCAACATGAACATCAACTAGCAATGGTGCGTCACCATATCTTCGCTCATATCAATTAATTATTCCTAACCAACAATGAAGCTAGGTAAAGTACTCAATTTCACCCCTTCCGTTCAACTCTACCATAGATGACATTTTTAAGACATGTCTGAGGAAGGCGCATGATGGTATATACCTGTTACAAGGTGAAAAAATTATCGACCTTTAGTATGTGTATGTTCTTCTCCTACTAGAAACAACGTACAGGTTACTCAGTCGAACTCAACTAGTTATTGATGACTAGTGAGTGTTCGTAAATATGGTATGTGTTTCACTCTATAAAAGTGAGAACTGCTTCAAACATATTGGCAGGAGGATGTAACTGCACTCTCATCCTTGACGATAAACTGTTAGAAGTTACTGGAAAGATTTTGTACCTGGGTAATTGTGCGGATGTTGATGGAGATTTGCCTGATGGATTTCCAATCACATTTCGAAAGCCAGAGTGGCATACTCCATTCTGGGTCACCTTCAGCACCATTATGACATCAGTCCTACTGTAGAGGGTTAGATGTGCAAGGCTTTCCGAGCTGAAGATGTGTGATGACTCTGTATATTCGATCACCGTTGTCTTCATACGATCACTCACATGCGATGGAAACACTAGAAAAATTAACTTGGAGGAGCGGTAGCGCGCGCGTGTTGAAGCACTGGCTGAGGTGACTTGAACCACTGGCTTCAATGATTCGGACGTTATCATGCACTGTTGTTACCTCTGAGATTAATCAGGCGATAAGGCGAGATGGTCAGTATATGATGCGGTACAGTGAACTGAAGGGTAGTTGTTTTAGACCAGCACCAGTTTGTGCCTGGCAACTGGATAGATGAAGTCTGAGAGATAGAGCAGTTCAGTCGCTAAAGATACTGTCGCATGAGGCTCAGAACTGAAACCAGAGACAATTATGCTATAAATTTTTCCTTCTTTCGCTGAAAAAAGTAGATCAAAATTATGGATGCTTTTCTAAATGTATTCTCAAGACAGGTAACATGGCAATCAGTCTACCTTCCCGCTTCTCTTTTTCTTTCTTCCTTCTATACAAATTTTATTTCTAGGTGTTGTTCCAACAGCATTCCGTATTTCTTGGAGGCTACCCGGTACCAAGTTTGTGTTTTAAATAAGTAGTAAGTAAGATGAAGATGAAGAAGCAATGATACCATAAAAATTACATTTTAGCATTCGTGACCCCACAGTATGAAGACCTGGCTTGATAAGCATATCGTATTTATCTAGCCAATGGAAGATTGTCATGAAAGGGTAATTCAAACAATAACAGCACTTTGTTCGCCAATTAGAAGTCAAATAAAAATGATAAATTTACATTAAAACATAAAAATAAGTCATACCTACCTAAACCAACTGAGAATCCGAACAAAAAAGTATAAGTCAGTCCGATCGATACAACTGTAAGCCAATTAATTCCGGTGGCTTGTTTAATTATTAATGCCAGAGTGAAAAGTGAAAAGCTGCAAAGACATACGGACACACTAAATATCAACAGAGGACGTCTACCTTTACTGTCAATAATAAATAGTGACGCTAATGCACCAATCAGAATTGTAGCCCCAGTACCAAGATTGGCATAGCTTGCTGCTTTTTCTGTTAAACCATTCGATATGAATAGGCTGACAAAGTAGTAAAGAATCTGAAATAGAATAACGATAAACGATTGTTTTTACCTTTGTTTCTCAACAAATTTATTACTCAATTGCGAAATCTGAGTTGTGTGAACTATGCATTTCTTGAACAACTCTAAAAATCTCCACATAGAGGAAGGCATATACAAGCAGCATCTTTTGTCTTCTGTTAAAATGTTTATTATAACTTGAGAATCGAAATCGAATTGCAGTCAGTAACCAAATGCACATTCGTGCAGTAGGCAATGAGTCACACCTATTGTGTATGTGAGGACTAATAATACTATCTGGCCGTCCACACTTCAGTGAGAGGGATGCGGTTCAGGCCCGAGTGGCCAGACTAAAACATGGCACCAATGTATGAAGTCTCTGACTATTGGTTTAGCCATGTGGGGCGATGCAGACTAGCCGCTTGGGATCCGCGGGACAAGAGAAACCAGTGGTTGGAGACCCAGGTGATATGGCTTAGAACCAATGTCAGTGGCGTAGATGTATACACACATTATCCTCATCTTAACAACGCTATACCGAATCCCACCATTTTGTCACTCCCCTTTCCTTTTTTCGTACTTTATATTTCTTTTGACTGCATTCTCTTATCTTCATCCTTCACCTCACTACTTTCTACTTGATGTAGTGATATGAGGTGTGGCAACTCGGACCGTTACCCAGTAATGCCTGGTCCTATGTTGACAATGATGATGATGCGGTTCAAACCCATGAACCCCGGCTTAGTAATCACGTGCCTACAACAATGAGCCATGCCTACCTGTTGAGTGTTGTTTTGTGATACTAATGGTGTTCTGAGATCACATAGGTGGGATGCGATTCAGATATAAAACAATATTTGACAATTGAATACTGAAATGAACAAAGGTAAAACTCCAATAATATTTTTTTATTTTTCGATAACCTCAAAAATCCTATTTGTAGTCAAAACATGTTTCCATCAATTCATCCCTACGTCTTTATTGATTTGGTCAGGAACACTTTTCAGTTCGAATATATCTTTCACAAAGAAGATGTGTTCGACATGAAGATACTCTTTGGTACTAATATACTGTAAGTGTAGAGTAGTTTAAATTTAGCAATCTACAAACAAGTAAGTGAAACAATGATTTACTGTCTCAGAAGCATTACAGTCAACTACCCATCACATTCATGGTTTGTATACATAAAAACTAGCGGATACTGATGGAATAAGATTGATGCCCTTATAACGTTAGACATTTAGTGAAGATGCAAGTGATTAGAAATAAACATTTTCCAGGGTCATTCCTTTTGTAGTAAACAATAAGTCCGCAACACAAGAACCAGGGTCCTGTAAAAAAATATAAAAACTAACCCGAAGGTTAGCAAACATCACTAGATTTCCGCAAGGTCATCCAAACTGATTGGTGCGAGAAGACTCATTCTAGGTGGCTCTAACTACAGAAAAAACGAAAGCAACTTAGACGTAGGTCGACCAAGAGTCTTCACAATGATCGGGAGCAGTGGTCGGTGGCAAAGACGAGAGGGATGGAAAGGCATCAGGGTCGGGTAAAAGCTGGTAAATATTTAGGCTTAGCAAGGATACCGGCAAAAAGAAACCATCACCGAAAAGGACGGGACTCCAATAAGTTCCCACGACAGGCGGCTAGAACGCTGGGCAAAAACTTGGAAGCATACTTCAACTGGTCCATAGCAAAGATATAGTTGTCTAACATCCAGCCTGAACCTGAATAATACATAGATGTCCGTCCTCCAACTCTTCTTGAGGTTGAGAAGGCTGTATCGAAACTGAAACGATGGAAAGCGGTAGGTGCTGACAGTTTGCCACCCGGAGTTACTGGAGATGGAGGTAGGACATTGCTAACTAAAGTGATGGAGGCATTCTTGAGTGTATGAGAATCAAAGGCGGTCCCATCTGACTGGTCTACTTCACTGACCATCCAGCCAATAAGGGAGAAGTCTTTCTATGACAGCTGTAGAACCAGTTTGGCTAATATTGTGCCGAGGACCCTAGGATGCAAAATTATCTGACGCCTAACTGCAGCTCGAACCTCGCCTGGTTAACTAGTTCATTAGTTACTAGCCGGTCCTAAGCCCCCGTAAAGAGGGAAGGTTGGGCATAGGGCTAGCAACCCTACCCCGTAAAATAAATCTAACCGCTAAACAAACTTCAAAGCACAAACGAAATATAAAAATAATAACAGAATTATTCCCCGCTGGAATCGGAGAGGCGAAATGACGCCAGTTGGTGAAAGCCTTCGGGAAGCCAATTGGCCGATGTGTCTTCTCTCTCTCGATGAAAGCGAAAGTAAACGTGGGGACATGGAATGTCCGCACGATGTTTAAAACCAGCAAGGCAGCCCAGATTGCAAAGGAGATGAGAAGGTATCACACTGAAGTGCCTGCAATTTGTGAAAGCAGATGGAATGGGAGTGGACTCACCAAACTGTCAACTGTAGAATCAATAATCTACTCCGATATTGTCACCCAGACGCCAACCACGAGCACACTGAGGGGGTGGCTATCATGATGTCCCCAACAGCATCGAAGGCTCTCGTGCAGTGGGAACCAATCTCCTCCAGGATCATGACAGCAAGATTCAACTCAAAAGGAAGGAAGGTCGCAATCATACAATGCTATGCACCTACAAATAATGCAGAGCAAGAGAGAAAGGAGGAATTCTACAGACAACTTCAATCAACACTGGACAAGACGTCAGTTGGCGATATCAAAATTCTAACGGGTGACATGAATGCCAAACTGGGAGGGGACAACACAGGAAGAGAACTAACCATGGGTCGAGAAGCACTCGGTGAAATGAACGAGAATGGAGAATTGTTTGCAGAATTCTGCGCATTCAACGATTTGGTGATTACAGTGAGGCAGTGTGTTCAAGCACAAAGATATCCACAAAGCGACATGGATTTTACCAGATAGACACACCAAAAATCAAATCGACTTTATCTCAATCTCAAGAAAATGGAGACGCAGTCTACTTAACACAAGGTCAAGAAGAGGAGCAGATGTAGGTTCAGACCACTATCTAGTGCAAGCAACCTTCCAAATCAAGTTGAAAGCCTTCAAGGAAGCTGGTGACAGACCTCAACTCAAGTACAACACTCGGAAACTGAAGGATGAAACTACAAATGAAATCTTTACGGCAGCCAGCCATCAAGACAAAATGGAAAATATCGAGGAACATCCCTGAAGAAACCTGTGTGGAAGAACACTGGAAGTCCTTGAGAGAGATGTGGAAAGAAACATGCACAACAGTATTAGGAAGGAAGAAGAAAGAAGACAAGGAATGGATCTCGACGGATACCTGGAAGCTGATAGAGCAGGGAGAGGAGGATGGTGAAGCAGAAGATAAACCAGTGCAAGGATGCTCAACGACAAGAGAAACTGAGTACAATGTATAAAACACTGGAAAAAAAAGTGAAGAAGAGTGCACGCAAAGACAAAAGACACTTCTACGAAACACTGGCAAGTGAAGCAGAACAGGCTGCAGGTAAGAGAGACCTGACGACATTGTATCAAATAACCAGGTTGCTATCTGGGAAGAGATCAATGCAGACGAAGCCAATAAGAGATGATGACGGAAATTTAATTATCAAAGAAGAGAAACAAAGGAAACAATGGGCCGACCACTTCAAGAAGCTCTTGTATCGACCACCACCACCACCTGCACTTCGTCCAGAAATACCACCTGCAGCAGCTGAACTACAAGTGAACATAAATCCTCTAACAACAATGGTAGTCCTGAAAGCCATAAAGCTACTGAAATGCGGGAAAGCAGCAGGACCAGGTGGGATCCCGCCAGAAGCACTGAGAACAGACGCAGAGACAACAGCAGACATGCTCACACTACACCACTATTGCAAAAGGTGTGGAAGGAAGAGAAGGTACCTGGCCATTGATTGGAAGAAGGGTTACCTTGTCAAACTGCCGAAGAAAGGAGACCTCAGTGTTTGCAAGAACTGGCGCGGAATCAAGCTCCTGTCCACCCCAAGTAAAATATTAAGCCGCATCATCCTGGAGAGGCTTAAGGATGCACTGGATTCAAAACTACGACCGAAACAGGCTGACTGGATTCAGGAAGTACAAATCATATGCGGACCAAATTGCAACGCTTCACTACGCATCATCATAGAATAGAGCATGGAATGGCAATCAGCTCTCTACCTCAACTTTATCGACTTTGAGAAGGCCTTTGACAGCGTCGACCGAGAAGTAATTTGGAAACTGCTTCAATACTACGGAGTACCGCAAACCTTTATCCGCCTCATTCAACAACTATATGAAGATGCCACATACCAGCCAAGTAATTCACAAAGGGAAGCTCAGTGATGCTTTTGAAGTCAAGACAGGAGTGAAACAAGGTTGCCTACTATCCCCCATGATATTCCTGATTGTGGTGGACTGGATCATGCAGCAAACAGTGGGGAGCGAGGGGAGGGGGATAAGCTGGACTGCTGAAAAGAACCTAGAAGACTTGGATTTCGCCAATGATGACTTGTGCCTGATGTCACATAAACTTGAAGATCTGCAGGCAAAAACTAACAAGTTGACAGAAGAGGCAGCGAAGACGGGACTTCAGGTGAATATAGAGAAGACAAAGGTGAAGATACCCAACCAACAACAACAACAAGCTCCGATCTCCATCAACTGGAGAAACTTAAAGGAAGTAACCTCCTTCACCTATCTAGGAAGCACTGTTTCAACTACAGGTGGCACAGACCAGGATGTCAAAGTCAGAATAGGAAAAGCAAAACAGGTGTTCATTAGCCTGAAACTAGCGTGGAGATCTTCTGCACTCAGCATGTGGAACAAGATCCGGATTCTCAACACCAATGTCAAGTCAGTGCTTCTGTATGGTTGAGAGACTTGGCGCGTCACGAAAGGCATTTCCAATAAACTACAGACATTCATCAACAACTGCTACGCTGGCTCGCTACTGAAGATCAGATGGATTGCCAGAAAGAATAAGCAACAAGGAGCTCTGGGAACGAACCAACCAAGAACCTATCAGTCAACAAATATGCAGGAGGAAGTGGAGATGGATTGGCCATGCACTGAGAAGGCCGACTGAGGACATCACGCGTCAGGCCCTCGAGTGGGATCCCCATGGGAAGCGACGAGTTGGACGTCCGAGGGTGACATGGAGGAGGTCGTGCGAGGAGGAAACGAGAGCTTCTGGGCTGTCGTGGAACCAGGTTCAAAAGATCTCAGAGAACAGAGGTCACTGGAGACGTGCTAGTGAAGCCCTATGTTCCACTAGGAACCCAAGGGACTAATAATAATAATAATAATAATAATAATAATAATAATAATAATAATAATAATAACAATAATAACTGCAGCTCGAGAACACCAAACTCAAGAAAATCAGGCAGGTTTAAAAACTGCACAAAAGTGCGTCGACCAGATTTTTACCCTTTCACTAGTTCTAGGTATTTTCAATTTCCCACAGATCCTCGAACACAGGGATTTTTACCACATAGACAAGTTGATTAATGGCGTTGTGAACCTAAGCCGTCATCTGAGGTAGTTTGGATATATGTTGCGCATGCCAGCCAACCATATACCTCAATGTGCTAGGAGAAGCTGGATTAGGTTGGAAGAGGGTTCAGAACGGCCAGACTTAGACCTGGTACTAGTCAACAAAGTCTTTGATTGTTGGTCTGAGTCGTGTAGGGAGATGTAGACTAGCTGGTTGGGTCGATGAGACGAAAAGAAATCAGTGGTTGAGAGCTCTTCGCGACATAGCTGTAAATCGTTCACAGTGGCGGAGATGTGTTCACTCTTTGATATCTTCTAAAGCTTGAATATTTGCACTAACTTCGATCTTCAAATTGCTTATTCTCCTACACAACTTTGTCTACTCTGATATCAGGTTTTTTCTAACAGTCTATTCTTTGTATACTACTGCGAAGCGTGGGATCTTGGGCCGACGCACCTGTGTGCGAGGTCCCATACTTAATTTGTTTTTCTATCTGTCTGCCTGTCAAACATTGTATGAAATGACAAGCATTTACAAACCTTTTCACTTCTTTGCATTAGAATTATTATTGTAACTGTCCAATGCTAGGATTGATTTATGTACCGGAAATATTGAAGACGCGGTTTTGATTGAGTAGATGATACTTGATGAGATTGGAATCACTGATTACACTTTACTTCCGGGTGATAATCAAAAAAGATTGACTAGCAAGATGGTCGATGACTTAATAATGTGTACTTTATGAAGTAAGGTTATTACTTATGTACCAAAAAGTCACCTAAAATAACTTCATTAAATATGATGTATCTAATAAAAGCTCCTCAATCGAATTTAAAACAAACGCTGTGGAGTTTTAAGTCATCGGCTTAGGTGTTCGAAATTCATGGGTGTGGATCTCCCTGCATCTACGTCAGCCATTGGAAACCCATTAGTATCATACATGTTCACACATTAGATGTAGCTAACAGCTTAGTACGTTCACTTACAGTGCTAAAGACTTGAACCTAATGAAATGGTGTAGAGGCACTACGAAATTATAGAAGAACAAATGTGACGTGATCTACGTTAATCATTTCTTCTAAAAATTCGAGGCTCTTGTGTAAAGCCCAAACTTTAATATACAGCTAAATTATTCGCTTTTTACCGTTTGGAAATATTATGCCAGTAATTAGGCCGAAATTTTGGAACGCGCTCGGAATATTTCATGGTAAAAAAAATCACAGTAAGAACAAGTACGAGTGAAAAAAAGCAAGTCCATGTTATTATATATTCAGAGAAATATGCATGCAGTACATAGTAAGAAAGGTAGCTATCTCACAAACCAGAGAGCAGTACTTACCCCATTTATACCAGAAAACTGTTGACCGATATGCGGTACCAAAGCTATAATCAACGACCATCGTAAGTAAGGAATACGAAGTAAGTCACAGATATTTGATTTGTGTGTAGGTGAGCATTCAATTTCTCTTTTTAATATCTCCAACTCAGCTTGTACATCACAGTTATGGCCTCTTAAAGAAATAAGTGCTAGACGAATAAAATAAAGATGGGGTGATTTAACTAGAATATTACCATTTTCTGATCTTCGACGATCCCCTTTAACAATATACAGATAGGTAGGACTTTCAGGACAAGTGAATAAGAATGCAACATGTATAACACTGGAAACAGTACATAAACCTTTGAAAATATGAACTGTTTCACTAGCATACCGAGTAGATAAGGCCATAATTCGGAGGTTCCCATAATTTCGGGTAGACCAAGCACTTGTGACAGCAAAATGGCACAAACAATTACAAACTGGTTGAATGTGCCTGCAGCTCCACGAAGTGTAACTGGAGCTATTTCCGATAGGTACATCGGTCCAACAACTGTGTGAGCACCTTTTTTCAAAAATATACAGTGTAAAAGAAATGAAAAAGATTACCACACGCGATTCCAATTATGAATCTACCAACGATGATCATTTCAAAGGAATTGGTCAATTTTGAAAACAACATCAGAAGTGATCCAATAATTGTAGGAATAGACAGTAGAAATAATGACTTTTTCCTATAGTATTAACAATGAACTAAGTGAAAGAGAGAGCTTACCGACCAAGCTTATTAGCTAGAATACCACCAACGAAACCACCGAAAAATCCTCCAACAAGGAATGAAGTAACACAAATTGACCAAATCAAATCAATACAATGCTTATCACAACTCTTTATTCTAGCAACAAAAGTAGAATTTATAAAGAGTTTTATCAACTGAAATACAATATCCCGTTTGTATTATAAGTAACTTACTTCAGCAGGTGCATTAATAACTCCTGTTTGATATCCAAAAGGGAATGAACTTCCTAGCGTTATCACACAATATGGTAAGAAAGTTTTAAACCGGTCCATTGGATGCTATTCCAAACTATTCAAATAGTATGCTGTTGTAAAATAATCCAAAAGCTGTAGTGAGTACTATCAGGTTACTGTGAATAAATTGAGAATGTAAAAACAGTTAAATTATTTTAGTACACCAAACAGTACGTATAAACGAATGTAATATGTATTGACTGATCACTGCAGAGTAACCAGTTTCATGTTGTCTAGTCCTGAGTGCTGACCGAATTCTATTAGTCATTTTGCAATGTGGCCACCATCGCGGTGCACTTTGATGGATACAATTTACACATTTTTCCTAATGTTGGAATGCCAGGGAATATATTTTCCTGGTGACTAGATCAGGATAATCTGCTGTGATTTACTGTGTATATAAGTAACTGACAGTAATTGATATTTAACAACACAAAGCTATATCGTGGAGTTTTTAAAAGCGTAGAACAGACTCCTATTTGTTCACTGTAGTTCCTAGAAAGTACTGAAAGGAGTTGTAAATTAGTTTATTTCTTATAACGATAACGTTCAAACCTATTCACCTAGAGCTGGCGATGTTAACATTTTTGACGTTCATTTGCAGTGGAATTCAGAAAGCGCTTCCCGTCTCACTTGAGACTTGTTCGTTGGTTGTGCTCTCATTCAGTGCTTGTGGACACTAGCAATGCGTCTCGAACCTATAACCGGTTAGTTCAGACGCTGAAGAGCGATCCATAAGGCTAGCGAGTCATAATAACCACCGTTTGAGCAACAAGCATAGTTTGTGATTCAGATATTGTAAACTTGTTATCCACTCACTCAGCTGATTTGATCAATACACTAAGTCTGACAGCTTCCACATACATGGACTGACTAGTATTGCAAGGCCTTGTGTACAACGAATGCAGGTTAAAGACAACGAAACTGAAGCAATATTATTCAATTAGGTCACTAAATGTCAGATACAGCCGTGCACTGGAACTAACACACTGGATTAAACGGTTCTAAATCAATCACTACCTTGAAAATATAGTAAATCTACATATTCGGCGTATTACATTAGCATTGATAGTTTAAGCATAATAAAAAGCAGTGGGTTAACTGATTGGTGTGGAGACAGACACAACAGAAGACATGTCTCACAAATCCTCAAGTAACTGTGATCACCAGAGAAATTTGTGGCACTGATCAAAGTTTGTATGACAAAACAAACAGAAGAATGAACATAAAAACTTGCGCTAAAGTGATCTAGTTCAGGCTGCCACACTTTGCAGCAGCGCACAAAGAGGAAATGTATGGACAACACGATACTTTGATAAAGATGGCTGGATGAGGAGAGGTAATAAATAAGTAGCTCCTTCGGCTAGGATTTCGAAAAAGCCTTTCTGTTTAACTCAGCCTACTACTTATAATATGCATATATCATCATTGTAAAGTTTAAGCCTTATCATTGTTCGGCTGAAGTAAATAAAATTTCAATCCCATCGTCTTCTTCCGGTGTCAGCTGAACATTGAGTTAAGAAGTCATTGTACCACTATTAGTCGCATCTTCTCGGAGCCTTGTATAGTTATCTATAGTGTGGGTCCTGATACCTACTCACTTGTGCATTGAAACGACCTAAAACAACAGCAACAACCACATTTGAACGTTTGGTTTTTAGTCAGAGGCTAGACAGTTTTCGGTAGAACTAACCCTCTACTTCATCCAAACTGCAGTCAGTGGGTGTGTATGCAGAGATAGCAAAGAGAAAACAGTGAGTTTCATTACTCTCTCTGGTCCTTACTATGCCGTTTACTCGGATAGTGCGGAGATGACTACCAACTCCCGACCGATAGCTGCTACCTTGAAGTGGCAGTTGGGCTTGTATATCACGAAGACCCAACGAACTATGTTAGTGGAAAGGTCTGTTAGATAGCAGCTATTCAAAAAAAGTTACCCTTACCCTTAACATGTTCTTAAACAAAGAAATGATGCATTGCGGTGGCATAGATCAGTAATCAGCGGTGATCCAAAACGACAGAACCCATGTCCAACTATATCTTTCATACTACAGACTAATTGTCATAGCATCAAAAAGGACGTACATGACCGACCTCAAGCAGATGTTCTTTGAGCTCTGCGGTCACGTACTAACCCCTTCTTATTAGGTGCTTTAAGTAGACCTAGCTTTTCACAGTGTGAGCAACCGGGAAGTGTCAACTCCTCTTACAACCCTGTCAGCGCTCAAGTTTCCTCAGACTACTATCCACCTCCTTCATCCTTACCATCTAATTTCCTTTCGCTCCTCTCAGCTAACAATGCTACATTATCTTAATTTTTCTGACAGCTCTGCAGCTTTCGATAATCGCGCTCCACGCTCCAAATTAAACATCGGAGCCTTCGATGTTCACATACCCGTCAAATTATCCAAAAAACTTCATTGGCCAAAACTCTAGCAGCTCAGGCCATGGATATGTACTGCGTTTGTGAGACACACATAAAGAATCCAAGCGCGGTTTCACTTGACCTCACCCGGTCTATATGGTTTCTGGAAGTTCGACGACTAGTTCGTTCTGTCTTGCAGATGTACGTATATCATTGGGTCACATGGCAGCATACTCGGCTGGATCCCAGCTCACATTCATCTGCGCACTGTCCGAGTGAACGATATAGTAAGGACCAGAAAGAATAGTGAAACTCACTGTTTTCTCTTTGCTATCTGTGCTTCCGCACCCACTGACTGCAGTTTGGATGAAGTGAAGGACGAGTTCTACCGTAAACTGTCTAGCCTCCTCTCGAAAGCCAAACGTTCGGACGTGGTGGTTGTTGCAGGTGATATCAACGCACAGGTGGGTAGACTGAGTGAGGCAGAAACGCAATTAGGTGGCACTTTCGGAATCCCGGCTGAACGTACAGATAACGGTGATCGCCTACTACAACTATACTCAAGTGTGTATTTAGGGAGAAGAGAGATAAGAATGAATCTAAACATGACACCAAATCTTATCCTAATGAAACCTGGCGTGATTTTTAGTCTCCTGAAGAAACAGCGGTGAAACATTTGGTAGCCTACATTTAAAGGTTAGGAAATGCCAGTGGATTGCTGCAATTGCATGCGAAGTTATTGATGCTAGAAGACTCATTCCAGCCACTTCTAACCATAATAAAGGGCTAAAGCAGCTGAGACATAATTTGATTAAGGCTTTGCACTATTTACAAGCAGTAGTGGGTGGCAAGAATTGAAGGGGTTAGAGGTGTCAACGTTAGGGAATACTTTGCAATCGTTTACACTCATTGGGAATACTGTCAAGAAGAAGACTATGGCTAATGAGACCATTGTCAAAATGGATGGGTCCCTGATAACTTTTCGAGACGGACAGAAAATCACTGGGTGAAATATAATTCCATATTAGATTCGTTTATTTGCTTTATAACACACAGTGATCTAGTATTATTATCAAGTAAATAATACTATATCACTGTGTGCTATAAATCAGACAAACAAATCTAATATGGAATTAAATTCTACCACAGTGCACAAGTTTTATATCTATATTAATTGGGTAGGATAATTTGAAGAGCATTCCAACTGACCTACACGCACGCTTCAGTCTGACAGCATCTAGTTCAAACCTGAATGTTTAGTAGATTTAATTTAAAATAATGCCAAGTTAATGTTTTAGGCTGTGATACACACTTATCGTATGAATGCTTACGACACTACCTGGCCTTGTCCAGGTCAAAGAAGGTTAAGCGGGATTCGAATCCGAAACATATTGCTTGAAAGCCTTTTAACGCCAGTGAGCCATACCTCTGTATAGGTTGTAGATATCGATCTTTTAACGCTCGCCAAAGCTCAAAAGGCTGTCTCACACCTAAACGATACAAAGCAGAAATACCTAAGGATTTGTTCTTGGATGGTTTTAAAGATAATGGTAGAAAATTACTCAGTAGGGTAACGGAGTTACTAGGCAGTGTATGAGAGTCAGAAGAAGTATTGACTAACTAGTCTAGTTCACTAATCATTACGGTTAATAAGAATAGAGAAAAGTCTTCTTGTGATAACCATAAGGGGATCACTTTGACCAAAGCCATGTCCCTCAGAAACACTTCACACCAGCACATCAAGCACCAAAATGAAAGATAATGAAATAAAGAAAGCAACCAAAACTGGTAAAAAGTTGTGATAACATGAAAAGACCACTGAATTTAGTATGACGTTGAAGACTGTGTTGATATATCTTCGTCATACAGACAGATCCTAAGCCATCTCACGCTGACACATTGCCTGTGCTACGAAGCCAACGGTGATCGAATCCAGAAGCTTTCTCATGTCCTGTACCTTTAATGGCCATGTTTCACAACCGCATGGTTGAACAAGGAGAACTGCAGAGCAGCACATGACCCTTAATCAATAGTCATATCAGGATGGTGCTATAGATAGCCCAAGTAGCCATGAATGACACCTAAAGGCATTCCTTTAAAATAAGAGTTTAAAACAAATAAATAAATTGATCTAGACAAGCCCAATAAATAGAAGACATTACTGGAAGTTTGCGTTCATTCACTTACTATTTGAAGGCTTTGGATGGTCAGCAATGTTATATACAGACGGTGGTAGTATTAGGATAGTTTGATAAGTCCGAAATCAAGAGAAATCGTGACGCAATCGGTAATCTTGTACACATTCATGCAGTGGACAATGAACCATATCGGTTGTCTGAGGGCTGATGGTATTACCTAAGTGTCCCAGCCTCTGTAGGTGGGGATGGGTACGAACCTGTGAATCATTGACCAAAAATCGAGTGCATAGACCTCAGCTTCAATTTGATAATTCCTTGAGTGAGTTATCACTCGTAACTTCCTAGTTAACTTATCCTCTAAAAACAATTTAGGGTAGGTGGGCAAACAGAAGCGTAGACGCTTCCTGTTTGCTGATCATAATCACTATGACATTTGGGATACAAAGGCTTTTACGTTGAGAAAATAGAGAAAAAATGTTATATTTAATTTGCTAGAATACGCTAAACATGACTCTAGAAGTTAAGGAATTGAACTGATCTCCCATGCCACCGAAAAATCAAGGAAAGTTTTAGATGACCTGATAACTTGCACTAGACAATTTCACACGGCTGTTTATTAAATTATTAAGCCATTCATCCAGAATTTTAAATTCCCAAAGGTGGTGGTCAGTAAATTCCACGTTCAATGTCAAGCCACTTCCCAACGACCAGAGTTCAAGTTGCTGCAAGTCATTTCGTAGTGCTGTGCAGTTGGCTTCTTCGTTTACTACCCTCCAAATTTTAATGTCATCAGCGAGAAGGAGGATGGATGAGGATATTTTGTGTGGCATATCATGGACAAACAGGAGGAACAGAAATGGTCTTAGGATTGCTCCTTGGGATACTCCTGACATCGATGATCTCCACTCCGACCGTATTCTGTTTACCTTGGTGCAGAATTGCCTACCTTCTAGGTACTCCTTGAACCAAGGGAGTAGGGGTTCACTTATACTGGCTGACATGATCTTGTGAAGCCGGACTGTGGGTGGGACACGGTCAAATGCTTTGGCTAGGTCGAGGAAAATAACATGTACCGGCTTTCTGTTGTCCCAGCTGAGTGTCCAGTCGTCCCAGGCGGTTAGCGAATTGGTGACGCATGAGCGACCACTCCGAAATCTATGCTGAGCAGTATGGACGGTGTTTTTTCTGTTGAGGAATTCCCAGATCGTGTCAGCTACCAGGCTTTCTAACACTTTCGACAATATAGGGGGTAGAGCAATTGGCCTCTAGCTGCCAAGGCTTTTTCTGTCTCTTCCTTTGAAGATGGGTGACAAGATGGCGCACTTTGCATGACTCTATTGAGTGCTTGAAGAGGTTGCAGATTGGTTTTGCAAGCACCTCAGCGCAGTTTTTTAGGATTACCGGTTTTAAGTTATCGCAGCCAGGGGACTTGCCTGGACGTAGCCTAGATAGTCCCTCCGACACCTTTTCCTCTGTGATTTAGATGTGTCAGAGGTATTCGTTATTTATGGTCTGGTCAATGTCGCGACGAGTTAGTGTAGACTTGGTGTCAGTAGCAAGTTGAGATTGAAAGTGTGGCGGTTGGACAGTTGTCACATCGCACGGTCTACCATGGACGTACTCAGGGAGTCACCAACCTCACTAGCTCACCCTCACCTCTTTTTTACCTACCACTCACTATCTCTCTCCTTTATATACCCAAATTACCTACTAATTCTCTAGAAAATAGACCTGTGCTATCTACTTTTACCTTCTGGTTGATTCCCATATAGTTTTTTTTGTCATCATTTTACTATTCCTCTTCAGGCACCTATATAGACAGGAGTTACGACAGACCCCTAATCGTCCCAGCAACCCGTAGCTCCCCAATCGCTCTACAAATTGCAATTTACTAACCCACAAAACATTCACCTCACCGAAGCTAAAAGGAAGAAAGTAGAAGAGATCTCCTTGTTCACTATAGAAGCGAACCGAACAACTCAAACCAGGCCGTAAGAACTAGACGTGAGGGATCCAAAGCTATCACTTTTCTACGCTCACACTACCAGTATTGGATATTGGATGAGGTTATCGTCTTTGAGAACGTAGTCAAGGCGTGATGCATTTCCATCAGGTCCCCATCGTATGTTACCACCCACTTCACGTTACAGGCCAGCTGTCTGGATCGCAAACTTCAGTTTCCAACTGAAGTGTATGATGTACCTGACTTCGTTCTCGACGATGATGGATGGAGTGTTTAAGTCTCCAGCAATCATCACGCAGTCGTAATCTGCATATGAAGCAGCCAAGATTGACTGAGTGACCATTTCTGTATGTGTAAAGGAACTAGTGTGGGACCGATGTATGACACCGAACAAGTATTTGATACGATGGAGTGATGTTGCACCATAAAGATTCCGGGAGCTGGATAAAAGCCGGGACGCTGACAACTTGCCTTTAAACGACAGCTTACGTAATACTGCTGCATATACATAAATGTATGTAGCAAAATTATGTACTAATGTTAAGGAAACTTCGATAATTTGTGATACATCAAATCAACAATCCAGTAGAGAATTTTACCCTATCACAATGTCTACGTTTTACTCTCATATAAATGAATAATTCTATAGAGTGATAATTTTTGCCAGAAGACTCTTTGGGATCACATACTGAAAGATAAGTGAATTTTAAAAAAAGAAATGCGTACTACAACGATCAACAGAGGTTAGTGAGCAGCCTTCATTTACCACAAAGTGCAATGAAACCATAAAACCGCGCCGCCCTTGAACAGCAATTAAATGACCTCGGGGTGTACTATAAAGTTGAAGGTGACTGTCCAGTGTCCAATAATTTTTAAAAAATAGTTTAAAGCAGGTGATTTCCTCGAGCTGGGTGTAAGATCTTGCCTAACATTTCCAGGTCTTCGGCGGATTCGGATGCAATCGGTCTGCTCACTTGCCTACTACAGCTCTGATTAGAACGAAGGGCGGTTTTGTGTTGATTGAAACTACATAGTTTGTATGATTTGCCCAAGAACTGTGATGCTGATGGATCCCTTAGGTGTCTTATCACCGGAAAGTTGTTGGCACTGGCTGCAAAAAGAGGATCGAAATGACTTCGAACAAGCCAAAGGTGAGGACGAGAGAAAAAACAAGGTGAAAGGATGCGAAATGGAAATGGAGGAGAAATCTAGGTAGATTCATAGGAGATAAGTGATAAACCCGTAATAAATGGATTGAAGTCATGTAGTCAGAGGGGAAAAAAGGAGCATATACGTTCATAGATCGGATTTTGGGAAAACAAATCGTAGCTCTATTAGTTCGGGGGGTGGCAACTGCAGATGAGACATCTGAAAGGGAAGTGTGAGTTTCAGTCACAAACTCACAGAGAGAAAAAGCGTGGATTTACATGCGTTTTTTGCCCTTTGATGAGCGATTCCCGTTGGTTTACCAGGAAGTCTGCGGCATTGGCTTTTCAGTGGGATTCCTTTTTTCGGGTGACTTGGTTTACTCAGTATTGTTGTGAGGTCTCCACATAGCCTATGGTAGACAAGAGAGTAAAGCGGTAGGTCTTCCAACCCATCATCGAAGGGTTTTTCCCCATTACCGTAACGCCCCTTGTTGATTGCCCTTGGACCTCCTGCATGAGGTTCACATCTGTCTTCAGGTATGCTGGTGGAATGAAGTTGTGGACTTCTAACTTCGGTCATATCTAGGTCTTGCATAGCTTCAGGTGTTGATTAGTGGGGGCACCAGGCTGTCTGCGCATGAAGTACAGTTCTGCCTAGGGTTACTCAGAAAACTGATACTCTCTGTTGGATGGCGGCATTCTCACTTATGGGGTCTAAGGTTTTGGTAGTCCATAGTCCAAACAAGCTTCATCCAACCGGATTTTTCATAACGTAAGCCTCCTCGCTGTAGATTTTCCCTCCGGTATGAATCGGCATGGGTTTATGAGGGTTACCTAAGGCTACCGGAGATGGTCCATCTGGAGCGACCTCCCGCCCCCTCTTACTTTGATTTTGCATCGACTCCTAAGGACCACATACGTGGCATGATCCGACCCCTTTTTGGAGATCCTCCAGTCATGCTGTGCTTTCCTCTCTGATTTCGGGTCGCGTACTACGCCTCGTTTTGGCCATGAGGTTTGCATCCCTGGTATTGTTGTGTCTACTTTTGCGCTCTCAGAGCTAGCCCTCTTATGATATACCTCACTAGGTCCCAGTGTTGATCGATCGACGAGATACTTCACCGCCGGAGCCATGCTGCTGTCAATATTCATTGGTTCATCACTACGTAGTTGCCCTTGCCGTAGAAAAGCTAAAGGTGAGGTCCCTCCAGTGATAATTATTCACTGAATACCGGATCGAACAACGCCATACTATGATCGCTGCTGCCGGAAGTGGTTTAAGCCTGAACGTGTTCTGCTGGCTGAAGGTTACCAGTAAAAGGGGAGTTCAGTGTGAATGATTTTTCACCCCACCCCCAAAGACTGTTGTCGTCAATATTCTCACACAGCCCAGCCTTTTGATGGTGTTGACTGGATCCCGATCGAGCCTCACGCTTGAAGTTCCCCATCCTGCCTCAGAGTGAAAGTCATGACATTAAAAGCCCCCCCCCACTATGATGAGCCTGCCATATCCAATGGACACCAGTGCGGATGTTACTCAGAGCCGTTTCCGATGCCGTTCCACTTTGCTAGCATAGGCTCTATGGACCCCTCAACCAGGTACTTAGTGATCTAACTTAAACGAGGTATCAGATGGAGTTTGAGGGCCCCGACAGTGGTTCATTCGTCTTCTAGATGGCCGCCCATAAACGTTACCACTCAGCCCTCTTCCTTGTGTTCTCTGTCTCCTAAACTGAAGCATACCGTTTGTACTAGCCTGCATGTCACCAATATCCGGTGACGACTAAGTTTCCGTTGGGATCAGAATCTTCGGACCAAGGTAGCAATGGGCTGTGGTTCCGCAATCCTGCCTCTAGGTTCTCACACACTGCCAAAAGATACTTGGCGGTGCTTCCAACAACGCGGGGTGCCTTATTGTTGGAGGACTGTGAGAGTCCGTGTGCAATGTTGAAAGCCGCTATTAGCCAGCTGGCTCCAGCGCGACCGACCCAGTCATGTATTTTCCCACAGTGGGTCCTGGAAATATTATATAGTCGAGGTCAGTCCAACCATCTTGTCTAATAATAACGATGCTGACTTCAACACTAAGCCGTACTTTCGTTTGTTGTCTTCGTAGTGTTCTTGGCCTGCTATCGCAAAGACGAGCGTTACCGCTGATGTTGTCCTCACAATAATAAAAATATGCCTCGAATGATGAAGCATACGAACACATGTCATTTTTACAGGCAATATCTGAGTGTTATTTTTCTCACTTAAGCCGGGGAAGTTTAGAAAGGATAAATCATTGCGCCATATACAGTCTTCCAGAGTATGCAACTGTTTGGATATTGCGGGTCATAAACATTGGTCGGAAGCCGTTTCAATACACAGAAGCAGTGAAAAATAATACAGGTACGATCGCTCGGTGTGGGCAGTGTTTCGGCCATGGGGAGTCACATAATCAGTAAGGGTGGATTGCAAACCGAATTTTGAGTGTAGATGAGGCTGAAAATATGTGAGTAATCAAAAAATTTGTGCCGTCTACAGATACCGTGGGAAACTAGAATTGAACACTAGGATGGACTGGGGACCGTTATTGTATGGCGTCATGCAGGGTATAGTGATCGTTTCGGACCATGATGTCGTAAGCAGAGTCATTTGAACAAAATAAGCCAAAGATGCAATTCTTTTCGGCCACTGTTGTCATATAAGGGGAGAGAATAATTAGGGTTTCATCGTTAAACCACTCTTTAGGACTTCAGGGTCAGTGCTCCATATGAGGCCACTTTCCGTTAGCTTCGTTTCTAGGTGAGTGGTTGTCAGGGGTCAAAGAACCTGCACAGCTGGACACAAACAGAATTTATTACCACGACTTAATTGCTTACCAGGTTCGCAGTACTTTGGTTAGAGGCTCTTGGAACCCGAATTTAATAGCCATCAACCTGAGCGATTTCATTGTCGCCAGATGTGGGGGACGCGGGAGCCGCCGATATCCCACTTAATCCAATTCTTGTTGACAGCCACCATTACTGTCGGACATCGTGGGTAGATTTCTACACATATGTACCCGCTGTTAGTTATCACACAACGTTGACAGCCATAGTGGTTGGTTTCAACTTGTGGAGAGCTTCCCGAGATACGTTTCTCTCTGGCCACCGCCGGCCTGACCTATCCCTAACTCTGGATGCTCGGTTGATGACCAGTATGTGCGACTGCTGGAGGAATCTCCCAACCTCCTCAGACGAGATCAGGGTCACCCCCACCGATGGGTCTTTCGCTGAGGTGGATAGTAGCTCTTGCAGACCCAGCGTGGCTTTGTGTCTGGGCTACCTAGTCCCTTTTCTCATGGGGGCTGTCATGACACGAGATGCCGGAGCTCAATCTGTTATCACTATCCCTGTTATCGTGTACTGTGGGCAGGTTTTTATGGTAACAGAGGGCCTTCTTTCCCCGTAGCCCATTTTTGTGATGTGTCGGTCACAACAACTTCAGGGTTTGGTTCTGACTCGGTTGACCTTACGGATGTTAGCCATTCAGTCATTTCTGGACGGTTTATGGGTATGACTGTCCGTAAAATGACACTGACGCCACTGGCTTCTGGACTTTCACATGTGTTAGTGGTTTGTGCGGGCAACCACTATGGTGCCCTTTACCTTTTAGGCGAGGCTGTAGAGAGGAGTGGCCTAACACAGGCTCTGTGGGCAGATACGCCAGAACCACGCGCACTTGTGACGTTCCATGAATGCGCATCATTGGTCCGCTACGTCTATATGACACCGACAGTGTACTCACTTGTTACAAACGTTGTACTCAAGAGCCGCATCTATTTTGGCTGCAGTAAGACCACAAATACACCAGTCGTCACCTTGGCCATAGAGTTTATTCAGAGACTTTTTTCTTCCACTGCCGTCTCCATGTGGGAGCTTTCATCGACACATTAGTGCTAAAGATATATGCTAGCAAGACACGCTCTGTACTGAACGAGAGCAGGTGGGTTCTGGGAGCTGTGTGGAACAGGGATTCGACCTTTTCCGGGATCGGTATTCTTGACCATTCTCTTGGAGTCCAGCCGCGATCCTTTGCAGTGGTTTTACACCCATTATCTCCGATCCCAGCTGACACCGAGGAAGAGGAGCTCAACAACTTACGCAAGGCTCGGCTTCTGGTGCTTCTGAGACCAGATTTAGCCAATGCGCTGTCACTACTCATTCCGATAGGTAATTATGGTGACTAAGCAACATGGAAGTGTCGAGGTCAGTCAGCAAGTAGAAAAGCTACGACGGTTAAGGTAAGTTATCAACCTTGCCTCTGATTGTTCAGTCATATTGCTCTTAGAATGCCAAAAGCTTCCCGTCAGCCCAAGATAGGTTACTGGATGAGATAAACGGCTCTGCAGATGCATCAACCTGAGCTTTCGGAGTTGATCAAAACAGCTAGGACTACTTCACAGCTTTCCGTTTGAAGAGTGGTGGTACTGACCAACTGATGATTGTACGTTCCACAGATGATACTTTTGCGAGACTGTCAGTTTCGGAGATAGCGATAATATTTATTCCTGAATATACAGGCACACGCCATTTTTACAGGTATGAATAGGTTTCTATATAGATCACATGTCTTCATGGAAGGTAATCTCAATCCCCACCCACTGTCGCTAGAAGATATAAGTACTGCATGTTCATATGATGAAACACCCCAGCAGAATAAGTATGTGGAAAATTTACAAGTTGAATAAGTGGAGGTATTGTCTTCGCATTAACGAAAAACCAGGTTTTTGTACCTAGACACTATATGTATTACCTAGAGAAAAATAAAACTTGGAGCTAATGTTTCCATTGTGACAGTCCGTGCTTTTCGCTTGAGATAATGATGAAAGGTTTGTGAGGGGACGCGTACACAAACTGTTTACGTATTGTACATCAATGATGATTCCACGACTGTATGGTTCATGCATGTTAATACCATTCCACTACAAAAACTTCTAATCTTGGTGAATATTATGACTGAGAGGCGAATATCTTCACTTTTCTAGCTCCAGCAATTAGAAGCAATAAACCTCTCTGAATGCGCCAAATGGACTTCCAGGACATCATGTCCGCCGTTTACACTGGTCGTGACAGCCTTGCGGTCAGTAGGCGTTGGACTTTACCAGCCACTTTTATAATAAGGAAGTCCTGGATTTTGACAATTACGAAGTTGTAGTCCAATGAACATTTTTTATTTCTGTTTGTTGTAGCTAGGTATTGTGAAGGCAGCAAAGCTGGTTATCCTCCACGAAGAGTAGTTTCAGCCAAGGTATGTTCCTTAAATAATTAATTCTCGATGATGACCAAGCCAACATTTTGAACTGAATCGCTTCTCTAAAGCGAGAAAAAACAGAAAAAAGCAGCAGGCAGACAAAGAAGCAAGAACTCCAACAGGGAGTGTGTTCCCTGTGTTCATGTTTATCCCTACTTAACTCTCTTTGCTACGGCATTCATTGTGTGATTTCTGTTGAGAACTTAAGAATACAAATTTCATGCAGTCTTGCACTGTAGGACTTCTGTTTTTGACTACTGCGTTGGGTGGGGCAGAAAGCGCTGCTAGTTTGAGGCCATAACTTTTGGCAGTTTTCCTGAAGCTTCGTGTGAAAGGCCAGTGTAGGTGTGGCGGATGTCTCACTATACATTAAGGGGGCCGAGTTCACAGATTGTCTTGAAGGATACTGCTGGTGTATTCCATAGGCCGGAAAAGTTATCAGATGATAAAAAGTTAACTAGTAACCGACCAAATTCAGAGGTTGATTTGGAGACCTTCACCTTAGAAGGAAGTCTGTTCCACAACTGAGAGAATCTGACGGTGAAGGGGTTTGCGCGCAAGCAGGATTTGAACGGTTTCATTGTAACGCTGTGGGTGTGGTTGTACAGATCATACCGACTGTTGCGTAAGAAGTGAAACTCACCACTGGCTGCAACAATGAATCTGTGTAAGGCATTAAAGAATAGTGTCGGATTAATCTTGAGTTGTCTCATCCACAATGGTTTTAGACTTAGTGTCCTGCATCTGTAGCTGTAATCCTGTTTGCGATTCTTTTTTTCACACTAAAGTGGCATCAAATGGAGCAATATTCGGTGTTTGAGTTATAAGTAGTCGACATGATTGACCCATCTGCGAAATCCAATGCTTCGTCGGATAAACTTTGACTTTAACAGCAATTCTTCTGTTCGTAGCTTTACTGACCAATAATAACCTACTTCAATGATTTCAGGGATAAGTAAGTATCAATACAATCATTCAATCAAGGTGAACATATATGTTCAGGGATTTCTCACTCTTCAAGTGTTATCCCTTTCAGCAGTTCGGAGTGATAATACTGAAAATATTTGTAGTGGTGCTGGTAATTAAAGGCTGGAAGAATCGTCGTCCAACGGTTGTGAATATCACACATATGTAAAACGTCATAGGTTTCACATTAAAATATGTGGCATTGACAAGGAGATAAATTGGCTGTTAATCGACTTCTGTTTGATGGATTCATACATGACAAGATACCAGAGAAATCTGTTGCATAGCATTATTACGAATGTATTGCCGTTAGGTAAAGTGATCTCTTGGGCAGGACTGTTTATCCAGATTTCCACTTCATCTGTGATGGAGCGGAAATCGGAAACCGGGTACTCTGCTTGAGGTTTCGTGTGTGATAGCATTTAGGGTACTAGTAGGCAGGTGAGTTGATTATGAAGCTGTTCAAGAAACAAGAAATTCGAGGCAAGCCAGCTAGACAATTCTAACATCATTTTTCAACATTACGTAGGAAGTAGGATTTCCAGTAAGCTGATACTATTTGATCAAATTAATGCTTAGGGCTTTCTCGGCAGTCTGATACTTAAAAGAGAAGAGAAAAGAAAGTGCAAGGAGAAACTGGACAATGGAGTACCACGCAAGACAAACTGGGAGGGGAGAAGTTCATGTTTTTTTCGTCATTCGAACTACATGTAAACTTTAGTTTGTTCACATAAAAATAACCCCACCCTTTTTTTCTTACATGAAGTTCACGCGAGCTATTAGATAGGCAGTTTTTGTTGGTAAACTTAAAGGGAACACTGACTACATATTTACACTGCACAATCCAACCAGACGGACTGGCTACCGAACACCCTTTGTGAGTCCATTGAGATAAAAGGCAATTGAGATTTATGGTTGCCCTACTCTACACGTTTAGAGGTCCTAGTATGTTTTCATTAGCCCTAAAAAGTATACATGGCGCCTAGGCGAGTGGCAGACTGATCAACTTTTAGGAGCTTATTAAGTAAAAACGAAATACAGATAATGAACCTGCAGTACGCATTTCTTCAGGAAGCCTATTTTAGATGTGAGAGGGCTTATTGAGGAAGACGTTTCTTCACAATTCAGTCCTACAACTCTCATTTTTGGCTAATAGATTATGATGGCGTAAATAGTGAGTAGATGTTGCAAGTATTTTAATTTCCGGGCCACACGAGCGCATTTGCCCACGAAGTAATTTATGGCAAAATGTAAGGTTCGTTCTAAGTCGCCTCTTCCAGAGAGGTTCCAGTCCTAGCATGTTGCATCTGGAGATGTGGTATAGGCTACAGTTGGCTCCCAGCATTCTTAACGTAAAGTGTTGTTGTACCCCTTCAATTTTTCCCTTTTTGGTTCGTACGGAGGCCACTTGAGATAAACGGGCAGTATTCTAAAGTCGGACGGATGCTCACTGTGTAGAGTAGGACTCTTGATTCAGTACCATAAAGTAGATAATAGGGGCCTAGTTAGTAGAGACTGGTTGGTAGATAGCGCGGGTGTATAGGCGAGGGAGATAGTGATGAGCGGGAATAAGGTTGTAGCGGGGTAGTGAGGTCAGTAATTCCCTGAGTGCGTCCCCGATAAGCCATGAGGAGTGGTGTGACTGTCTAACCGTCTTTTGAACTAGTATGCTGAGGGAGCGGTGACAAAACCACACGGTAAAACATTTCCTTGGGGATATACTCTTGGGTAGAAAAAGTTAGACAGGAGCCCATTGTTAGCTCCCTGATAAGCCATACTGGTAGGGATCCCCTGTGATGACGGCGGTGTTGCAAGCAAGACCGAGTTGCTCGCGCAGTTTGCCTGACAGATGATCATGTAGGCCATAACAAGTTCACCCCTCTTTCCCGGGTATCCCAGAGAGATTAGGTCTAGGTGCTTCAATCTTTCAGAGCATGTCATTCCCCTTAGTCCCGCGGCCGCCTTTGCTGCGGGTCTTTTTGTTTTTTTTCAAGGAGAATGGGGCCTCTCTTGAGTCTCGGGGATGCCACCGTATTGAAGACCCCTAGGTGCAGCCGTCGGGTGGATTTGAAAACCTTAAGAAATAGTTCAGGGGTGATAAATATGTATATATGATGGCGGCCTGCCTGAGTCTTGGGCCACCAAGTTTATCCGCAGAACATTTTCCATCACATTCTTTCCTCTCAATTTGCCCCGACCGTTTAAGCGTGTCTTTTGAACGAATCACGTATTCTGGTACGTTTTTAAACTGCTTTCGTCAAAGAATCACATACTGAGAATCCCATATCATCATACACGTTGTTTATAATAAAGCGATTATAATATATAAAGATGTATATACGCATATTTACAGAAAGAGAGAGTGAACGAGACAGTCGTATGGCATAACACGAGGGTGATCCATAGATAACGACATAGTTGGTTAGCCTCCTGATAGGACGAGTGAATTGGGGGTTAAAATTGTTGAAACGTGGGAGTGGTCATTTATAAAACACTTGGAGTAACCGAACGTTTAACCAAGCCTATTATGCTCTCCGCTGTAAACACGTGTCGTCACATTCTCACACGGAATTATCGGTGAACAGACCATATAGTTGCTGGTATCGGGCCTATTTCAGTCAAGATCGAATTTGGGAAAATTTTTTAAACACACATGCAAAGTTGTATCTGGTCGTTACAAATTTAGGGCTGGGTCCCAACTGGTGGCGCGTTTTCCGGAATGTTCTATATGACTGCAAGTATCCATCATTGGTTTCGTGCATTAAGCGCACTAAAATGTTTATAATAATAAAGCCGCTTGCTATTTTGAAATTGGGGAAAATAGAAAGGCATGAGATCAAAAAGATTCTGTTCCTAGGCAGCTGAGCTATATTACTATGCTCAGGACTAGCTGTTTGGAGGGCCAATAAGTAACATATCATTGTCTATGCAGGGCACATTAAGAGTCCCACACACCCCAGGCTCATGGAAGCAGTGTTCCAAGGTTGATTGAAACTGGTATTTAGTCTTGGAGTATGGGAAGTCATGCGGAAGTCCATTCCAGACGTTAGCGTAAGACGTTCTATGGAATGAAAAGTTGAGCCGTTTCCGAGCGTGTGTGATGTAACTGGGCATTCTTGGTCCCAAAGACCGTAAGGTTTTCCATCGGCAAACTTTACTATGTTAGCATTGGTAGTCACTTCACCTCATAGAAAATACAGAAGTTCGACTTTATTCGTCTTAGCCACATAGGCCCTAGTTGACTAGTGTCATATCTACCGCTGTGTCGAATACCGAAAGAAGTAAGCCTGGTAAAGTACCCTTGATTTTCGTCTATTTTTCGGTCGTCAGCAGACCGTAGGCAACCAACTATGATGGGACGATATTCTTGTAGTGGCTGCACACGCATACAGAATCAGCTTGGTTTCGTTAGTGCGAAAACCTCAGTGAACGAAGCCACCGCACTGGCTTGATCCGGAGCACTGTGCAGTTGGGTGTTGTGCAGAGGAAAGGTTACTGGAGCACCTTATTGCGAAGTCCCAAGTGCTACCTAGTCCGTGTACTGCAAGGCTGTCGAGTCGAGGATGAGTTAGCATTACAGCAGAAAGCATAAGTTCTATTTAAATATCTATGGCTTCGGTAAACTTTTGTGCATAACTTTTCTACACATAAACGAATACCTGGTCCAAAATCTTCTATTCTCTCTATTCCATGGCGATATCTTCGGCTTCAGTTCAGTTTCCACTACTTTCGTATGCACTTTCATCTTCCTCTTCATTAGCTTATCTATAAGCAGTAGGTTTTGGATACCTCTTCAAGTAACTTTTGCAGTCAGTACAATGAACTCACTTACATGTATCATGGTCAATGTACTTCTGCGTGGTATTTCTGTGTTTCTGTTCCGAATTTCATCTGCTGCTCTCTTTTGTTATTCATTTTTCGGGATTACCCAACCAGTCCTTCATACATATGGAATCCTAGTGGTCTAATTTGTCAGCGTGCACAATGCCATCCAGATCTCATGACGAACGCATAGAGCTCAAGACCACAGCTGTACCACCAGCCCTGCCTTCAGGAATATTGGAAGATTCAAACAATAGCCGAGTATTTGCCACTTTTGAACTGGGATAGCCTCAGAGTGATGAACAACTATGCCGGTACTCATCTGTTTCGTTCTTCGCTGCTTCCAAAGCATTAAAGTTCTAACTTTAGACGCGTCTTTTATTAACCGGCAATAACGGTGTCCATTGTACAGCTACATACCGTACACAACAGTCAGTTCACACTACCAAAATGATCAGACCTGTAAACTGGTTTGTTTTCATGTAGCTTCCATTGTATGAAATGTATTATTATTATTATTATTATAGTTGGCACACTCTGTTGACAGAAGAACATGAGGTCAAGCTTCTGCGTATTCAGCAGCAGCCACGTATCATACCACCTTTGTAGTTTACCAAGACCATGTTGTAGGGTAGTATTGATGGTGCTACATTGATTAGGGTGAAAGATGCACGCTGCTTTAGGTCGTCTGCAGAAGGGGAAGGTTTTCCCTAGCTCAAAATAGGCGCGTACATCGTTTTTATACATAATAAAGGGAAAGAGTCCCAGAACAGAGCCTTGGATCACCCTACTGGTGATATTTCTTGGAAGGAAAGCGTAAGCGCCCCTGGACAATTTGGGTGTGGTTCAGAAGAAATGAGCTGATCCATTCACGCAACCTCCCAGTGTTCTTAAAGGGTTTACTCCGTGAGAGAGCAAAGAGTGATACTTTTTTTAAAAAGCGGATACCGGATTTCTTGGACGGAAGTCCACGCTGCGGGGAGCTCGTAATTCTGCGTTCCAAAAGGTGAGAAAAGATTGCACTCTTCACAGCTCTCTCCATAGTACGTGAAGGGGCAGATGTGATGTTGACTGGGGGTAATTCACTTGACTGAGTCTAGAACCCTTCTTAAAGCTCGGAATAATGTGATCAATCTTTCATGAAATTTGGAAGGTACCAGAGTTTGAAGAAAGAGCGAATAACTTTGCTAGCAATATAAGCAAGTTCGCGCCGCAATTCTGAGTGAAAATGCCCGGTATCCCACTTACCACCCTACTGCGAGAGTATTTCAGCGATTTTATCGCATAACGTACGTCGTTTGGATTAAATTCAACCTTCAAGATTTCATGTGCTCCAGTATGATTGTTGCAAGGCCATGACTACGGTAAGTGAAGGAAAAGGCAAATGTTTCGTTGGGTACTTCACTTGCTTCTGTGCGGCTTGTAACAGTTTTGTCGCCTGCTTTAAACATATTCAGTACCTCGGGTCTATTATGGAGCTTCTTCTTAAGGAAAGTGGGAAGGAGACCACCTGCTACTGTACAAGTGTGCGGTAACCCGAGGCCTGCTTAAAACGTTTACTTCAGGGCTAACGAGAAGTTCAAACTTGAAGGTTTTGCAAATTACTGTATTAGGTTCTTAATGAACGCTTAAGAGGCGTTTAAGTGACTGAATGGAACAGCAAACAAGCAATGACCTCCTAACTCTTTGGTTGAACTCTGCTAAGCCCACTGGGATGTATTTGGGATCCACTTTTGTCGTATGCAGACGAAATTTAACATAGGACCAATACACCGATGCTAAATGGATAACTTGACCTCGGTTACCTGGAGGCGAAGAATGCAGCACATTGCTATGAATACGGTGAATGAGAGTAGGAAGACATGAAATCCCGGTTGCTGTTGGTTGACTTGATAAGACTGAGTTATAAGTACTTGGAGGGTCATTTGCGTCGAATTTCTGACAATGACGATGTTGAACTAGAAAATTCTGAACCCTCAAGACAGCATGGACGAAAGTGCGCGTTTAGTTCGCTGAAACTAGGGAAAAAACACATGTTCATCATCTAAAGATAGCTTGACCAGTAGTTGTTATTATTAGAGCAATACAATCACTTCGATGCTGAGCACTTATATCCCTGACAAATCTCGAGTTTGACCTACAGATTGCCTTGTCTCCTCCTTGTGAATACGTAACTACTGTCAGCCGTCTTATTACTTAGCCTAGTGATCAGTCGTGGACTCACATTTCTTACCTCTGTTTCCCGTGATGGCCAAGTCAACCAATAAATCTTAACCTGCCCCCACCCCTGGGTTCAGACACCTGTAACAATGCACTTGCTTAATGAGTGCTTTATGCAGACTCGCTGTTAAACTCCTAATATTTTCCTCTTCACCTAGCTGTTTCGATGCCAGCATATGTGATAACGAGCCCAATGAAGAAAAGCATGTGTATAAAAGTACATGACGGTGCCCCTAAACGAAAAGGTACTCTGACCGTCCTAACTATATACCAGCCCATAAAACTGGAGCAACTAGAATTTATTAGATAAGCTGCAGACTTCCCGCAATTAAATTGAAGCAAGCTGCTCAAAAGCTCGCAACCTCGATGTTCTGGGTCCGTACTTAAACAATAGCATGGAGCAAAGCTTTTGATTGATGTAAAGTGAAGTGATCACCCTTAGAATGCTGTCATTTTGCCTCATCTCCGGTCTATTCAGAGAAACATACTGTTTAAGCTCTCTGCGTGGCTCTTATCCCTCTACATTACTGTGATTTTGCAAGAATCATATACTGGAAAGGATGCCTCTTACTTCTGCTCCCATAATTACTCTCCAATGGAAAATCGTTGTGCTAGGTCTATTAGTTCAGTTCACCCGTCATGTTGCTGTGTCGTCAGCGTCATATTCTTTTGCTAGTTAATACATGTATGATCTTTGGGCAGTTGCAGGACCTCTTTGGAGTCACATGAACGGACAGCCGAAGGCAAGATCCCCAAACTATTGTTGAGAATATTCACTTAGTTTCACTTATTTCACCTGAATTATGGGGCCAAGGGCCGAAACTACTTGCGAAGGATGTACTCAGGACATCCACTAAAAGTAGTAGTTCCCTGTGCAGGTGGTTCTGCCGGGATTTGAGTGGTGGTCATCTGCAGGCTCCTACATCCTTCTCACCGGACGTTAATTTTTTCACTACCATTTAAAGCAGTGAATTTAGATAAATAAATAAATATTTTATTCTCAACTTAACGGTTTAACATGAGAGAAGCCAGTTTACAGGCATCATCAAATCGTTAATAGTAAAGAAGTCTCCAGTAGTTGGGCTGTCCTGAATAATACAGAAGGTATCGCATCAGGGTTTATCACAACAATAAAAGTGACTACAGGTTATTAAAAGAACAGAAAAATATCACTTCACAATACATTCAGATTGTTTATGAGTTTCGGTTGCCTCCACTCACTTTTTTTACTCAAAAAGTGATGCAAAAATCGTTCAGTATTTGACGTTTGCGTTACATGTGACCTAGATAGTTAACCTGGCGGTATAGTCTCGTGTTTCCTCAGATAAAAGTTTATTTTGACATCAGTCAACATGTTTATAGTGTTCTTGGCCAACGAAGACTCACTCCATCGATTTTAGGTAACGGTAAGCGTCAGCATAACCATGTAGTCCACATGAGTATATAAGTCTTCGCACTTCCTAGTCGTAGTGTGACTGCTCAGCAATAAAGACGTAATCTAACAGATTTAGTCGTTGCTGTACAAAGAGATAAACATCTGAAAGACTATTATCCAATGATGATGCAGTTTCGCACACAGAATTCACATTGAAGCATACAGCATTATCAAGTAGGCATGTTGACTGTTCATTGTCTTCTACAAAACGGAGTCAAATGAGGTGAGGTATTGGAGTCACTAGGTGAGTTTATTTCTCAGATCTAGTTGTTTGTCCAGACTTTCGCTGCCATTATGACCGTTCAGAAGCCTTAGATCATTTATTGCAGTTGTGTTTAACTACATGGTTGCATCTAGGCTGTTGTAGAACGTTTCAGGAAGTTGAAAATCAAAAGGGAAAGACCAGATGAAGTATTCTTCCAACAATTTATGGTACCATGTATGAGGTGGTATATTCATTAGGTTGACAGTTTCGGCAAAAATTACGCTTAAGGTTTTCTCCTCAAACTTAAGCTGAAAGAGAAGACGAAGAAAAGGAGAGCACGGGCAGAAACCGGAGAATGATATACTGCACAAGACGAAATTGGGAAGAGAGAGGTTCCTATCTTTGAGACACTCGAGCTATATGTACACTTTAATTTATGTATATAAAAATGACTCATGATTTTCCTACGTAAAATGCGCACAAGTTTTTGAATATACCGTGTTTATTTGTAGACGCGCGGGTAAAACTGACTCAACATCAAGGTGATATACACTTTACTAATGTGTGCTTTACTGACTACACAACCTAAGCTAGTGGAATGGCGATCAAATGCCCTGTGCAATAATGTTAGGGCTCACTAAGAAAGAACTACTTGGAATTGGTGATAGCCTCAATTTGCACGTCTAGGGTTCTAGCACGTTTTCATTAGCCCAGAACGCATATACAGTGACCGAACGAGTGATAGACTCATCATCTGTAAGGAGCAAAAGACAGATAATGAATTTGCAGTGAGTATCTCCTTAGGTGGTCTATTCTAGATGTGAGAGAACTTATTGAAGAAGAACCTACCTCTCACACTCGTCTTACAACACTCAGTTTAAGTTAATTGTTTGTGATTAGGTATATTGTAAATAGATGATGCAACTATTTGAATTGCTGGACCACATGAGTGCATTTGCTTACGAAGTAGTTTATAATAAAGTACAAGATTCATCCTAAGTCGCCTCTTTCAGAGAAATTCTAGTTCAAGCATGTTGCATCTGGAGATATAGTCAAGGTTACAGTCAGGTCCTAGTGTTCTTAATGTAAAGTGGCGTTGCACCCCTTCAATTTTTAGTCTGCCGTCTAGGAGACAGCCACTCATGAAAAATGAGCAGTATTTTAGAATTGGACGGATGCATACTCTGTAGAGTAGGACCCCTGATTCAGTACTATGAAAGTTACGAATGATGCATCCTAGGAGTCTGCGTGACTTAGTTTCGCTGTACGCTGCCTGCTGAGAGAAATTCAAGTCACTGGAATATCTGAGCCCTAGGTCTGAGACAGAGCTAAGTTTTGGTAACTGTCGTCCAGATACTTCAAATATCAAGTCAAAGTTACTGTTAACAGTGCAGATCCATCTGCATTTGTCGATGTTGAACTGTAGAAGGGTATCAGCACACCATGAAGAAGGCTTTTCTAGTTCATATCGAATGGCAGTCAGTGTCACCTAGCTCATGGCTATAACAAGAGTAAACGACTTTTAGGTTATCGGCATATAGAAAGGCGTCACCTATGGCAAAGCAGTTGCAAACACCGTTAATGTAGATAGTAAACGAAAAAGCCTGGAACACGAGGATGCAAGGATCCTCAAACGAAGCATCATCATATGTTGTATGGAATGAAGAACACCATCAACAGAAACATTCCCCACTGTATGCGCAGGCCCAGGAGCCTGCAATAGTAGCAAAGATGGGCTCTTTTTTGTGCCCGAATTCCTGAGTGGCAACGTCGCCGGCCGCAACACTTGGTGGGGCAGGCAGAAGTCTGACGGTGGGACATCGATGCCCCCGAGGCTGCAGATGCGCCTTGCTGACAGGCACTAATAAATGAGAAACTTCTGCTCTGTGTTCCCCGTCCGTCACCTCAAGCAAGCCCCAATCGCCCTAAGTCGACACAATGAAGATCAGAAAGATAACCCTGACATGCCGAAGAAACTTGATCAAGGAATTCTCACTTCAAATGGCCGGATAATTTTGATTCTTATCAACGCTGGAAATGCCCCTCCGACGTCAGCCAATCCAGAATCCTTCGTGGCACCTCTGCAGAAACAGGAGGATGCTTAACAGAATCCAGATTTACGTCTTGCCCCGAATTTCGTGGTCCCAGCAGAAATATAACTGTTATCTGATATTAGTGACATGGAAGTGAGTACGCGTGATAAGCTTCCTCTTGAGCCACGTGAAGAGTAAAATTCGGTAGCTGCAGCGGCATCACATGTAGGTGTACAGACCAGAGGCACTTAACCGACAGGGCCTCCAAACTAAATGTCCTGCCGTTTTACAATCAGGCACGAAATATGTGGTATTACTAGCCTATCATCCCTTTGCTTGTGTGATGAAACATTAGCGACAAATGTCAATAATGTCGGTTATGTTGCTCGATGAAATTGCTACATGGGCGTATTTTAAAATCCCATCTCCGAAATCACGGAAAGCGCAGTATTGCTTCAAAAAGGGCCGTTTATTGAAACCTACTCAATGCTCTTGAAAATCTGGGCTGTTTGAGAGGGTTAAAGATGAGGCTCACCGAGGACTGACGAGTGGAATGCCACCAAAAATGGATCGCCTTCTAGCGACCACTTACTGGTGCAAAAAACGGCTGGTCTGAACTCCTCTCAGCAGCTGTGATCTCACCAAGTGAAATTTTCCATCTTATAATAAGCGCACGGTTGTTATAGGGGATTACATGCACTTGCTTCCACCGCATTGAGGCAAGCCACACGGAAATTAGTTGGTATCTGTGACGAGGGTCATAGCCTCAAGAGTTCAGTACCCTACTACTCGACAGCCATTGTGAATTGGTAAGAGAGATTATCAGGAGAGTGGTCTCCCAAAGCATCCACTGAGTAGCAATAACACCTAGGATATGGACCTAAAGGCTTAAACGAGGCAGTGAGCGTCTGCTACGAGGCAGAGAGAGATCGTAGCTCGAGTTCAGGAACTGTAGAAAAGAATCAGATCATTTGGCATGCATAACACCGAGGAGTTGATGTGACGTTAATGTCCAGGGGAATGAGACGCCATAATGGAAAACATTTGTCCAGTATGTCATCGAAATGAGGGTTACCGGTCGGGGAGTGTACACCTTCAACTGCCTAGGCGGGGGGCACAGAACTGAATTACAGATGGACGGAACTGCTAGTGCTATCTTCAACACAGCTCAACAGCCTAACGGCTAGCTACATCGTCTGACAGCTTCAGCAGCCTCTTGTGTTACCTAAAGTTGTATGGTGGTATAGTTTCTGGAGTTATAGAATCTTACAACCGAAAAATTCCAAAGACACGGCTATATTCATCCATCCGCGCCTCAATTACTCACAGACCTCCTGTTTAGTGTATAATGGAATCTTCTAAATCCTCACTGCTACTGATCTTGAGCCCTATGATAGGTGGCATAAGAAGTAATGAAGGGTCTGGTGGACGATGACTTCATGAAGCTAGTGGGAAAATTGGTGCTTTCTACCAGGTTCAGTTTGCCTTGGAAAAAGAAAGTCTTGCGCCTCAGAATTCCTGGTAGACCGTGACATATTGATCGCTCACCCAAAACTCCAGGTACGTGTCCACAAGAACTGCGGGAGTTATAGTGGGTATTAACCTCGCCTGGTTAACTAGTTTACTAGTTACTAGCCGGTCCTAAGCCTCGGTAAAGAGGGGAGGTTGGGCATAGGGCTAGCAACCCTACCCCGTAAAATAAATCTAACCGCTAAACAAACTTCAAAGCACAAACGAAATATAAAAAATAATAACAGAATTATTCCCCGCTGGAATCGGAGAGGCGAAATGACGCCAGTTGGTGAAAGCCTTCGGGAAGCCAATTGGCCGATGTGTCTTCTCTCTCTCGATGAAAGCGAAAGTAAACGTGGGGACATGGAATGTCCGTACGATGTTTAAAACCAGCAAGGCAGCCCAGATTGCAAAGGAGATGAGAAGGTATCACACTGAAGTGCCTGCAATTTGTGAAAGCAGATGGAATGGGAGTGGACTCACCAAACTGTCAACTGTAGAATCAATAATCTACTCCGATATTGTCACCCAGACGCCAACCACGAGCACACTGAGGGGGTGGCTATCATGATGTCCCCAACAGCATCGAAGGCTCTCGTGCAGTGGGAACCAATCTCCTCCAGGATCATGACAGCAAGATTCAACTCAAAAGGAAGGAAGGTCGCAATCATACAATGCTATGCACCTACAAATAATGCAGAGCAAGAGAGAAAGGAGGAATTCTACAGACAACTTCAATCAACACTGGACAAGACGTCAGTTGGCGATATCAAAATTCTAACGGGTGACATGAATGCCAAACTGGGAGGGGACAACACAGGAAGAGAACTAACCATGGGTCGAGAAGCACTCGGTGAAATGAACGAGAATGGAGAATTGTTTGCAGAATTCTGCGCATTCAACGATTTGGTGATTACAGTGAGGCAGTGTGTTCAAGCACAAAGATATCCACAAAGCGACATGGATTTTACCAGATAGACACACCAAAAATCAAATCGACTTTATCTCAATCTCAAGAAAATGGAGACGCAGTCTACTTAACACAAGGTCAAGAAGAGGAGCAGATGTAGGTTCAGACCACTATCTAGTGCAAGCAACCTTCCAAATCAAGTTGAAAGCCTTCAAGGAAGCTGGTGACAGACCTCAACTCAAGTACAACACTCGGAAACTGAAGGATGAAACTACAAATGAAATCTTTACGGCAGCCAGCCATCAAGACAAAATGGAAAATATCGAGGAACATCCCTGAAGAAACCTGTGTGGAAGAACACTGGAAGTCCTTGAGAGAGATGTGGAAAGAAACATGCACAACAGTATTAGGAAGGAAGAAGAAAGAAGACAAGGAATGGATCTCGACGGATACCTGGAAGCTGATAGAGCAGGGAGAGGAGGATGGTGAAGCAGAAGATAAACCAGTGCAAGGATGCTCAACGACAAGAGAAACTGAGTACAATGTATAAAACACTGGAAAAAAAAGTGAAGAAGAGTGCACGCAAAGACAAAAGACACTTCTACGAAACACTGGCAAGTGAAGCAGAACAGGCTGCAGGTAAGAGAGACCTGACGACATTGTATCAAATAACCAGGTTGCTATCTGGGAAGAGATCAATGCAGACGAAGCCAATAAGAGATGATGACGGAAATTTAATTATCAAAGAAGAGAAACAAAGGAAACAATGGGCCGACCACTTCAAGAAGCTCTTGAATCGACCACCACCACCACCTGCACTTCGTCCAGAAATACCACCTGCAGCAGCTGAATTACAAGTGAACATAAATCCTCTAACAACAATGGTAGTCCTGAAAGCCATAAAGCTACTGAAATGCGGGAAAGCAGCAGGACCAGGTGGGATCCCGCCAGAAGCACTGAGAACAGATGCAGAGACAACAGCGGACATGCTCACACCACTATTGCAGAAGGTGTGGAAGGAAGAGAAGGTACCTGCCCACTGATTGGAAGAAGGGTTACCTTGTCAAACTGCCGAAGAAAGGAGACCTCAAGAACTGGCGCGGAATCAAGCTCCTGTCCACCCCAAGTAAAATATTAAGCCGCATCATCCTGGAGAGGCTTAAAGATGCACTGGATTCAAAACTACGACCGGAACAGGCAGGCTTCAGGAAGTACAAATCATGTGCAGACCAAATTGCAACGCTTCGTATCATCATAGAACAGAGCATAGAATGGCAATCAGCTCTCTACCTCAACTTCATCGGCTTTGAGAAGGCCTTTGACAGCGTCGACCGAGAAGTAATTTGGAAACTGCTTCATTACTACGGAGTACCGCAAACCTTTATCCGCCTCATTCAACAACTATATGAAGACTCCACATGCCAAGTAATTCACAATGGGAAGCTCAGTGATGCTTTTGAAGTGAAGACAGGAGTGAAACAAGGTTGCCTACTATCCCCCATGATATTCCTGATTGTGGTGGACTGGATCATGCAGCAAACAGTGGGGAGCGAGGGGAGGGGGATACGCTGGACTGCTGAAAAGAACCTAGAAGACTTGGATTTCGCCGATGACTTGTGCCTAATGTCACACAAACTTGAAGATCTGCAGGCAAAAACTAACAAGCTGATAGAAGAGGCAGCGAAGACGGGACTTCAGGTGAATATAGAGAAGACAGAAGTGATGAAGATACCGCACCACCACCATCAACAACAACAACAAACTCCAATCACCGTCAACGGGAGAAACTTGAAGGAAGTAACCTCCTTCACTTATCTAGGAAGCACTGTTTCAACTACAGGCGGGACGGACGAGGACGTCAAAGTCAGAATCGGAAAGACAGCAAGACAGGCGTTGATTAGCCTGAAACCACTGTGGAGATCTTCTTCAGATACGGATTTTCAACACCAACGTCAAGTCAGTGCTTCTGGGTGGTTCAGAGACTTGGCGCGTCACGAAAGGCATTTCCAATAAACTACAGACATTCATCAACAACTGCTTACGCTCGCTGCTGAAGATCAGATGGCCAGAAACAATAAGCTACAAGGAACTCTGGGAACGAACCAACCAAGAACCTATCACGCAACAAATATGCAGGAAGAAGTGAAGATGGATTGGCCATGCACTGAGAAGGCCGACTGAGGACATCACGCGTCAGGCCAGATGCTCGAGTGGAACCCCCATGGGAAGCGACGAGTTGGACGTCCGAGGGTGACATGGAGGAGGTCGTGTGAGGAGGAAATGAGAGGTTGTGGGCTGTCGTGGGACCAGGTTCAAAAGATCTCAGAGAACAGAGGTCACTGGAGGCGTGCTACTGAAGCCCTATGTTCCACTAGGAACCCAAGGGACTAATAATAATAATAATAATAGTGGGTATTGTTAAATTTCCTCACCGAATCACGCTAGCGAAGGTCACTCCGTTGCGTACAGGTGGTCAGTATATTCTCTCGCTGCGAAAGTACCTACACTGTATAGAATCCCCTATTGAAGTCAGCTGGCTTGAACAGCATCATCATCTATGCTAGCACAATAGATCACTATGAGCTCTTTATTAATCCTATCATTTACGAACACCCTGCAATGGAGCCTCAGCTTTCCAGAGTTTGGTTGCAAAGACGTCATAAGAAATGAAAGGGTGCCGGACACGGAAGGGACTCAACTTCAATGAGAGACAACCCTGGAACACCCGTTGACCGGGTATGAAGATATCTAAGCGATTTTTATTATTCACTATTATTTTTCCTCTAGGTTCCTAGTAGAACATCGGGGCCTCAGCAGCACGCCTCCATTTCGCCCTCCTCTCTGTAGCCTTCTCAATCTCACTCCACAGCTGCCTGCTACCTTTCGTTTCTTCCTCACATGATCTCTTCCATGTCACCCTCAACTGGGACGCCCAACTAGTCGTTTCCCCTTGGATTCCACTCTAGCAACTGGCCCAACACGCGATGTCTCCAATCGGCCTTCGCAGTATATGCCCAATCCATCTCCACTTCCTTCCACTGCATATTCGTTGGGTAATAGTTTCTTGATTGGTTCCTCACTAGGCCAGAGTTCCTTGGTGCTTATTCTTTATGGCCATCTGATCACCATCTTCAGTATCAAGCGTAGGCGGCAACTGTTGATCAATGTCCGTAGTCTTTTGGAAGTGCTTTTCCTAACGAGCCAAGTTTCTGAAACATATAGCAGCACTGACTTGACGTTGGTGTTGAAAATCCGGATCCTTTTCTTTATGCTGAGTGTAGTAGATCCCACACTGATTTCAGATAAGTGAAAGCCTGTCTTGCTGTCTCTCCGATCCTGGTTTTGACATCTTCGTCTGTGCCGCCACCTGTAGTTGAAACGATGCCGCCTGGGTATGTGGAAGGGAATACTTCCTTTAGGTTTCTCTTGTTAATGGTGATTGGTACCTCCTGTTGTTGATGCTGTTGTTCGTTGAGTATCTTCATCACCTCCGTCTTCTCCATATTCACTTGAAGTACCATCTTCGGTGCCCCGCCCCTTCTGTCAACCTGGTAGTTTTTGCCAATAGATCTTCAACATTAAACATAAATCATCGGCGAAGTCCAAATCTTCAAAACTTTTTCATCGGTACAGCCAGCGTATGCCCATCTTCTCGCTCCCCACAGTTTTTTCATGGTCTAGTCCACCACAATCAGAAAGATCATGGGTGATGGTAGGCAGCCTTGTCTTACTTCCACCTTCACTTCAAAGGCGTCGCCGAGCTTTCCGTTGTGGCTCACTTGGCATGTGGCATCGCCGTATAGCTGTTGAATGAGGTTGATTAAGATTCATGGCAGCCCGCAGTGTTGAAGCAACTGCAAATTACTTCTCGGTTGACGCTGTCCAAGGCCTTTACGAAGTCGATACAGTTGAGGTAGAGAGCTGACTCCCAATGCATACTCTGTTTGATGATGATGCGTAGAGTAGCGTTACAATTTGACCTGCACATGACTTGTTCTTCTGAAGCCAGCCAGCCAGCAAGCCAGTCAATCTGTTTCGGTGGTAATTTTGAATGGAGAGCACTTTCTGTTTAGCCTATCCAGGATGATGGGGCTTAATATTTTGCTTGCTGTGGACAGGGGTAGAGCATGATTCCGCGCCAGTTACTGCAAAGACTTAGGTCTCCCTTCTTCGGGAATTTGATAAGGCAGCCCTTCTTCCAATCAATGGACAGGTACCCTTCCTTCCTTCCTCCCTTGCAAACCTTCTGCAATGGTGGAGTGAGCATGTCCTCTGATCATGTCTCTGCACCTCTTTCCAGTGCTTCTAGATTAATTCCATCTGATCCTGCTGCTTTCCTGGATTTCAGCAACTTCATGGTGTTCAGGACTTCACTACTGCTTTTGTCAGAAGGTTTGTGTTCGCTCGTAATTCTGTGGCTGGGTTGCTGATGGTGCTTCTGAACGAGTAGCAGGTGGTGGTGGTGGTGGTGGTCGATTCAAGAGATTTTGAGGAGGTCAGTCCATTGTTTCCCTTGTTCCTCCCCCTCGGCAGTTAAGTTTCCCTCATTATCTCTCATTGGTTTCATCTGAGTTGATCTCTTCCTTCCCAGATAGTAAGCTGATTATTTGATATAATGTTGTCAGGTCTCTGTCTCTCCTACCAGCCCTCAGCCTGTCTGTCCTACTTCACTTGCCAGTGAGTTGTAGGAGTGTTGTTGTCTTTGCTCGCACTCTTCTTCACTTCTTTGTCCAGTGTAGTGTTCTGTAGGTTGTACTCAGTTCCTCTTTCCATTGTTCATCCCTGCACTGTACTGCACTGGTTCATATTCTGCTTCACCATCTTCCTCTCCCTTCTCTGTCAGATTCCATGTGTCCATTGAGATCCATTCCATTCCTTGTCTTGCTTCTTCTTCTGCCTTTCTAATACAGTTGTGCAGGTTTCCTTCTACATCTCTTTCAAAGATTTCCAGTGTTCTCCTATGCAAGTTTCATCAAGCATGTTGCTCAGGGTCTCCCACTTTTTTCTGATAGCTGACGTAAAGATGTCCTTTGAAGTTTCATCCTTCAGTTTCTGTTCTGGGTGCTGAGCTTGAGGTGTTGTCTGTCACCAACTTCTGTGAAGGCTTTCAACTTAGTTTTGAAGGTTCCTTGCACTACATAGTGAGTGATGTGAACCTACATCTCCTCTTCTTCATCTTGTGTCCTGTGGGCTGGCTGCGTCTCCACTTTCTTCACATTGAGATGAAGTCGATCTGATTTTCAGTGTAGTGTATCCATCTGATCAAATCGAATGCATGTTGCTCGCTTTGTGGATATCCTTTTGTTTGTACACACTGCCTCCAACCATCAGATCGTTGAATGAGCAGAAGTCTGCAAACAGTTTCTCATTCTAATTCATCATTTCATTGAGTGTTTTTCGACCCATGATGAATTCTATTCCTGTGTTTTCTCCTCCCAGTTTGGCATCCATGTCACCACATCCATTAGAATTTCGGTGTCGCCATCTGGGTGGGGTCTTGTCCATTACTAGTTGGAGTTGTGTATAGAGTTCCTCCTTCTTCTCTTCAGTTGCATTATTGTTAGGTGCATAGTGTAGCATTGTATGATTGTGGCTTTCCTTCCTTTTGAGTTGAATCTCGCTGTCATGATCGTGATCCTGGAATAGGTTGGTTCCCACTGCACGGGATCGTTTGATGCTGTTGGGGACACCATGATAGCCATTCCGAAACTCAGTGTACTCGTCGTTGTCGACTGGGTGACAATATCAGAGTAGGGTGGATTGTTGACTCTGCAGTTGACAGTTTGGAGAGTCCAGTTCCACTGCATCTGCTTTCTCAGATTCGTAGCCTAGCACTTCTATACCATACCTTCTCATCTCATTTCAATCTAAGAAGCCTTGTCAGCCAGCTACAAACGTTGTGCGGACATTCTACGTTCACATTCTTACTTTTGTTTTCATCGAGAGAAGGGAAGACACATTGACCATTTGGGTTATTGAAGACTTACACCAACCGGCGTCATTCAGCGACTGGATTGGTTTTCCGGGATAGGGTTGCTAGCGCCATACCCGACCCTCTATCTTTATTCAGGCCTAGGACCGGCTAGTAACTAGTGAGCCAGTTAACCAGGCTAGGTGACCTGAGCGACGATTACCCTGAAATGTCACACAGCTTTCGCACTCCCCACTCTTATGAAGTACCCGGACCTCCTCATGGTGCACACCATTGTCAGGAAACGCTCCAGATGGACCCAAGTTCGATCATGACTAAAGACCTGAATATCAGGTCAGTTTATCCGGATGTCCTCCTTAAGGCCTAAGCAGCCTTGCACTTTGAGTGCCCATGCATTTCCTTACTACTACCCTAGAGCTTCTCTCAAGCCATTGAGAGCTTATGCACTAGTTTGTTTTTGCGTTTGCAATATCTTTCCGCCAGTGGAAAGCAAGAGAGACATCGGCCTTTTGAAGAACTTTCAGAGACTGGCTACAGTGGATATCGGGATAACTGCTAAGCCACACTGGACCATATAATCTATTGACAAATAGCATCATGGTTTTACTGACAGGACAGTCCTTTTCTTTGATCCCCTTCGTCACCGATAATACGGTCACCAAGATAAGTATGCGGAGTGATGCTGATAGATTTGTGCTTCAGGAGGACTTGTGTGGTCCAATAAGTTGGTTCAAACGTTGGTGCCTGAAAACTAATTCAGGTGACAGTAAAATAACTTACGTTTACCATAGTACTTGCTTCCAGTATTCCGTTGAGGACATACCACTGTCTATGGCATTAGAATAGGGATACTTGGTTGTGATGATAAACCACGGAATGGAAACGCCTGAGCATTGGAAGGAAGCCTCAGTGAAAAGTTTTCCGTTTGCTATGTTCCCCTGGGAGAGCATTGGAAAGCGTTTTTGGGGATATGCCCGAAAAACCGTGCTGTACTTTTGTAAGAACTTGGCTGAACATTAGGCCAGCAGGTGCATTTCTAGAAGGCGATGTCGACATAATCAATCACACTCAAGGAATACATGTGTGCTGGTAGCTGAACTTTCCCTTGTGGTCTAGACCGACTGAATTTGTTCCTCTTGTCTTGCTGTAATGAGAGGAGAGATTTATTACCGGAATTCCGTATCAGTTGCAGCAACTCCACTATCTATACGTTTCGTGCCTTCGCTTCTGCAAAGTTACCTCGAAGGCCATGGTGCAGTGGTTCGTAAACGGGTGTCGGATGGCTTTAACATGAAATTGTGTAGTTACTACCCAGTCTTCAGCAACTAGAACTCCTAACGTTATCATCTGGTGCCAGGTCCTTCGGCAGACCCATTCAAGGAGAAAATAAATCTTCTAGGTGGTATTTGCTGAGAGATCAATCTGCCGGCCACTGTTATCTCTTTAGAATGATCTTTTTTGAGCTATCCTAACGAACGTCTGGCAGTCATATTGAAATGCTCCATTGTCAATACATTCTCAAGACGGCATGAGCATTTCTGAGTTAATTCAGTGGATAGTTAACTCACTGCCATGTTTGTCACAGCCGCTTCTGACCAGTTGCCAGTTCTACTTCACGTGAACTCTCCAAATAACCACAGGTGTTTGGTTGAGTCTAGAAGCGATTGCGAAGTGCGCAGATGGCTTATACGGCCCCCTTAAACGGATGTTGTCTTTTGGGTATCCGAATTAAGATTGACAGGCAGGATGAAATTATGCCCTTGAGTACAGCAACCTTTGGTAGATTGGAAATCAGCTACACTCTTAACAAGTATGGAATCACCAAGGTGTCCACAGAGAAGGACCTAGGACAGAACCTTTGCGACATACTGTGCACTGCTGGCATTTGTAAGGGAATGGCAGCAAAGGCGAATGCCGTTATGCACTTTCTAAGAAGGCAGCTTGGATCCTTAACTCCGGGATGATTCCCTGTGGTATTTAAAATAAATGTGGGACACACCTAAAGGTGTTCAACATGATACTCTCGGGGAGGTACAGAAAGGAGGAACGAATTCAGTCGTCGGACTAACAGGCAAAACATATTCGCAAAGCCTCAGACAACTCAATTTGTTCACACTAAGCTATTGAGGGAAACAAGGTAACCTGATAACAGCCTACACGATCATTCACAAACTGGACCACCCAAAATAGGTCAACATTATCGGTCCAAAACCGACAGTCGCGAGGGAACCCCACTCGCACACCCCACCATGGGGCGAAGATGAGAGTGAGATCTAACTTCTTCTCCCACAGAGTATATGCCATATGGAACGCTCAACCGATGGAGGTGGCCACAGCTAGGCCAGTCGACCTCTTCAAACGATTACTGAATGAGCATGTGAGTCAAATGGCCTACCACGAACATTTGTCAGTAGCAACCAATGATACACCCTTCCACTCTCTCATTATGCAATCCTAGCATCTTCAATCAGACGCATCTCTCTAGCTACATTCATCTTTTCATAAGTACTTTTAACTCCTCTTTTTCCCATCCCCTACTCACCATGTTTCTATCACTTTTTAAGTAACTCTTAGCATTTACTTGGATACAACTACAATAACAGGAATTTTAAGTGGTTGACTGATCTTATCAGCAGCTCCGTTGTCCCCCTCAAAACAATTTGCAAATAAGATACCTTCAACTGGACAACCACTACCTCCAAAGCTATAATCAGAAAGGCACAAAGGCTTCTACTACCATCAAAGGAGTACAACTAAACGAAAAGAACCAAGATTCAAAACTTAGGAGTGAGAGTTCAAAAACTACAAGTTTCCCCTACTCTCACTATTGACGTTGGATGTTGAATATTGAATACTTCTCTTCCTCATGTGCATTTTCAAATGTAATACGAGTTCCTGATTATCATGTGTCCATGGCGTTTGTACTTCACATACATTTCGGTTACTATTGGCAGCTCTTTCGTGTTCGGTTACCATACTGGGGTTATAAATGCTCCCTTGTCAGTAGGTTTTAAATGCATGAAGCTGACGTTTAAAAAAGCTAATACAAAACTTTACTGAGGAAGTGATTAATGACAGAAACTACAGATGCAGCTCATCATGTGTGAGAATAATCATGTCTTTCTGTGTGACAGCATTTGTAATTGGCGGATTATTAGGTGGTCTTATTGGTGGAGTTGTTACGAACCAACTTGGTCGGTATGCTTTTATAACAAAAATTAAATAATAGTCTAGGAGAAAGACCTTGTTAATTCTTTCACTCCCAACAATTTTGGGGTCTGTGCTTATCACAATTTCAGCGGTAGTCAATTCATTTGAGGCTATAATACTTGGTAGATTCATAGTTGGTATTTCCGCAGGTATTCTTAGGAAAGTAGCGATATGCAATAACCTACTTCAGGTGCTTATACGGTTGTGGCTCCTACTTACCTCTCTGAAGTTGCTCCACCTGAGTCACGAGGAGCAGCAGGCATAGTGAATCAGATCGTGACTGTCTTTGCCATCTTATTATCTCAGGTCTTAGGACTACCTCAAGTAATGGGTACACGGATATTATGGCCATTTTTGTTAGGTAATGATAACTTTGCTGAAGTTTTATTTTAGGTCTTTGTGCTCCTGCTTGTCTTTTACATGTGATATGTATGTTGTTTTGCCCCGAAAGTCCCAGCTACTTATATTTGATAAAAGGCGACAAACAGGCTGCAAAAGAGGGTACTTTTCTGATGTAGCGTCATACACTTCCCCAAAATCAATAGCCTAGGGTTTGACGACTTCGACATTGATGCTGACCTTGATAGTTTAACTGGACTCGCTAAGCTGAAGGCATCCGGTCAAGCATCCTCGCCATTTGGCACGCTGTCGTGTTACGTTGCATTGCTCGTATTCGACTCTCTAGCCAGTTAGTTGGAACGCATCGGTATTTTGGCATAACCATCCAAATATACTATTCCATCCGACTACGCTATCGTGTTCTTCCTTGGTCTCGTATTCGTGGGTATATAACAAGTTCGAATAATTAGTGATTGGTCTTTGCGTCTGTCAAGTTCGCACCAGGACAAATCCTAAATTGGTGAGCCCGACGTGATCAAATATCCCGACGTGATCACATATCCCGACCAATAGCAAGTATTGAATTGGTGAGCCTGTTCCATTTTATATTTGTTTATTGTTTTCATTTCGATAACATTTATATATCCATTTACTACACTTTCTCATGTCCGACCACACTCCCAAGCTTATTCGTATTAAGCCGACCTCGAACACGATCCAACTCGTGCCATATTGGCCAGACAATGCAGAAACATGGTTTCTGTATGCCGAGGCCGATTTTCGAGAACAGGGTGTCTCAGATCCTCATCTCGATTTCTTGCTGTCATACGTTCACTACCGCGAGAATTAAACAGGTATGTTACAGCAAACATGTTTAATCCTGAAGTAAGTGACCCTTATGCACTTCTAAAGGCTGCACTCTTGAAGAAAAGCGATCTCACAGATCGCCAACGTCTAGACGAATTGCTTCGTAACATCGAGCTAGGCAGCCACTCAGCTACTGAAGTCCTCGCACGCATGCGAGAAGTAATCGGTGCACGAACATTTGACGATGGTTTCTTCCGAGAACTATTTCTCTCGAAACTACCACAACCGGTGCAAACCGTGTTGGTGACACTCCAGTCAGTCCCACTCGACGACCTGGCAGCTTCAGCAGATAAAATACTGGAGATATCCAGCAGACCCGTCTCCAACGTATATTCTATCTGTGACAAAACAGAGCGCCAGGATTCGGAGGTGACCAAGTTGTGCAACTCTGTGAAACGGTTGCTACGATCTCGAAGTCCTAGATCACGTAGCACTTCACAGAAACGCACCTTGGCGCATCGCAGCAAGTCGCGTGGTAGCCCTAAAACGAAACCCAACAGGGTGGAAAACCCTGAATGGTGCTGGTTTCATAACACTTACGGGGATGAAGCCAGAAAATGTCGTAAACCATGCCGTTTTAAGAAGGACCGAACTCGGGAAACGGTCACGCCGGCACGTGCTCACGGCAACCGTAGCCGGCGGAAAAAGCCGTTTGCTCTACGTCACCGACATTAAAACGAAAGTCCGCTACCTCGTCGACACCGGCGCAGAAGTTAGCGTTCTTCCAGCAACGACAAAGGAGCGTCATCTCGACCCATCCTTCAATCTTCAAGCAGCCAACGGCAAGGCAATCGCGACATTCGGGAGACGGTATGCCTACCTCAACTTAGGTTTACGCAAACCTATTCACTGGATTTTCCTCCTGGCAGACGTCTCTATGCCCATCATTGGCATAGATTTGCTGAACCATTACGATCTACTCGTAGATGCTCGCCGTCGACGACTGATAGATAACAACACAAAGTTATCTATTGGCGGCACCACCTATGTAGGTCCGAGTTTAGCCATCGTTAGGACTAAACAATCAGGCGACGCGTCCTACCAGGCAGTTCTGGAGAAATATCCAGAGTTACAACAACCGAAACACACTCTTCCGTGCATAACCAGCAATGTTATGCATCACGTCACAACCACAGGTCCACCTGTGGCATCCAAAGCTCGCCGTTTAGCCCCCGATAAGCTGCAAACGGCGAAAAATGAATTCGACCATATGCTGGAACTGGGCATTATCAGACCGTCAAACAGTCCTTGGGCATCGCCATTGCACATGGTGCCCAAAAAGGATAGCAACGACTGGCGTCCGACCGGTGATTACCGAAGGCTTAACGCCAAAACAACTCCGGACTGCTACCCTATACCCCACGTTTACGACTTGACCGCAACCTTATGCGGCATGAACATTTTCTCGAAAATCGACTTAGTCAAAGCGTACAACCAGATACCTATGGCAGCAGAAGATATCGCGAAAACAGCCATTATTACTCCTTTTGGCCTGTTTGAATTCCTGCGCATGCCTTTTGGTCTTCGGAATGCAGCACAAACATTCCAACGCTTTATGGACGACGTCTTCCGTGGTCTGAATTTTGTTCATGTCTACATAGATGACTGTCTAATTGCGAGTCCAGATAAGGAAACACACCTTAAACATTTGGACCTCGCATTCGAAAGACTCAAAAAACATGGCATCACAGTTAACTTACAGAAGTGTGAAATAGGAGTTGAATCACTCAGCTTCCTTGGGCATACCATTGACAACAAAGGTATACGCCCATTGAGAGATAAAGTGGCGGCTATCACAAACTATCCAGAGCCGACCACTGTGAAACATCTCCGCACTTTCAATGGCCTGGTAAGTTATTACCGAAGGTTTATCCCTAACTGTGCCTCTGTCATGAGACCACTCACAGATCTACTTCGAGGAACTGCGAAGTTCGTGTCTCTGGACAACGCGGCTAGACTTGCTTTCTCCAAAGTCAAGGAAGCCATTTCGAACGCAACCATGCTTATGCATCATGACCCCAATGCTCCTTTGAGTATTGCTGTTGATGCATCTGATTCAGCAATTGGAGCAGTTTTGCAACAGTTGACTGACAACCAGTGGCAACCGTTAGCCTTTTTCTCGAGGCGGCTGCAAGACGCGGAAACAAGATACAGTACATTTGGTAGGGAACTCCTAGCCATGTACTGTTCTGTACGCCATTTTCGACATTCTGTGGAAGGTCGTGATTTCATTATTTTCACAGACCACAAACCGTTAACGTTTTCCCTCAGCTCGGCGTCTGACAAATACTCCCCTCGTGAGTCGCGACAGCTGGATTACATTTCCCAGTTCACGTCAGATATCCGCCACATTTCTGGAGCAAACAACTCCGCAGCCGACGCACTATCTCGAATAGCTTCGATAAACAGCTTGGATCCTTAACTCCGGGATGATTCCCTGTGGTATTTAAAATAAATGTGGGACACACCTAAAGGTGTTCAACATGATACTCTCGGGGAGGTACAGAAAGGAGGAACGAATTCAGTCGTCGGACTAACAGGCAAAACATATTCGCAAAGCCTCAGACAACTCAATTTGTTCACACTAAGCTATTGAGGGAAACAAGGTAACCTGATAACAGCCTACACGATCATTCACAAACTGGACCACCCAAAATAGGTCAACATTATCGGTCCAAAACCGACAGTCGCGAGGGAACCCCACTCGCACACCCCACCATGGGGCGAAGATGAGAGTGAGATCTAACTTCTTCTCCCACAGAGTATATGCCATATGGAACGCTCAACCGATGGAGGTGGCCACAGCTAGGCCAGTCGACCTCTTCAAACGATTACTGAATGAGCATGTGAGTCAAATGGCCTACCACGAACATTTGTCAGTAGCAACCAATGATACACCCTTCCACTCTCTCATTATGCAATCCTAGCATCTTCAATCAGACGCATCTCTCTAGCTACATTCATCTTTTCATAAGTACTTTTAACTCCTCTTTTTCCCATCCCCTACTCACCATGTTTCTATCACTTTTTAAGTAACTCTTAGCATTTACTTGGATACAACTACAATAACAGGAATTTTAAGTGGTTGACTGATCTTATCAGCAGCTCCGTTGTCCCCCTCAAAACAATTTGCAAATAAGATACCTTCAACTGGACAACCACTACCTCCAAAGCTATAATCAGAAAGGCACAAAGGCTTCTACTACCATCAAAGGAGTACAACTAAACGAAAAGAACCAAGATTCAAAACTTAGGAGTGAGAGTTCAAAAACTACAAGTTTCCCCTACTCTCACTATTGACGTTGGATGTTGAATATTGAATACTTCTCTTCCTCATGTGCATTTTCAAATGTAATACGAGTTCCTGATTATCATGTGTCCATGGCGTTTGTACTTCACATACATTTCGGTTACTATTGGCAGCTCTTTCGTGTTCGGTTACCATACTGGGGTTATAAATGCTCCCTTGTCAGTAGGTTTTAAATGCATGAAGCTGACGTTTAAAAAAGCTAATACAAAACTTTACTGAGGAAGTGATTAATGACAGAAACTACAGATGCAGCTCATCATGTGTGAGAATAATCATGTCTTTCTGTGTGACAGCATTTGTAATTGGCGGATTATTAGGTGGTCTTATTGGTGGAGTTGTTACGAACCAACTTGGTCGGTATGCTTTTATAACAAAAATTAAATAATAGTCTAGGAGAAAGACCTTGTTAATTCTTTCACTCCCAACAATTTTGGGGTCTGTGCTTATCACAATTTCAGCGGTAGTCAATTCATTTGAGGCTATAATACTTGGTAGATTCATAGTTGGTATTTCCGCAGGTATTCTTAGGAAAGTAGCGATATGCAATAACCTACTTCAGGTGCTTATACGGTTGTGGCTCCTACTTACCTCTCTGAAGTTGCTCCACCTGAGTCACGAGGAGCAGCAGGCATAGTGAATCAGATCGTGACTGTCTTTGCCATCTTATTATCTCAGGTCTTAGGACTACCTCAAGTAATGGGTACACGGATATTATGGCCATTTTTGTTAGGTAATGATAACTTTGCTGAAGTTTTATTTTAGGTCTTTGTGCTCCTGCTTGTCTTTTACATGTGATATGTATGTTGTTTTGCCCCGAAAGTCCCAGCTACTTATATTTGATAAAAGGCGACAAACAGGCTGCAAAAGAGGGTACTTTTCTGATAATCCTGCTTTTTAAATTTGTAGCTCTTTTGGTGCTTAGAGGTAGAGATTATGATACTCAAACGGAGTTAGACTCGCTTCATCAGGATTTGGAATTCACTGGTGTTCACCAGTTGTCAATGAAAGACTTCTTCCGAGTCTCTTATCTGCGATGGGGTCTGTTCGTTGCACTTGTTCCGCATATTGGACAGCAGCTATCTGGAATTAACGGTGTAAGTTCATTGCAAATCACCCTATCACCTTCAGTATCTAGAACCTCAGTTGGTGAAAGTTAAGTAGTACCCAATACTCAGCTCTTTTCATCTCACTTTATTTATATATTTGCATACCACTGTCATAAGTGATACTTAGGTTTTGAGTTATTCGGTATTTCTAAACATAGAAATGAAGTAAGCACGTGGTTAAGTGATACTTTAGCAAAAGGGAGATTTATTTTACTGACTGGAACATACTGTTCATTCATTTGGCTCTATTGGATAGAATAGTTCTAATTCAGATTTATTAGTATTTTCTGACGTGCAGCTCTACACTTAACTCTTGTTAACTTTTGTAAGTTCATAGAAGTTAAAGACCTCGCAGTATATCACTTATACCACTTATGTCACTGATATTTTTTAATCATAATCTACTAATACCACAAAATGGATGTGATTAGTTCATTATGAGTTGCTCTTTATTTCCAGTAAGGAAAATACGCAGAATGATGCCAAACTTCACAAGAGTGGATGCTGATTCCTTTTGCTGCTACTCCTAAAGGAAAATAAAAAAATTAGGAAACTGATGTAAAAATTAATAAAAGGGATATTAGAGGAGGGCGAATAGTTGCATAGGAGTTAAATAGACGCCTGAAATCCTAAGAAGGACACTCAGTAAACAAATTTTCAGCTTTTTTGCCACTTTTTTTTATCAGACCATCACGGGCTTTTAATTGGTTAGGACTGATATCTTAGAGAATTTTAGATCAAAATGACTCCACTTTGTCGCTTTTCTTTGTAACTTACCTGTTGAAAAGTGGCAAAGCTGTACTGGAAAGATGAAGAAATTTATTTTTTTGCTTCACATTTAAGGTTACTACTTTCTCCTAGATTTTAATGATACTTTGGGGTTATAAGTCTCAGTAGGTTGTTACGTCTTTGAACTGATTTTATACTTTTAGCTACTTACAGTCACCTTGACACTCCATTAGTTTGTGTTAAAGTGTCTAAAGAAGGCGTAAATAGGTCTAAAGAACTGTTTGTGTCCGGGTTTTTATTTCAACTAAACTTATCTAAAGCAAATATCCGTAGTTCATGTGTCTATTCTTAACAGTATGCCAAGTTGTCAACACTTATTGTTCCGCATCATTTGACGGTTATATCACATTCTCCTGGTGTATCATTAAAAACTTTACGTATCCACGCCGCTTTGAACTGCAGAGGACTAAAGTTACATTTTTATAGTTGACCGAAGTCAGTCATACTTGTCTTTACTTTCCATGTGTAAGCAAGAAATTTATATTTCAACATGTCAAAAGGTTTTTGATCACAATGAAATTACACCATTTTCAATGCTTATCCCTTCGACAGTGTCTGTAGTTATTAGTAAGCAGCAAAACTAAAAAAGCACGGTTGCTGATAAAATCCGCATCTTCAGCAAAAGTGCTCGCTGAGCAGCCCGGTAAAAGTTGTCATTAGGACTGAAAGTTAGGGCCCTTCACTCCAGACCATAGGACAATTTCTAGCCGAGCAAAGCTATGGATGATTAACCGTAACTTATGTTCCATTATTATGATAAACTGTCACTTATTAGCACTAATTAGCTGGAGTATATGGTTTGAGTCCACCGTCAAGTGATAGGATTGAAACAATATTGCATTAATTGACCCTAGTGTTTTCTTAAGCGATCAGTTAATTACCGAAATGCAACGCCTGGATTCAAACGTAATGAAGTATTACTATTACTCACGATTACTCAAAAGTGCCGTGAAGACACTTCAAAACATCATGACGATGATTTAGTCACAAAATAAAGAATCCTTCCGGTCAAATTCTCTAAGGGTGGTGGTCATGATTCCTTGTTAGACTCACTAACTGGATTACAGGGATCAGAGGTAGTCCAGTTTTACTGGCTGCAGATCCCGTTCACTTCATTTTAAACACAAGTAAAAGAAGTCCACTGTGATTATGGAGACAGTTGCTTTACTTATATAATCTTTAATATCACAAAGAATCAAACTGTTTGTATATATTCGCCTTTTGTGTTTGTACTCAAATGCTACAAGTTTGATATACTCTTATCCCACAAAAAGCGGCTTTCTGTGTGCTATATGTGCACTCTACATCACTGATAGTATAGAAGGAAATTGAGCTCGGTCTCAAGACAATGGCACTTGGTAATGTCACAAAGTGTGGAAACGTTCATATATCTTGTGGACATCGTGAGCAGCAGTAATATATTCAGAAGTGATCTCATATCTTAATTCACACACAACTGAATGAACCAAACGTAATTGGTCGTTCACTAAGTTGTTCAAGAGCAAAAAAATATTCTGCTTACGTTCTCTCCAGTTGTCTTAAGTCTGCATGTACCTAACGGAACAAAGGTAGAAGGACGATAGACGTAGGTCAGTATGCTCAACTTTTTATAAATATTTTCCTGGCAATCAGACCAATAATTTACAGTCCCAGACGCTGTTTCTGTCAAGGTTTTATCCAGTGTCAAATAGTCTTGTCCATTAGTACAAGACACGTTGCCTGAATTAAAGTTTTCTTACATAGGTCTCATCAACAATACTCCTGAAAATTGATTTCTGAATAACAAAGGAGATCTTTGGGCTGTACATTTGCTGAGTAACTCATGAATAAAAGGAGTTTGGATGCTGTATGAAGAGACTGTAGAGTATCACACATAGTAAGAACACTCCGTTTCGCAGAAGTGGCCTTCGTTAGTTTTTACAACCCGGATGAATATTGACGAGACGAGATTGTGACCAATGGATCATTTGGTTGTGTATCATGTCTTATTATTCCGCCTGTCCTGTTGTCGTTCATCAGTAACCTTATTTGATGTGTCGTACTGCATCCTCTGTGACTGCAACCCATTCTTGATCAATATTCAACCTTTTGGTGTTTGAGACATGCCACTTGGATTACCAGTCCATCTTGGGCTATTAGTGGTTGTTGAGAAACCGCTTTTTTGTCTTCTTACGTTATCCGTCTGGCTAAGAAAGAATGATTATGTACAGTAATAATGGGCAGTGGAATCCTGGATTCCGCCGCTAGCCACTGCCCATCATTACTATACATAATTAAAAACAGACAATATCGAGGCATCTGCACAGGAGCCCATGTGCCAACAGAGACTGACCAATTCTGTCCAATCAATGACGGTGTCATACAAGCAATAACACTAAGGACTGGTTACATGAAGATTTAGTATGCGAAGAAGATCCATCTTGATATCAAAGAAAGAGAACTAGTAGTGGAATGAAGATGCTCTTCAATGAATATCTTCAAAAAATTGTTACCTTATGAATGCTAACATGTGATAACTCACATAGTTTAGGAGACCTTTATCTCCTAATTTGCTGTAGTTCTACGAGAACGAGGAATGGAATTGATGTAATTCTTAGTATGATGTTTCAGAGAATTGTCTAGTCTGTGGATTCAGTTACAATGAGTGTGATATCTGGACCTGAATTTTGTTATGACAGTTTATATGACTGTCTTACTTCAGCAAAAATTCTTTTGTGTCTTGGTGACATTATCCGTGTGAAAAACGCTATTCGGGCTAAATAAGGCTTTTATTCATATTCGTTGATACATGCCTTGTTCTTATTCGTATTTATCTCTTAGGTTTTCTTGTATTTTATGATTCCAGTGTCTAAGATGTTCAGAGAGGAGGGATACACTGAAAACTTGTAATAGAATAAAATAGTTTTCTCTTGAAGAGACATCATTATATGTCAAGTGATCTGCTTGATGAATCAACCTCCTTAACATGAATAACCGCACTAGTCACAAAGACATTTACTGGTTATTTAAGAATGGGAGAAGCATGTTTATTCTGATGAGGGGATATTGATTTCTGCTGTGGTTACGCAGTCACAAATGTGTGAAGTCCTACCAATATGAGAATTATTTAACCTGTAAGCAGTTGATGAAACTGATAATAGGATGAATTCATATTGTCACACTTTATTGATTCTTCTTATCAGCTGAATATGTGTAAAGTAATTTTACCTAACAATATTTGTACACAATATATGAGTTGCCATGGGAACTAAGTCTCTTCTGTATGAAGTTGGTAGCTAATCCAATCCTCAAAGTGTTCAACATAAATTTTCACTTGTTTCGCCTCAACTTCTAATGATTTCTTTTTCTATTTGTATGTTTTAGGTTTTTTATTATTCTGTCCTATTATTTAAAAATATTGGTCTTACAAACAATGAAGCCAGTCTAGTGAATCTTGGAGTTGGAGCCACTATTCTTTTAGCTACTATTGTATCAGTATTTATAGTTGACAGAGGAGGTAGACGTATGCTGCTACTCATTGGCTTCTCAGTGTGCCTATTCAGTTTAATTGTATTCACAACACTTTTAGTAGTCCAAAAGTATACTCAAACATCCTGGTTAATGTATATTTCAATCCTTGTACTATACCTATTTGTCTCAGGATTCGCTATTGGTCCAGGTATTTAAACGAATTTATATCATTTATTTGCAATGTGCAAGTTGATTTTTTAATAATTTCAGTAAACGGTGGTCAAGTGAACGTAACCTGTTATGACCTTTTGTAGATGAATAATGTTTTCAGGGTTATATACAATCATGTAAATATCAGTCCTCACCTTTGCTAGATGTAAGGTAATACACTTTTTAACCCAACTACTCTTAGAAAAAACTAAAATTCATATCAACAAAAGGATAACACAATCATATGTAAACACATAGGATATCTAAATTGTGCAACTAAATATTAAAAAAACAGCTTGATATACGCTGAGGGAATAAACTGTGTCTTTCAAATAAATTTTTTCAGGCTCCATTCCATGGTTTCTTGTAGCTGAACTGTTTACTCAAGAACATCGAGATTCTGCAGCAAGTGTGGCTGTTGGTGTTAATTGGCTTTGCAATATTATTGTTGGTCTTGTCTTCCCCCAATTACTCGTAAGTTCTAATAGATTTTGAAACAGCTACTGTTTTGTCTGCTAAAATTTGCAAAATTATTAAAATAGTTTTATGACACTTGTTCCTCATGATTGTTAGTTACATACAGTTTAAACTCTAATCTTACTCACTGATTCGTAATATGACATTTGTAGAGATAAGTCATTCTATTTGTTTGATAAACCATCAATCAGTTGAAATGAACTGAAGTGAGAAAAATGTGAAATACTGAAGAACACTGAGTAGATTCAGAAAGCACAAATTTAGTAGTTGGTATAGCATATGACTGTCATACTGTAAGCATATTTTTATAACTAGATTACGAATTCTGCTGTAGGTTTATAAGGAGCTGATTGATTTGAAAGCATTTTTCGTCGAGTACCAGGAAGCATTGGACAACCTTTACATCCTAGCTTAGTACTCTTCCTCAGTTTATATCTACAATTTGTGAAGGAAAAGGTGCAGTACGATCTCTTTTGCAACAAGGGTGCTAACATTTAGTTAATGAACTGAAACTTAATGCTATATGCTTTATCATTTTGATTATCTGAGATAGCCATTGTTTGTTAGATTAGAATTGATACTGGGCTATAATTGAAGGTTAAATGAAAATTCGGGTCGTGGCAGGATTCGAACCAGCAGCCTATTGCTCTGCCGACTGCGCTACCATACCCGATTGCTGACTAGATAGGCAAATTGGGTACTGTGGTAGAATTTAACTCCATATTAGATTCGTTTATTTGATTTATAACACAGTGATATAGTATTATTTACTTGATGACCTTTCGAGCATAAATTATTGCTCAGTCATATCAATATAATCACACTACTTTCGACATTTGATTTTTATAGTTACGTCACCTCATATGATTTGCTTTTATTTGTACTAAAATGTTTCATATCTCTGGTATATGTGTTGCGTATTGATTCGATGAACAACAATTCAATAACCGATCTCCCTCTCTCTTCACCTAATTATATTAAACTTAAGTACAGTGACTTTATCCCACCCTATTGTGTGGTTGTGTGTTAATGCATGCATTGCAATAGCCGAGTGTTTTTCTAAATAATTGGTTTTAGTAATGATGGGCAGTGGCTAGCAGTGGAATCCAGGATGCACATTTCGTCCTATTCGGGACTCGTCAGCTGGATGTACCTGCTTCCCAGTGAGTGATGTTGTTCCCACCGGGTTTTGTTGGGATCTATCATTCAACATTTAGCTAACTTCCTATGTTTGGCTATTCTAACTGTCAAAAATAAGGCATTCAGCGAAGAGACTCTTTTCAACGAATTTATTTTCAAGCCGTACAATCGTATATGTATGATATTTGGAAAATTATATATATGATGATGACAATTATAATAGAGCGGATGATGAGATAGGCATTTGTAATTATGGTAACAATTGAAGTGTTAGTAATAATAAAGTAAATTACGTAATAAATGGAATGGTTCATCGAAAGTATATAACTCAGAATGGGGTGAAAAAATTGATGGAAGTGGCAAATCAATTAAGTATTATGTAGTAGAATTAGACAAGTCGGTAAAGATGAAATCAATGTTTTCTAAAAAGATTAAGACAATTAAGTGAAATAACACCGGAAACTAATCAAAGTGTAGGCAATTACATGAACCATAATAATAGCTGAAGCCTCCGCTGCTTTAAGAAGTTGAAAAGGAAGAAAACGTGTGAGGTTTGGGCGAATTTGATAAATAATTTTAAAGTCATTGTCAGGGTTTTTTGAGTGATGGAAATCAATCAAATGTTCTAGAATCGAAGTTCTAAAAGGCTTTCTTTCACCTTTATAAAACCAAGCAGGAACATGTTCTCGTACACGGGTAGAAAGTATTCTCTGGCTACGGCCGATGTACCTTGCTCTACAAGGGCAGGTGCACTGATAGATGCACATAGAGGCGACTGAACGAGGAAGCTTATCTTTAACAAAAAGGGAGAATAGGTTACGGCTGGTAAAATTCAAGTAAAGTCTTGCTGCGAAGATGGTTATATTGATTGATCTGGAAAGACGATTCTTAAGTACATCCGATGCCATGTCACCTTTACATTCTAGGCCATTCTGCTCTGTTCTACGATGATGCGTAGAGTGGCGTTACAATTTGATCTGCACATGATTTGTTCTTCCTGAAGCCAGCCAGCCAGCCAGTCAATCTGTTTCGGTGGTAATTTTGAATGGAGAGCACTTTCTGTTTAGCCTATCCAGGATGATGGGGCTTAATATTTTGCTTGGTGTGGACAGGGGTGGAGCATGATTCTGCGCCAGTTACTGCAAAGACTTAGGTCTCCCTTCTTCGGGAATTTGATAAAGCAGCCCATCTTCCAGTCAATGGGCAGGTACCCGTCCTTCCTTCCTTGCAAACCTTCTGCAATAGTGGAGTGAGCATGTCCTCTGATCATGTCTCTGCACCTCTTTCCAGTGCTTCTGGATTAATTCCATCTGATCCTGCTGCTTTCCTGGATTTCAGCAACTTCATGGTGTTCAGGACTTCACTACTGCTTTTGTCAGAAGGTTTGTGTTCGCTCGTAATTCTGTGGCTGTGTTGCTGGTGGTGTTTCTGAACGAGTAGCAGGTGGTGGTGGTGGTGGTGGTCGATTCAAGAGATTTTGAGGAGGTCAACCCATTGTTTCCTTTGTTTCTCCCCCTCGGCAATTAAATTTCCCTCACTATCTCTCATTGGTTTCATCTGAGTTGATCTCTTCCTTCCCAGATAGTAAGCTGGTTATTTGATGTAATGTTGTCAGGTCTCTGTCTCTCCTACCAGCCCTCAGCCTGTCTGTTCTGCTTCACTTGCCAGTGAGTTGTAGGAGTGTTGTTGTCTTTGCACGCACCCTTCTTCACTTCTTTGTCCAGTGTAGTGTTCTGTAGGTTGTACTCAGTTCCTCTTTCCATTGTTCATCCCTGCACTGTACTGCACTGGTTCATATTCTGCTTCACCATCTTCCTCTCCCTTCTCTGTCAGCTTCCATGTGTCCGTTGAGATCCATTCCATTCCTTGTCTTGCTTCTTTTTCTCCCTTTCTAATACAGTTGTGCAGGTTTCCTTCTACATCTCTTTCAAAGATTTCCAGTGTTCTCCTGTGCAAGTTTCCTCAAGCATGTTGCTCAGGGTCTCCCATTTCGTCTTGATAGCTGACGTGAAGATGTCCTTTGAAGTTTCATCCTTCAGTTTCTGTTCTGGGTGTTGAGCTTGAGGTGTTGTCTGTCACCAACTTCTGTGAAGGCTTTCAACTTAGTTTTGAAGGTTCCTTGCACTACATAGTGAGTGATGTGAACCTACATCTCCTCTTCTTCATCTTGTGTCCAGTAGGCTGGCTGCGTCTCCACTTTCTTCACATTGAGATGAAGTCGATCTGATTTTCAGTGTAGTGTATCCATCTGGTGAAATCGATTGCATGTTGCTCGCTTTGTGGATATCCTTTTGTTTGTACACACTGCCTCCAACCACCAGATCGTTGAATGAGCAGAAGTCTGCAAACAGTTTCTCATTCTAATTCATCATTTCATTGAGTGTTTTTCGACCCATGATGAATTCTATTCCTGTGTTTTCTCCTCCCAGTTTGGCATCCATGTCACCACATCCATTAGAATTTCGGTGTCGCCATCTGGGGTGGGGTCTTGTCCATTACTAGTTGGAGTTGTGTATAGAGTTCCTCCTTCTTCTCTTCATTTGCATTATTTTTATTTGCATAGTGTAGCGTTGTATGATTGTGACTTTCCTTCCTTTTGAGTTGAATCTCGCTGTCATGATCGTGATCCTGGAATAGGTTGGTTCCCACTGCACGGGATCGTTTGATGCTGTTGGGGACACCATGATAGCCACTCCGAAACTCAGTGTACTCGTCGTTGTCGTCTGGGTGACAATATCAGAGTAGGGTGGATTGTTGACTCTGCAGTTGACAGTTTGGAGAGTCCAGTTCCACTGCATCTGCTTTCACAGATTCGTAGCCTAGCACTTCTATACCATACCTTCTCATCTCATTTCAATCTGAGAAGCCTTGTCAGCCAGCTACAAACGTTGTGCGGACATTCTACGTTCACATTCTTACTTTTGCTTTCATTGAGAGAAGGGAGGACACATTGACCATTTGGGTTATTGAAGGCTTTCACCAACCGGCATCATTTCGTCCCCCCCGGATTGGAGCGGGGAATAAGTTTATTTCTATTTTTCATGTTTACTTTCTGCTTTGAAGTTTCTTTAGTGATTGAATTGGTTTTGCAGGGCAGGGTTGCTAACCTTATGCCCAACCTTTCCTTTACCTGAGCTCAGGACCAGCTAGTAACTAGTGGTCTTGTTTATGAGAAGAGGTTGGTGTAAACTGTGCCAAATTTATTATTCTTAAAGATTTTTCAAAGTATGTAGTTTCATATCTCATTTGTTGTGTTTTGCAGTAGGTGATTTGTTTATTTTTGGATCTCAATAGGTAGAGTTTTCAGGTGAAGTATATAGTTATCCTCTGGTGTAGTAGTTTTCATATCTATCGCATAATGCTCTAAAAAAGAGAACATTCATAATTTACTTAGTAAGGAAAAATCATTTGTTCAAGATTTGCTTGATGTAAAAGATAAATTGTTCTTGATATGTGTATCTGTTTCATGTCTAAACAAATTATGCTTTATGCAGAACAAAAATATTTACAAGATGTAGGTGTAAAACATCGGCACTGGGATATAATATAACTGTGTATTAGATTTGTTTACGTGATATTGAACTTAGTGATACAGTATATTGTTTACATCATAAGAAAAAAGTAAATAATGCTGTATCAGTGTGCCATAAAAAGATTAGTAAGAGCAGTGAATCATGGTAAGAAAAGCATGATACAAATAAACTGAAATTCTGCAGTCATATGACGTAAGAAGGTGTAAATTATCTGAACACTTACACATAATACACCACCTAATCTACACAGAAAATTTCATAACTTTAATGATATACAGGCAGCAATGAATTTACAATATGACTCATTCAAGCAACACAACACTAAAAGCAAAGACAATCAAAGCTCAATCAAGTGTAAAAAATAGATCACTTGAAAAATAAACTTTGCATAGTACCACAAATGAGGTACCATAGCTGGCAGAAAATGAAGATCAATATTTTTACTACTGAATGCAATAATAAACATGACTGCTTTGTGAATATACGACAATGCTGGTAAAATTTTGAATAAAGACGGGATGGAAAGGATTTCATCTACTGTTTGAGACTATCCAAGGCAAAAGTATACACAAATAATTTTACGCCTAGTTTGCTGTAGCTCTACACCTTATTGCAAACTGTGAAGATCCAGTTAGATAGAACAATATAGTGATCACCTACTGTTGACGGTCTATTACGGCCATTGTAAAATAATTAAATGTGTAACGAACTTCTACATCCATTCGATGCTGGTTGATACGTGTCCACATATCCGACTGGACAATTAACTCCTCAGAGATGAAGATATGCTCTGTTGAGCAGTGCCAAAGAGTACTACGAGCACAGCCAAAAGTTCCTGTAGACTAACCCTCAACAGGTGGACAGGTTTCATGAATTTTTGGCCAAGTCATCGGCGAAATTCAAATCTTGTAAGATCTTTTCCCTGGTCCAGCGTATCCCCCTCATCGCGCTCCTTACGGTTTGTTTCATGATTCAGTCCAGTCGACGACAATCAGGAATATCATGGGTGATAGTAAGCAACCTTGTTTCACTCCTGTATTCACTTCAAAAACATCACTGAGCTTCCCATTGTGAATTACTTATCAATGCAAATTAGTGGAAGTTAAAGATTATTGCACAGCATATTTTTCCATTGATAACTGTTTATGCTAAAAATCAAATTTAGGTTCATTTCTCTACTGGTAACTAATGTATGTTAACTCTTTTTACTTTTTTTTTAATAGGCAGTCATAGATATGTATGCTTTTGTTCCATTTGTATGCGTACTTACCACTGTTATTGTCCTGATTGCATTATACCTACCGGAAACAAAAGGTTTTAGCCCGATTTATACTGAATCAATATTCAAGGCACAGGTTAGACATTCATCTGTTATTTCGGTAAGTTGGGCCACTTGTAATTTGAAAATCTGAGTTTAATTAATGTCCGGATTACATTTTAGTAAGCTGTCACATCTTTTAATCGTTAACTTAATTGCTAAAATGGTGAAAACTCTGTTTACCGTATGGTTTTACAGGTATTAATATTGATGTATCATGATTTTAGTGGACTGAATCATGCAACAAACAGTAAGGAGCGTGAAGAAACGGATACGCTGGACCAGGGAAAAGATCTTACAAGATTTGAATTTCGCCGATGACTTGTGTATAATGTCACACAAACTGGAAGATCTACAGGCTCAAACGTACAAGTTGACAGAACAGGTAGGGCAGGGCAGGGCAGGACAGCGAAGACGGGTCTTCATGTGAATGTGGAGAAGACAGAGGTGATGAAGATACCCAACCAACATCACCACCACCACCACCAACAACAACAAACACCAATCACCATGAACGGGAGAAACGTGAAGGAAGTAGCTGGCAACGAACCAACCAAGAGCCTATGACTGAAGAAATGTGCAGTGGAGGAGAGTGGAGATGGATTGGATTGGGCATACACTGAGAAGGCTGACTGTGGACATCACAGACCGGGCCAGGCCAGGCCACGGCAGGCCGTGCCAGGCCAGTTAGTCGAGTGAAACCCTGATGGGAATTGACGAGTTTGGCATCTGTGTCGAGGTTGACATGGAGGAGATGGTGTGAGGATGAAATGAGAGGTTGTTGGCTGTTGTTGAGCGAGGTTGGAAAGTTTGTAGATAAGAGAGTGTAATGGAGATGTGCTGCTGAAGCTCTGTTTTGCATTAGGAACCCAAGCGACAAATGATGATGATGGTGATCCTTTAGGTCAGTGTGTGAAACCTACTGAGGACTTTCAACTGGATGTTTTGAAGTTTTAAGCTGTTAAATTTACTTTTGTGTTCTGAAACGGTCTGTTATCATATTAATTTATGTTACATATTGAAACTGAAGTGTACGCGTATGGTGACACATTCATGGATTAAAAAGTATATCTACTTTGAACTGATCACCACTAGCCTGAAACTACCTGCTAGTAGTTAAGTTATAGTCCGAATCCTAACTAAACCCCACAGGTACTATTACGGTATCATTATCGGATGATGTAGTACTAGAAGTAGTAGTAGTTGAGATGGTTAAGGTTTCAGTAAGCATCTCATCATAAATCACTTGTACCTCTTCTGACTTTGCTTTTCTGTACAGGATTCTTATCTACGATTGACTTTATCATTAATTGGTGTGGCCAGACTTATTCTTTCCAGGAGACTGACGATGACTGAATAAATGAAGACATTCACTTCACGTTAATTTAGCCTCAGTTAATCCTGGAACAGATAGGAAGGGTTTCTGATTCACTGATTCATTAATTTAAATGAAAAAGATAAAAGCGACTGTGTTTTCAAATAAATATACATTCTCAACACGTATAGAGAAGAGATAAATGGGTAGTAAATTGAAACAAAACCCAGTCAGTTGAAAGATATTCTGCAGGAGTAGTGTTTACAGACAAGGCAATTTAAGAAACAGCTGTGCAGCAGATTAGGATTTTTTAAAAAGATGGAAGCCGGTAAGCACAACCTAGAAGAAAGATAATTCAGTTGTTTACCGGTATTACAGCCTTAAATAGGTCACCTAAACTACATTCTACCCATAAAAAGAGACGTAAGTTTATCAGAATATATAATTTTTCAGTATTTAAATGGTGCATAACTGACAGGTGTGTATAAAATAAATTCTTCGTTTGACATAGGTGTTGATGAAACCGGCACCAGCTTAACTGATTGTAGACGATGTGGTACAGTTACTCAAGTCAATAACTGTACAACGGTAAAGCCGAAAGAGTTGTTCGGTATATAAATTGTATTCCTTTGATCGTGAAGCGACATGCAGTGGACAACTTAGTTATTAAGTATACTAGGTTTTCAAAAGAATAATAGTCTGAAAACTAGCTTGAAATACTTTTTTTTTCTGTAGTAAAACAGTTCTAACAAGAATTAAAAGATGATGAGTTGCATAACATCATCCTAGGTAGATAGCACTATCATGAGAGGAATAAAAGGTCATTCCAGTGGTTAGCGAGGAAAATCAGCTAAAATTTTTGAAGAAAAATCATACTTGAATCTTTCTAGAAATAGAATTGACCTTTATGTCGAAAAACAGTATAGCTTCAATTTTTCTAAATATTTCTTCAGACTATTCAGTAAACTCATGCTAAATAGAATTTCATATTGAAAACGAAGGTAATAATAATAATAATAATAATTATTATCTCTTCAGTTGGTAGTCTTGTTGTGATAGGAATCTTTGACTGCTAGGATTAATGATATAATGATGAACAACATATTGGTCAAAACTGATGCGACATGATGTCGCCTAGTGATGTGAATTTATATAGTGAAAATTATTGACTGTCCGCACTTAAATAACCGCTATTCCTGAGATTTGAACGTTTTAATAATGAAAAATAAAGACAGATTGATCATTGAATTTTTTTGTTTTATGTTATACCATTTTTATGAAATAGAAATGTCACTTATCCAAAAAATGAAACACAATATAGTAAATAGATAATCTTGAGATAGTATTTATCGCTTACTTATGTCAGTCAGAGAAACATTGGGAACCTTGAGACACTGGATAGCTGTCTCAACCAACTAGTATAGATCTCCTCAACAGTGCTTACCCATTACCCCGTTAGGGATCGAACTCAAAGCCTTCAGGCTTCATGGCTAACACCTTAATTATTCAGCTACTGGGGTAAAATTTCACTGTCCACAGTTTCTTACTTTTGTACAGATAATCTATAAAATTTTAAGAATGACAAGCGCAAGGTGGGCAATTATTTTTTGTCAATGTATATAAGGTCTTTTGCTTGGCAAGTCAAATATGACTTCTTTTTGTCATAACAAATTCATTCAGAATTCTTTAGATCACAAATCTACTAGTTGTTTTTTAAATGAAGTTATAAAAGAACTTTTACAAGTTTAGGTTTGAATACGAAATGTTCTTCTTAGAGTGTCTAACCATTTAAGCCGAGTAATAATGTTACGCTATGATTCCCTTTTTAAAAACTTCATTGCAGTATGAAGGAATTTCCCAGTGTATATCTTTACTTATGCTGGATGTAAATTACAATTTCAAACTTACGAAATAGTAAATTTGTTCCAGGTAGGTCTCAAAAACAAACGAACAAAATTTTAGCCTGCTTAGCTAAGTACTAAAGCGCCTGAAATTATCATATTATTATTTGTTCCCTAGGTTCCTAATCCATAATAGAGCTTCAGTAGCACGTCTCCATTACACTCTCTTATCTGCAAACTTTCCAACATCGCTCCACAACAGCCAACAACCTCTCATTTCATCCTCACACCATCTCCCCCATATCAACCTCGGCACAGACACCAAACTCGTCAATTCCCATCAGGGTTTAACTCGACTAACTGGCCTGGCATGGCCTGCCGCGGCCTAGCCTGGCCCGGTCTGTGATGTCCACAGTCAGCCTTCTCAGTGTATGCCTAATCCAATCCATCCCCACTCTCCTCCACTGCATATTTCTTCAGTCATAGGCTTTTGGTTGGTTCGTTGCCACCCAGCCAGCCAGCCAGCCAGCCAGCCAGCCAGCCAGCCAGCCAGCCAGCCAGCCAGCCAGCCAGCCAGCCAGCCAGCCAGCCAGCCAGCCAGCCAGCCAGCCAGCCAGCCAGCCAGCCAGCCAGCCAGCCAGCCAGCCAGCCAGCCAGCCAGCCAGCCAGCCAGTCAGCCAGCCAGACAGCCAACCAGCCAGCCAGAGTTCCTTCTCGCTTATTCTCATTATTCTGACCATCTCATCTTCAGTATCAAGCCAGCATGAGCAGTAATTGATGAATGTCTGTAGTTTGTTGGGAATGCTTTTCGTAATGCACCAAGTCTCTCAGCCAGCCAGCCAGCCATACACAAGCACTGACTTCACTGACATTGGTGTTGACAATCCGCATCTTGTTCACACTTTATGCTGAGTGCAGAACATCTCCACACTGTTTCCAGACTAGTGAAAACCTGTCTTGTTGTCTTTCCAATCGTGGCTGGCTTTCACATCCTTGTGTGTGCCACCACACCACCTGTAGTTGAAACGGTGCTGTCTAGATAGGTATAGCGCTTGAAATAATAGGCAGTAAGTTTAATACCCAGTAGAATTACAAACCGCTACTTTTATACAATGCCACTTTAATAACTAACGTTAGACAAAGGGAAATACGTGTACTTGGTTCCACTTCGAAAAGGTGTAGGTCATATTTTTGTGGGAACGAAGAAGACCATATAATTGGGCCAATTTCTTGAAGATAAAAGCATTTTGACATAACTGCTTTGCTTCAAATATCTCTAAAATGCACTGAATAAATGTCATATGGTAAAACTGCTTCAGCCTTCCCCTGAGATAACTATCCCTTTTACACACTGAGTATGTCAGTGTGATTTGTATTCTAATTGACTACAATGATTCGAAGTAATGCTTTACCTTTACTTATATCTTTCAATAAAAAGTGAGCTTGTTCGGCGCTAGTTGTATCTCCTTTGCATATTACGAGATTTATAAATCATATGATTCCACCTTCTAATAATTTCTTTAATGTTATGCGTATCTCGACTACTGCCTAAATTGTCTTTAATGCTTATTCTTTAAGTACAAACAAAAATTACATTGATTATGAAGGGAATGAAGTTGTCGTCTAATGCTTACTACATTTTCATTATCATATGAGACAATATCATTGCCTTGCACTTAGACGTTAGGGTGCAACGCACTTATACTGATTTATTTAACTAATGTTGTTATGAAATCGAAAATTGTCATCATTGCACATTCACACCTTCAGATATAAATGATTAGCAACATTTTTACATTTTTTTTTGATTGATTGATTGATTGAAACAATTTTTTCTGAAGAAATATGCACTGTAAGCATATTTTTCTACTTTTTTTTCTTGATTTTACAGTTTCGTTAAACAGTATGTTTTATGAGTTCATTTATATTTATGTTGTAAACATTATTTATTTATTACATAAGAAATTGAACTCAATAATGATTTTTAATTGTGTCAACTTGAATATTTTTCTACTGAGCATTATTATATCGACATTATAAATAGTAATACTTAATAATGGTAGTTCTGATGGCTTTTATTCCTTTAAAAATCATAAACCTGAGGCTATCCTACTACTGATTCTTAGACTGAAGGAGACTACTGATATCAGATAAATAGTTTAATTGTGGTACAGCATTACATTGATTATTCTGGTTGTATGCTTATTAACTATTAAACTACAGGTTGAAATCATATTTGTTCACTTTAAGCAATCATCATAATAGTATTTGTCTATTTGACATCCTATTACATAAATACATGAATGGATGTAAAGTTGTTTTATTCGTATGTGTTAATCCGTGTAGTATAGATAAGTTTACATTCATTTTAATGAACAGAAAACAGACAAATAAAGTAGGCTACATTTTAATATGATTCATGACTAGCTTTGAAAGTCACCCTGACAACTAATGATATTACCAATTAGTTTTCTTAAGCTTACTAAAAAGTCTATTTTTTCAGTCATAATAAGCTAACTTTGTCGGTTAACTTGCGGCTAGGCTAGCCTTTAAAGTCACTTATGATTTACTCACGTAGAACATATACAAGACAATGTTTTTCATCTTTATTTATGTCAATGAACAAGAAAAAATATATTTCTAATTTTTTAGTAAATAAAATGCTATATCCAATATAAGAATTATAAACCACTTAATATTTAATGATGGATCGTGGCTAGCAGTGGAATCCAGGATGCGTATTTCGTACTATTTGGGACTTCATCAGCTGGATGTACCCCCACCTCAGTGAGTGATGTTGTTCCCACCGAGATTCGGACTCGGAGCGATCACTTCAAACGCCAGTGAGTCATCCACTACACCATCGAGCCTACGATAGCTACTTCTTGTGCGACGGGTATAGTTTTTAGTATAACTGTTTGTTTTTATATAGAGTCGTTGATTGGACCGAATTGATCGGTCTCTATTAGCATATGCACTCCTGTGCGGATGCCTCGCTATTGCCAACAATCTAATTATGAAATGATGGATCGTGGCTAGCAGCGGAATCCGAGGATGCATATTTCGTCCTATTTGGGACTCGTCAGCCGGTTTCATATAAAAATACAATTATACTGAAAACTATACCCGTCGCACAAGGAGTGGCTATCGTGGCTCGGTGGTGTAGTGGATGACTCACTGGCGTTTGAAGTGATCGCTTCCGAGTCGGAATCCAGGTGGGAACAACATCACTCACTGGGTGGGGGACACATCCAGCTGATGAGTCCCAAATAGGACGAAATGCGCATCCTGGATTCCACTGCTAGCCTCTGCCCATCATTACTAAACATAGTTAAAAGAAAGGCAATATCGAAGCGTCCGCACAGGAGCCCATATGCCAATAGAGACCGATCAATCCGGTCAAATCAACGACGGTATCATATAAAAAACACAATTACACTTAATATTTAGTTAAGTTTGATGTAGGTAAAGTGTTTTTTCCTCCTAGCACATTTATGTAGTATAATACAGTATAAGAAAAGACTAAAAAACTTTCTGGATTACAGTCTAAATAGAAATGAACAAGAAACTACACAAATGAATGCAAAACAAAAAATACAAGGATAATGAAAACGAGTTTTCATCAGTTCTAAGAGAAAGATATTTCAAGTTGCATCATTTAAGTAGTGTATATGAAAAAGTAATTAATAGCAGTTCGTTGTAAATTTCCTCTGGAATGTTTATCCAGTTAATAATTACAGGTATACTTGACGATTAGTTTCGTTCATACAGTAACGAAGCATAGCCTGGAAAGTAACAAACATTGCCATATATAAAGTGAACAGTGATAAAGACGCAAATACTTGATCGTAATGCATAAAACATTTTTTCTGTTAACAGATGATTAGCCACTTATACCGTATATCATTTTCTGCACTTAAAGCAAATAGTTTAGATAGGAATTTTGAGGATGGTTAACAATTACGGCGAAACAGTGTTTACGCTGTGAAAATAGGTTTCTAACTCATATAATGCATAGAAAAATGCTAGGGACCGGGTAAAAGATCCTAGAAGATTTGGATTTCGCCGATGACTTGTGTATAATGTCACACAAACTGGAGGATCTATAGACGAAAACTAACAGGTTGAGCGAGGAGATAAGGTAGCGAAGACGGGACTTTAAGTGAATGTAGAGAAGACAGAGGTGATCAAGATACCCAACCAACATCACCAACACCACCACCAACAACAAACACCAATCACCATGAACAGGAGAAACGTGAAGGAAGTAGCCTGTTTCACCTACCTGTCTGAGCAGCACCGTTTCAACTACAGGTGGCGTGGTGGCACACACGAGGACGTGAAAGCCAGACACGACTGGAAAGACAACAAGACACGTTTTCACTAGTCTGGAAACAGTGTGGAGATGTTCTGCACTCAGCATAAAGTGTGAACAAGATGCGGATTGTCAACACCAATGTCAGTGAAGTCAGTGCTTGTGTATGGCTGGCTGGCTGGCTGAGAGACTTGGTGCGTTACGAAAGGCATTCCCAACAAACTACAGACATTCATCAACAACTGCTTATGCTGGCTTGATACTGAAGATGAGATGGTCGGAATAGTGAGAATAAGTGAGAAGGAACTCTGGCTGGCTGACTGGTTGGCTGTCTGGCTGTCTGGTTGGCTGGCTGGCTGGCTGGGTGGCAACGAACCAACCAAGAGCCTATCAGTGAAGAAATGTGCAGTGGAGGAGAGTGGAGATGGATTGGATTGGGCATACACTGAGAAGGCTGACTGTGGACATCACAGACCGGGCCAGGCTAGGCCAGGCCATGCCAGGCCAGTTAGTCGAGTGAAACCGTGATGGGAATTGACGAGTTTGGCATCTGTGTCGAGGTTGATATGGGGGAGATGGTGTGAGGATGAAATGAGAGGTTGTTGGCTGTTGTGGAGCGAGGTTGGAAAGTTTGCAGATAAGAGAGTGTAATGGAGACGTGCTGCTGAAGCTGTATTATGGATTAGGAACCTAGGAGACAAATAATAATAATTATGAAACTGCTAGTAAAATGTAATGATTTTTTCTCTGTCCCAAAGTACAGGCTTACCATTTTGCTACTCTATTCCTTCACTGCAGTGAAAATGCTATCATTTGAAATCTGAAAGGAGACGTTTGTTAAGGGCGTTATACTGACGCAGAGTGGTGCTTTAAGTTATTCGAACTGAGGAAATACAAGAAACCATGAAATGTTATCCTGCATGCGACATCAATTTATTTTCCTTCACATATCAAAGAGATAATTACTTACCATAAGAAAGTCTTAAACTTAATTGATATTATTTATGATTAAGTGACTGTTATGCTTGACTAAAGTTGGCAAATGTTCATCTTACTTTCGGTACTTGAAAGTTATATTGCCAACCACTTCATGTTCAAGAATTTTTCACTTTGATTGATCCACAAAAAGTAGTTAATATAAGTCCCCCAAATGAATAGTACACGACACAATATGTTTGTTGACATTAGGTAATTAGATTTTATGTGTCTTGCACTCACTTCCCTGTGAAAAGTTTGAGTACTGTTTAACATTAAAAAGGGTTTTATCCCAGGAAAGCTAATTATTGAATAGATTTTTCCTAACAAGTTTACATATCATAATATTTTATGAGATTGTATTGATAAAATGCATTAGAGTATGTGTAAAGGGATTTATTTTTAAACAAAAATAATTTGTTGATTTAAACAAGCAATCAAAAAGACATTTTGTTTAAATCATAGACATACGCCTTAAATACTGGGTGTCTTTTGTTGTTGAGATAAAGCATTTGTCTATTTTCATGTAGATTTTTTTTAAAAATTTTCATCTGTTACACTGTTTAATTATAATTGAGATGATCGATATCAAATTCTGTCTATTGTATATTGAACCAACACTTGAATCTGAGAACAGGGAAGTTAAGTTTCAGTGTAAAAAATGTTTTGTACTGAAACAGTCAGTAAGATTTTTAAAAAAATATTTCTTTATTCGAACACTTGTTGAATCTAGACTAATTCGAAATGAGTTTATTGCACTGATTACTTTTATCATTGTATTCATTCTTTTGAATGAATATATTCCTTTTCAATTAGATCTTCATCTTGGGCTCTACACTAATATGCATAGTATTTCAATTTAATCAAATTACCAATCATATGGTGATGTTTCGGAAATAATGATGTAAATAATCAATAGAGTTACTAAAATAGGAAATATGAATATTGATAGGAACAAGAAGGGGGAAGAGGTGTACAAAGTAAGCCTAGAAGTTACATCATGTTGAACAAACTTCTTTTGGATACACAGGCTAGGTTTGTAAAGGTGGATTGTAATCGCCCCTGCTATGTGAAGTAACCGAATGCGTAATCCATGAGGTAAATTAATTGGAATCTGATGGATAATTTTGAAGGCTTTTCCAGTCACCACTTGATGTTCTGTATCAACTAAGTGTGCAAGTATGGAGCTCTTTATAGTTCTAATTTGTCCCTTGTTCAACTGTGATGGGTGATGCTCAGAAATTCGGCGATGGAACTGCCTCATTGTATGCCCAATGTAACTCGCTCCACAGGAGCTATTGAATTGATAAATGCACATAGAAGTGGCAGAATCGGGCAGTTTGTCTTTATTTCTTGCACCTAGAATCGGGCGGTTTTAGAAGGCGGGACATAATTTAGTGGCTGGGAATGCTTTATGCAAGACTCTTTCTATGCGTTGTGTGATGATCTCACTGGCAATATCACTCTTAAATTGCAGCTTCAATAAGATTTGCTTCTTAGGAACTGTTGGCATTGTTTTCTTAACCTTCGTAATATTCATGTGCTTAGTTACAAACTTGTCTGGGTAGCCATTCCTACTAAGCAGATCACGGATAGATAGAAGTCAAATCTATGATGTAAGTTTTAGGTTGCCTGCAGTTTCTTAATCATGTAAATGTTTAATATTCTGATGAACTAGGGGCTGGAAACAGATACAGACAATTAACGTATTTCAAAAATCAACAAATATGCTTCAAGAATCACACTGTCAGTTACACCATCCAGTGAATAACATCAGGATGGAACACAGAAAATCCTACGTGACTGTAAAAGAACGGTTAGGAAATGATGAATTCCGTTCAGTATAATGAATGAAAAAGAATGTCAATTGCCTATACTTCATATTTTGTTCATACTGTTTTTTTCCCGAATATATAAATCGTTTTGTTGACAGTTTAGTCATACAGCAGACGATATCGCCTTTTGTCTGATAGATGGATGAAATAAATAGTAAATTCATGCTAACTTGTAGTTGAAATATCTACAAACCTGTATTAGAAACACAGTGTTGGCTAAAATGGTTTAAGTTACACAAACAAAGAAACCAGTTGAGAATAATTAACTGTAGTTGAGCTTATGATATTCCGTCATCTTTGTCATCCGTCTTGATATGTGAATAAAACACTTTGTATACTACTTTATCCTGTCGTATGTTTGATTGCTCAGGGAAAACCTTTTTTATGTATGCAGACAAAGCGTTAAGAAAACGCTAACAAAACTTTTCTGGAATATTTTATCGTATATTCATCATTCTATCCCCATGAAGTTGAAGCTAGATATGCATACTTACTGTTTTGAAAACATGTAACATGATAGTGATAGTTATCTAGTTAAATTTGGATTTTCTTTTTCTTTTTAGATGAAGGAACTATAATCATCATATGATAGTGTCAGTGTTAGATAGAAATTGTCGTTACATCACTGCTGGACAGTATTTCTAAATGTGTTATGCTTATTTAATGAACGGAGGAAAAGCAATCAAAAAGTTTCGAGTTAACTACTTCTTTTCTGTTTACGTCATCATACACTAAGTTAAAATTTTGATGTACCTACCAAATTTGAAATCTCAGTTACCTCCTACCCGTTTCCTTCCTTCTTTTCAGAGTAAGTGACTTTATAATCCATTCTTCAGTGACTGTTATTTTTCTATGCTATAATTGAGGAGTTTTTCTTGAGTTTGTGGTGTTAAATATGTTAACAGATAGACATTTCTATTTTTTGATAAAGATTTCATCATTTTTTTTCCAATTTATACTTAGTAAACATTAATATTCAATATTGCCTAAATTATACGATAACTATAATAACAATAATATTATTATTATTATTATTACTGCAACCATTACTGATGTTGTCTAGACCAACATCAAGATAACCTTGTTGGTATACTGCTTACTATCTGATTATTCACCTGAGATGCTTACACTGTTATTATTTTTATACATCGTTTGTGCTTTGAAGTTTCTTTAGCGGTTAGATTTGTTTTACGGGGTAGGGTTGCTAGCCCTATGCCCAACCTTCCCTCTTTACCCGGGCTTAGGACCGGCTAGTAACTAGTGAACTAGTTAACCAGTCGAGGTTACACTGTTATAAAGATAAATGGATATCTTTGTTTTGTTAACTTGCTGACTCTATTTCTTCTCGATTATTTTCATTGAAATGGATTATTTGATTTCAAACTTTTCTTATCAGTGAACAGTACAGAAGATTTTTTCAAGTTATAAGCATTATACGAAGAGTATTATGTATTGAGTATTTAGGAAAACCTGTAACAGGGAAGAAGGATATGAAGGTTAAAAGAGTTGTACACTGTATGCTAAGCAATGTAAGTATTCAATTCTAGGAACTAACGGCAATTTGTTGATCAGCTGTCTATTGTAACCAACAAGTTAACTGGCGCATAACTATGTTGTATCCAGCTATATTGGATGTTAGCGGTCATATAGAATAAAACTTCACTCTACGTAGACTTCGTGTTTACTGGAACATATCTGCAAAGCGTATCTGAAGATTCGGTAAACTGTGGTTACCTTTGCTATTCGACTCTATTATGCACACTTTAGTATTGAAATCATGAGACTGACCTCCTGTGATGGCTATATCAAAGATCTAGTTGATCGATTTGGTAGAAACTTAAAAGTTGATGGTTACATGTAATCCAGTTTCATATATGATTAATCTTGTCTTCAGTACCTTCATAGTATAATTTGTGACTAAGATAATGTGTGAAACAGGTTAAATTCTCTCAGTTTGAAGACTTACTACAAGTAATTGCCAATGAGTTTGAAAATAAAAGAGTGAACGACTTTTAAACGACTACTGTTTTGTATTCAACAAATTTGAATTTTCCAAGTTATTTATACATTTCAAGGTGAGTGTAATCGTCATTGATGCTTCCTTCTACGTGAATAGACAGATTTACTGACACATTAGATAGGGAACATAATCTGAAGAAAAACTTATCAGTTTCTTTGTTTGTTTTTTTTCTAAAAAGATTAAAACAAAATATTTTCAGAGTTCTAAGAGTTCAGAAACATACATTAAGGCTTTTTCATCAACCACACTTGATGTTGTGCATGAATGATGAGAAAGTGATGCATTTTAAAGCAGATTTTATCACACATTAGCATTAAATTAGTACTTCTAAATTGGAATAAAACACCTACTGAATATTTTGTGTTTCTAATTGCATTACCAGGTGGTATGGATCAGTGATAAAAAAGTATGCTATCAGTGAGATTTCCAAGATCATCGAATAAGTGATTTTCAAACTTCTTATGAAATCAGAACAGCAAAAAATGAACAAGACTATGACAGGTTAAACGATTGAACATGATTCTTTTCTTTACTCAGAAGCAGTTTGTGATAAGCCTATTGACTAGTTATTATTCGATATTGTGATTTCCTGTTGTTATAGAGGGTCGAATCGCTTGACCTCTGTGAGCAGATATACACCTATGAAGATATCTCGATACTGCCCAAATATTCTTGATGTATTCATCTTAGTGACTAGAACTACAGCCCAGGACACACATTTCGTCCACTTTGGGGCTCATCAGCTGGGTGTACCCGCCCTCTGGTGAGGTTGTTCATTGTGAAACTTAGATTCAGTACCCACTGCTTAAAACGCCAACGATTTTTCACTGGGAATAGTACATCCATCTGACGAGTCCCAAACAAGACGAAACATGGGTCTTTGACTACACAGTTAGTCACCAAGTTGAGTGCACCTACTGATTGGTAAGTTACCATCGTACTGGGATATGCTTCATACAACACCTATTGGATCCCATTACGTGACATTTCAGTAACAGTTAGTATATAGAGTTTGCAAAAGTTCCACTTCTACTTACTATTTCCATAATCTGATGAAAGCTTTCATTGGCTATCGAAGTGATTGCAGAGATCAGTGTAAGCTTCTATCTTTGTAGTTTGAAGAATAAATTCTTGGTGATTACCATATGACTTCTTGACTATGAGTTAGTAAACTTACGCAACAAAACATTGATGCAACTGAATTCAGATTTAGAAACCAAGTGATAATTAATAGCTTTCAGGAGTACATCACGAACATAATTTGGCTGAAACATTTATTTATGCAGACGCCACATGTCAAGTAATTCACAATGAGAAGTTCAGCGATGCTTTTGAAGTGAAGACGGGAGTGAAACAAGGCTGCCTACTATAACCCATAATATTCCTGATTGTGGCCGACTGGACTGGATCATGCAACAAACAGTGAGGAGTGAGAAGAGGGGGATACGCTGAGCCAGGGAAAAGATCTTACAAGATTTGAATTTCGCCGATGATATATAATGTCACACAAACTGGAAGATCTACAGGCCCAAACGTACAAGTTGACAGAACAGACAGGGCAGGGCAGGGCAACGAAGACAGGTCCTCATGTGAATGTAGAGAAGACAGAGGTGATCAAGATACCCAACCAACATCACCACCACCACCAACAACAACAAACACCAATCACCATGAACAGGAAAACGTGAAGGAAGTAGCCTGTTTCACCTACCTGTCTGAGCAGCACCGTTTCAACTACAGGTGGTGTGGTGGCACACACGAGGACGTGAAAGCCAGACACGACTGGAAAGACAACAAGACACGTTTTCGCTAGTCTGGAAACAGTGTGGAGATGTTCTGCACTCAGCATAAAGTGTGAACAAGATGCGGATTGTCAACACCAATGTCAGTGAAGTCAGTGCTTGTGTATGGCTGGCTGGCTGGCTGAGAGACTTGGTGCGTTACGAAAGGCATTCCCAACGAACTGCTGACATTCATCAACAACTGCTTATGCTGGCTTGATACTGAAGATGAGATGGTCGGAATAGTGGGAACAAGTGAGAAGGAACTCTGGCTGGCTGACTGGTTGGCTGTCTGGCTGTCTGGTTGGCTGGCTGGCTGGTTGGCAACGAACCAACGAAGAGCCTATCAGTGAAGAAATGTGCATTGGAGGAGAGTGGAGATGGATTGGATTGGGCATACACTGAGAAGGCTGACTGTGGACATCACAGACCGGACCAGGCTAGGCCAGGCCAGTTAGTCGAGTGAAACCGTGATGGGAATTGACGAGTTTGGCATCTGTGTCGAGGTTGACATGGAGGAGATTGTGTGAGGATGAAATGAGAGGTTGTTGGCTGTTGTGGAGCGAGGTTGGAAAGTTTTCAGATAAGAGAGTGTAATGGAGACGTGCTACTGAAGCTCTGTTTTTCACTAGGAACCCAGGGGACAAATAATGATAATAATAATAATTTATTTATGCATTCACAAAAGCATCATATTTTTTTTAATGTCACTTTGAGATATTTTAAGATAAATTTTGTGACTTATCAAATGTAAAGGTGAATATTTTCAGCTTAAGCTTTTACTTATTGGTCTAAACACTTGATCTGCAGTCAGTTAATCATGAGCTTGAACTCCATTCTATTCAATGACATGATGATAGTTAAGTATCACTCTTTTTCACCTACAAGATGTGTATCAGGGTATATTCTACTAATCTCTATGTAAGTAGTTGCCCAGTTTTAGTATCTTTCCTACTGATTAAACCATTGTCATGATTATTATATTTCAAATTAAGATTTCATATCACTTTTCAAAATTATATTTTGTTTTCTGTCTGATGAAATGAAGAAATGATTTTATTTGCAAAGATAAAAATAAATATTTTTGAAAAGTTTTCAGGACAGATCATATGATATAGGCACGTTCACTTAATCATATACTATTGTAGTACCTTACTGAAGTTGTCTTAAGTAATGTCTCTTTACAGGTTGTTGAGTTATTCGCTCGTAGTATACTGCCAGTCTATGCCTCTACTTACTTATCTATTCTGCAGATAACAAGCTACAACACATTTATTTATGAAAAAATAAACTGAGCGAAGGAATATTTCTTAGCATTATCGGCTTTACGTTTGAGTATATATATATATTATAAGTACAATACAAAGAAACTTATAGATTAAGGCGTAGAGCTGATAATGAAGAGCTTAGTGATAAAAAAAATTCTTTTTAGGCCTAATTAAAAATTCCTAAATGTTTCACTGTGAAGTTTTACAATGATTCTAAAGCCTACCTTATTAACAGCCAGAATAGTCAGTTTTTCATAAAATATCTAAATCGAATTGGTTATCTAAGTAGTTTTCAATAATTTTAATGGAAGATTATTACTACTTTTTGTTCATGTACTTGTAATTCTCTGTTTCTTTTCTGGATAGAACTTTTTTGACTCTATTGGCATATGGGCTGCTTTGCAGATGCCTCAACATTGTCTGATTGTTAAGTACTGTTATTTATTTAGTTGTGGCTAGCAGAAGGATCCAGAACACGCGTTTCACCCTTTTTGGGACAACCAAGCAAATAACCATAATAAATATTCATGCAATGTCGAGGCACCCTCAAAGCAGCCTATATGCCAATAGAGGTCGAACAATTTGACCCAACAAAACAGCAGAGGATAACAAGTATGTCAATAAGTGGTAATAACTACTACCCGTTGTACAAGAAGTGGTTGTCGTTCTTCCGTGGCATAGTGGATAATGCCTTTGTGTTTGAGGTTCGAGTCCTAGTGGGAACAACATCTTTCGGCACTGGCGTTGCAGGTACATTCAGCCGACGGGTCTCAAATAAATGAAAATTTGATCCCAGTTAACTAAGTGGGATTCAAAAAAGAAAGACTGATCATACTACTTCAGTAGCCCAGAGAATAACACTTTAGCATTTAGAACCTAGAGTACTGTGTTCCAGTTTCACTAGGGTGCAGGTACATTCAGCTGACCAGCCTCAAAAAGAGGAAAAGACTCGCTTCTCAGATTCCACTACAAGTCACCGAGATGAATACAACATCATGAATATCCTACAGTATCAAGACATCTGTACAGAGCAGTTCAATCCATTATAGCAACGGGAAATTAGTAGTATCAAGCAGCCTATTGTCTCTCTTTTTCTTGTTCTCTTTATAAGTTAGAAGCAATTTTATTATTTTCCAGATGAAATGATTTTCAGTCTAAACCATATTTTACTTAGAGGTTGTGCCAAAAGTTGAGTAGGATGCTGGGAGATATTTCCATGTTATATATTTAAAGTACTTTTTATATCTGTTTTTTGAATTACACATGCTAGCAGCCATGAAGAGATACTGTGATAAAGTTTCAGTTACTGCATAGTGTATTTAGGTTTATAGAGATAACGTAATATTGTTGATAACCGAAGATAATTCATGTAGTTTTGTTTAGTTGATACACGAGAATTGTACACCGGTAGTTTTGACCGGTGAAAAAATTTTGGCATTAGTGGTGAATAGTGGCTAGCAGTGGAATCCAAGATGTGCGTTTCATCGTATTTGGGACTTGTCAGATGGATGTATCTGCCTGCCAATGAACGATATTGTTCGATCTAAAACTCGGACTAACGACCGGTTGTTTCGAGAGCCAAAGCGTTATCCATTAGGCTACCGAGTCACGATGGCCAACGAGTATAGTTTTTAAATGTTGCCTGTATTATCCTGTCACTATTCAGGCAGTATTGAGGCCTCCATCCAAGAGCTTATATGTCAACAGGGAACGATGAATTCGGTTCAGCCAACAACGAGATAATACAAACAGCATCAAATGTTGAAAATATTGTTGGTTAACTTATGTCATCTGGAGTCAGTATTTCTTAATAGAATTAATTCTAAGAAATGCTAAGGGACTATAAAAATGATCCTATGCCAGCAGAACTTATGATTTGTAACAATCGTTTTAGTGCATTCAGTTTCTATCAACTTTGATTTGTTCTCCATTATTCACTATTTCTACTAATTTCCTGTTTTGTACCATATAGAATTTTATGGCATAGAGGATGAAAGCATAATTGTCTTAACGAGTTTCTTGGCGAAATGTTACATTGTATTTTTATTTCATCGATTTAAATGCAAATGTGACATCGCCTGAACCCACCGGTACTGGTAGTAGATATCTAAGCTCTTCAATCACAAAGCATATCATTAAGACGGGTCGTAGAATAAATGTTTTTACTTCACACAAACTCATTTACAATACCTGTTAACAATATGCTCTAACATTCGCCATGATCTTGGCCATTAAAATGTTTTGTTGCTCATACACTTTGTCTTCATACTGGACCTTCATTGATAAATATAGCTTTAAAACGAAGGTCATTGTAGTTGTTTTGGTTTTGTCAATTTTCATTACTATCTTGTTGAGTGATTTACTAACTGTCATCTGTTCAAACAATCTATCCTGTCTACTCCAACTGTAACTTCTTGTTAACATATTATGTTCAAAAGTAATGGGATGAAGTTAGAAGTGTCTGCTGGTAGTGAGAAAAAGTTATAAATATAGAATATTATCATTAGAAACCATCAACAGTGTACACTTTACATGATGCATGTGTGTGCTATCTATTTTGCTATTGTTGAACGATAAGTCATAGGGTATTACTTCAACAAGTTCTCATGTTGGTTCCAATGTTTTCCGATAGGATTCGTATTGTATTCAGCAGGAAGTGTGAAGGAAAAACTACCACTTTGAGACACATCTATGTACGTCTATCACTTTAGCTGCTCTTGTGGAGCTGGTTTTGTAGCTTGTGCAAAATACAGTCTTTAAAAATGCAGCTCCGAGCATTATCCTGCTTGAATGTCCAGAAGGTAACGCAAGTCAAGCAGGAAATTGACCTAGCACCATTTGGTTATGTCACTTCCTCACAGACTTCTTTCAAAATCCGATGCAAAGTCAAACGGAATGGCACAAAAACAGTACTAATTTATCAAATGGATGACAGACGCGTTGGTAATCGAACAATTAAACCTCTAGCTCTGTGTATGGATCAAACCTTCAACTGTAGTAGCAACAATCCAACAGCACATAAAAAGTCAGTTGCATAAAACACTATTTAGAAGAGCGAAGACATACTTTAGTACATCAACCTTATGGAGAAGAGAAGAAAACTATTTGATCGTTATTTTACAGAAGAACGGCTATCCATGCAACTTAATCAAAAGATATTTGCACAATTTATTATCAACCAAAAAGTCACTCTCGAAAACCAACGAATAAATTGTCTTACCCTACATGAAAGATGCCCCAGAGATCACAACTAGATTACTGAAGGCCTTTAAAATCCCTTTAGATCGCAAGCCCCTAAATCTTCTCACTCTCTGTTATGCAGGCTAAAAGATACACTAACAAAGGAAAGCAAACCAAAAATTATCTACAAAATGAACTGCGGAAAGCACTACATCGAACACAGTGGTCACTTTCTTCATATCCATCTACATGAACACCAACTAGCAGTGAAGTGTCGTGACATATATATATTTATTCATATCAGTGCAAACAAACAACTGTGGACATGAGTTTGACTGGGAAAATATGGAAAGCCTGGGCAGAGGAAATGCAGAGAATGCCAGGGAATTTTTAAAAGCTTGGCATTCAGGCTAGTCAGCAATCGACTGACATCGACCTAATCTATCAACGAATAGTATACAACAAGTAGGTCAAAGTTCACATCAGCAGGATAACCAACGGAAACAAATGTAGAGACAATATCAAGATTTTGGCAAAAATAATCAATGACACACAAGGATATCACAACAAACTGTTAGCTGCTTGTGGATTAAAAACCAGTAAGGTCACTTCTTCCTGAAGTTTGTGCTGATGATGTTGTCTAGAATGACAATGAAAGCTTCATGATTAGACGATACAACTTAGGAAACACAACACCATCGAAAGTCCTCAGTAGTTTTTCACTCCAGTAACTAGTTACACACTCTAGTCTTACTGTTATGAGTCGGCTCTGTATTTCTATCCCTTTTGGAGAAACTTAAATTTACGTTTGAATTACTCATACTCTCAAAGTCAAACGAACTTTTTATCGACTACATATATGCATAAGCTTATTTGAAATCATCTGCTCAAGATCAATGGTAGTGTCGCTAAAAAAAACATTACGGAGAAATTAGTAGTGATGAAATACTGATAATCTGTTAACGTTATCTACATGCCATTGATGTAAAGTGCATTATAGACATGATACATACCTTACCGTAAGCCTGTAGATGCGCTGTTAAGATGCTGACTGTTGTGTTTTTGTGAATATCTGACCGAAGTTCCTTCACCACTAAATTATGAAACCCATTTAGAAAGATGGGCAATTTTTTCCAGTTCACTACAAATTAAAAATATTTCATATCTTATCTATTTAACACTTTAAAGGCTAATCACTAATTACGACTGTAGCAGGTATATACAGCAAAGCACTGAGATTCCAACTATGTAAAGGCGGACTATACAATATATATATATATATATATATATATATATATATATATATATATGATTAGTAGTTTTGATAACTGCTTGAATACATTTTGTTTTTCACTAACATCTGACTGGCTGACACCTCGTTATTTCTAGACGGCTAACAGGATATTACTTTGTCAAGATACTTCAGATACTTGCATAATATATAGCAGTCTGAACGGCAGGTGACTTAATGAGGAAAACAGAATGCTTCCATAAATCACAGGTAGAATACTTTAGATATCCTAACTTAATAATCACTCGTTGCGAAAACAAAACTTGAATTCAAGAACGGCTATCCACGCAACTTAATCAAAGGATATTTGATTCATAAACTACTGTTTATTATGGTGTCGCATCTATCATTTACAGTGTGTGTTGATCTTTTAATGGGCAAATTTCAAAAGGTGTAAAAGAATTCTTATTTTGAACAGTGATTGTATCTGTAATCGTCTTAAGGAGATTTTCATGTGTAAGATACCAGACAAGTGTTACAAATGAGAAAGCATCCATGGATAAGACAAATGAAGTAGTCAGTACTTTATTACAGTAATGTCCATCTTGTGGGTTATAAGCTGAATTTAGGCATCACAGTGTACACGAAATTCATGACACTACGGTTGATGAACAAACAGAAAGAATTCACCGATATTAAGACTTTCAGCAGAACAGATTCCTAAGGAGATCATTGCGAAGTATATGGAACAGTCGATAATTTGTATAGGTTTTGTTCTCTAAAGAAGCAAGTTTTACGAGGCTGTAAAATATCAGAAATTTATTTTTCTGCCTCATTGGGATTTTATTTATAATCCATTTACCAATGCTCAACTTATTCAACTCTAACAGGGCAAATTTTTATCCTGAATTTGTCAATATAGGAAAGAATATCTAGAAAGACTAAGCTATTTAACTGTTGAAAGGAAACATGAGTTCATTTAACTGGTATTTAAAAGTGATAGGGTTGCTAAAGGAATGAATAGAAGGATAATAGTATTGCATGCTGACCAACTTAAATGAAAGTAAATAAACCTGAAGCTCAAGAAGCTACTAATTACATCTGCAAAATCATATGTTGTTACCTATCTTCAACCTCACGTTTTTACACAGTAATAATCTATAGTTAACTTACCATGGTAACTATACACATTTTTTATAGTCCCCTCGTATTTTATAATTGATTTTTAAGCCCTCCTGGTTCAACTTTTTCTAATTATTCATTCATTGAACTGTTTCATCTAGAATTCTATATTGCCCCTTTTTATTCCTCTATTATTTTCTTTTCAATCATTACTAATTTCTACTGAACTTAGTAATTATTGATTTCAGTATTTCAGCGACTCACTCTTCTGTCCTGTTGATTCCAAATTTCGATGTTCATCTATCTTGACAAATCTATAGTGTGTAATTATTACTTTGAATGTTTTACTTCAATTTTTTTTTCTGTATTCCAGCCACAGAAAAGTTATGAAATAAAAAAGAGTTTATCTTATGCCACAGAATTCTTTCTTATTATACTGTTTTCAAATTTATCAAAGGAACCAAATGTACAAAATTATAAAAATGGTTTGAAGTTGTAAGAATCTGACTAGAACTAAGTGAGTACGATGGATTTATACAATTCTGCTCTAATTCACATTTGAAAGTGCTTACGTTTCTGAGCTTTTTGTTAAGAAAAGCTTTAAGGGTTAGATAAGTCTTTCACTTATCTGAAATCAGTGTGAAGATCTACTGTACTGCACTTAGCATAAAGAACAAGATCAGAATTTTCAACACCAATGTCAGTCAAGTCAGTGCTGCTATATGGTTCAAAAACTTGACGTGTCACGAAAGGCATTTCCAACAAACTACAGATATTCATCAACAGTTGCCACCTATGCTCACTCGATATTGAAGATCAGATGACCAGAAAGAATAAGCAACAAGGAACTGTGGCTAGCTGGCAGCGAACCAACCAAGAACCTATCACTGAACAAGTATGCAGTGGAAGAAAGTGGAGATGGATTGGATTGGGCATACACTGAGAAGACCGACTGGGGATATCACTCGCCAGGCCAGACCCTCGAGTGGGATCGGAAGGGGAAACGACGAATTGAGCGTCTGTGCCGAGGTTGATATGGAGGAGATCGTGCGAGGAAGAAATGCGAGGTTGTGGGTAGTCGTGGCGCTAGGTTGAAAAGACTGCAGAGAAGGGAGTCGAATGCAGACGTGCTACTGAAGCCTTATGTTCCAAGGGAAAAAAAAAATAATTAACTTCATCGTTACAGAGTAGTCAAAATCAAATATCGCCATGAGAATATTTTTTGATTATTGATATCCACGTTCAAAGAAAATGGGCTTCCATGCTAAATCTATATTTTCTGTAGTTCAGGTATTATTTAACAAACATTATCTATGACTGACTGTGTGGAATGTCACACTTGTAACCTGAACACTGTGAGCTTGAATCCCATCTGTCATGGCACAGTTTTTGATGTCAACTTTCATCTTTAACCCACTGAAATGCTTGTATTTCCTTATATGTCATATTGTCAGTAGCATCTATACTTGGATGACTATATGTTAATATAATCATCAGTAGTACCCTTATATATTTCTGAACATACTGAGTAATACATAGATGAGTAAGAAATTATCAGAGTTCCATTTTATTTCAAAACAGGTTCACTAATACTTGACTTTTTTGTAATTTAGAGTAACTTATTTGTATATCTCCTTATTGAAATAGATATTTATATAATCGGTAGTTTGTTATATGATGTAACTTTTAATTGGTTTGAGTATTCAAAGAAGTGTGGAAAACTTATAATTAAGTTTCTGTAGTCTTTTGGTCAACACTCTGGTACTAAACCAATAAATAATCTATCGTAAATAGCAAATATTTAACAATTGGACTTAGATGCGTGTTCTGATAATCCTTTCAAAAAACAACCAAAACAGATAGATTTTTGAAAAGGTTATTCATAGAACTAGTGTTTGAGTTAAAGCTTGAAGCCTCACTTTCATCCTTCAATTAATGACTGTGAATGTATCTAGGTAGAACAAGATACAGCCGTCGACTTTACCGAAATTGGCAATAGCACAATGTGAAAAAGTAGAGAGGTATGAGATAACATCAGTGTTAAAACAAGAAGAAGACAAGTTTATAGAGAGCCAAAAATTAGTGGTTAGTTGAATATCTATATCCTCCATAGTCTCCAACCCTTGATTTTTTTTTGTCAAAAAAATCAAACCAGTTAGCTGACATTTCTCCACACAACTTGGATTAGAAATCAGTCAGTCAATAGACTGGTATTACATCTGATTATGATGGTAACTCAGGTTTTCCATAGCAATCCCACTTCAGTTAACTCTACTGACTGAGATATGTATCCTAGCCACCTAAGTCAATGCAGTTTCACAACACTCGTCAGCTGATTCATTTTCATCAGTTGATACTTTACACTTAACTTCAACCTCGCTCACCTCTTGGTTGCATCACAGGCAAGTAGTAGACCTCCACAGGAACAAAACGGTTTTCTCTTCAACGAGATTATTGTAATGAAGTGAAGAGCATTCAAGTTATATTTCATTTAATTTGCTCATAGTATATTTTCTTTTGATATGACACATTACTAGTTTACAAAAAATGCGGTTACTCAGCTAACACAGCACCAGTTCGGTAATCCCGATTGGTCAGAATTCTGCCTCCCTCTAGGTTTGAATTTCATCTCCAATTATCACCCTACATTACTGATATCAGATACATCTGTAAAGATTATTTTATCAAGATGGTACTGCGAAAATTTGGTGGTTATGAATATATTTCATTCAATATGAATTTTATTAAGACGTTCATCTAGGGAAAGTCATAATTCAAGATTTTTCTGTCTTTCCTTCGTCACTCAGTAACTGAAAGTACGTTTGTCATCAACAGAATAATAAGGGAATTTACTATACTAAATAATGCTTACTTAACTCCTAAAGAAACATTATGCAGTATACAAATAGACAGTAACTTACAATTTTTACCATTTCAATTTTTCGTTATTTGCCAAAACTTTTAAAACGACCTAGTTGTCCAATAAATAGTGTTTGTGGAACAAGATGCATTTACATATCTTTCCACTGAAGATCTCGGTTTTGAAATTGCATTCTGCTTCTTAGGATTCTAGTCATCACTGTGAGAAGGGTAGGCTGACGCAGATGCCTAAATCAGAGTGTATTTACCAGTTTTCTTTCTTGTACGGAGCTGGATCCATCAACCGTAACCCCCTTAGAATATGCTTATCAGTAATATGTATTATTATCAAGGATGAATAGTGGTTGGGAGTGGAATCCAGGATGCCCATTTTGTCCTATTTAGGACTCATCAGTTGGATGCACCTGTTTCCCAGTGAGCAATGTTTTTCCGACTAAGATTCGAACCCAGGACCGATCACTTCAAATGCCACAGCATTATGCCCTAGTTCACCAATTCACTATAGTCTCTTCTTGAGCGACGGGTATGGTTTATACGACGTTGCTTGTATCATTCCGTCGTTGACTGAGTTGGACTGAGTGGTCTCCATTGGCAAGTAAGCTCCTGCGTGGATATCTCAATATCGCCTGTATTTTCAATTTTTATATCAGCTGTGGATACTGGTAAGCAATGAAAACCAAGACGTGCTTTTCGTCGATTCGCTGTAATCAATGACGAGATAATACAGTCAACATGATATTAATATGCATTGGTGTAAAGTGAAACATAACAAATGTTACATCAGTTTGAATCACTTAGTTTCTACTGAAAAATTCTTCAAAATTCTGTTTGAGTTAAAGGAATACTACGCAAAGGAAATAATAGCATGATATATAAGCATGGAAGAAGTATTACTTATCTAGAACCTCAGGCATATTCTATCAGTTAGTCTGAAATAATTCTGTAATAGTCTACCCCTTGTAGTGCATTCAAAGAGATGTAGACATTCGATAAGAAGTAAGATGGAAAGTAAATTACTTACCCTACCAGCAATTTGTATAATTTTTCTGTGATTAGGTAGACAAATTTCTTGGATTTAAGAATGATCTTTTTCTCCTATATCACACAATATTCGTTTCATCCTCTGAAGTACTGATATTCACTGCAGATCGCTAAGATTTACTCAATTATTAGGTGAATGAATGATAATGAGACAGTTTTCGTACGGTAGTACAATCAGCCTGAAGACTTGTGAAATAGAAGAGCATTTAATATTTATTTCCTCGTAGTTTTGAAGTTTAGATCAATGCATACCTATGAAGCCCTACATTATCGAACTCAAAGTGTTCACCTCTAATATAAATATGCTACTATTCAATGATTGGAAAGGGATCAAATGGATCATATTTTTCAGATTGTATCAGTTTTCCATTATATGATACAACCATTACTAGTGATCATTTCATTTCAATGTTGAAATGGCTGAATGATGCGATGATTTGGTCTTATTCAAATTTAGTTTCAAAGTCAGTAATTGCTGTGAACTGAAATACTATATGATTAAATGCTTATTTACTCCTACATACTAGGTGTAATTATTGTGAAGACATGATAAGATTGATTAGGTTGGTTGTTTTATCTTTCAAATTGTCTAAGAAGAAAAATACGCTGATATGTTTTGGTTTCATGGCATCAAGTAACTGAAAGATATTTTGTGTACTTCACTTCAGCTAATTACGGCTCTCATTTAAGACCAGTAAGGGTAATATTCTATTACTTGTTGTCATCTCAACAACAAAATTGTATAGAGACAATACAAATAATCACATAGAAAGTTAATTCAACATTTAATCAAGTTAGATTATACAAAATTTTACTTGAATTATCTGTACACATTAGATGAAGTTAGAAAACAGACTTAAAAACGGGTTAGAACTATATGATTCAAGGATGTATTGATTCAGAAAATTAGTACTACTCAACTAAATCACGTAGACAAATTTAGCGTCAATCAAAAAAATAAAGAGTCAATGTGAGCTATAAAGTTCTTTCCTTTGAATAAATTCATTTCAAACAGTAAATTCTGATGAAGAATATGTTTTTGTAAATCAAACACACATAGGCCGCATAAAGCGCATGCTTTCCAAATGTATCTCGGAGCATTATCCTGCATGTGGTTGTCGAGGGGAGAACGTAAATCAATTAACAGTTCAATTCTTGAACATTTGGTCAAGTCTGGGCATTAAGCTAGACCAGAATCTTCCTTCAATGTCATTTATCGTGTCAGATGGAGTAGTTCAAAAGGAGTACACCTTCAACAGTTGTGCACAGTGGAGGCACTGGCAATTCATCAATTCAAGCCTGATCTCTGCGCGCAAAAGAAGTATGTTCAATCTCTTATCTTACTATGCTCTAAACACTTTCATTTCTTTCGGTTTCATTATAATTAATTAGTCTGTTATTATCACCTTCATTATGACCCTTGTCTCATTCTTCGCCTTCTTTACATCTATCTATCAAGTGGACACTCAATATTTGCGTTTCTCATCTACCAACAATTTTCACCTTGTCAAACTCCTTGCCTTCCTCGATATTTCTACTGTCTTAGATTATTGCTCAACTACTTTGCATTCTTGATTCCGGTTTGCTTTTAGCATTAGGTTATTGATGTAATTATATCCTATTGTTTTATAATAGACTGTTACATGTCTATGATATATATATATATATATATATATATATATATATATATATATATATACGACTGTACAGCTTTAGAAAATGATATCGTCGAAAAAGAAACTTTTCTTCTCTGAATTATCCCTTCTCTATGCAGAGCAAGAGAAAAAGGAGGATTTCTACAGACAACTTCAATCAACACTGGACAAGCCCCACCCCAGTTAGCGATATCAAAATTCTAATGGGTGACATGAATGCCAAACTGGGAGGGGACAACACAGGAAGAGAACTAACCATGGGTCGAGAAGAGCTAGGTGCAATGAATGAGAATGGAGAATTGTTTTCAGAATTCTGTGCATTCAACGATTTGGTGATTGGAGGCAGTATGTTCAAGCACCACAGGATATCCACAAAGCGACATGGATTCGACTTCAGCAGATGGACACACTAAAAATCAAATCGACTTTATCTCAATCTCAAGAAAATGGAGACGCAGTCTACTTGACACAAGGTCAAGAAGAGGACCAGATGTAGGTTAACACCACTCTTTATCTAGTGCAAGGAACCTTCCAATTAAAGTTGAAAGCCTTCAAGGAAGCTGGTGATAGACCACAGTTCAAGTACAACACTCGGAAACTGAAGGATGAAACTACAAAGGAAATCTTCACGGCAGCCAGCCATCAAGACAAAATGGAAAATATCGAGGAACATCCCTGAAGAAACCTGTGTGGAAGAACACTGGAAGTCTTTGAACGAGATGTGGAAAGAAACCTGCACAGCCGTATTAGGAAGGAAGAAGAAAGAAGATAAGGAATGGATCTCGACGGATACCTGGAAGCTGATAGAGGAGAGGAGGATAGTGAAGCAGAAGATAAACCAGTGCAAGGACGCTCAACGACAAGAGGAAATGAACACAATGTATAAAACACTACACTGAACAAAGAAGTAAAGAAGAGTGCACGGAAAGATAAAAGACACTTCTACGAAACACTGGCAAGTGAAGCAGAACAGGCTGCAGGTAAGAGAGACCTGACGACATTGTATCAAATAACCAGGTTGCTATCAGGGAAGAGATCAACATAGACGAAACCAATAAAAGATGACGGAAATTTAATTACGAAAGAAGAAAAAACAGAGGAAACAATGGGCCGACCACTTCAAGAAGCTCTTGAATCGACCACCACCACCACCACCTGCACTTCGTCCAGAAATACCACCTGTAGCAGCTGAACTACAAGTGAACATAAATCCCCCAACGAAAATGGAAGTCCTGAACGCCATAAAGCTACTGAAATGTGGGAAAGCAGCAGGACCAGATGGAATCCCGCCAGAAGCACTGAGAACAGATGCAGAGACAACAGCAGACATGCTCACACTACACTACTATTGCAGAAGGTGTGGAAGGAAGAGAAGGTACCTGCCCATTGATTGGAAGAAGGGTTACCTTGTCAAACTGCCGAAGAAGGGAGACCTCAGAACTGCCGCGGAATCAAGCTCCTGTCCACCCAGAGAAAGCAAAATATTAAGCCGCATCATCCTGGAGAGGCTTAAAGATGCACTGGATTCAAAACTGCGACCGGAACAGGCAGGCTTCAGGAAGTACAAATCATATGCGGACCAGATTGCAACGCTTCGCATCATCATAGAACAGAGCATAGAATGGCAATCAGCTCTCTACCTCAACTTCATCGACTTTGAGAAGGCCTTTGACAGCGTCGACCGAGAAGTAATTTGGAAACTGCTTCAATACTACGGAGTACCGCAAACCTTTATCCGCCTCATTCAACAACTATATGAAGATGATACATGCCGAGTAATTCACAATGAGAAGCTCAGTGATGATTTTGAAGTGAAGACAGGAGTGAAACAAGATTGCCTACTATCCCCCATGATATTCCTTATTGTGGTGGACTGGATCATGCAGCAAACAGTGGGGAGCGAGAAGAGGGAGATACGCTGGACCATGGAAAACAACCTAGAAGACTTGGATTTCGCCACTGATGACTTGTGCCTGATGTCACATAAACTTAAAGATCTGCAGGCGAAAACTAACAAGTTGACAGAAGAGGCAGAGTAGTGAAGACGGGACTTCAGGTGAATATAGAGAAGACAGAGGTGATGAAGATACCGCACCACCACCATCAACAGCAACAGCAAACTCCAATCACCGTCAACGGGAGAAACTTAAAGGAAGTAACCTCCTTCACCTATCCAACCAAGGCAGCACTGTTTCAACTACAGGCGGGACGGACGAGGATGTCAAAGTCAGAATCGGAAAAGCAAGACAGGCGTTCATTAGCCTGAAACCAGTGTGGAGATCTTCTGCACTCAGCATGCGGAACAAGATACGGATTTTCAACACCAACGTCAAGTCAGTGCTCCTGTATGGTTGAGAGACTTGGCGCGTCACGAAAGGCATTTCCAATAAACTACAGACATTCATCAACAACTGCTTACGCTGGCTCGATACTAAAGATCAGATGGATTGCCAGAAAGAATAAGCAACAAGGTGCTCTGGGAACGAACCAACCAAGAACCTATCACGCAACAAATATGCAGTGGAAGAAAGTGGAGATGGATTGGATTGGGCATGCACTGAGAAGGCAGACTGAGGACATCACGCGTCAGACCAGTTGCTCGAGTGGAATCCCCATGGGAAGCGACGAGTTGGGCGTCGGTGTCGAGGGTGACATGGAGGAGGTCGTGCGAGGAGGAAATGAGAGCTTCTGGGCTGTCGTGGGACCAGGTTCAAAAGATCTCAGAGAACAGAGTGTACTGGAGACGTGCTACTGAAGCCCTATGTTCCACTAGGAACTCAAGGGACCAATAATAATAATAATGACATAAAAAGTTGTTTATTGTAGTGAATTCATTTCGTTATTTATGCTATGGCAGCACTTCTGAAAGCAGTAATTTCTAAAGCCTAATATAATTTACAAATACGGTCTACTAGGTATCAAGTTAATCAATAAAGATAATAATAACAATAATAACGATAATAATAGGCAAGTCTTTTCGCAGCTACATACCTCATTTCATATGAGGCAAAAATAATTGATATAATTCATTAGCTAACTAGTTAACATATGCAATACGTACAAATTCCTATCATATTCATAGACGGTGAACACAGGAAGAATTTCAATTTATTTCACTTTATATGTTAACATCATTAAAGGAACCATTGAAAACTAAGGAGCATTCAACAGCTGTTTCATCATATTTTAAGACTACTTAAAAGTTTATAACAAAACCTTTGTGTGAGAATGACGTCTCGTTGTGAGTATATTGCCACACGCAGTAAATGAATTGAAATCCAGTGATTCAAGGTTTCTTACTTCTCTTAGCTCTTATCATCCAATATAATACTAACGGTTATTTACCCACTCAGTAGGCAAGGTTGACTAGGGCGCTTGAAATATACTGAGTCAATAGTAAGAAATTAATCCGCTTAAATTAAAACAACAGTAACTGGTTTACAAATCACTTCAAGATGAATTGAATAAATCCTAATTGACAGGAGGTGAAAAGCGTAAACTACTTTATTTCGATCCAGTAACCAAGAGGCAAGATAATTTACATGCAGCCTTATGATATTAGGCTATCACTTGCAGTACGAAATGATTGTCTAGTTGCGCAAGGTTTTCATCGGTTCCCACTATTTTCATTTTATCATGAAAACCACTGTAAAGCCAAATAATCTGCCCAAATCATCAACCGAATTACAGAGAAGAGGGTTACGATAATAGTGTTAGACAGGTGGGAATGTGATTAAATCTATGCGAGTGATGAAAAACAGAGTTAAAGTAGATGGATTACATTATCTAGACATGAGTAACTGCAATTTCCTAATGAACGAAATAATTACCTTTGTTCCTCCGACTGATGTCAGTCTACGATGAATAACAACTTGAAATAATTCCAAATCTCCACAACTCCCTCAAAATTTAATTGAACTGGTGCTCATTGGTGACTGGTTTCGAGAAGTATTCCCGAAGTTCCAATGACAAGTCGTGACCGGTGGAGTCAAAGCCTGATGGCCGTGAGGACAAATACTCAGCGATGACAATGGGTGGCGGTTGCGCTATATATCGTGAGCTAACAGAAGTTGGAAATATGGAGCATTGGATTCTGACCCAGTGGTTCAATGATAACGCGCTGGCCGCGGAACCTGAAGGTCGCGGGTTCGATCCTTGCTGATGGGGTCGTGGGTGCGCACTGCTGAGGAGTCCCATACTAGGGGGACGAAACAGCTGTCCAGTGCTCCCAGGTTTCCTTTGTTCCTCCAACTGATGTCAGTCTACGATGAATAACAACTTGAAATAATTACCATTTTGACTAACTGAGATAGTAGAGATTTGATGCTGGGTTATGGTTGGAGGTGAAATAAAAATTCGGACTATGATGAGCTTTCTTCCAGGGGCAACCGGGTTTCCAGGCGGGCATTGTATCAACTAAACTACGAGACCGTACTGTTGACCATAATTTTATTTCACCTCAGTCACCAAGGGTGATTGATTCAGGCACCGCCCAGTATCGATACTAGTTTGCCAAAACACAGCTACCTTAGATAGTCAAAATGATAATCAATATAATCCTTCCCCTCTCTAATTCAACTAGATTTGGATTAGGATGAGAAATCTTGACTGGGAAGCCAGCGTATGATCAAGCCGTAGTAAGGTGTCACGAATTCACATGACAATTGGGCGAAACCCTTGATGATTGAAACGAAATAAAATATGGTCAGTAATCGCGTCTGATAGATCACTAAGCACAAAACTAGCCGATCACTGGTTCGAATGAAATAATGATAAAAAGAATGAAGGGACTTGTTCTACAACATTAGAGCATATGCCAACATTCACAGTTAAGCACTGATGAAGTTGAATAAACTCAAAACAAAAGTGAAGAGTATCTGACAAGTATACATACAACTAAAATGGAAGAAAAAAGAAAGTACCATGGCTAACTACACAATTTACGTCGGAGTTAACGGATTACTGTCGTTTCTGTGAAATGTAATGGTCCACTACTATTACACATATTCGTGGCACATGATGCTGCCCTTAGGTTAGCTAGAATGATATGTCTGCTTTCTCAAACTTATAAGAGATCTAAAAACTGTTTTCAATAGGTTTTTTGGTATATATCCAGAAATTCTTAAGATAAAGACTCTCTGCATTTTCCTAAAGTATGTTCTTCCGTAAGTATAGGCTAATTATCATATGCGATTTATGCTGAGTATAGGTCAGATTAATTGTAGATTTTCGTGTTCATATCCTGTTGTGATGTTTCTAGCTTCTTTATTCGTTCATTATATATAATCATAGAAAGAAATAGTGTAGTTTCTGGAGCATATCAACTTAGACGCCATTCTTTTCACTGCAACCTGACTTTAATTTCATGAAAAATGTGTAGATTCTCAGGAAATTATTTGGTTCAAATTCGTTGTCATCAACATAAGATTGACTACTATCTATGATGACTGAAATTTTAGAAATGAAGCATGCAGTTATTTTACGTTTGGTATATTATTGTATACTGGTGTTTGAAACACAGTTTTAAGTTAACACATCATATGAAAAAGAACTACCGCAAAGGTTTGTGAAACTATCAAAATATCTACAACTCTTCTGAGGACCAAAGTAATGTTAATCAATTACTTGACTATAAGGTTATTATCAGTGTGTAGCATCGACTCTTATGATGAAAAATTAGTACTTATAAACTGACAACTGTCATTCCGATCGCAAAGGATATGTTCTAATTTACTTCGTAAGTAATGAAGAAAATATGGTATTGATAATTCAGAGGGTAGAAAGATGTTGTTTACAAGTAGGTGGTAATCGATGAACAGCTATGCTGAGAAGCCATGGAAACTAGTTGAAGGTTCTGATTCATTTGATAACTTCTTACTTGAATGTTTCTGATAGCTCATGTTTAGATTAGATTTGTAACCATAAAACTAGGTTGTCGATGAATTGAATTGTAATCTGTTTGTTCTGGATATTGGGGACCAACTACCAACTATTCTTTAGAAGATGAGTTCAGTTACAGACATAAGCTTCAAACTGTACGTGGCTTTGTCAATTTCTTGAGTGGATGAGTGACATTGATGGCTTAACGGTCGAATGATAACTCACTATATAATGTTGCAAGTAACTTAATGTCTTTTTACCTTGGAGGTTTGTGAGGATTTAGTGATTTTTTAAGTTAGTATTCATCATGTAATGACATCAGTTGGAGGGACATTGGAAACCTGAGAGAACTAGAGAGCTGTTTCCTCCTTGTATGGTACTCCCCAGCGGTCCGCACTCGTGCCACCAGGGTTTGAACCTAGGACCTTCCGGGTTCCATGGTCAGCACCTTACCATTTAGCCATTGCATAAGAACCCAACAGTCCGTGTTTCCAACTTCTGTCAGTTCACGATGGTCGCGCTATGTTATGGACTGACAGAAGTTGGAAACACGGACTGTTGGGTTCTTATGCAATGGCTCAATGGTAAGGTGTTGACCATGGAACCCGAAGGGTCCAAGGTTCAAACCCTGGTGGCACGAGGTCACGAGTGCGGACTGCTGGGGAGTCCCATACAAGGAGGAAACAGCTCTCTAGTACTCCCAGGTTTCCAATGGTCCTCCAACTGTTGTCCTTCAGTGATGAATACCAACTCGAATAGTTTAATGTTATTTCTTGCTAAGCAAAACAGTGGCTTATTGGCTTTCAGTAATCATCGATAAATGGATTAGTAGACTTTCTGGGATCTTGCAAGAGATTGGTGGACTTACAAATTGTATTCAAAATAGCATGTACATATTCTACTATTATAATTGAATTTATTATCGTAAGCAAAAGTTTTACAATCAAAACTATGATACTATCAGCCTACATCTTTTCCTTTTTTTTTGTTATGAAATTTTCATCTAGTTCTTGCTAATCTGTACGACGTTTCGTCATTTTGTTCTTCAACCAATGGGCATAACTCTTTAACTGAAAATCTACTAAATGTAATATGTTAACTTACACAATTATTGACTTGTTATTCATTGAATTGTCATAGTTAGTGACAATAATTGTAACATGAAGTTGGGTACTTATGTTGACTCGAAAAACTAATAACCGTTATTATTAACTAATATTCGAAAAAATAAAGTAGGCTGTTGTAACCCAATAACGTGTTGATTGTCCTTGTAGCGTCTAGATTGTGCTGTCTCAATGGGAACACCAATAACCACTATGACACAGGCATATTCAGTTGATGTGTCTTCAATAAAACAGAATACACTTTCTGGATACTGCTTTCAGTTGTCTTCAAACACAATTAAAGATTTTACTGTTTTAGAAGCTTTAAAAATGCTGCGGTACATATTGAACATGTAAAATACCAGGATAAATATTACTTCAAAACTAATTTAACACGATACACCCTTATATATTTAGCAACCTATTCTTTACAACCAAAGTAGTAATGATAATTGCTTTGGTTTTGACTAGCAGTCAAATCCAGTACATGCTTTTCGCCCTATTCACAACTCGTCAACTGCATGTACCTGCACCTTAGTGAATGAATTTGTTTCTACCGAGACTCCAACCTCATATATATCGCTTCAAACTTCGAAGAGTTATCTACTGAGGTACAGTAACCACCTATTGGACAAATGGTGTCAATTCTTACTTGGTATTTGTAATTCTTCGTTGTTACACTAGATTGAATTGATTGAACCATTTTAGCGTATGGGCTCCAACTTCATATGGAAGAATGGCTGACGCTGTTCCTGAAGCAAAAATCTTTTCTCTAAAATCAACAAAGAAAAATTGAAGCGTTAGCTCTTTTCAATACTTTTATACAGTGACCACAACCCAAGAGTGATTACTTGTATTCAAAGGAAACTTGTTTAGATTCAGTACTTATGTTTATTCATTAGGCGTTTATACCATTTAAAATGGATGTTGCATAACAGAAAGAAACAATTGGATTCCATTATTAGCCAGGTGACCAGAAAAATTATATGCACAACTACTCTCGACCAATTGTCATCATTTTTTCACAGGAAGCTGATAGTCAGAAGCATCATTTTAACGGTATGACTGAAGGAAGTCAAACACTCATCATTTGAGTATGTCCATATGTGCAGTTATTGAAAAAACAGTTTCTTTGGGGTAAGAAGTTTGGTTGGTGAGTGATTTAAAGTATCATTTTTTAGTTTTGACTTGTATGCAATGGCAGTCTTAAAATCAAGGTATTTAATTCAGGTTACAAGTGATTGTTCATCACAGAATTGTAAAGAGAATATATCAGTCCGATAGAAGGAATCGACAGAAAGTCATGAACTCAGGTTTCCTGTCTGTTTGTACTCGTCGGCAAGGCATATCTGCAGCTTCTACGAAAGTGATGGCCCTCCCGGGATTCGAACCAGGGTCACTCAGTTCTGTAGTCAGAGAGGTTATCTCTGAGGTATTTAAGTAGCGATTAGCTTCTTATAGGACTGGATTAGGTATATTGATTGATCACTGGAGGATAACCAAATTCATGTTGTTTGGTTCCTAAGTGCTGATCGAATTCTATCTATCATCGTTCAAGGTGGCCACCAGGCTATGCAGCTCGGGATCGCAATGCACGTTTGAAAGATGTTAGTTAGATGAATGTGTTTTTAAAAACAACTGGAGAAACAGAATCTACAGAAGGTTCCGGTGGACATCAATATACATAAAAACTATGTCACTCGGAACTTACTGTGTGTTACCACTCATCATTTGATAGAATTCCTTATTGTTCCAAACCTTAAGATCACGGTAATATCTAGGTATTAGTTATTCTCCTCGTGTTTATTTATGCCGAGAAATTCTTGTCCTTCTAAATGTACCGGTCAAGACTTATCTATATGGCTCTTCAGTCTTCTGCTTCACATTATGATATTATTTTATGTATTTACTACCTTTCAAAAAGGCTTAAGTATTAGTCCATAATTCATTTTAACGCCTGAAAAGTAAAGGATGTAGAAATTAAAGAACCGTACGATATATCAGTAATTTGATTGAACAAATATGCAGTGATAATTGAACCTGGATGAATTATGATAAAATGGATACTGGGTGGGCTTATAATATGAATGCTGCAAACATTATGGTGGCCATTTATAAATCCACCCATGCTCTTCTTGGGTGTGTTGCATTTTTCATGGTGTTTTGAAATAGACAGGGAGAGAGGTCAACAAAGAAACCTGTAAAAACATGTATTTATTCTAGTGAACAGAAAAAAAGAAAAGTATATGAGCGAAGAAAGTGATTATATATGAGGGTGTATGAAAGTGTTTAGAGTTTCTGATATGCTAAAAAAAAAAATGAATCCGTGCATGACAATTATTTCTAATTTGTATGACTGAGGATTTCAAGCTGTTGATCGCTGATATATCACCAAAACAAGCAACGTTCACTATACTTTTCTACAAGGCCGAGATTAACACGGATTAGTGTAACATTTTGGTTCAACCACTTCCAACTTCCTCCCAGCTACCCTCACTTTAGGTAGTATACTGTATAGCGAAAAATAGTGAATTTGCTTGCGCGATCCAGATGCAAGTCACCTCAATTGTGGAATGCTCATAGTTGTGTTGACTGACTCCTTTCTTGTACAACCAGAGCTATGCTAACACAGTCGTTCCGAAACACCTGTTGAAAGCTATGATGACATGTTCAGTCAAAAGACTGAGTTGTAATCATCTCACAATAACTCTTCTGGTGTACTACCATCGGCCAGATTATCAAGGCTGAACATAATCTATTAGCTATAACCACAATGTTTACACGAAGATGATGACCGCAACATTTAGTTGCTTGTTTAAAAATACGTCTGTTATATAAAAACTACCAGGTGCTGCATAAGGACTACACTTCTGGGTTGATCCAAAAAGCATTCCCGTCTCTTCTAGGCTAAATTTTATTCTACAAATATGACTTACAATTACTGTAAAATGCTGTAAAAACCTCTATTCTGACAATAGATGAAACCACTGTGATCAGTATTAATAAAAACTAATTTTCTGCAGATATATTCGATAAATGTGAAGAGGTTTCTTGGTTTTGAATTAATCGATAACTAATCGGATGGCTACCAGGAAAGTAGATAGTGTGGGTTTAAATGTTCCTAATATCAGTACAAATCATACTTTAGCATGGTAAATAAGCAAGTAAATCGTCCAAATTGTCTCATATGGTATTAGTAATACATATATTATTCATGAAGACTAAAAGAAACTATGTCATTCAGATTGTAGAGATTTGTTATTCAGGATGTTATTTTAGGCTTAAGGCTTCTTCTTGGATTTTTCATCAGCATTTACTTCATATGAAGCTGAAGTATGAATACTTCTAAAAGATCCCGATCACTGTTGGCTTCTGGATAGAAGTGATCTGTCTTTCTCTTTTATCCAAGTCTCATCGTTATAACTATTGTTATTGTTTTACCTAAGCGGTGGTTGATCTAATATTTGGCTATTGATTTCCAAATTGGTTGTTACCCTGTTAGCAACCCGTACATATTGGATCAATGTTCACATGTTTGTTGATTACGTTTGAGTACGGCCGTATGCCTCTAAGCAATCTTTTGCAGTTCTTGAGCTTACTTATTTTTCCACATTGTCCCCATCGATGTGGTTGTGTTTATCTATTTGTTTTTATATCACTGAGAATACACTATGCTAAACGACTGCAAGTTGGCGCTTATCAATTTTCTAGGCTATTTGAAGACTACTGATGAACAAAGTGACGTTGACAGTATTTCTAACTAATTTTATAGATTATATTCACCTTGCATACTCTGAGCAATAAATCCTTTAGCTGGCAAATGTTCTTTGGGGATTAGGTTGATTTTCGTACCATGTTAATATCGAATGGATGACATGGTCTTTGATGTAAGATTAAGTGATTTGTTTTGTAGATTGTGGCACATACTTTAGTACGTGTTTATTGATAGGCATTTTTTGATGTAGTTGACTGGATGGTCATCAAAACCGAACACTTTAAAAGTTGGTTTCACTCTAACTTCCATGGCCATTGAATGATGCAGTGAGCTTGACATGTGCAAATAGGTTTGGTACACAACTCTTTTCCCGAGATATTAGGCTGTTGCTTTTATAGCTTAAAAAATTGATCTATACGTGTCATCTTCTTCTAAGATTGAGTTTGTAAGATTCCACCAAGTATTCTTCTGATAAGCACGCCCAGGTAAGTGATTTCATTCTTTTCTTATTATTGTTGGAAATCAGCAAACTCAAAGCTTTCGTTAATGAGAAATAATATGATTTCTAGAATAGTTGCTTCTATAATTACTAGGGTGTTGTCAAGAAAAAGAAATTCATAGTAACGGTTTCAGCATAACAATAATAAGGTATTCCATTATCCGCATCACCGAATTACACATCTATCCCGATATCAGTGAGCCAACAGCAGTTCTTTCAGTTTGCATGGAGATAAAAGTCTTGAGCCAACAGAATGAAAGGACCTCAGATGAGAGAAAATACCCTAACTAAGACATCAAACTAGAAAAAGTACATGGGCGATTCCCATAATAACGCGGTACCTCACTCGAAAATCTTCACAGTCAAACAGACAGAGACTGACTGACATTCTAGTCTTAGTAAACACAACAAAACTGAAGCTCACTTATGCGCAAATAACAAATCTAAAAGGAGACAAAGCACAAGTCTGTTATCCCACCATCACACGTCATTCCTAATCACTATTTTAAAAAAGATGAAATTACTACCGTCACCACGACATACATATGAGAATCACTTACGCCGATATTCATAGGTCAACTTCATCCCCAAAGAATTAACAGTAGGGAATTCAAGCTAAGCTTTTATACCCAACCAGGTCTATTACTTTCCTCATCGAACAACGTCGACCCCCCACATACAAAGAGGCTAGTGGAATTAACTACTATTCAGATGCACGTCCACCTTACATATCGACACAAATAACTTTCAAAATATCACTCTATGACAATTGAAGTTAGCATTCAGTAAATGTATAAACATATATATATATACATAGAAACGTAAACGAATGTCACTTGTTTCATCCTTCGTCAAAATGCAATTCCAAAGTTCATGTTTATATGAAACATAAATTACAGGAAATCAGCTATCGATTCGGTTGAATGTAATAGCTGATTTCATCGAGATAAGCGTCACAGATAAACTACGCATTATAAATTCAACTAAAACTCGTCATCATCTCATGACTACAAGTTGTAGTTAACACTTGTAAATAAATAGACTTCAATGAAATCCGTTCACAGTCAATCAATCAATAATTCACAGTGCTAAATTATGTGCTACTCAACAGTAATTTCGTCTAGCTTGCATCCATCCACTCGAATGCATTGTGAGTTCACATAGAACAAATTCACACCGCGAAGAAGTGATCAGGAAGAAGTCCACGTAGACAACTGACACTGTTTAATTCCATTCTAGATTTGTTCATTTGATTTATAACAACACACAGTGATACAGTATTATTTACTTGATGATGTTTCCAGAATAAATCATTGCTCATAATCATATCAATGTGTAATCACACACTACATTCGACATTTGATTTTTACAGTTATGTCACCTCATATGATTTGCTTTTATTGATAGTAAAGTGTTCCATGTCTCTGGTATAGGTGTTGCCTCATTTCTACGACATGTGTTCGGTTGAGTATTGATTCGATGAACAAATATTCAGTAATCAATCTCCCTCTCTCTCCACCTAATTATATTGAACTTAGGTAAAATGGATTTATCCCATGCTATTGCGTGATTGTGTGTTAATGCATGCATACGTACATTGCAATATCCGAGTCTCCTTCTAGATTATTGATCTTATTCGGGTTTGTCATTCTCTATTTATCTAAATTCCTATGTTCGACTATGCTAACTGTCGCCGACCGTCTAGTTTGACCTATGTACTTGACCTCACAGTGATTACATGTGATGAAATTATTATCATTATTTGTCGCTTGGGATCCTAATGGAAACAATGGGATTCACTAGCACGTCTCCATTCCACTCACTTCTCTGCAAAGTTTCGAACCTAGTTCATTGACTGCCCACAACCTCTCATTTCTTCATCACACAATCTCCTCAATATCACCCCACCTGGCACTCAAAACTCGTCACTTCCCATCTGGGTTGCACATGAGTAAATGGCTAGGCCTGGCCCAACGCGTGATGTCCCAAATGGTGTTTTCAGTGCATGCCCAATCCAATCCAATCGATCTCCACTTCACTCTGCACATTTGTTGAGCGATAGCTTCTTGCTTCGTTGGTTCGTTGCCAGCCAGCCAGCGCCAGCCAGCAGCCAGCCAGCCAGCCAGCCAGCCAGCCAGCCAGCCAGCCAGCCAGCCAGCCAGCCAGCCAGCCAGCCAGCCAGCCAGCCAGCCAGCCAGCCAGCCAGCCAGCCTGCCTGCCTGCCTGCCTGCCAGTCAGAGTTTCTGCTTGCCTATTCTTTCCCGCCTTCTCGTCTGATCTTCAGTATCGAGGCAGTGTAGTCAGTTCTTGATGAATCGCGAGAACTTCTTCAACATCTACTTTAACTTCTAATCTCGTAAACGAGAAGGGAATCCATGGAAAATATACAGATATCAGAGAGGAAATATTCAACTTGTGACTTTCACATAGCAATGATCATATTTCAGCTTCAGAGATATGATATGAAATATATCGCTAGTTCACTTTATCACCACCGTAAGACAAGGAAAGTGGGCATTGCACAAAAAGTAGAATATGTTAAGAGACTAAACAATTGTGTACAATTGAGGCGTCAGTTGACCATCTGACGCCTGCTTCTACTCTCACAATTGTCTTAAAATGCAGATGAAAATCACTGATTTTATCATAACAGTTTTATCAACAAGCATCTGCTGACTGAATTTCTTTGAAGATTACGCAGAAGAACTCTACTTCTGTGAAGACGTCTGCTGTTATGTTTAGGTGGTCAGTAGTCTATACTCCTTCATGTTTAAGAATGCCGGAAAAATGACCGGAAGAGAGACACAAGATATGCTTTAGAATGCATGAGTAGATTGTTTGTTGGATTATAAAGTGACTGTGTTATAATGTAGAGAGTAACAGGGTAGGTATGGATAGTTGGATAATGATCTGAAAATTGAATTACAGAATGGTGACAATCTACATACATATTGTAGAATGGATACTGTGTTCACCTTCCATTAATTACCTTGTAATTCTTCAATGGAGAGTTGAAGAACTCATTACCTGAAAATAGCAGCAACTTAAGGATTTCATTGGTTCAAGATTAATCTCTGGGTTGAAAAGCAATACACCTAGTCAACAGTTTCAACCTTGGTCATAATCTTCCTGTGACTTTTCTTATTTTCAATTTTGAGATTTGTCCCTACTCATTGATGACAGGTTAATATTGATGATGAAGTGAGATGACTTAGAGAAGCATTGAGAACCTGAAGGCGGTGAACAGCTGTTTCCTCCTGGTGTGGGACTCCTCGGAAGCACGCACCTATGACCCTGCCTGACCAGCAATCGAATCCAGGATCTTCAGGTTCCACAGCCATCATGCTATCATTGAGCCACTGGGTCTGAATCCAATGGTCCTACGTCCCTCAGTTCACGATACAGCATGACCTCGATGCAATACCATCGTTGGGTAACTGGCCTCATCTTCCACTCGGCTGACCTCACCGGTCACGACTTCTTATCAGAACTTCGGGAATCACCTCTCAAAGATAGACATCAATGAGCACTAGATTTTCTCATTATATTTATTAACTCTGTCACCTCCTCTCTCTTTTCCACACTCAGTAATTGGTAATTTTAAGTATTCCATCGTTGTCACACTTTCATTATCCCCCCTTTCTTACTGTCCAGGTTGTTGAGCAGTCACCTTGTAATTCTAGAAACAATTTCTAAGCAAGTTCTAAGACAGACGTTCTGCTAATCGCTTACTTCTTACCCACGTCTAACTCTAATTTCTCGTTCGCCTCCAAAACCTTTATCAGTATCAGTAGGCCACAAAATATGTGGATATTCATAAATCTAACTATTGACAAAGGTGAATCCTCAGAAATGCGGTTTTGTTTCATTGGTGAATACTTCCATTGAAATGTTCAAATGTCAACGGTGAAACTTGTTAAACTAAATTTTGTTTTCAACTAGAGAAATATGCACCACCATACCAAAACAGTGAAAATAAATATCAGCAAATCCTGTAGTTTTACTCATTTACTGCAAAGTTTCATTAAGAAAAACCTTTTAATAAACATACCTAGCAGAAATGAGATCAAAGCTAATTCATAACAAAAATGTAAATATGTAGGGGAATTGTTAAAGCCGATGAAGCATCGAGAAGGGAATAATTTCGGTATAGATGGGAAGCTATTGAAAAATATCAACCATACATTCTTTTACAAATAACAACATGCTTTTATCTGCAGTCTGTAGAATGTGGACAAAGTCGAACAAAGAGAATCTTTGACCTCTATCCCACTTGAGATTTCGGTATACACTGCAGAAGCTTATCAGTCTGGGGGAAAACAGTTGTCTATTTCTCTCTGGGTTTTAGAGTTTTGATAGCTGATGCCTATTTGATGCAAAAACCATCTTGATATGATTCATATCCTCACATACCTGAATGAAGCAAGTACGATTTCAAGCTGAGTGACTGATATCTGATCTCTCACACCCACGACTAGGATTTACAATTCCCTCTCCCCTTTTCGTGATATATAGTAAAGCATATTAACCCATATGGAATCAAATGAGGTCTACATCATCCAGTAATCGTTGTGTGAAAATGTAATAAAATGCCCATTACAAGATGGAATTGATTATATAGATGGTGATTTTTCAGGTACAGTGTCAAGTATAATATAGTGGAAGAGAACTGCTTATGGGTTGTTGATGAGGCTATGTCAGATAGTAATATTTTATTGATTTGAATCGATGGGTAAAGTTGAAACGAAAACTAGGTAACAGCAGAATTGAGACCAGTAGTCTAGAGGCGACTAATTCGAATCCTACTGCCACTGAAGTTTTAGCTTCATCAGAAGTCATCATCCCGTATCAAAATGAAAGCATAGTCTTATATACTGATACTTGAATAAAAGAATGATATCCAGGGACGTTTAACTGCAATATGCCTAGAAACATTTATATCACCTTCAAGGTTAAAGACATCAGTGCCAGCATATTACAGTTGAAAAGACCAGTTGATTATGTAGTGTCAACTGTTAATAAGGGATAACTGGATATCTACACAAAATACTGTCCCGAAGAATATGCTTTTTGATACAGTTGTTAAGACTGACTACTCGTACATTTGCACATTACTTCATTCATGCTCATCTAATCACATATATTTATATTTGAAGTGTTAGAAGATACATTATTCAGATTTCATGCATCAGAACAGAAGTGAAACACTGGTGGAGAACTCTTCACAAATTAGTTCTAGGTTCAAATTCACACTCCACAACCATCGATCGACTGAGAATTAAAACAATATGCAAATACTGGTAATTAAAAACCGGGTTGGTATTCTGTTCTTTGGTTTTGGTAATCCCTGTTGAAAGTTCAATGTTCATTTGTTCAATGAAGAATTCACAAAGTTTTTTTTTATCTAGCAAAGTTCTTAGAAGTGTTTGAATATCAAAGTGTATTGACTACTGAAATGTGAATCGGGTTGGCAACTTTTCTGTTCATACACTCCGTTAAAAGTTGCAATAAGCAGTCCACCTTTTCATATTCTCATGACACATAACTAACAAAGTACTGGATTTGTACAGTATATAAAGTTGTACTGAATTACATAGATATATGTTTCAGTGTGTATTGATTGACTTTCAATGTCAGGCTTTGTATTCCGATTATATTATGTGAGAGATTGAAGTGAAAGTATCTGTCAAGACTTACAAGTGATTGAGAAAGTGAGATAAGTTGAGGAATCGAAAGTATTGAATTTTCAACGTTAAGCGGTTTACATTGGTTATTTGACCAAGAAATACTAACAGAAAGCCACTGTACACAAATCTTAAGCATTCAGTAAATTCGAAGAAAAATGATGAGAAATGTGAAACCAGGACAGAGGTTTTGTGTTAGTTAACCTAGCTCTCTCTCTTCTGTTTAACCTGATCTTCTTTTCAGTACAATTTCTGATGCTTCAAAATCAATGTATATCATCATAGCACTGCGTTCAGAAACATTGCTTTCAAACTGTCGATAGCCAGCCACTTTGTGTGAATAGTGCAGTTAAACACATCTGATCTTCATGAAAACACACTGCCAAACAATCATTCAATTAGATCACATCCTTCACATGTTCTTCAACTGTCCAGTAAGTAGTTTGAGATGAAGACATGAACAGAAGCTACATAAATCATGCTCACCTATGATGGAAGTCGGCGTTTTGTTAGACGCTTTTCTCTATCTCAAGTGAAATCTTTTTGTTGATCACGACTCAGGTTGAGTTACAATTAAGGCTGATGTGCAAGCAAACAGAATCAACTTCCACAAATGTGGCCGTTTGAGAACAAATCTCCTCCGATTGGAATATTTTTGGTGATTTTCTAAATATCTAATGCTTATCTCGCTTGTTTGTGATCCAACGCACAGACAATAAACTTGAATTGATTCAGCTTAGACAACTAAACTGTTGAAACTATCTAAGCTCTAACCATCGACTCGATTGAGCTGACGAAATGTGCATTCGGGACAAGAAGCTTAACGATTTCAGATTGAAGATGAGAATAACACAAGGAATGAAAGCGTAAGGTCAAATCATTCCGGATATTTCTGACACCATTATCCACCTGAAATGTTAATCTTTAAGAATGTTTCATGTATTTTTGCCTGTTGATGAGAAAACTGTCTTCTTCAGAGATCGTGTTATTGAACAACATGACCTATGAAGTAGAGTATTACCAGTGTATGACGGGAGCTTACATTTGAGCTGGTCATCAGTGTACTCCAATTAATTCATCTCAGAATGTCCTATTATTTTCAAATTAACTGAATCTGGCTAACTGAATTGAACCGAAGTGAATCCCATGAATTAAATGATCAGTTTGCAAACAATTTACTAAATTCAAGACCAGATAGAAGTATATGACAGGTGAGTGGTTTATTAAGTGCCTAACCATTCATCGACGACAGACTAAACTGCCTCGATATTAAAGATCAGATGAGAAGGCGAGAAAGAATAAGTGAGAAGGAACTGTGACTGGCTGGCTGCCTATCGGCCTGGCAATGAACCAACCAAAACCTATAGCTGAACAAATATACAGTGGAATAAAGTGGAGATGAATTGGATTGGATTGGTCATGCACTGCGAAGACCATTCGGGGACATCACTCGTCAGGTAAGCAAGGCAAGTCTAGTTCCATACAGGCCAGTTAGTCGAGTGGAACCCAGATGAGAAGTGACGAGTTGTGAGTGGCAGGTGGGGGTGACATCGAGGAGATTGTGTGATGAAGAAATGAGAGGTTGTGGGCAGTCAAGGAACTAGGTTCGAAAGTTTGCAGAGAAGTGAGTGGAATGGATACGTGCTAGTGAATGCTAATTTTTGCATTAGGAATCCAAGGGACAAATTATAATAATAATAATAATAATAATAACCGTATGTGCACAGCTTCCATTGATTTAAACACTAATGATTGTATAATTCAAAGTTGACTCGCAAAATGGAAGACAAAAGAATGAAACACCAATAGAAAACGATTCAGTGAAAAAACACTTTTCTCTTCGATGAACCACTTCCAAAAGCTGTACATCTTAATCATAGTTACAACAAAATATATAGCCATTAGTAACTGATGTGTCAATGAAAGACATCAAAAATGGTCAACAAAGTCACAAGGCGATAATAGCTAGAAAGTCAGAACAAGGTCATCAAACATTGCTGATGAGATTGTAGTAAATAAATAAGGAAATGAATCAGATGTCTTAGGGAGACTACGACCAAGGCAAAACCAGAGATTGAATGTATCTCACTGATGAAGTAAAAAGATCAGGTTTGGATCACTTGATTGACAAAGCCTTCATTATATTTGGTTGGCGAATACGCACTTTCTTCGAAATGACTTACTACACTTTATGAATGAGTTTGAAAGAGTACCCGTATCTAGCACAGTGGCCAGAGAATCTCATGCTCAAGAATTGATGCATTGATGGCTTTACACTGTCCTTCAGACAGTCATGCAGGATAGTATTTGAGGAAAAGCTTGTATTGAACACGCTTTGTGAGGCCTGTGCAGGTGAAGTGAAAAATATACAGGGAAGTGATCCAAAGTGGGACTATTTCGATGGTTGAAAGAATGAGACAGGTAGGTGACCCGATTTCTATCTCATTACAAGCGTGATGTAATTACGCCTTGTGATGAAAGGTCGCAAAATGAAAATCAGGCCTCTTAGAACACGAAACTGTTGCTAGAAGCATAAAACTGCCATAATGACATATTTTAAACAAGTGAAAGGAGTTATTTCTGCAGCTTTATTATCCATACTGGTCGTCTGGAAAATCTTCCTTGTGATCATTTATTATTTTTATTATTATATGATTATTTGTCACTTGAATTCCTAGTGGAATATAGGGATTCACTAGCACGTCTCCATTCCACTCACTTCTCTGCAATATTTTCAACCTGGCTCCACCACTGACCACAACCTATTATTTCTTCCTCACACAATCTCCTCGATGTCACCTCCAGCTGGCACGCCCAACTCATCACTTCCCAGATGGGTTCCACCCGAGTAACTGGCCTTGCCATGCCTTGCCTGACGCATGATGTTCCCAGTCGGCGTTCTCACTGTATGCCCAATCCAATTCAATCGATCTCCACTTCACTCTGCATATTTGTTCAACGATAGCTTCTCGCTTCGTTGGTTCTTTGCCAGCCAGCCAGCCAGCCAGCCAGCCAGCCAGCCAGCCAGCCAGCCAGCCAGCCAGCCTGCCTGCCAGTCAGAGTTTCTCCTTGCTTATTCTTTCTCGCTTTCCCATCTTATCTTGAGTGACGAGCCAGACTATACACTTCTTCACGAATGTTTGTAGTTTTTGCTAGTGCTTTTCGTAACGCAGCAAGTCTCTCAGGCATACACAAGCACTGACTTCACTGACATTAGTGTTGAAAATCTGGATATTGTCGACACTTTATGATGAGTGCAGAACATCTCCACACTGGTTTCAGGCTAATCAACACCCATCTTGCTGTCTTTCCAATCCTGGCTGACTGACTTCCTCGTGTGTGCCGCCACCGACTGTAGTTGAAACAGTGCTGCCTAGATAGGTGATACACACTACTTCCTTCAAGTTTCACCCGTTGGTGGTGAGTGCTGTTTGTTGTTGTTGTTGTTGGTGGTGGTGGTGGAGGTGGTGATGTTGGTGGTGTTGACTGGGTATCTTCATCACCTCTGTCTTCTCTACATTCACTTGAAGTTTCCTCTTCGCTGCCTGCCCTGTCTCTCCTCCAACTTCTACGTTCTCACCTGTAGATCTTCAAGTTTGTGTGACATTGTGTGACACAAGTCATCATTGGCGAAATCCCAATCTTCTAGGTTCTTCTCCGTGGTCCAGCATATCCTCCTCTTCTCGCTCCTCACTGTTTCTTGCATCACGCAGTCCAACATAATCAAGAAAATGATCATCGGTAACAGTAGACAGACTTGTTTTACTCCTGTCTCCACTTCATTGCAAAGGCATCACTGAGCTTCCCATTGTGAATTATTTGGCATGTGGCCTCTTCATATGGCTTAGCTGTTGAATGAGATTGATGAAGGTTTGTGGTATTCCGTAGTGTTGAAGCAGCTGCCTGCCAAATCACTTCTCGGTCGACGCTGTCGAAAGCCTTTTCGAAGTGGATGAATTTGAGGTAGAGTTGAGTTGACTGTCATTCTGTACTCTGTTCTATGATGATGGTGATGATGATGATGATGTGTGGGGTAGTGTTGCAATTTGGTCCGCACATGACTTATATACTTCGTGAATCCAGCCAGCCTGCCTGTTCGTGTAGTAGTTTTGAATCCAGTGATCATTTATAATAGGTCCTATTTCTTCTGAAGGTGGAATGTTCTGAATTCTATTGCTGTGCAAAAGTTGTGTCAGTAACTAATCATTCAGCTCGGGAAAGAAAGAGATTGTCTGACTTAGTTCCATGGTGAAACAGCATTTTCAATGAAGTAATGATGAGTTCAATTGACTTTGTTTCACAATGCTTACTTAATAGATTGAATTTCCGAATACGCTCAGAAATCAACACATTTTTCAATGACACTCAGTGTGTTGATGATTGAATAATATTTACAATCTGAAGTCATTCAGTTATATGTCTGTTTTGGTGAAGACATTCAAACTTCTGAGATAATAGTCTGATTGATGGTGATTCAGAGACTGGAGTGTTTCCAACATTCATTTTTGACTAGGTCCATTCTATTACTCGGTACACTCAGCATGATCTATTCCCTTTGTACAGAAAATACTTTTGGTTTCCCAGTGGCCTGGTCATGCAATCTGTATACAGTTGACTGTAAAAGCAAGCCAACTTCAATTACCTAATATTTATATACATACATGTATGTACATATATGTAGAATAACTATTGACAAAACTGTCGTTGACTGATTTAGACATTCGACTTACCGATGATCAGTTTCAGGTTACAATCCGATTTTGTCCATCAGGATTTAAGGAAATAGGCAGTATAATCGACTGTGGCAGATTAGATAAGGTCATACTTATACCGGTACTGTTATTACTAATAAATGGAATTTTTTTGCCTTTCTCATAATTCTGCTTATGAAATCACACACAGATAATTGTAATGAGAAGTTATGCAGCTCAACTGAAATGCATACTCATGCTTCATCTGTATTGTCGTATATTTCTCATATATACGAGATTAAATTCATCAATGCTTGTAGCTCCGTAATCAGTAAAACGAAGGATAGAACAAGGCGAAAATGTCCAGATCACTTTCTAATGACATTCATGCAAACACATTTCCATACATACAAGATAAATATGTGACTAATTTGTCTTCTATTGTACTTCCGATTCATGAGAAAGAGGCACTTTTCCTTGGATTCAACTTTTCAGTTCCATACACACAAATCTCTCCATTGTATATTGATGCTCAGTTTGAAAATCTCCATGACCGATTCAGCCCTCTACTCCCTACATCTTCAAATAATCAAAGTTGATGAAAGGCTAAATCAGTTGATGCTGCTAACAACTTCCAAGACTATCAGCATTCTCTGAGACTATATATCTTCTAAGAACCTCCCATTTTCTATTACTCCAACCTCTCTGAAGGAGTTATTATTGCTGTGTACCAACAGAGTCCACTTCACATTCGAAGGTGAACGCTTTCGACAAGTTGACGGTGTAGCTATGAGTAGTCCATTAGGACCACTACTAGCTGATATTTATATGTCATATATCGAAAATCTGACTGGTGATCTCGTCACTAAAGCTCCTCTTTACAAGAGGTATGTTGATGACATCATAGTGATTTATGAGAGGCATGAGGATATGGCTTGTCTACTAAATAGACTTGACGCCGTACAAACACACATCAGCCTGACTTGTCAGAAAGAGAATAATAATCAACTGTCATTGCTAGATATACTTGTCAGTCGACGAGAAGATGGTTCAATAAGACGGTCAGTTCACAGAAAGCCCACATGGACAGAACAATACCTGAATTTCCACAGATTTTGTCCAATCCAATACATGCGATGTCTCGATAATGCTATTAGAAGACGAAGAGGTCTAGTGGAATGCCTGTTTAATAGGATATATCGTATCAGTACACCAGATGCGATGGATGGAGACATCGAATTACTGACTTATTACTGACTTATGGAAAATGGATATCTGACGAAGTTTATAAACCGTTGTAGAGGTCACGTAGCACAAAGCCAACTGTATACACAGTCCTTAATAAAATTGTCTATATCACTCTACCATACAGAGGGGAACTAAATAGTATCATTTTGAGACGTAGCCTGATATCAGGCATTAAGTAAGCGTATTACGCAGCGAATCTTACCATTGTGGAGAAAACAAAACACATGCTTCACCAAAAACCTGAACACTGCATCAGTGATTACGTCACATCCCATTGTGTTTACCAATTTACATGTGTGTGTGTGGTCACACACACATAGAGAGGAGTAATCGAGTTATGCAGTTGAGGGTGTGAGAACATGTACCTGAATGGCTTCAAAAACAAATGGAGTGTGAAACAGTGCTGAACGCAGGTGGGAGATGACCCTCTTCATCTATAGCTAAACATATCATAGAAACAGGTCACAAAGTTAATGTTCAAACAGCTTTCAAAGTTTTATGTGGAATCAGTCAGGGACGTATTCTGAGATTTGTGGAAGCCATAGCCATACACAAATTGAAGCCACCGTTATGTGTACACAAACAGTTTGTGTTTACACTACACCTACCTTGGTAAACTTTGTTTTCTTACCAAGATTAGGATCAACTATGTCACTTCCTGTTTGCTCTCATCTTTCTTAATCTCAATCCCCCATTATTGTGTTAATTGTTGTATTTATGCCTCCCTCCCAGTTCTCGGTTAAATATATTTTGACTTGACAAGTAAATGTGTGATCAGATTCTTCGAAATGTGTATTGCGCAAATACATCACATTGATCAGATAAACATCGTCTTCTTATTACGCTATCGAAATAGCTGATTCCTTCGAGATAAGCGTCACAGATAAACTACGCATTATAAATTCAACTAAAACTCGTCATCATCTCATGACTACAAGTTGTAGTTAACACTTGTAAATAAATAGACTTCAATGAAATCCGTTCACAGTCAATCAATCAATAATTCACAGTGCTAAATTATGTGCTACTCAACAGTAATTTCGTCTAGCTTGCATCCATCCACTCGAATGCATTGTGAGTTCACATAGAACAAATTCACACCGCGAAGAAGTGATCAGGAAGAAGTCCACGTAGACAACTGACACTGTTTAATTCCATTCTAGATTTGTTCATTTGATTTATAACAACACACAGTGATACAGTATTATTTACTTGATGATGTTTCCAGAATAAATCATTGCTCATAATCATATCAATGTGTAATCACACACTACATTCGACATTTGATTTTTACAGTTATGTCACCTCATATGATTTGCTTTTATTGATAGTAAAGTGTTCCATGTCTCTGGTATAGGTGTTGCCTCATTTCTGCTACATGTGTTCGGTTGAGTGTTGATTCGATGAACAAAGATTCAGTAATCAATCTCCCTCTCTCTCCACCTAATTATATTGAACTTAGGTAAAATGGATTTATCCATGCTATTGCGTGATTGTGTGTTAATGCATGCATACGTACATTGCAATATCCGAGTCTCCTTCTAGATTATTGATCTTATTCGGGTTTGTCATTCTCTATTTATCTAAATTCCTATGTTCGACTATGCTAACTGTCGCCGACCGTCTAGTTTGACCTATGTACTTCACCTCACAGTGATTACATGTGGTGTGATTATTATTATTATTTGTCGCATGGGATCCTAATGGAAAGCAATGGGATTCACTAGCACGTCTCCATTCCACTCACTTCTCTGCAAAGTTTCGAACCTAGTTCCTTGACTGCCACAACCTCTCATTTCTTCATCACACAATCTCCTCGATGTCACCCTAACCTGGCACTGACAACTCGTCACTTTTCATCTGGGTTCCACTCGACTAACTGGCCTGGCCTAGCCTTGCCTTGCCTGTGGCGTGATGACCCCGAATCGTCTTCGCAGTGAATGCCCAATGCAATGCAATCCAATGGATCTCCACTTCACTCTGCATATTTGTTGGGCGATAGCATCTTGCTTCGGTGGTTGCTTGGTTGACTGGTTGCCAGCCAGCCAGCTAGCTAGCCAGCCAGCCAGCCAGCCAGCCAGCCAGCCAGCCAGTCAGAGTTTCTGCTTGCCTATTCTTTCCCGCCTTCTCGTCTGATCTTCAGTATCGAGGCAGTGTAGTCAGTTGTTGATGAATCGCGAGAACTTCTTCAACATCTACTTTAACTTCTAATCTCGTAAACGAGAAGGGAATCCATGGAAAATATACAGATATGAGAGAGGAAATATTCAACTTGTGACTTTCACATAGCAATGATCATATTTCAGCTTCAGAGATATGATATGAAATATATCGCTAGTTCACTTTATCACCACCGTAAGACAAGGAAAGTGGGCATTGCACAAAAAGTAGAATATGTTAAGAGACTAAACAATTGTGTACAATTGAGGCGTCAGTTGACCATCTGACGCCTGCTTCTACTCTCACAATTGTCTTAAAATGCAGATGAAAATCACTGATTTTATCATAACAGTTTTATCAACAAGCATCTGCTGACTGAATTTCTTTGAAGATTACGCAGAAGAACTCTACTTCTGTGAAGACGTCTGCTGTTATGTTTAGGTGGTCAGTAGTCTATACTCCTTCATGTTTAAGAATGCCGGAAAAATGACCGGAAGAGAGACACAAGATATGCTTTAGAATGCATGAGTAGATTGTTTGTTGGATTATAAAGTGACTGTGTTATAATGTAGAGAGTAACAGGGTAGGTATGGATAGTTGGATAATGATCTGAAAATTGAATTACAGAATGGTGACAATCTACATACATATTGTAGAATGGATACTGTGTTCACCTTCCATTCATTACCTTGTAATTCTTCAATGGAGAGTTGAAGAACTCATTACCTGAAAATAGCAGCAACTTAAGGATTTCATTGGTTCAAGATTAATCTCTGGGTTGAAAAGCAATACACCTAGTCAACAGTTTCAACCTTGGTCATAATCTTCCTGTGACTTTTCTTATTTTCAATTTTGAGATTTGTCCCTACTCATTGATGACAGGTTAATATTGATGATGAAGTGAGATGACTTAGAGAAGCATTGAGAACCTGAAGGCGGTGAACAGCTGTTTCCTCCTGGTGTGGGAGTCATCGGAAGTACGCACCTATGACCCTACCTGACCAGCAATCGAATCCAGGATCTTCAGGTTCCTCAGCCATCATGCTATCATTGAGCCACTGGGTCTGAATCCAATGGTCCTACGTCCCTCAGTTCACGATACAGCATGACCTCGATGCAATACCATCGTTGGGTAACTGGCCTCATCTTCCACTCGGCTGACCTCACCGGTCACGACTTCTTATCAGAACTTCGGGAATCACCTCTCAAAGATAGACATCAATGAGCACTAGATTTTCTCATTATATTTATTAACTCTGTCACCTCCTCTCTCTTTTCCACACTCAGTAATTGGTAATTTTAAGTATTCCATCGTTGTCACACTTTCATTATCCCCCCTTTCTTACTGTCCAGGTTGTTGAGCAGTCACCTTGTAATTCTAGAAACAATTTCTAAGCAAGTTCTAAGACAGACGTTCTGCTAATCGCTTACTTCTTACCCACGTCTAACTCTAATTTCTCGTTCGCCTCCAAAACCTTTATCAGTATCAGTAGGCCACAAAATATGTGGATATTCATAAATCTAACTATTGACAAAGGTGAATCCTCAGAAATGCGGTTTTGTTTCATTGGTGAATACTTCCATTGAAATGTTCAAATGTCAACGGTGAAACTTGTTAAACTAAATTTTGTTTTCAACTAGAGAAATATGCACCACCATACCAAAACAGTGAAAATAAATATCAGCAAATCCTGTAGTTTTACTCATTTACTGCAAAGTTTCATTAAGAAAAACCTTTTAATAAACATACCTAGCAGAAATGAGATCAAAGCTAATTCATAACAAAAATGTAAATATGTAGGGGAATTGTTAAAGCCGATGAAGCATCGAGAAGGGAATAATTTCGGTATAGATGGGAAGCTATTGAAAAATATCAACCATACATTCTTTTACAAATAACAACATGCTTTTATCTGCAGTCTGTAGAATGTGGACAAAGTCGAACAAAGAGAATCTTTGACCTCTATCCCACTTGAGATTTCGGTATACACTGCAGAAGCTTATCAGTCTGGGGGAAAACAGTTGTCTATTTCTCTCTGGGTTTTAGAGTTTTGATAGCTGATGCCTATTTGATGCAAAAACCATCTTGATATGATTCATATCCTCACATACCTGAATGAAGCAAGTACGATTTCAAGCTGAGTGACTGATATCTGATCTCTCACACCCACGACTAGGATTTACAATTCCCTCTCCCCTTTTCGTGATATATAGTAAAGCATATTAACCCATATGGAATCAAATGAGGTCTACATCATCCAGTAATCGTTGTGTGAAAATGTAATAAAATGCCCATTACAAGATGGAATTGATTATATAGATGGTGATTTTTCAGGTACAGTGTCAAGTATAATATAGTGGAAGAGAACTGCTTATGGGTTGTTGATGAGGCTATGTCAGATAGTAATATTTTATTGATTTGAATCGATGGGTAAAGTTGAAACGAAAACTAGGTAACAGCAGAATTGAGACCAGTAGTCTAGAGGCGACTAATTCGAATCCTACTGCCACTGAAGTTTTAGCTTCATCAGAAGTCATCATCCCGTATCAAAATGAAAGCATAGTCTTATATACTGATACTTGAATAAAAGAATGATATCCAGGGACGTTTAACTGCAATATGCCTAGGAACATTTATATCACCTTCAAGGTTAAAGACATCAGTGCCAGCATAATACAGTTGAAAAGACCAGTTGATTATGTAGTGTCAACTGTTAATAAGGGATAACTGGATATCTACACAAAATACTGTCCCGAAGAATATGCTTTTTGATACAGTTGTTAAGACTGACTACTCGTACATTTGCACATTACTTCATTCATGCTCATCTAATCACATATATTTATATTTGAAGTGTTAGAAGATACATTATTCAGATTTCATGCATCAGAACAGAAGTGAAACACTGGTGGAGAACTCTTCACAAATTAGTTCTAGGTTCAAATTCACACTCCACAACCATCGATCGACTGAGAATTAAAACAATATGCAAATACTGGTAATTAAAAACCGGGTTGGTATTCTGTTCTTTGGTTTTGGTAATCCCTGTTGAAAGTTCAATGTTCATTTGTTCAATGAAGAATTCACAAAGTTTTTTTTTATCTAGCAAAGTTCTTAGAAGTGTTTGAATATCAAAGTGTATTGACTACTGAAATGTGAATCGGGTTGGCAACTTTTCTGTTCATACACTCCGTTAAAAGTTGCAATAAACAGTCCACCTTTTCATATTCTCATGACACATAACTAACAAAGTACTGGATTTGTACAGTATATAAAGTTGTACTGAATTACATAGATATATGTTTCAGTGTGTATTGATTGACTTTCAATGTCAGGCTTTGTATTCCGATTATATTATGTGAGAGATTGAAGTGAAAGTATCTGTCAAGACTTACAAGTGATTGAGAAAGTGAGATAAGTTGAGGAATCGAAAGTATTGAATTTTCAACGTTAAGCGGTTTACATTGGTTATTTGACCAAGAAATACTAACAGAAAGCCACTGTACACAAATCTTAAGCATTCAGTAAATTCGAAGAAAAATGATGAGAAATGTGAAACCAGGACAGAGGTTTTGTGTTAGTTAACCTAGCTCTCTCTCTTCTGTTTAACCTGATCTTCTTTTCAGCACAATTTCTGATGCTTCAAAATCAATGTATATCATCATAGCACTGCGTTCAGAAACATTGCTTTCAAACTGTCGATAGCCAGCCACTTTGTGTGAATAGTGCAGTTAAACACATCTGATCTTCATGAAAACACACTGCCAAACAATCATTCAATTAGATCACATCCTTCACATGTTCTTCAACTGTCCAGTAAGTAGTTTGAGATGAAGACATGAACAGAAGCTACATAAATCATGCTCACCTATGATGGAAGTCGGCGTTTTGTTAGACGCTTTTCTCTATCTCAAGTGAAATCTTTTTGTTGATCACGACTCAGGTTGAGTTACAATTAAGGCTGATGTGCAAGCAAACAGAATCAACTTCCACAAATGTGGCCGTTTGAGAACAAATCTCCTCCGATTGGAATATTTTTGGTGATTTTCTAAATATCTAATGCTTATCTCGCTTGTTTGTGATCCAACGCACAGACAATAAACTTGAATTGATTCAGCTTAGACAACTAAACTGTTGAAACTATCTAAGCTCTAACCATCGACTCGATTGAGCTGACGAAATGTGCATTCGGGACAAGAAGCTTAACGATTTCAGATTGAAGATGAGAATAACACAAGGAATGAAAGCGTAAGGTCAAATCATTCCGGATATTTCTGACACCATTATCCACCTGAAATGTTAATCTTTAAGAATGTTTCATGTATTTTTGCCTGTTGATGAGAAAACTGTCTTCTTCAGAGATCGTGTTATTGAACAACATGACCTATGAAGTAGAGTATTACCAGTGTATGACGGGAGCTTACATTTGAGCTGGTCATCAGTGTACTCCAATTAATTCATCTCAGAATGTCCTATTATTTTCAAATTAACTGAATCTGGCTAACTGAATTGAACCGAAGTGAATCCTATGAATTAAATGATCAGTTTGCAAACAATTTACCAATTGCAAGAGTAGATTAAAATATATGACAGGTGAGTGGTTTATTAAGTGCCTAACCATTCATCGACGTCTGACTACGCTGGCTCCATACTGAAGATCAGATGAGAAGGCTGAGAGGAATAAGCGAGAAGGAACTGTGGCTGGCTGCCTGGCAATGAACCAACAAATAACCTATAGCTGAACAAATATACAGTGGAATAAAGTGGAGATGGATTGGATTGGATTGGGCATGCACTGAGAAGACCATTTGGGGACATCACGCATCAGACAATGCCAGGCGAGGCCAGGCCAGTCCAGGCCAGTTAGTCGAGTGGAACCCAGATGAGAAGTGACGAGTTGTGAGTGGCAGGTGGGGGTGACATCGAGGAGATTGTGTGATGAAGAAATGAGAGGTTGTGGGCAGTCAAGGAACTAGGTTCGAAAGTTTGCAGAGAAGTGAGTGGAATGGATACGCGCTAGTGAATCCCAATATTCTCCGTTAGAAACCCGGGTTACAAATAATAATAATAATAACCGTATGTGCACAGCTTCCATTGATTTAAACACTAATGATTGTATAATTCAGAGTTGACTAGCAATATCTTTAGATCAGGTGAACTGGTTTCTAAATACTCGTATATTTTCGACTCAGATATTGCCTTTTCTACACTGACGTTGCTTAATTTTTCATGTAAACCCTATTGATCTCACACTTACATAATTGAAAAACAAATCAGTTTTGTGAAACTTCAACATGGGTCATGCGGTTTACAAGCAGTTTGCAAACTGACCATTGAGTTTCCATCCTTCAAGACTCTCTTTAACACTTCCTTTACTTAAGCCTATTATCCGTATTTCCCCCACAAAACAGTGGGATACACCTTGAGGACTCCAAGTACAAAAAACTGTTTGATCCTGATATCTTAATTTCGTTGTCAGATGTAGATGAGAATCGTAGATGGCAAATGCTTCCAATCATCGGGAGATCACTCATTTTCGAAGAAGTCTGTGGGAAGTGCAAGACGAATTTCTAGTATGACAGTCAAGTGAATGTCATCATCATCTTCATCATCATCAACAGAACACAACCGTCAACGCCAGAAGCAGTGAGAATGGAAGACAAAAGAATGAAACACCAATAGAAAACGATTCAGTGAAAAAAACACTTTTCTCTTCGATGAACCACTTCCAAAAGCTGTACATCTTAATCATAGTTACAACAAAATATATAGCCATTAGTAACTGATGTGTCAATGAAAGACATCAAAAATGGTCAACAAAGTCACAAGGCGATCGTAGCTAGAAAGTCAGAACAAGGTCATCAAACATTGCTGATGAGATTGTAGTGAATAAATAAGGAAATGAATCAGATGTCTTAGGGAGACTACGACCAAGGCAAAACCAGAGATTGAATGTATCTCACTGATGAAGTAAAAAGATCAGGTTTGGATCACTTGATTGACAAAGCCTTCATTATATTTGGTTGGCGAATATGCACTTTCTTCGAAATGACTTACTACACTTTATGAATGAGTTTGAAAGAGTACCCGTATCTAGCACAGTGGCCAGAGAATCTCATGCTCAAGAATTGATGCATTGATGGCTTTACACTGTCCTTCAGACAGTCATGCAGGATAGTATTTGAGGAAAAGCTTGTATTGAACACGCTTTGTGAGGCCTGTGCAGGTGAAGTGAAAAATATACAGGGAAGTGATCCAAAGTGGGACTATTTCGATGGTTGAAAGAATGAGACAGGTAGGTGACCCGATTTCTATCTCATTACAAGCGTGATGTAATTACGCCTTGTGATGAAAGGTCGCAAAATGAAAATCAGGCCTCTTAGAACACGAAACTGTTGCTAGAAGCATAAAACTGCCATAATGACATATTTTAAACAAGTGAAAGGAGTTATTTCTGCAGCTTTATTATCCATACTGGTCGTCTGGAAAATCTTCCTTGTGATCATTTATTATTTTTATTATTATATGATTATTTGTCACTTGAATTCCTAGTGGAATATAGGGATTCACTAGCACGTCTCCATTCCACTCACCTCTGTGCAATATTTTCAACCTGGCTCCACCACTGACCACAACCTATTATTTCTTCCTCACACAATCTCCGCCATGTCACCTCCAGCTGGCACGCCCAACTCATCACTTCCCAGATGGGTTCCACCCGAGTAACTGGCCTTGCCATGCCTTGCCTGACGCATGATGTTCCCAGTCGGCGTTCTCACTGTATGCCCAATCCAATTCAATCGATCTCCACTTCACTCTGCATATTTGTTCAACGATAGCTTCTCGCTTCGTTGGTTCTTTGCCAGCCAGCAAGCCAGCCAGCCAGCCAGCCAGCCAGCCAGCCAGCCAGCCAGCCTGCCTGCCAGTCAGAGTTTCTCCTTGCTTATTCTTTCTCGCTTTCCCATCTTATCTTGAGTGACGAGCCAGACTATACACTTCTTCACGAATGTTTGTAGTTTTTGCTAGTGCTTTTCGTAACGCAGCAAGTCTCTCAGGCATACACAAGCACTGACTTCACTGACATTAGTGTTGAAAATCTGGATATTGTCGACACTTTATGATGAGTGCAGAACATCTCCACACTGGTTTCAGGCTAATCAACACCCATCTTGCTGTCTTTCCAATCCTGGCTGACTGACTTCCTCGTGTGTGCCGCCACCGACTGTAGTTGAAACAGTGCTGCCTAGATAGGTGATACACACTACTTCCTTCAAGTTTCACCCGTTGGTGGTGAGTGCTGTTTGTTGTTGTTGTTGTTGTTGGTGGTGGTGGTGGAGGTGGTGATGTTGGTGGTGTTGACTGGGTATCTTCATCACCTCTGTCTTCTCTACATTCACTTGAAGTTTCCTCTTCGCTGCCTGCCCTGTCTCTCCTCCAACTTCTACGTTCTCACCTGTAGATCTTCAAGTTTGTGTGACATTGTGTGACACAAGTCATCATTGGCGAAATCCCAATCTTCTAGGTTCTTCTCCGTGGTCCAGCATATCCTCCTCTTCTCGCTCCTCACTGTTTCTTGCATCACGCAGTCCAACATAATCAAGAAAATGATCATCGGTAACAGTAGACAGACTTGTTTTACTCCTGTCTCCACTTCATTGCAAAGGCATCACTGAGCTTCCCATTGTGAATTATTTGGCATGTGGCCTCTTCATATGGCTTAGCTGTTGAATGAGATTGATGAAGGTTTGTGGTATTCCGTAGTGTTGAAGCAGCTGCCTGCCAAATCACTTCTCGATCGACGCTGTCGAAAGCCTTTTCGAAGTGGATGAATTTGAGGTAGAGTTGAGTTGACTGTCATTCTGTACTCTGTTCTATGATGATGGTGATGATGATGATGATGTGTGGGGTAGTGTTGCAATTTGGTCCGCACATGACTTATATACTTCGTGAATCCAGCCAGCCTGCCTGTTCGTGTAGTAGTTTTGAATCCAGTGATCATTTATAATAGGTCCTATTTCTTCTGAAGGTGGAATGTTCTGAATTCTATTGCTGTGCAAAAGTTGTGTCAGTAACTAATCATTCAGCTCGGGAAAGAAAGAGATTGTCTGACTTAGTTCCATGGTGAAACAGCATTTTCAATGAAGTAATGATGAGTCCAATTGACTTTGTTTCACAATGCTTACTTAATAGATTGAATTTCCGAATACGCTCAGAAATCAACACATTTTTCAATGACACTCAGTGTGTTGATGATTGAATAATATTTACAATCTGAAGTCATTCAGTTATATGTCTGTTTTGGTGAAGACATTCAAACTTCTGAGATAATAGTCTGATTGATGGTGATTCAGAGACTGGAGTGTTTCCAACATTCATTTTTGACTAGGTCCATTCTATTACTCGGTACACTCAGCATGATCTATTCCCTTTGTACAGAAAATACTTTTGGTTTCCCAGTGGCCTGGTCATGCAATCTGTATACAGTTGACTGTAAAAGCAAGCCAACTTCAATTACCTAATATTTATATACATACATGTATGTACATATATGTAGAATAACTATTGACAAAACTGTCGTTGACTGATTTAGACATTCGACTTACCGATGATCAGTTTCAGGTTACAATCCGATTTTGTCCATCAGGATTTAAGGAAATAGGCAGTATAATCGACTGTGGCAGATTAGATAAGGTCATACTTATACCGGTACTGTTATTACTAATAAATGGAATTTTTTTGCCTTTCTCATAATTCTGCTTATGAAATCACACACAGATAATTGTAATGAGAAGTTATGCAGCTCAACTGAAATGCATACTCATGCTTCATCTGTATTGTCGTATATTTCTCATATATACGAGATTAAATTCATCAATGCTTGTAGCTCCGTAATCAGTAAAACGAAGGATAGAACAAGGCGAAAATGTCCAGATCACTTTCTAATGACATTCATGCAAACACATTTCCATACATACAAGATAAATATGTGACTAATTTGTCTTCTATTGTACTTCCGATTCATGAGAAAGAGGCACTTTTCCTTGGATTCAACTTTTCAGTTCCATACACACAAATCTCTCCATTGTATATTGATGCTCAGTTTGAAAATCTCCATGACCGATTCAGCCCTCTACTCCCTACATCTTCAAATAATCAAAGTTGATGAAAGGCTAAATCAGTTGATGCTGCTAACAACTTCCAAGACTATCAGCATTCTCTGAGACTATATATCTTCTAAGAACCTCCCATTTTCTATTACTCCAACCTCTCTGAAGGAGTTATTATTGCTGTGTACCAACAGAGTCCACTTCACATTCGAAGGTGAACGCTTTCGACAAGTTGACGGTGTAGCTATGAGTAGTCCATTAGGACCACTACTAGCTGATATTTATATGTCATATATCGAAAATCTGACTGGTGATCTCGTCACTAAAGCTCCTCTTTACAAGAGGTATGTTGATGACATCATAGTGATTTATGAGAGGCATGAGGATATGGCTTGTCTACTAAATAGACTTGACGCCGTACAAACACACATCAGCCTGACTTGTCAGAAAGAGAATAATAATCAACTGTCATTGCTAGATATACTTGTCAGTCGACGAGAAGATGGTTCAATAAGACGGTCAGTTCACAGAAAGCCCACATGGACAGAACAATACCTGAATTTCCACAGATTTTGTCCAATCCAATACATGCGATGTCTCGATAATGCTATTAGAAGACGAAGAGGTCTAGTGGAATGCCTGTTTAATAGGATATATCGTATCAGTACACCAGATGCGATGGATGGAGACATCGAATTACTGACTTATTACTGACTTATGGAAAATGGATATCTGACGAAGTTTATAAACCGTTGTAGAGGTCACGTAGCAACAAAGCCAACTGTATACACAGTCCTTAATAAAATTGTCTATATCACTCTACCATACAGAGGGGAACTAAATAGTATCATTTTGAGACGTAGCCTGATATCAGGCATTAAGTAAGCGTATTACGCAGCGAATCTTACCATTGTGGAGAAAACAAAACACATGCTTCACCAAAAACCTGAACACTGCATCAGTGATTACGTCACATCCCATTGTGTTTACCAATTTACATGTGTGTGTGTGGTCACACACACATAGAGAGGAGTAATCGAGTTATGCAGTTGAGGGTGTGAGAACATGTACCTGAATGGCTTCAAAAACAAATGGAGTGTGAAACAGTGCTGAACGCAGGTGGGAGATGACCCTCTTCATCTATAGCTAAACATATCATAGAAACAGGTCACAAAGTTAATGTTCAAACAGCTTTCAAAGTTTTATGTGGAATCAGTCAGGGACGTATTCTGAGATTTGTGGAAGCCATAGCCATACACAAATTGAAGCCACCGTTATGTGTACACAAACAGTTTGTGTTTACACTACACCTACCTTGGTAAACTTTGTTTTCTTACCAAGATTAGGATCAACTATGTCACTTCCTGTTTGCTCTCATCTTTCTTAATCTCAATCCCCCATTATTGTGTTAATTGTTGTATTTATGCCTCCCTCCCAGTTCTCGGTTAAATATATTTTGACTTGACAAGTAAATGTGTGATCAGATTCTTCGAAATGTGTATTGCGCAAATACATCACATTGATCAGATAAACATCGTCTTCTTATTACGCTATCGAAATAGCTGATTCCTTCGAGATAAGCGTCACAGATAAACTACGCATTATAAATTCAACTAAAACTCGTCATCATCTCATGACTACAAGTTGTAGTTAACACTTGTAAATAAATAGACTTCAATGAAATCCGTTCACAGTCAATCAATCAATAATTCACAGTGCTAAATTATGTGCTACTCAACAGTAATTTCGTCTAGCTTGCATCCATCCACTCGAATGCATTGTGAGTTCACATAGAACAAATTCACACCGCGAAGAAGTGATCAGGAAGAAGTCCACGTAGACAACTGACACTGTTTAATTCCATACTAGATTTGTTCATTTGATTTATAACAACACACAGTGATACAGTATTATTTACTTGATGATGTTTCCAGAATAAATCATTGCTCATAATCATATCAATGTGTAATCACACACTACATTCGACATTTGATTTTTACAGTTATGTCACCTCATATGATTTGCTTTTATTGATAGTAAAGTGTTCCATGTCTCTGGTATAGGTGTTGCCTCATTTCTGCGACATGTGTTCGGTTGAGTGTTGATTCGATGAACAAGATTCAGTAATCAATCTCCCTCTCTCTCCACCTAATTATATTGAACTTAGGTAAAATGGATTTATCCATGCTATTGCGTGATTGTGTGTTAATGCATGCATACGTACATTGCAATATCCGAGTCTCCTTCTAGATTATTGATCTTATTCGGGTTTGTCATTCTCTATTTATCTAAATTCCTATGTTCGACTATGCTAACTGTCGCCGACCGTCTAGTTTGACCTATGTACTTCACCTCACAGTGATTACATGTGGTGTGATTATTATTATTATTTGTCGCATGGGATCCTAATGGAAAGCAATGGGATTCACTAGCACGTCTCCATTCCACTCACTTCTCTGCAAAGTTTCGAACCTAGTTCATTGACTGCCACAACCTCTCATTTCTTCATCACACAATCTCCTCGATGTCACCCTAACCTGGCACTGACAACTCGTCACTTTTCATCTGGGTTCCACTCGACTAACTGGCCTGGCCTAGCCTTGCCTTGCCTGAGGCGTGATGACCCCGAATCGTCTTCGCAGTGAATGCCCAATGCAATGCAATCCAATGGATCTCCACTTCACTCTGCATATTTGTTGGGCGATAGCATCTTGCTTCGGTGGTTGCTTGGTTGACTGGTTGCCAGCCAGCCAGCTAGCTAGCCAGCCAGCCAGCCAGCCAGCCAGCCAGCCAGCCAGTCAGAGTTTCTGCTTGCCTATTCTTTCCCGCCTTCTCGTCTGATCTTCAGTATCGAGGCAGTGTAGTCAGTTCTTGATGAATCGCGAGAACTTCTTCAACATCTACTTTAACTTCTAATCTCGTAAACGAGAAGGGAATCCATGGAAAATATACAGATATGAGAGAGGAAATATTCAACTTGTGACTTTCACATAGCAATGATCATATTTCAGCTTCAGAGATATGATATGAAATATATCGCTAGTTCACTTTATCACCACCGTAAGACAAGGAAAGTGGGCATTGCACAAAAAGTAGAATATGTTAAGAGACTAAACAATTGTGTACAATTGAGGCGTCAGTTGACCATCTGACGCCTGCTTCTACTCTCACAATTGTCTTAAAATGCAGATGAAAATCACTGATTTTATCATAACAGTTTTATCAACAAGCATCTGCTGACTGAATTTCTTTGAAGATTACGCAGAAGAACTCTACTTCTGTGAAGACGTCTGCTGTTATGTTTAGGTGGTCAGTAGTCTATACTCCTTCATGTTTAAGAATGCCGGAAAAATGACCGGAAGAGAGACACAAGATATGCTTTAGAATGCATGAGTAGATTGTTTGTTGGATTATAAAGTGACTGTGTTATAATGTAGAGAGTAACAGGGTAGGTATGGATAGTTGGATAATGATCTGAAAATTGAATTACAGAATGGTGACAATCTACATACATATTGTAGAATGGATACTGTGTTCACCTTCCATTCATTACCTTGTAATTCTTCAATGGAGAGTTGAAGAACTCATTACCTGAAAATAGCAGCAACTTAAGGATTTCATTGGTTCAAGATTAATCTCTGGGTTGAAAAGCAATACACCTAGTCAACAGTTTCAACCTTGGTCATAATCTTCCTGTGACTTTTCTTATTTTCAATTTTGAGATTTGTCCCTACTCATTGATGACAGGTTAATATTGATGATGAAGTGAGATGACTTAGAGAAGCATTGAGAACCTGAAGGCGGTGAACAGCTGTTTCCTCCTGGTGTGGGAGTCATCGGAAGTACGCACCTATGACCCTACCTGACCAGCAATCGAATCCAGGATCTTCAGGTTCCACAGCCATCATGCTATCATTGAGCCACTGGGTCTGAATCCAATGGTCCTACGTCCCTCAGTTCACGATACAGCATGACCTCGATGCAATACCATCGTTGGGTAACTGGCCTCATCTTCCACTCGGCTGACCTCACCGGTCACGACTTCTTATCAGAACTTCGGGAATCACCTCTCAAAGATAGACATCAATGAGCACTAGATTTTCTCATTATATTTATTAACTCTGTCACCTCCTCTCTCTTTTCCACACTCAGTAATTGGTAATTTTAAGTATTCCATCGTTGTCACACTTTCATTATCCCCCCTTTCTTACTGTCCAGGTTGTTGAGCAGTCACCTTGTAATTCTAGAAACAATTTCTAAGCAAGTTCTAAGACAGACGTTCTGCTAATCGCTTACTTCTTACCCACGTCTAACTCTAATTTCTCGTTCGCCTCCAAAACCTTTATCAGTATCAGTAGGCCACAAAATATGTGGATATTCATAAATCTAACTATTGACAAAGGTGAATCCTCAGAAATGCGGTTTTGTTTCATTGGTGAATACTTCCATTGAAATGTTCAAATGTCAACGGTGAAACTTGTTAAACTAAATTTTGTTTTCAACTAGAGAAATATGCACCACCATACCAAAACAGTGAAAATAAATATCAGCAAATCCTGTAGTTTTACTCATTTACTGCAAAGTTTCATTAAGAAAAACCTTTTAATAAACATACCTAGCAGAAATGAGATCAAAGCTAATTCATAACAAAAATGTAAATATGTAGGGGAATTGTTAAAGCCGATGAAGCATCGAGAAGGGAATAATTTCGGTATAGATGGGAAGCTATTGAAAAATATCAACCATACATTCTTTTACAAATAACAACATGCTTTTATCTGCAGTCTGTAGAATGTGGACAAAGTCGAACAAAGAGAATCTTTGACCTCTATCCCACTTGAGATTTCGGTATACACTGCAGAAGCTTATCAGTCTGGGGGAAAACAGTTGTCTATTTCTCTCTGGGTTTTAGAGTTTTGATAGCTGATGCCTATTTGATGCAAAAACCATCTTGATATGATTCATATCCTCACATACCTGAATGAAGCAAGTACGATTTCAAGCTGAGTGACTGATATCTGATCTCTCACACCCACGACTAGGATTTACAATTCCCTCTCCCCTTTTCGTGATATATAGTAAAGCATATTAACCCATATGGAATCAAATGAGGTCTACATCATCCAGTAATCGTTGTGTGAAAATGTAATAAAATGCCCATTACAAGATGGAATTGATTATATAGATGGTGATTTTTCAGGTACAGTGTCAAGTATAATATAGTGGAAGAGAACTGCTTATGGGTTGTTGATGAGGCTATGTCAGATAGTAATATTTTATTGATTTGAATCGATGGGTAAAGTTGAAACGAAAACTAGGTAACAGCAGAATTGAGACCAGTAGTCTAGAGGCGACTAATTCGAATCCTACTGCCACTGAAGTTTTAGCTTCATCAGAAGTCATCATCCCGTATCAAAATGAAAGCATAGTCTTATATACTGATACTTGAATAAAAGAATGATATCCAGGGACGTTTAACTGCAATATGCCTAGGAACATTTATATCACCTTCAAGGTTAAAGACATCAGTGCCAGCATAATACAGTTGAAAAGACCAGTTGATTATGTAGTGTCAACTGTTAATAAGGGATAACTGGATATCTACACAAAATACTGTCCCGAAGAATATGCTTTTTGATACAGTTGTTAAGACTGACTACTCGTACATTTGCACATTACTTCATTCATGCTCATCTAATCACATATATTTATATTTGAAGTGTTAGAAGATACATTATTCAGATTTCATGCATCAGAACAGAAGTGAAACACTGGTGGAGAACTCTTCACAAATTAGTTCTAGGTTCAAATTCACACTCCACAACCATCGATCGACTGAGAATTAAAACAATATGCAAATACTGGTAATTAAAAACCGGGTTGGTATTCTGTTCTTTGGTTTTGGTAATCCCTGTTGAAAGTTCAATGTTCATTTGTTCAATGAAGAATTCACAAAGTTTTTTTTTATCTAGCAAAGTTCTTAGAAGTGTTTGAATATCAAAGTGTATTGACTACTGAAATGTGAATCGGGTTGGCAACTTTTCTGTTCATACACTCCGTTAAAAGTTGCAATAAGCAGTCCACCTTTTCATATTCTCATGACACATAACTAACAAAGTACTGGATTTGTACAGTATATAAAGTTGTACTGAATTACATAGATATATGTTTCAGTGTGTATTGATTGACTTTCAATGTCAGGCTTTGTATTCCGATTATATTATGTGAGAGATTGAAGTGAAAGTATCTGTCAAGACTTACAAGTGATTGAGAAAGTGAGATAAGTTGAGGAATCGAAAGTATTGAATTTTCAACGTTAAGCGGTTTACATTGGTTATTTGACCAAGAAATACTAACAGAAAGCCACTGTACACAAATCTTAAGCATTCAGTAAATTCGAAGAAAAATGATGAGAAATGTGAAACCAGGACAGAGGTTTTGTGTTAGTTAACCTAGCTCTCTCTCTTCTGTTTAACCTGATCTTCTTTTCAGTACAATTTCTGATGCTTCAAAATCAATGTATATCATCATAGCACTGCGTTCAGAAACATTGCTTTCAAACTGTCGATAGCCAGCCACTTTGTGTGAATAGTGCAGTTAAACACATCTGATCTTCATGAAAACACACTGCCAAACAATCATTCAATTAGATCACATCCTTCACATGTTCTTCAACTGTCCAGTAAGTAGTTTGAGATGAAGACATGAACAGAAGCTACATAAATCATGCTCACCTATGATGGAAGTCGGCGTTTTGTTAGACGCTTTTCTCTATCTCAAGTGAAATCTTTTTGTTGATCACGACTCAGGTTGAGTTACAATTAAGGCTGATGTGCAAGCAAACAGAATCAACTTCCACAAATGTGGCCGTTTGAGAACAAATCTCCTCCGATTGGAATATTTTTGGTGATTTTCTAAATATCTAATGCTTATCTCGCTTGTTTGTGATCCAACGCACAGACAATAAACTTGAATTGATTCAGCTTAGACAACTAAACTGTTGAAACTATCTAAGCTCTAACCATCGACTCGATTGAGCTGACGAAATGTGCATTCGGGACAAGAAGCTTAACGATTTCAGATTGAAGATGAGAATAACACAAGGAATGAAAGCGTAAGGTCAAATCATTCCGGATATTTCTGACACCATTATCCACCTGAAATGTTAATCTTTAAGAATGTTTCATGTATTTTTGCCTGTTGATGAGAAAACTGTCTTCTTCAGAGATCGTGTTATTGAACAACATGACCTATGAAGTAGAGTATTACCAGTGTATGACGGGAGCTTACATTTGAGCTGGTCATCAGTGTACTCCAATTAATTCATCTCAGAATGTCCTATTATTTTCAAATTAACTGAATCTGGCTAACTGAATTGAACCGAAGTGAATCCCATGAATTAAATGATCAGTTTGCAAACAATTTACCAATTGCAAGAGTAGATTAAAATATATGACAGGTGAGTGGTTTATTAAGTGCCTAACCATTCATCGACGTCTGACTACGCTGGCTCCATACTGAAGATCAGATGAGAAGGCTGAGAGGAATAAGCGAGAAGGAACTGTGGCTGGCTGCCTGGCAATGAACCAACAAATAACCTATAGCTGAACAAATATACAGTGGAATAAAGTGGAGATGGATTGGATTGGATTGGGCATGCACTGAGAAGACCATTTGGGGACATCACGCATCAGACAATGCCAGGCGAGGCCAGGCCAGTCCAGGCCAGTTAGTCGAGTGGAACCCAGATGAGAAGTGACGAGTTGTGAGTGGCAGGTGGGGGTGACATCGAGGAGATTGTGTGATGAAGAAATGAGAGGTTGTGGGCAGTCAAGGAACTAGGTTCGAAAGTTTGCAGAGAAGTGAGTGGAATGGATACGCGCTAGTGAATCCCAATATTCTCCGTTAGAAACCCGGGTTACAAATAATAATAATAATAACCGTATGTGCACAGCTTCCATTGATTTAAACACTAATGATTGTATAATTCAGAGTTGACTAGCAATATCTTTAGATCAGGTGAACTGGTTTCTAAATACTCGTATATTTTCACTCAGATATTGCCTTTTCTACACTGACGTTGCTTAATTTTTCATGTAAACCCTATTGATCTCACACTTACATAATTGAAAAACAAATCAGTTTTGTGAAACTTCAACATGGGTCATGCGGTTTACAAGCAGTTTGCAAACTGACCATTGAGTTTCCATCCTTCAAGACTCTCTCTAACACTTCCTTTACTTAAGCCTATTATCCGTATTTCCCCCACAAAACAGTGGGATACACCTTGAGGACTCCAAGTACAAAAAACTGTTTGATCCTGATATCTTAATTTCGTTGTCAGATGTAGATGAGAATCGTAGATGGCAAATGCTTCCAATCATCGGGAGATCACTCATTTTCGAAGAAGTCTGTGGGAAGTGCAAGACGAATTTCTAGTATGACAGTCAAGTGAATGTCATCATCATCTTCATCATCATCAACAGAACACAACCGTCAACGCCAGAAGCAGTGAGAATGGAAGACAAAAGAATGAAACACCAATAGAAAACGATTCAGTGAAAAAAACACTTTTCTCTTCGATGAACCACTTCCAAAAGCTGTACATCTTAATCATAGTTACAACAAAATATATAGCCATTAGTAACTGATGTGTCAATGAAAGACATCAAAAATGGTCAACAAAGTCACAAGGCGATCGTAGCTAGAAAGTCAGAACAAGGTCATCAAACATTGCTGATGAGATTGTAGTGAATAAATAAGGAAATGAATCAGATGTCTTAGGGAGACTACGACCAAGGCAAAACCAGAGATTGAATGTATCTCACTGATGAAGTAAAAAGATCAGGTTTGGATCACTTGATTGACAAAGCCTTCATTATATTTGGTTGGCGAATACGCACTTTCTTCGAAATGACTTACTACACTTTATGAATGAGTTTGAAAGAGTACCCGTATCTAGCACAGTGGCCAGAGAATCTCATGCTCAAGAATTGATGCATTGATGGCTTTACACTGTCCTTCAGACAGTCATGCAGGATAGTATTTGAGGAAAAGCTTGTATTGAACACGCTTTGTGAGGCCTGTGCAGGTGAAGTGAAAAATATACAGGGAAGTGATCCAAAGTGGGACTATTTCGATGGTTGAAAGAATGAGACAGGTAGGTGACCCGATTTCTATCTCATTACAAGCGTGATGTAATTACGCCTTGTGATGAAAGGTCGCAAAATGAAAATCAGGCCTCTTAGAACACGAAACTGTTGCTAGAAGCATAAAACTGCCATAATGACATATTTTAAACAAGTGAAAGGAGTTATTTCTGCAGCTTTATTATCCATACTGGTCGTCTGGAAAATCTTCCTTGTGATCATTTATTATTTTTATTATTATATGATTATTTGTCACTTGAATTCCTAGTGGAATATAGGGATTCACTAGCACGTCTCCATTCCACTCACTTCTCTGCAATATTTTCAACCTGGCTCCACCACTGACCACAACCTATTATTTCTTCCTCACACAATCTCCGCCATGTCACCTCCAGCTGGCACGGGCAACTCATCACTTCCCAGATGGGTTCCACTCGAGTAACTGGCATGGTCTGGCCTGGCCTTGCCTTGCCTTGCCTGACGCATGATGTCCCCAGTCGGCCTTCTCACTGTATACCCAATCCAATCCAATCGAATCCATCTCCACTTCATTCCACTACATATCTGTTCAGCGATAGCTTCTTGCTTCGTTGGTTCGTTGGCAGCCAGCCAGCCAGCCAGACTTTCTCCTTGCTTATTCTTTCCCGCCTTCTCATATGATCTTGAGTAACGAGCCAGACTAGGCACTTCTTCATGAATGTCTGTAGTTTTTGTAAGTGTTTTTCCTAACGCACCAGGTCTCTCAGGCATACACAAGCACTGACTTCACTGACATTAGTGTTGAAAATCTGGATATTGTCGACACTTTATGATGAGTGCAGAACATCTCCACACTGGTTTCAGGCTAATCAACACCCATCTTGCTGTCTTTCCAATCCTGGCTGACTCTGACTTCCTCGTGTGTGCCGCCACCGACTGTAGTTGAAACAGTGCTGCCTAGATAGGTGATACACACTACTTCCTTCAAGTTTCACCCGTTGATGGTGAGTGCTGTTTGTTGTTGTTGTTGTTGTTGGTGGTGGTGGTGGAGGTGGTGATGTTGGTGGTGTTGACTGGGTATCTTCATCACCTCTGTCTTCTCTACATTCACTTGAAGTTTCCTCTTCGCTGCCTGCCCTGTCTCTCCTCCAACTTCTACGTTCTCACCTGTAGATCTTCAAGTTTGTGTGACATTGTGTGACACAAGTCATCATTGGCGAAATCCCAATCTTCTAGGTTCTTCTCCGTGGTCCAGCATATCCTCCTCTTCTCGCTCCTCACTGTTTCTTGCATCACGCAGTCCAACATAATCAAGAAAATGATCATCGGTAACAGTAGACAGACTTGTTTTACTCCTGTCTCCACTTCATTGCAAAGGCATCACTGAGCTTCCCATTGTGAATTATTTGGCATGTGGCCTCTTCATATGGCTTAGCTGTTGAATGAGATTGATGAAGGTTTGTGGTATTCCGTAGTGTTGAAGCAGCTGCCTGCCAAATCACTTCTCGGTCGACGCTGTCGAAAGCCTTTTCGAAGTGGATGAATTTGAGGTAGAGTTGAGTTGACTGTCATTCTGTACTCTGTTCTATGATGATGGTGATGATGATGATGATGTGTGGGGTAGTGTTGCAATTTGGTCCGCACATGACTTATATACTTCGTGAATCCAGCCAGCCTGCCTGTTCGTGTAGTAGTTTTGAATCCAGTGATCATTTATAATAGGTCCTATTTCTTCTGAAGGTGGAATGTTCTGAATTCTATTGCTGTGCAAAAGTTGTGTCAGTAACTAATCATTCAGCTCGGGAAAGAAAGAGATTGTCTGACTTAGTTCCATGGTGAAACAGCATTTTCAATGAAGTAATGATGAGTTCAATTGACTTTGTTTCCAATGCTTACTTAATAGATTGAATTTCCGAATACGCTCAGAAATCAACACATTTTTCAATGACACTCAGTGTGTTGATGATTGAATAATATTTACAATCTGAAGTCATTCAGTTATATGTCTGTTTTGGTGAAGACATTCAAACTTCTGAGATAATAGTCTGATTGATGGTGATTCAGAGACTGGAGTGTTTCCAACATTCATTTTTGACTAGGTCCATTCTATTACTCGGTACACTCAGCATGATCTATTCCCTTTGTACAGAAAATACTTTTGGTTTCCCAGTGGCCTGGTCATGCAATCTGTATACAGTTGACTGTAAAAGCAAGCCAACTTCAATTACCTAATATTTATATACATACATGTATGTACATATATGTAGAATAACTATTGACAAAACTGTCGTTGACTGATTTAGACATTCGACTTACCGATGATCAGTTTCAGGTTACAATCCGATTTTGTCCATCAGGATTTAAGGAAATAGGCAGTATAATCGACTGTGGCAGATTAGATAAGGTCATACTTATACCGGTACTGTTATTACTAATAAATGGAATAACATTTAGTTGGCTACCCTATAATATAATTGATGTTGTCTAGATTTCAAATTTTTGGCTTTTTTTGGTTATATGATATAAGCTTTGGAATTGTTGAATGAAACAGCGAAGCAGCTCCTTGGTTCACAAGTGCTAACTTTGATTTTTCAACATTTTGTGATGATTTTATGTGGTTGAAGGCTAACAGCAGGTGACTTAGTGTGCAGATTTTGTTCCTTTTAGCACTCTCAGTGAGGTGTATAATGGATCTAAAGGGAACTGATGTTCACTCAGAGATGAATGCCTGTATCACTCTGTTCTGCAGTCAAAGAAATCACCACTCAGTTATTCGTGCCACGATTGACTTTTTGTTGGGCTAGACTACACTGGGTAATCTAATCAGTCGCTGGAAGGTGGTCTATTTCATGTGGCTGAATTACACTGATCATTTTAATGACCTCATATACTATAATATCATTTTAGTTGTCAATGAAATCAGATGAAGGGGAAATTCTTAGCTAGTAATAAATGAATTGAGAAAAAATCCAGTCTTGACTTTTGTAACTCACAATTCTCTCATTAGCCCTTCCTTGATTGAGAAAGTCGACTTGAGTTGCTCATCTTGCAATCTTTTATAGGTTACCTTTCTCAAATGAGCTTGGATACGAGACATTTGCTTCGTCATAAGTCTCCCTTCCATCATATAAATAGTAATGTATACCCTTCAAGTTGTTAAGAGGAATATTTTCTTTTGATAGAATAATCCCCTAGAAAAAGCGAAGCATTCCAGAGTAAATTCCTATCAGAAGTTTGGAGTTCACTAGATAATACAAGCATAGATACAGACATACTCGGACTGTTAAGCAATACATAAATAAACACGTGAAACGGGAAAATAAACAGTAGAATAGAAAAAAAGGACATAGTTTTTTCTTAAGTTAATTAGTATTGATGATAATAAAAATGGATGTTACAAGTAGTTTTTGCATGGAATCTACTCGATGAAAGTAAAAACGTAAAAGTCATTCAGTTTTCAAAAACATTCAAACAGATGCGACAATGGAGATTGTCACAAATACTTGCCGGTTCATGTCATATCTTTCGTTGGATCAAAAAGAGCACATTTAGATATATTTCAATAAATTTGATCTGATTAGGAAGAGTATTGTCAGATGACAAAAAAGTAAGCAACGATTAGTAAGAGGTAAACGCTTGTGCACAAGATAAAACGTAAACTGTTTGTTCCATTAGTATAAGGATTTTTATATGATACCGTCGTTGATTGGACCGAATTGATCGGTCTCTATTAGCATATGGATTCTACTGCTAGCCACGACCCATCATTAACATAAATAGATTGTTGGCAATATCGAGGCATCTGCACAGGAGCGCATATGCTAATAGAGACCGATCAGTTCGGTCCAATCAACGACTCTATATAAAAACAAACAGTTATACTAAAACTAACCTCGCCTGGTTAACTAGTTTACTAGTTACTAGCCGGTCCTAAGCCCGGGTAAAAAGGGAAGGTTGGGCATAGGGCTAGCAACCCTACCCAGTAAAACAAATCTAACCGCTAAACAAACTTCAAAGCACAAACAAAATATAAAAAATGAAAACAAACTTATTCCCCGCTGGAATCGGAGAGGCGAAATGACGCCAGTTGGTGAAAGCCTTCGGGAAGCCAATTGGCCGATGAAAGCGAAAGTAAACGTGGGGACATGGAATGTCCGTACGATGTTTAAAACCAGCAAGGCAGCCCAGATTGCAAGGGAGATGAGAAGGTATCACATCGAAGTGCTTGGGATTTGCGAAAGCAGATGGAATGGGAGTGGACTCTCCAAACTGTCAACTGGAGAATCAATAATCTACTCCGGTCACCCAGACGCCAACCACGAGCACACTGAGGGAGTGGCTATCATGATGTCCTCAAGAGCATCGAAGGCTCTCATGCAGTGGGAACCAATCTCCTCCAGGATCATGACAGCAAGATTCAACTCAAAAGGAAGAAAGGTCACAATCATACAATGTTATGCACCTACAAATAATGCAGAGCAAGAGAAGAAGGAGGAATTCTACAGACAACTTCAATCAACACTGGACAAAACGTCAGTTGGCGATATCAAAATTCTAATGGGCGACATGAATGCCAAACTGGGAGGGGACAACACGGGAAGAGAACTAACCATGGGTCGAGAGGCGCTAGGCGAAATGAATGAGAATGGAGAATTGTTTGCAGAATTCTGTGCATTCAACGATTTGGTGATTGCAGTGAGGCAGTGTGTTCAGGCACAAGGATATCCACAAAGCGACATGGACTTCACCAGATGGACACACTAAAAATCAAATCGACTTTATCTCAATCTCAAGAAAATGGAGACGCAGTCTACTTAACACAAGGTCAAGAAGAGGAGCAGATGTAGGTTCAGACCACTATCTAGTGCAAGGAACCTTCCAAATCAAGTTGAAAGCCTTCAAGGAAGCTGGTGATAGACCTCAATTCAAGTACAACACTCGGAAACTGAAGGATGAAACTACAAAGGAGATCTTCAAAGCAGCCATCAAGACAAAATGGGAGACGTCGAGGGACATCCCTGAAGAAACCTGTGTAGAAGAACACTGGAAGTCTTTGAAAGCTATGTGGAAAGAAACCTGCACAACAGTATTAGGAAGGAAGAAGAAGTGGCAAGGCAAGGAATGGATCTCGACGGATACCTGGAAGCTGATAGAGGAGAGGAGGATGGTGAAGCAGAAGATAAACCAGTGCAAGGATGCTCAACGACAAGAGGAACTGAGCACAATGTATAAAACACTGGATAAAGAAGTGAAGAAGAGTGCACGCAAAGACAAAAGACACTTCTACGAAACACTGGCAAGTGAAGCAGAACAGGCTGCAGGTAGAGAGACCTGACGACATTGTATCAAATAACCAGGTTGCTATCAGGGAAGAGACCAACACAGATGAAACCAATAAAAGATGAAGAAGGAAATTTAATTACGAAAGAAGAGAAACAAAGGAAACGATGGGCCGACCACTTCAAGAAGCTCTTGAATCGACCACCACCTGCACTTCGTCCAGAAATACCACCTGCAGCCGCTGAATTACAAGTGAACATAAATCCCCCAACGAAAATGGAAGTCCTGAACGCCATAAAGCTACTGAAATGCGGGAAAGCAGCAGGACCAGATGGAATACCGCCAGAAGCACTGAGAACAGATGCAGAGACAACAGCGGACATGCTCACACCACTATTGCAGAAGGTGTGGAAGGAAGAGAAGGTACCTGACGATTGGAAGAAGGGTTACCTTGTCAAACTGCCGAAGAAGGGAGACCTGAGTGCTTGCAAGAACTGGCGCGGAATCACTCTCCTATCCACCCCAAGTAAAATATTAAGCCGCATCATCCTGGAGAGGCTTAAAGACGCACTGGATTCAAAACTGCGACCGGAACAGGCAGGCTTCAGGAAGTACAAATCATGTGCAGACCAAATTGCAACGCTTCGTATCATCATAGAACAGAGCATAGAATGGCAATCAGCTCTCTACCTCAACTTCATCGACTTTGAGAAGGCCTTTGACAGCGTCGACCGAGAAGTAATTTGGAAACTGCTTCAATACTACGGAGTACCGCAAACCTTTATCCGCCTCATTCAACAACTATATGAAGAGGCCACATGCCAAGTAATCCACAATGGGAAGCTCAGTGATGCCTTTGAAGTGAAGACAGGAGTGAAACAAGGTTGCCTACTATCCCCCATGATATTCCTTATTGTGGTGGACTGGATCATGCAGCAAACAGTAGGCAGCGAGAAGAGGGGGATACACTGGACGACGGAAAAGAACCTAGAAGACTTGGATTTCGCCACTGATGACTTGTGCCTGATGTCACATAAACTTGAAGATCTGCAGGCAAAAACTAACAAGTTGACAGAAGAGGCAGAGTAGTGAAGACGGGACTTCAGGTGAATATAGAGAAGACAGAAGTGATGAAGATACCGCACCACCACCATCAACAACAACAAACTCCAATCACGGTCAACGGGAGAAACTTGAAGGAAGTAACCTCCTTCACTTATCTAGGAAGCACTGTTTCAACTACAGGCGGGACGGACGAGGACGTCAAAGTCAGAATCGGAAAAGCAAGACAGGCGTTCATTAGCCTGAAACCAGTGTGGAGATCTTCTGCACTCAGCATGTGGAACAAGATACGGATTTTCAACACCAACGTCAAGTCAGTGCTCTTGTATGGCTCAGAGACTTGGCGCGTCACGAAAGGCATTTCCAATAAACTACAGACATTCATCAACAACTGCTTACGCTCGCTGCTGAAGATCAGATGGCCAGAAAAATAAGCAACAAGGAACTCTGGGAACGAACCAACCAAGAACCTATCACGCAACAAATATGCAGGAAGAAGTGGAGATGGATTGGATTGGGCATGCACTGAGAAGGCAGACTGAGGACATCACGCGTCAGGCCAGTTACTCGAGTGGAATCCCCATGGGAAGCGACGAGTTGGACGTCCGAGGGTGACATGGAGGAGGTCATGCGAGGTGGAAATGAGAGGTTGTGGGCTGTCGTGGAACCAGGTTCAAAAGATCTCAGAGAACAGAGGTCACTGGAGGCGTGCTACTGAAGCCCTATGTTCCACTAGGAACCCAAGGGACTAATAATATAATAATAATAATAATACTAAAAACTATACCCGTCGCACAAGGAGTAGCTATCGTGGCTCGATGGTGTAGTGGATGATGCGCTGGCGTTTGAAGTGATCGCTCCCGAGTCAGAATTTCGGTGGGAACAACATCACTCACTGAGGTGGGGGTACATCCAGCTGACAAGTCTCAAATAGGACAAAATACGCATCCTGGATTCCACTGCTAGCAACGATCAATCATTAACATGTTTGTTCCATTGTAATCTGTTTTAGGAAGCTTTTCAAGTAGAATATTTGCACTTTGTTTCCTAAAATATCCATCACTAAAGCCATGTAAAATATGTTCATCTGAATGTTTTACAACAGTAGCTAGCGATTTCAGAAATTGGTGAGATCTTTTCATTTGACCGTCTGTAGCATCTTCCATATTTGTACCTTCTATGGCTGTCACTGAACATTACAACAGATAGTTGCTCGCTATACTAGTTGGAAGTTGGTGGAACTCACATTCAGACATTTTTAGGCTTTTAAGTAAGATGCACAGTCGATAAGTTAATAAATCCCCACAAACCTCCAAATGGAAATAATCTAGTGCTCATTAGTGGCTAGATTCAACAGGTGATTCCCTGGAGTTCCAGTGAGAAGTCGTGACCGGTGGGATTAACCAAGTCAAACATGAGGACAGTTACTGAACGATGTCATTAGATGAAAGTGGCTATATATGGTGGATTCCGACCCAGTGGCTCAATGGCAACGTTCTACTTGCAGAGCCTCAAGGTCCTGGGCACGAGGCCCTGGTGGGGTCATAGATGCGCATTGCTGAGGACGAAAAAGGTGTTCAGCGCCTGCAGGTTTCCAATATTCTTCCAATTGATGCCAGTCCATGATGAATACCAACCTGACATAAAAATTTGTTCGGTACATTCTTTGATTTTATGGACTGTTAGAAAGACTTCATAATGCTGTCACTAACGAAAATAAAAACATGAAAGCAGAAAGAGCCACTTACATCTCCAGTCTACTAATAAGCTAAATTTTATTACTCCTACATCTAGTTTGGGAAGAAGTAAAGTATGCTCACCAAACTACTACTTTTCATTTTAGTTTAACTAAGACAGTATTGTTAACTGGGTTGTGCTTCAAACACAACTCATGTCAAGGTATTATTGTTATTATTTGTCCTTTGGGTTCTAGTGGAAAATGGGGATTCACTAGCACATCTCCATTCCATTGTCTTCTCTGCAGTATTTTCGACCTGGCTCCACGACAGCCCACAAGCTCTCATTTCTTCCTCACACGATCTCCTCCATGTGACCCTTGGCACAGAAGCCCAAGTCGCCGTTTCCCATTTGGGTTCCGCTCCAGTAACTGGCCTGGTGCGTGATGTCCCCGAAAGGTCTTCTCAATGCATGTCAAGGTAATCACAATATATCCTCCCTTGATTTATGTGATGCTTTTCGCCTTCTTTTTTGCCTTAGACTCATTATAGGTTTACAGATATCCGTAGTGGGTACTGAGCCATTCCTATCACAAATGTCAAGCACTGGTTCAACAAACAAATATCCATTTATTAATATTCTTATCCATCTATATAAGTAATTCTTGAAAATTATTATGATTATATCCCGTTTTATGATATATATCATCGCCTGCATAGCTATAGTCGAGCTTTTCTGTGGTATCCTTACTGTTTTATGGTCTGCCAATTTTGATTTAGCTAGAGTCTTATACCCAGATCACGTAAATGACTCAAGTAAATTACTGTGACCCACTTATTTTCGGTAGCATCTTCCAACCGATAGAGTTTGTTTCTAGGTGAAATTATGTGTTTACATAACAACTTGATCTCATCCATTTTTTAAGATCCTTCTGAGCGTTTCTGAAATCCCTTCATTGCCTGGTGGCACTATCGAAGATCTGCACATTCATTCCCTTATGGTGTTACTTGTCTAATCGTTCATGCAGTTATTCTTACAAACTGTGATAACTATTAGGCACTAAGAGTTCACGATTGAGAATCATTTCTTGTTGTTAGATTTCCTGCGTAGCCGCTTAGTTTATTAGCCTTGCTCCTCAGACGTTGGATCAAACGTATTTACAATTATCTTCGAATGGAAAGACTTGGAGTTTAAATATCGCTTTGAATGCCATGGTTCTGCATAAACGATAATATCTAGGCTTCTATCTGGCTGTTGCTTTATCCTACACTTTATTGTTACTTATTATTCCTGCATTCATCTTGAATTATGAAGTAAATTGTATTGTATCTACCAGTATGTTTGTAAGTGGAAATCCTCTGTCTCTCTCATACACATACGTTCTAAATTTAACACTATGAGAGTCACGTTTATGTACCTTCACTAGACCTCTGGAACAGGTTAGAGCCAGAACAGAAAGTTTAATCAATGCCTTAATATGATTATTTATTTTATTTTTATTTGTCCATTGGGTTGCTAATGGAAAAAATTGGGATTCACTAGCACGTCTCCATTCCACTCACTTCTCTGCAATATTTTCAACCTGGCTCCACCACTGACCACAACCTATCATTTCTTCCTCACACAATCTCCTCCATGTCAACCTCAGCTAGGACACCCAACTCGTCGTTTCTCATCTAGGTTCCACCCGAGGGCCTCATTAATATGATTAGAAGTTATAAATCGTGCTCAGAAGTTATCTAGTTAATAATACCATCTTGCCCTCCAGAGTCTGTTACTCAGTGTAAATGACGTGTCAAAAAATAATTTCTATGAGGAAATGGAATGCTTCTGAATAGAAGTGAAAAAGTCTACTTGTAGGTTCTTTGATGAAAGGAAAAGGTACCTGATGAATGGAAATTTTCACTGTCGACTTTCTCACTATTATCTGCCTAGCTTTGAACCGTTTTCTGTATTGTATGGGGTCAGTTAGTAAATTAATGTTTTAGGTATAGGCACGAAGGATCTATTTAAATCAGAACACAATATACGGGATTGATCCTAGCTAAGAACTATTTCGATTTCTTTTAACCGTGTTGACTTCTACAAATGAATTTACTATTTCCTTAAATGTCATTCATTTTAAGTAGCTTATGGATTATTATTATTATTATTAGGCATTTCACACTTTTTATAGATAGTTCCTCTTTTCTCAATGTTGAACACTATAAAACAAATGATCTGAATTAAGCGAAAAAGAGATTTTCGGTAGGTATGATCCTATTTCATGTAAACTGTATGCATAAATATGGACATATACCTATTTTAATCACAGTTAATTACGTCTTTAAGTTTGAACAAGATGACTTAAACACATAGGAGTTTGTGAGTAATCTTTCCACTTGAATGTTTTGTATTATGTCATGGTATGGATTATTGTATATTTGGCAACAGAAGTTTGTTGATTATCATCATTTGTACCTTACACTTCATAACATCAGTCTATCAAAATATCGAAAATAAGACATAGACGAATACTATAGTAATGCGGTTTCATCGACTGTACTTTTGTGCTTACAAAAGTTGGTGTTGTTCACAGAATATATCTCAACATAGACTTTAAGCAAAGAGTGTTTATTCTGTTAGGCTTAAACAGATACTATCTAGTGAATATCGGATAAAACATCTAGGTAAGCGAGTAGACAACGATAATAGGAATATGAGTTCACCAATATGAGTATATGAGTTATCCAACAAATTACTGAACTCAGTGAAGAAGAATTGAAAAGTTCTGTATTCATTCGTGCACTTAAAAAAATGTCAGAAAAATTAAGAATATTCTTTAACTACTAACAGAATTTTTTTATACTGGGTGGTGATTGAAGGTGACATGAAAATTTGAACTGCGGTCGGATTCGAACCAGCAACCACCAGGTTTCCGGCCCTGTGCTCTACCTAAATGAGTTGTGAGGTCTGACTACTGACCAGAATTTTATTTCACTTAAATCACCAAGGGTTTTACCCGACTACCATGTGAATTGGTGACGCGTTACTACAGCTTGATCGTATTCACACTAGCTGCCTAGTCAGGACATCTCATCCCAGTCCAAATCAGAGAAGTAGAGCATCGTCTTAATTATGATTTGACTATATAAGATAACCGTAGTTTGGCAGACTAGAATTTCTGTGCATAAGCTAAAATACTGAACTACTAACACCCGTGATATTCCTGATTGTGGTCGACTGGGTCATGCAACAAACAGTGGGGAGTGAGAAGAGGAGGATATGCTGGACCACGGAGAAGAACCTAGAAGATTGGGATTTCGCCAATGATGACTTGTGTCACACAATGTCACACAAACTTGAAGATCTACAGGTGAGAACGTAGAAGTTGGAGGAGAGACAGGGCAGGCAGCGAAGATGGGACTTCAAGTGAATGTAGAGGAGACAGAGGTGATGAAGATACCCAATCAACACCACCAACACGACCACCACCACCAACAACAACAACAACAAACAGCACTCACCACCAACGGGTGAAACTTGAACGAAGTAGTGTGTATCACCTATCTAGGCAACACTGTTTCAACTGTAGTCGGTGGCGGCACACACGAGGAAGTCAGAGTCAGCCAGGATTGGAAAGACAGCAAGATGGGTGTTGATTAGCCTGAAACCAGTGTGGAGATGTTCTGTACTCATCATAAAGTGTCAACAATATCCGGATTTTCAACACTAATGTCAGTGAAGTCAGTGCTTGTGTATGGCTGGCTGAGAGACTTGGTGGGTTACGAAAAGCACTTACAAAAAATACAGATATTCATGAAGGAGTGCCTAGTCTGGCTCGTTACTCAAGATCATATGAGAAGGCGGGAAAGAATAAGCAAGGAGAAAGTCTGGCTGGCTGGCTGGCTGCCAACGAACCAACGAAGCAAGAAGCTATCGCTGAACAAATATGCAGTGGAATAAAGTGGAGATGGATTCGATTGGATTGGATTGGGTATACAGTGAGAAGGCCGACTGGGGACATCATGCGTCAGGCAAGGCAAGGCAAGGCCAGGCCAGACCATGCCAGTTACTCGAGTGGAACCCATCTGGGAAGTGATGAGTTGCCCGTGCCAGCTGGAGGTGACATGGCGGAGATTGTGTGAGGAAGAAATAATAGGTTGTGGTCAGTGGTGGAGCCAGGTTGAAAATATTGCAGAGAAGTGAGTGAAATGGAGACGTGCTAGTGAATCCCTATATTCCACTAGGAATTCAAGTGACAAATAATCATATAATAATAAAAATAATAAATGATCACGAGGAAGATTTTCCAGACGACCAGTATGGATAATAAAGCTGCAGAAATAACTCCTTTCACTTGTTTAAAATATGTCATTATGGCAGTTTTATGCTTCTAGCAACAGTTTCGTGTTCTAAGAGGCCTGATTTTCATTTTGCGACCTTTCATCACAAGGCGTAATTACATCACGCTTGTAATGAGATAGAAATCGGGTCACCTACCTGTCTCATTCTTTCAACCATCGAAATAGTCCCACTTTGGATCACTTCCCTGTATATTTTTCACTTCACCTGCACAGGCCTCACAAAGCGTGTTCAATACAAGCTTTTCCTCAAATACTATCCTGCATGACTGTCTGAAGGACAGTGTAAAGCCATCAATGCATCAATTCTTGAGCATGAGATTCTCTGGCCACTGTGCTAGATACGGGTACTCTTTCAAACTCATTCATAAAGTGTAGTAAGTCATTTCGAAGAAAGTGCGTATTCGCCAACCAAATATAATGAAGGCTTTGTCAATCAAGTGATCCAAACCTGATCTTTTTACTTCATCAGTGAGATACATTCAATCTCTGGTTTTGCCTTGGTCGTAGTCTCCCTAAGACAACTTATTCATTTCCTCATTTATTTACTACAATCTCATCAGCAATGTTTGATGACCTTGTTCTGACTTTCTAGCTATTATCGCCTTGTGACTTTGTTGACCATTTTTGATGTCTTTCATTGACACATCAGTTACTAATGGCTATATATTTTGTTGTAACTATGATTAAGATGTACAGCTTTTGGAAGTGGTTCATCGAAGAGAAAAGTGTTTTTCACTGAATCGTTTTCTATTGGTGTTTCATTCTTTTGTCTTCCATTCTCACTGCTTCTGGCGTTGACGGTTGTGTTCTGTTGATGATGATAATGATGATGATGATGATGATGATGATGATGATGATGATGATGATGATGATGATGATGATGATGATGATGACATTCACTTGACTGTCATACTAGAAATTCGTCTTGCCCTTCTGACAGACTTTTTGAAAATGAGTGATCTCCCAATGATTGGAGGCATTTGCCATCTACGATTCTCACCTGCATCTGTCAACGAAATTAAGATATCAGGATCAAACAGTATTTTGTACTCGGAGTCCTCAAGGTGTATCCCACTGTTTTGTGGGGGAAATACGGATAATAGGCTTAAGTAAAGGAAGTGTTAGAGAGAGTCTTGAAGGATGGAAACTCAATGGTCAGTTTGCAAACTGTTTGTAAACCTCATGAATCATGTTGAAGTTTCACAAAACTGATTTGTTTTTCAATTATGTAAGTGTGAGATCAATAGGGTTTACATGAAAAATTAAGCAACGTCAGTGTAGAAAAGGCAATATCTGAGTCGAAAATATACGAGTATTTAGAAACCAGTTCACCTGATCTAAAGATATTGCTAGTCAACTCTGAATTATACAATTATTAGTGTTTAAATCAATGGAAGCTGTGCACATACGGTTATTATTATAATTATTTTTCCATTGGGTTCCTAATGGAAAAAATTGGGATTCACTAGCACATATCCATTCCAATGACTTCTCTGCAAACTTTCGTACCTAGCTCCTCAACTGCACACGACTTCTCATTTCTTCATCACACAATCTCCTCGATGTCACCCCCACCTGGCACTCATAACTCGTCACTTCCCATCTGGTTTCCACTCGACTAACTGGCCTGGACTGGCTTGGACTGGCCTTGCCTTGCCTGACGCGTGATGTCCCCGGATGGTGTTCTCAGTGCATGTCAAATCCAATCCAATCCAATTCATCTCCACTTCACTGTGCACATTTGTTGAGCGATAGCTTCTTGCTTCGTTGGTTCGTTGCCAGCCAGCCAGCCAGCCAGCCAGCCAGCCAGCCAGCCAGCCAGCCAGCCAGCCAGCCAGCCAGCCAGCCAGCCAGCCAGCCAGCCAGCCAGCCAGCCAGCCAGCCAGCCAGCCAGCCAGCCACAGTTCCTTCTCACTTATTATTTCTGGCCTTCTCATCTGACCTTCACTATCGAGGCAGTGAAGTCAGTTTAGTGTTGTTGCTTGTATCACACCGTCGTTGTTTGGACCAAACTAATGACTCTGTGTTGGCATGTGGGCTCGTATGCGGATGCCTCGATATTGCCTGTCTTTTATCTATGTTTAGTAATGATGGGCAGTGGCTAGCATTGGAATCCAGGATGCACATTTCGTCCTATTTAAGACTCGTCAGCTGGATGTACCTGCTTTGCAGTAAGTGATGTACCCACCGAGATGAATGGTCAGGCACTTAATAAACCACTCACCTGTCATATATTTTCATCTGGTCTTGAAGTTAGTAAATTGTTTGCAAACTGATCACCTAATTCATAGGATTCACTTCGGTTCAATTCAGTTAGCCAGATTCAGTTAATTTGAAAATAATAGGACATTCTGAGATGAATTAATTGGAGTACACTGATGACCAGCTCAAATGTAAGCTCCCGTCATACACTGGTAATACTCTACTTCATAGGTCATGTTGTTCAATAACACGATCTCTGAAGAAGACAGTTTTCTCATCAACAGGCAAAAATACATGAAACATTCTTAAAGATTAACATTTCAGGTGGATAATGGTGTCAGAAATATCCGGAATGATTTGACCTTACGCTTTCATTCCTTGTGTTATTCTCATCTTCAATCTGAAATCGTTAAGCTTCTTGTCCCGAATGCACATTTCGTCAGCTCAATCGAGTCGATGGTTAGAGCTTAGATAGTTTCAACAGTTTAGTTGTCTAAGCTGAATCAATTCAAGTTTATTGTCTGTGCGTTGGATCACAAACAAGCGAGATAAGCATTAGATATTTAGAAAATCACCAAAAATATTCCAATCGGAGGAGATTTGTTCTCAAACGGCCACATTTGTGGAAGTTGATTCTGTTTGCTTGCACATCAGCCTTAATTGTAACTCAACCTGAGTCGTGATCAACAAAAAGATTTCACTTGAGATAGAGAAAAGCGTCTAACAAAACGCCGACTTCCATCATAGGTGAGCATGATTTATGTAGCTTCTGTTCATGTCTTCATCTCAAACTACTTACTGGACAGTTGAAGAACATGTGAAGGATGTGATCTAATTGAATGATTGTTTGGCAGTGTGTTTTCATGAAGATCAGATGTGTTTAACTGCACTATTCACACAAAGTGGCTGGCTATCGACAGTTTGAAAGCAATGTTTCTGAACGCAGTGCTATGATGATATACATTGGTTTTGAAGCATCAGAAATTGTGCTGAAAAGAAGATCAGGTTAAACAGAAGAGAGAGAGCTAGGTTAACTAACACAAAACCTCTGTCCTGGTTTCACATTTCTCATCATTTTTCTTCGAATTTACTGAATGCTTAAGATTTGTGTACAGTGGCTTTCTGTTAGTATTTCTTGGTCAAATAACCAATGTAAACCGCTTAACGTTGAAAATTCAATACTTTCGATTCCTCAACTTATCTCACTTTCTCAATCACTTGTAAGTCTTGACAGATACTTTCACTTCAATCTCTCACATAATATAATCGGAATACAAAGCCTGACATTGAAAGTCAATCAATACACACTGAAACATATATCTATGTAATTCAGTACAACTTTATATACTGTACAAATCCAGTACTTTGTTAGTTATGTGTCATGAGAATATGAAAAGGTGGACTGCTTATTGCAACTTTTAACGGAGTGTATGAACAGAAAAGTTGCCAACCCGATTCACATTTCAGTAGTCAATACACTTTGATATTCAAACACTTCTAAGAACTTTGCTAGATAAAAAAAAACTTTGTGAATTCTTCATTGAACAAATGAACATTGAACTTTCAACAGGGATTACCAAAACCAAAGAACAGAATACCAACCCGGTTTTTAATTACCAGTATTTGCATATTGTTTTAATTCTCAGTCGATCGATGGTTGTGGAGTGTGAATTTGAACCTAGAACTAATTTGTGAAGAGTTCTCCACCAGTGTTTCACTTCTGTTCTGATGCATGAAATCTGAATAATGTATCTTCTAACACTTCAAATATAAATATATGTGATTAGATGAGCATGAATGAAGTAATGTGCAAATGTACGAGTAGTCAGTCTTAACAACTGTATCAAAAAGCATATTCTTCGGGACAGTATTTTGTGTAGATATCCAGTTATCCCTTATTAACAGTTGACACTACATAATCAACTGGTCTTTTCAACTGTATATGCTGGCACTGATGTCTTTAACCTTGAAGGTGATATAAATGTTCCTAGGCATATTGCAGTTAAACGTCCCTGGATATCATTCTTTTATTCAAGTATCAGTATATAAGACTATGCTTTCATTTTGATACGGGATGATGACTTCTGATGAAGCTAAAACTTCAGTGGCAGTAGGATTCGAATTAGTCGCCTCTAGACTACTGGTCTCAATTCTGCTTTACCTAGTTTTCGTTTCAACTTTACCCATCGATTCAAATCAATAAAATATTACTATCTGACATAGCCTCATCAACAACCCATAAGCAGTTCTCTTCCACTATATTATACTTGACACTGTACCTGAAAAATCACCATCTATATAATCAATTCCATCTTGTAATGGGCATTTTATTACATTTTCACACAACGATTACTGGATGATGTAGACCTCATTTGATTCCATATGGGTTAATATGCTTTACTATATATCACGAAAAGGGGAGAGGGAATTGTAAATCCTAGTCGTGGGTGTGAGAGATCAGATATCAGTCACTCAGCTTGAAATCGTACTTGCTTCATTCAGGTATGTGAGGATATGAATCATATCAAGATGGTTTTTGCATCAAATAGGCATCAGCTATCAAAACTCTAAAACCCAGAGAGAAATAGACAACTGTTTTCCCCCAGACTGATAAGCTTCTGCAGTGTATACCGAAATCTCAAGTGGGATAGAGGTCAAAGATTCTCTTTGTTCGACTTTGTCCACATTCTACAGACTGCAGATAAAAGCATGTTGTTATTTGTAAAAGAATGTATGGTTGATATTTTTCAATAGCTTCCCATCTATACCGAAATTATTCCCTTCTCGATGCTTCATCGGCTTTAACAATTCCCCTACATATTTACATTTTTGTTATGAATTAGCTTTGATCTCATTTCTGCTAGGTATGTTTATTAAAAGGTTTTTCTTAATGAAACTTTGCAGTAAATGAGTAAAACTACAGGATTTGCTGATATTTATTTTCACTGTTTTGGTATGGTGGTGCATATTTCTCTAGTTGAAAACAAAATTTAGTTTAACAAGTTTCACCGTTGACATTTGAACATTTCAATGGAAGTATTCACCAATGAAACAAAACCGCATTTCTGAGGATTCACCTTTGTCAATAGTTAGATTTATGAATATCCACATATTTTGTGGCCTACTGATACTGATAAAGGTTTTGGAGGCGAACGAGAAATTAGAGTTAGACGTGGGTAAGAAGTAAGCGATTAGCAGAACGTCTGTCTTAGAACTTGCTTAGAAATTGTTTCTAGAATTACAAGGTGACTGCTCAACAACCTGGACAGTAAGAAAGGGGGGATAATGAAAGTGTGACAACGATGGAATACTTAAAATTACCAATTACTGAGTGTGGAAAAGAGAGAGGAGGTGACAGAGTTAATAAATATAATGAGAAAATCTAGTGCTCATTGATGTCTATCTTTGAGAGGTGATTCCCGAAGTTCTGATAAGAAGTCGTGACCGGTGAGGTCAGCCGAGTGGAAGATGAGGCCAGTTACCCAACGATGGTATTGCATCGAGGTCATGCTGTATCGTGAACTGAGGGACGTAGGACCATTGGATTCAGACCCAGTGGCTCAATGATAGCATGATGGCTATGGAACCTGAAGATCCTGGATTTGATTGCTGGTCAGGTAGGGTCATAGGTGCGTACTTCCGATGACTCCCACACCAGGAGGAAACAGCTGTTCACCGCCTTCAGGTTCTCAATGCTTCTCTAAGTCATCTCACTTCATCATCAATATTAACCTGTCATCAATGAGTAGGGACAAATCTCAAAATTGAAAATAAGAAAAGTCACAGGAAGATTATGACCAAGGTTGAAACTGTTGACTAGGTGTATTGCTTTTCAACCCAGAGATTAATCTTGAACCAATGAAATCCTTAAGTTGCTGCTATTTTCAGGTAATGAGTTCTTCAACTCTCCATTGAAGAATTACAAGGTAATGAATGGAAGGTGAACACAGTATCCATTCTACAATATGTATGTAGATTGTCACCATTCTGTAATTCAATTTTCAGATCATTATCCAACTATCCATACCTACCCTGTTACTCTCTACATTATAACACAGTCACTTTATAATCCAACAAACAATCTACTCATGCATTCTAAAGCATATCTTGTGTCTCTCTTCCGGTCATTTCTTCGGCATTCTTAAACATGAAGGAGTATAGACTACTGACCACCTAAACATAACAGCAGACGTCTTCACAGAAGTAGAGTTCTTCTGCGTAATCTTCAAAGAAATTCAGTCAGCAGATGCTTGTTGATAAAACTGTTATGATAAAATCAGTGATTTTCATCTGCATTTTAAGACAATTGTGAGAGTAGAAGCAGGCGTCAGATGGTCAACTGACGCCTCAATTGTACACAATTGTTTAGTCTCTTAACATATTCTACTTTTTGTGCAATGCCCACTTTCCTTGTCTTACGGTGGTGATAAAGTGAACTAGCGATATATTTCATATCATATCTCTGAAGCTGAAATATGATCATTGCTATGTGAAAGTCACAAGTTGAATATTTCCTCTCTCATATCTGTATATTTTCCATGGATTCCCTTCTCGTTTACGAGATTAGAAGTTAAAGTAGATGTTGAAGAATTTCTCAGCATTCATCGAGAACTGACTACACTGCCTCGATACTGAAGATCAGATGCGAAGGCTGGGAGGAATAAGCGAGAAGGAAGTGTGGCTGGCTGGCTGGCTGGCTGACAACCAACCAACCAACCAACCAACCAACCAGCGAACCAACGAAGCAAGAAGCTGTCGCTCAACAAATATGCAGAGTGAAGTGGAGATGGATTGGATTGGATTTGGCATGCACTGAGTAGACCATTCGGGGACATGACGCGTCAGGCAAGGCAAGGCCAGTCCAGGCCATGCAGGCCAGTTGGTCGAGTGGAACCCAGATGAGAAGTGACGAGTTGTGTGTGCCAGGTGGTGGTGCTATCGAGGAGACTGTGTGATGAAGAAATGAGAGGTTGTGAGCAGTCGAGGAACTAGGTTCGAAACTTTGCAGAGAAGTGAGTGGAATGGAGATGTGCTAATGAATCCCAATTATTTCCATTAGGATCCCAAGCGACAAATAATAATAATAATAATCACATCACATGTAATCACTGTGAGGTGAAGTACATAGGTCAAACTAGACGGTCGGCGACAGTTAGCATAGTCGAACATAGGAATTTAGATAAATAGAGAATGACAAACCCGAATAAGATCAATAATCTAGAAGGAGACTCGGATATTGCAATGTACGTATGCATGTATTAACACACAATCACGCAATAGCATGGGATAAAGCCATTTTACCTAAGTTCAATATAATTAGGTGGAGAGAGAGGGAGATTGATTACTGAATATTTGTTCATCGAATCAATACTCAACCGAACACATGTCGTAGAAATGAGGCAACACCTATACCAGAGACATGGAACACTTTACTATCAATAAAAGCAAATCATATGAGGTGACATAACTGTAAAAATCAAATGTCGAATGTAGTGTGTGATTACACATTGATATGATTATGAGCAATGATTTATTCTGGAAACATCATCAAGTAAATAATACTGTATCACTGTGTGTTGTTATAAATCAAATGAACAAATCTAGTATGGAATTAAACAGTGTCAGTTGTCTACGTGGACTTCTTCCTGATCACTTCTTCGCGGTGTGAATTTGTTCTATGTGAACTCACAATGCATTCGAGTGGATGGATGCAAGCTAGACGAAATTACTGTTGAGTAGCACATAATTTAGCACTGTGAATTATTGATTGATTGACTGTGAACGGATTTCATTGAAGTCTATTTATTTACAAGTGTTAACTACAACTTGTAGTCATGAGATGATGACGAGTTTTAGTTGAATTTATAATGCGTAGTTTATCTGTGACGCTTATCTCGAAGGAATCAGCTATTTCGATAGCGTAATAAGAAGACGATGTTTATCTGATCAATGTGATGTATTTGCGCAATACACATTTCGAAGAATCTGATCACACATTTACTTGTCAAGTCAAAATATATTTAACCGAGAACTGGGAGGGAGGCATAAATACAACAATTAACACAATAATGGGGGATTGAGATTAAGAAAGATGAGAGCAAACAGGAAGTGACATAGTTGATCCTAATCTTGGTAAGAAAACGAAGTTTACCAAGGTAGGTGTAGTGTAAGCACAAACTGATTGTGTACACATAACGGTGGCTTCAATTTGTGTATGGCTATGGCTTCCACAAATCTCAGAATACGTCCCTGACTGATTCCACATAAAACTTTGAAAGCTGTTTGAACATTAACTTTGTGACCTGTTTCTATGATATGTTTAGCTATAGATGAAGAGGGTCATCTCCCACCTGCGTTCAGCACTGTTTCACACTCCATTTGTTTTTGAAGCCATTCAGGTACATGTTCTCACACCCTCAACTGCATAACTCGATTACTCCTCTCTATGTGTGTGTGACCACACACACACATGTAAATTGGTAAACACAATGGGATGTGACGTAATCACTGATGCAGTGTTCAGGTTTTTGGTGAAGCATGTGTTTTGTTTTCTCCACAATGGTAAGATTCGCTGCGTAATACGCTTACTTAATGCCTGATATCAGCTACGTCTCAAAATGATACTATTTAGTTCCCCTCTGTATGGTAGAGTGATATAGACAATTTTATTAAGGACGTGTATACAGTTGGCTTTGTGCTACGTGACCTCTACAACGGTTTATAAACTTCGTCAGATATCCATTTTCCATAAGTCAGTAATAAGTCAGTAATTCGATGTCTCCATCCATCGCATCTGGTGTACTGATACGATATATCCTATTAAACAGGCATTCCACTAGACCTCTTCGTCTTCTAATAGCATTATCGAGACATCGCATGTATTGGATTGGACAAAATCTGTGGAAATTCAGGTATTGTTCTGTCCATGTGGGCTTTCTGTGAACTGACCGTCTTATTGAACCATCTTCTCGTCGACTGACAAGTATATCTAGCAATGACAGTTGATTATTATTCTCTTTCTGACAAGTCAGGCTGATGTGTGTTTGTACGGCGTCAAGTCTATTTAGTAGACAAGCCATATCCTCATGCCTCTCATAAATCACTATGATGTCATCAACATACCTCTTGTAAAGAGGAGCTTTAGTGACGAGATCACCAGTCAGATTTTCGATATATGACATATAAATATCAGCTAGTAGTGGTCCTAATGGACTACTCATAGCTACACCGTCAACTTGTCGAAAGCGTTCACCTTCGAATGTGAAGTGGACTCTGTTGGTACACAGCAATAATAACTCCTTCAGAGAGGTTGGAGTAATAGAAAATGGGAGGTTCTTAGAAGATATATAGTCTCAGAGAATGCTGATAGTCTTGGAAGTTGTTAGCAGCATCAACTGATTTAGCCTTTCATCAACTTTGATTATTTGAAGATGTAGGGAGTAGAGGGCTGAATCGGTCATGGAGATTTTCAAACTGAGCATCAATATACAATGGAGAGATTTGTGTGTATGGAACTGAAAAGTTGAATCCAAGGAGAAGTGCCTCTTTCTCGTGAATCGAAATTACAATAGAAGACAAATTAGTCACATATTTATCTTGTATGCATGGAAATGTGTTTGCATGAATGTCATTAGAAAGTGATCTAGACATTTTCGCCTTGTTCTATCCTTCGTTTTACTGATTACGGAGCTACAAGCATTGATGAATTTAATCTCGTATATATGAGAAATATGCGACAATACAGATGAAGCATGAGTATGCATTTCAGTTGAGCTGCATAACTTCTCATTACAATCATCTGTGTGTGATTTCATAAGCAGGATGATGAGAAAGGCAAAAAATTGAAATCTAGACAACATCAATTATATTATAGGGTAGCCAACTAAATGTTATTCCATTTATTAGCAATAACAGTACCGGTATAAGTATGACCTTATCTAATCTGCCACAGTCGATTATACTGCCTATTTCCTTAAATCCTGATGGACAAAATCGGATTGCAACCTGAAACTGATCATCGGTAAGTCGAATGTCTAAATCAGTCAACGACAGTTTTGTCAGTAGTTATTCTACATATATGTACATACATATATGTATATAAATATTAGGTAATGGAGGTTGGCTTGCTTTTACAGTCAACTGTATACAGATTGCATGACCAGGCCACTGGGAAACCAAAAGTATTTTCTGTACAAAGGGAATAGATCATGCTGAGTGTACCGAGTAATAGAATGGACCTAGTCAAAAATGAATGTTGGAAACACTCCAGTCTCTGAATCACCATCAATCAGACTATTATCTCAGAAGTTTGAATGTCTTCACCAAAACAGACATATAACTGAATGACTTCAGATTGTAAATATTATTCAATCATCAACACACTGAGTGTCATTGAAAAAAGTGTTGATTTCTGCGCATATTCGAAAATTCAATCTATTAAGCATTGTGAAACAAAGTCAATTGAAATCATCATTACTTCATTGAAAATGCTGTTTCACCATGGAACTAAGTCAGACAATCTCTTTCTTTCCCGAGCTGAATGATTAGTTACTGACACAACTTTTGCACAGCAATAGAATTCAGAACATTCCACCTTCAGAAGAAATAGCACCTATTATAAATGATCACTGGATTCAAAACTGCAACGCGAACAGGCATGCAGGCTGGCTGGATTGAGGAAGTATAAATCATGTGCGGACCAAATTGCAACACTACCCCACACATCATCATCATCATCACCATCATCATAGAACAGAGTACAGAATGACAGTCAACTCAACTCTACCTCAAATTCATCCACTTCGAAAAGGCTTTCGACAGCGTCGACCGAGAAGTGATTTGGCAGGCAGCTGCTTCAACACTACGGAATACCACAAACCTTCATCAATCTCATTCAACAGCTAAGCCGTATGAAGAGGCCACATGGCGAGTAATTCACAATGGGAAGCTCAGTGATGCCTTTGCAATGAAGTGGAGACAGGAGTAAGACGAGGCTGTCTACTATCACTCATGATCTTTTTCTTGATTGTATTGGACTGAACAGGATCCTGCAGCAAACAGTGAGGAGCGAGAAGAGGAGGATACGCTGGACCACGGAGAAGAACCTAGAAGATTGGGATTTCGCCAATGATGACATGTGTCACACAATGTCACACAAACTTGAAGATCTACAGGTGAGAACGTAGAAGTTGGAGGAGAGGCAGGGCAGGCAGCGAAGATGGGACTTCAAGTGAATGTAGAGGAGACAGAGGTGATGAAGATACCCAGTCAACACCACCAACACGACCACCACCACCACCAACAACAACAACAAACAGCACTCACCATCAACGGGTGAAACTTGAAGGAAGTAGTGTGTATCACCTATCTAGGCAACACTGTTTCAACTACAGTCGGTGGCGGCACACACGAGGAAGTCAGAGTCAGCCAGGATTGGAAAGACAGCAAGATGGGTGTTGATTAGCCTGAAACCAGTGTGCAGATGTTCTGCACTCATCATAAAGTGTCAACAATATCCGGATTTTCAACACTAATGTCAGTGAAGTCAGTGCTTGTGTATGGCTGGCTGAGAGACTTGGTGGGTTACGAAAAGCACTTACAAAAAATACAGATATTCATGAAGGAGTGCCTAGTCTGGCTCGTTACTCAAGATCAATGGATTGGGTATACAGTGAGAAGGCTGACTGGGGACATCACGCGTCATGCAAGACAAGGCCAGGCCAGACCGTGCCAGTTACTCGAGTGGAACCCATCTGGGAAGTGATGAGTTGCCCGTGCCAGCTGGAGGTGACATGGCGGAGATTGTGTGATGAATAAATGATAGTTGTGGTCAGTGGTGGAGCCAGGTTGAAAATATTGCAGAGAAGTGAGTGGAATGGAGACGTGCTAGTGAATCTCTATATTCCACTAGGAATTCAAGTGACAAATAATCATATAATAATTCGTTTTGGACGAGTAGAAAAGTAATTGTTTACAAGGTGACTGATAAAACTCTAGTTCTCCAGGCCAAAATGGTACAAGAAAAAAATGCCCAGTTCGGTGCATTGTTGCCATCAAAGAAATATATCTAAGAAATAATAGTGATTCTTTGAGTCTACAAAACAAAGTATCTTAACTTAGACTGATGATAATGAGTAAATTTAATAGTTTTTGTACTCATTATGAACCGCGTAAAAGTTTGGCATAGTTAACTAAAAGTGATGCATACATGAATTTCTGGGATAAGTTTCTGACTATGATCTAGTGAGAAATATTGAAAATTAGAAAGGATAGCACTAACGAACAGCGCTGATCCATTATTACAAATATATGCAGCAAATAGGGAGGATAAATCGAATAATGTTTGGATGTAGTTTTGTGTTCACTGACGATCAAATGAAGTAAAAAAAATGAGTCTAAAATACTTCACTTATTCAGTAAAAGTAAATAAAGAAAGTGTATCTTAGAGTTATGTCCACATTTGTTGATAAGTTATCATCAGATAATGAGAAATTCAATGCAGTATATTCTCTCGAAAGGATACACTGTCAAGCTGGAAGTTTGCTTACGCACAATATATCTAAGAAAACATAATTCTCACGCCTAATTTAAGTGTTGCTGTGAATATAAAATCTTTTTTTGCCTGAAACACTACTTTATTTAAGTAGATCATCATTTTAAATGTTGTGAAAGGTGTATGATAAATCCACTTTATCTGCCTTACTCCTTTCCTTCTCCATTCCTCTAATCGATAATCGCTAATTCAATTTATAGTTGGATTTATGAATGTCCATTAACACTGTAATAGAATGTAAGATCATACATAGTATGAATACTGACTGGCTGTAAAAATCAGTACATAACCATGCTGCAACCTATTCTGAATAAATTGGGTTCTAAACTGTTCTTTTTGAAACAAGGTGTTCGCTTGGTCACTGAATAACTCAGGATCCTATAGCTTTTGAGAAAACTGGAATGCAGATAATTTGATAGGCTAGAACTAATAAGGAGAAAATCAGTTTTATAATAATCTTACGAATGAAGGCAGTTTCTTGCTCAAATATGTAACTCTATGCTGGTTTCCTTTTAGCTTTGTCTGATATATATAGAGGCACTGAACATGAGGGATACTAAAAGGTTCGGGGTATTTGACCAGCTCTGCCTGCGTTACGTCAAATGTGTGTTACTGAACCAATATATGAGTACTGTAGCGGCCAGAATCCAATAATCTTGGCCTGAACGCGGGAAATAACTAGGCGGTGCCAACTGACGTGAATCTGACTAGTTCCTGCGTTCTACTGTATAGCTTCCTAACTTCCGCGAGTGACGCACAGTCAAAGGTTGGATCAAAATATCAAAACACGGTTTGTAGTAATTCAATAGTAGATTCGTAACAAAATCTGTGGTACTATCAAAGCAACAATAAGTCATGTCAAAATTACAAAAATACCTCAACAGTGCCGTTGGGTAACTATACAGTCCAAAACGTTCTCGGGTGCAAATACGTACTACACGGTAAAAACTGGTCAAATAAATACAACTGTTAAATGCCTGTCGGTCAATAGGAATATTCCCGACAAAAGGGATCAAAACTCTGCCTACAGGAATCAAATCAACAAACAAACGTTCCCAGTAGACAGTCAAAAGACAAACAGTCAAATCACTGCACAATCGTAAGTTGGACCAAAACAAAATGTCGGGCGCAGTAAAACAACACCACCTTATCAACAGTCCAGCGTCACATAATAGGAAAGTGAAACACTCATAATAAGTCTCAAACATACAAAGGCAAATGCCTAGTGTAAAGTCAAATAAGACAGTTAAACAAGCGAATAACATTACACCGGCGAGGGTCAAAGGTACACCATCCATAACGAGGGTAAAAATGTCAAAATAAATGTCAATACAATCAAATAAGGGTGATCGGGAGGGATTTTCAGATCAATTTTCCGTTACAAGTACTACGAGGGTTAATGCATGGAGTTTTTAAGTAACCCCGAAAAATCACTTTATGACGTCACCAATTTACATCTATTTAGATATCTGTGGAATGTATTACGGATAGTCAGATACCATTTACTACTTGCGTACCATGTAAGCTGAAGCATGTCAGGAAAGCTAACAATGATCAGACGAAAACAGATCCATGAAGTGTCTGCAGCTGATCTCAACAGTCCAAAGAAAAATAGAATACATACCTCCCCTAACGATGCAGCAGGTGGAAGTTCAATATTCTTCTTGAACTGATCTCATATGACCATACATTTGAGGCATTCATCGGCAAAGTCCTGTTCACTACCTTCATACTGCTGGATTGTGTACATGACAGTGAGAAGGCGTAGTCAAATATCCAGTTCATATCACTAGCTTGGTGGATATAGAGAGTTTAATTAGTTCAGTTTGAAAACCTTTTTGAACCATTAGCAAAAACTCACCCAATAGTCTAGAAGGGATGAACGTTTTGCAAATTCACTTTATTTTCCTCCAATTATCGGAATGCAGTATCTGACGTTGTTGCACTACTCTATAGGTTAAACTTTAACCCAGAGGCTTGGAAAGTAGTCCACTGCTTGAGCCAGTTGCCTTTGTCTTCACCTAGATGTTCGAGAAGTACCTAGATCTCTTAAATAAATCAAGGAAAACTACTTACGGTGAAGATTTTAAAGAGCTCGTAAGTAGGCAGATTTGATGTACTAAACCCATTGGGCTAAATGATTCACTATAATTACATTTTATAGTTATTATTATTATTATTGCTTTGTCAATATCATTTTAAAATCCGTCTTTATGCATTCAGCTTTAATTAAGCTACTCATTATTGCTTGTAATGTTGGATTCCGTTTACATTTTTTATCCCTCTCCTTTTAGTGCCACGTTTTAGCGGAAGTTCCGGTTATCGACGTACGTTTCTCTAACAACTGTTTTTGTGACAATAAGGTAGGGGACTCGGTTAAGGTTATCAGTAACTAGTAGGAGATAAAATGTTTGTTTATCGTCTGTGCATAAGGTTCAACAGATTGCAACCTGGATGAGTACTACCATTGATTAGTTATATTCTAAATCCAGTTTGTCGAACAGTTATAGTAGTAACAAGAGAGAAATTTGGTGCATAAATCAACCGTCTAAACTCAGAGTAGAGTCGTTTAGATGACCAATGAGGTTTGACAGATTGGATTTCAAATGGTGTAGATCAGTTGTAGCTTGATTTCAATAAAAATCCCCTCTTAACAAATATTGAATCATGGCATGACCATCACTGTCTTCTTACCTGATGTTCTAGTTACACCACTCAATCCTACTTAATTAGGTCATACCGCAACTAGTTACTGAAGGCATATGTGAATTTAAGCTGCATTTCTTTCTACAGAAGGTATCTAGATTCAACTTATACTTTTATTGTCGTTATAAATTGATCTCTAACTTGGTGTTCATCTAGATCATCGTCCTAAATATGCTAACATGAGGAGATCGGTTAGAAAATTACAACTTAAATTCAAAAGAAATTTTAATGAAAAAAGGGACTGTTTCCAACAGATCTTTCACCAAACTCCACAGCTATCCGTACAAACTGTTCACATATATGGGCCTATTTGACATATGCGATAACCATAGGAACATAAGTCTGTTAGCAGTTGCATTGAATGCTGTTGTACTCCACTGACTTTGTAAGATGCATGAGAGAGCGGTTCATAAGAGAAAAACAGAGTTTTAACTGTATCATATCTTTCCTCTTCACCAGATGATTCAGCTATAACATGCGTACTGCATTTTTGAATTATTCTTGAACTTTCAGACAGAAATGTGCCCTGGAACTGTTTATAGCAGATGGGTTTCTGTTAAAAATTTGTTAACATCTTAAAATCCTTTACGAAAACAACCGCAGTAAAATGCGTGTGCATAAACACCTCTACTCATTGATCGAAGCGTATAGTGTGGTAAGGCACAGTTGTCCGATTTCGCTATTCTGGTTTAGATTTATCATCAACAATAAACATGGGAAAGCTTTTAGAAAGATGATTAGTAATGATGAAGTGCTATCACCGTCACAAAGACTTTTGATACGTAATCTGTGGACGATATCAGTTTAATGTACTATGATATGAAGACTAACCAAACTGAACTCTTCCAACTGGTTGCCAGTGTTCACATGTTTGACATGTTCTTTGAACTGATGAAGTGTAATATATATTTGAAAGGTAATCAAGAATCTGTATCTGGACTCTTCCTTGATAGAGAATCCTTGCAATAGTCAAGACGTTCGGGTTTTGAGAAGTTGCACGAGTGAAGATGGTAGTGTTAAGAATAGTATTTCAAATGGTAAGTCGTAATCCAGAGCTACATAGATCCCTTTCGACCCTACTATACTGATAAACTGGCCGTTAATATTCCAGTGTGAAATGAGTTCATGTGGGAGCTTCATCTTCATAACAGTGAAAACTAACCTTTTCAAGCTTTGAGTGTCAGATAGCTCTGATGTCATGCAAAGCCTGTTGAGATCAAGTGAAAACACGAATTGAATAAATTATAAGCTACTTTTTTTAAAACGTTTCCCGGAATTCTACCTGTTGATGAAGCGCTGAAGAGTGAGAACAATAACAACTTGTTATTTACAGATTATCCTCAGCTGCTTACAGCTTAAACAGTATCGAAATGTATACAGTACAGTAAATTCAACACACTTTATCAAGTTTACGAAAAATCAGTGGTGGGAACTGACAGTGACATAGATTCAGAGTAATGTTGTTACCTGTAACTCTGTGACCTAGTCCATAACGCTCTAGGGGTCGAAGCGCATGGTTCTGAGTTAGAGTCTTAGTAGGAAAAGCACCGCTCACTGGGAGGCTGACGAGTCCACAGTAGGGTGAAACGCACGCCTTGGATTACAATGCTATCCACTATCAATTATTAATATAAAATAAATTCAGTACAATGTAAACCAGCTAAAGAGCAGGAATTATAAAAAATATATATGAAGAAGGTTAACTATTTATGGTTTGATATAGTGAAAGTTCTTGAAAACAATAAGGAAAAAAACTAAGGCAACAAATTAGTACAAATGGAGAATTACTGTGGTAGACTGTATAACTCTCTTTAAGATATCAAGGGGTTCAAACTAGGTAACGGAACGGTGGTAAACATTAAAAAGCAACTGGTGATGACAAGTGTTAGTAAATAATAGCTATTACTCTTGTGCGGAATGTGGCTGTCATGCCTCAGGGACTTACTTAATGTATAGAGCTGTGGTTTTTGAATAGATAGGCGCTGGATGTAAGCTTTGGTGTAGAGACCAACATAGTCCGGTGCAGGTGCATCTAGATAAAAGATTTCGTATAGGACAAAGCGCCTTTGCTCGATTCCACTTCCAGCCACCACCAAGTAAATTTATCATTTTATATGAACAAATTACATCCAGAAAATCTCTACGGACATACACTTTGCTGCATGTTGGTGAATCTTATTGACCTGACCCATTTTCTTCTTTATGTCTAATATCTTGATGATGAGCAATTAGTTTGTTGAGTGCTTGTGGATCGATCGATCTCAAGGTCTTAGTGAAAAGCTCAGAAATGTGAACACAAACACTTCTCTTCACCCTTTCAATATACATGCTTTAGCATGTACGTAGTGGATACAGTTGGCAGTAAAATTATACGAAAACTTGTCCAGAGTTGTAGACTTTATGCCGTATGCGTATAAATAAATAAAAATATTAATCCAGCTACATCCATGTTTTGTCTTCATCTTAATTGCAATATCATATTTCAGTGTGTGCTTTAAGCCTCTTTCATTTTGTATTACGGCTTCCAATAACTTTTAAATGTGTCACCTTTATTTCTTTGTCTGACACCCTTCTGTATTATATTTTAATGTTCTCCAGTTAGGTATGATGACCTGGAACGTTGCACAATAACAACCAGTTGTATATTGACAATGAATGTATGACTGAAATATGGTTGAAAAAAGCAAAAACTAAGAATAAAAGGATAGATCATGTAAGTGAAAGAGATTGACCCACACCATTAAAATAACAAAAGAAAGTTATCCTTGTATACAAAGGAGAGAAGAGTTTCAAGTTCACATGTTCTAATGAGTCTTATATGACAATGGAACAAAATAAAACAAATCCTGGTCTAAATCAAAACACAGAGTTACTTTTAAAATAGAGTTATTGATTTCGGAACAATGGCATGATCTCTTTCACTTTTCGAGAAAGAACAAATTTTGTACAGCATCAAATAATCATACCGACTGCAAGACCATAATCAATTCTTGCTAAAATTCATATGATCTGCATTCAAGAACTATTAGCAAACAAAATTCATGTATCATACCAATTATGGCAGGAACAGACAACTATTCGTCCAACGATAAGATATGTTAATTGCTCTGAAACTGATTTCCAACCAAGAATAAAAGATTCACAGCATGTTCTGCGTCACTTCGATTATCACAGAAGCGCTGTTAATCATCTTATTGTGACAACAACAATAAATTCATCAATAAACTGATTGCTACTAGCAAAGTTGAAAGTAGTATAAAATTTAAATATAATTTATTCAGAAATGTGGTGCTGTCGGAGCAATGAATTGGGAATAGCAGTTAAATGTTATATCCATAACCTGCCATTCTTTAGAAAACTCTCTGTTTTCCAGCTAGATTTTTGAAACTGTAGAGTACTAAGGACCTGTTTTCATTCCTACAACATATTATAATTACCGATACGACTCTTTATTTTTCATTTTCTAGTTTCAATTGCACGATTAACTTATACTTTGGACTTCATGAAGTTCTGCCCATAAGAAATAACTGTACTACCCTTCAGTAATTATTCTGCCAGGGTAGTCAATAAGAAAGTATTACTTGACCAAAGGTTTAACACAAAAGGATAATCTGTAGTCGTGTGATATTCAAATATACGTCTTTTATTTATTGAGGGTTACAAACATCGAGAAGGATGAACCATTTGTCCACCTCATTGGGATTCAGTAAGCTTCAGTGAGCACTTCAAATTGGACTATAATACTACTTAATATACGCAGTATATTTATGTAATGATGACCTTCAAATTCTCTCATCTAACCTTATCGGGGAAATAGTGTTAGGAAATTGATTACATGTAAATTCTTGTGAAAGATAATTTCAGCATACAAGCTAAGCCACCTTCAGCATATTTTTTTTATTGCATATACGTAAGTTATAAGTTATGTTATCGATTAAAACTAAATTTTCGTTAGATTAGGATTGATTCTGTTGATTCCAATAAACAGGATCCACTTAGGAAATGTCAAAGTTCAGTTAATCTATCAAATATATAGCTGTTTACATTTATCATTCCAAATGTGGAATAGACCTAGAAATTAACAAAAATTAGAAGATTTACCTTTTCCTCTTTTTGCTATTCTATTTCACATAATTTAGAATGATGACTGTATATCTGTAACAATTCCTCCACTTCATCGCTTATTATTTGACACGATCAAGTATTGGCTAACTATTTTCTTGTCTACAACACTTATAGTTGTTACTTTTATCTCGTTTGAATATTATGTTATTTGAGATTATTTCTGTCTGTGAGTAGAACTACAGGCTCTATAATATAATCGACGGTTGATAGCTCCCCTTTTTATATGAAGCAAAAGGATATAGGCTAATCTTAAATTATTTAGCATGTCACAAAGGGTATCGGTTTCAAAGGAACAAAAAATTTATTCTTTGGAGTCGCCTATCGCCCACATGATTCAATACAGGAAGGTAAGTATCTTGAAATCCTTCAAAGTAATCAACAAAGGAAATAATTCAGAACTTGAAGGATTTCTCAAGACTATAACTATCAAATATTTTAAACTGGAATTATAAATTTCAAAAGAAAACATTTATTGGACCTTTTTTTATTCTAATAATAAATTTTTCACCTTTTCTTCTTATTTATTGATATTATCTTTTGACTAAACTTTAACTTTCTTCGGTTTATCCAAGCATTTCATGAATGTTTTTCACCGACTGAATTGAACTCATTTTATCTTATAGTTTGAATATTGTTCCTTAAGACTATCAGATAATGTCTCCTAATTTTTTTTTTAAAATAAAAACGTTTGTTCTAACTTCCGAAACACTTTGTTAATACTTTGATCTTGATTCTCATGGTTTTTATATTGAGTAAGATCGGTGACTGAAAATTCCACTTACGCAGTGTTAACTTTATTGGGAAACTTATACTTCATAGTAAACCATATCATCTTCTTATTAATTTACTGAATTTTACTGTGATGTTTGTACATTTTTACGCCTTTGGTAGATGATATGCGACAACCAAAGAAATAAAGTAATATAATGTCATTCTACTCTACATCACTTCAAGAAAGAAAGTATGGATATACAATTTTCGAATGATTTTTTAGCATGAAATTCTGATTTCAACATTTTGGCCAAGATCTTAAGTATTCTGATAGTTATGAATAGTAACTAGTAGTGGATTGAAGAATTGATTTTCATTTCAACTAGGGACCTGCAAGCATCACAGTGTGTTGTATCACTTCGTTTACTGATCATATTGTAAAACCTGATTGGTGGACTTCGTTGATTACTCGTTAATGGCTTATTTATAGTAACTTTTCACCGTTATCATTGAATCCTTCCAAAAATAGTTTTTGGACTCAATTTGCCAAGAAGTAATACACATTAACTGTGAAACAATTTCTTTCATTTTCAACAGAGTCACATGATGTTTTGGTTCCCCAATTAATACCTACTGAACGCTTTACTTCTATACGATGTTTCTTCGTCAAAGAACAATAACTTCCCTAAAAGATGCACTGGCAACGCTCACTTTTTATTTCAACTGATGATAAAAATAATTCATGCAAAAATATTCTCCTCAAACATATATATATATATATATATATATATATATATATATATATATATATATATATAGTGCTGATGATGTCGTCCAGAAACACGATGAAAGCTTCACGATTAAACAATCCAGCTCAGAGAACGCAATACAACCATGAAGTATAGTAGAGTTTAGAAATTTGAACCTTAGTCATGTCCATCCTAGAAACAATTTTGAAGTCGTTGCAAACATTTCGTTTAAGAATAGTTTCTTTGTCGATATGTGGCCCACCCACTGATAGGCGATCATAAAACGGAACCTCTTTTCTTAGGATTTCTTTTTCACTTAGTTATAGGCTTTTTGTAGTGATTTTTATTGTCAGTCATTTAAAGAACGAAATCCGCTGTGCATACTAGTCAAGCTATACATTACCATGGATTACTAAATGCGTGTGGACTTTGTTTTTAAACATATTTTGTAAGAGTGAGGATACAAAATAAGTGTAGTGTTCAAAATCCCATTAACAACTATTGTTTAAACATGAAATCCAAAAGCTCATACATGTAAGACAATTCTTGCACATTCTTCTTATTTTTTGCGTGAATGTCATGAACGATTCTGGAAATGTGGTAGAATATATAATTCTCTGCATGCACACTTAAAAGAAGTTATCTTGAGTTTTTCGGTTTTGGTAAGATCTAGCGTTTCGTAATGTTTGAAACTCATCTGCTGAGTACACCTCAACTCATGCTTGTTTTTTCACTAAAACTCAAACTTATCAACATTTACTTCAGGTACTGGATCATTTGGTATCCTCCGTAAGTCTGTTAATACACAAGAGCTAACTCTTGTGAACGGTATGTCATCATTTGTTTACAGTCTTTTATTGTATATGTTGATTATGAGGTTATCGATCTTGGTAATTCGTAATTTGATCTTAGTATCCTTCATTTGAGATTTTTATCACTTAGTGATTTCAGGATAATTTTAAATTGAATAACATCATGTAGCTTATCCCTACGGGTAAATTTCTTTCGAAGAGACATCAGGGCTTTGAACTTCATCTCATCACAAATACACAAATCCAAAATTCTATCTGGAGGTTTTATGGAGATATATTAATTGATTTTAGGTTTCAATTCATTATGGACTGATATCAGTTGAAGGAACATTGGAAACCTGGGAGCACTGAAATAGCTGTTTCGTCCTAGTATGGGACTCCTCAGCAGTACTCAAACACTGCTTCCAGGTTTCCAATGTTCCCGCAAATAATGATGAATTACAGCCTAAAGTCGACTAATAAACCTCCAGATAGAATTGGTCCAGCACTCATTGGTGACTTCGAGAGGTGATGCCTGAAGTTTAAATGAGAAGTTGTGACCGGTGGAGTCAACCAAGTCGAACATGACTACAATTACTCAACGACGACATTGGATGTAGGTGGCGCTATATCGTTAACTGATAGAAGTAGGAAATGTGGACCATGAAATTCCTACCCAGTGGCTCATTAGTGCCGTGCTGACCACGGAGCCTGAAGTTCCTGGGTTCGAGCCCTGGAGAGCGGTATCGAGGGTGTGCACTGCTGAGAAGCCCCATACTAGGACAAAACAGCCCTTCAGTAGTCCAAAATTGTAAAGAGTGAAGATATTTTGTCTTATACCTACCAATTCTCAATGGCTTTTTATTGGATGTACTGACAGTTCTTCATTAACAAGCTGAACAAATTTCCTTTTCTAAATAGTCAATCCTCGTCGGTGTCTCAGTGAACTGTGTGTGTAGAGGGAAATAAAATTGTTGTTGTATAGCGATTACATGACAAAACTTTAAAATTCCCAATCAGTTACAAACTAAGGGCGAAAGATAAAGTGATAATGATAAGAGTAAAACAGAGATAATATTTACATTTATCTGCGTGACCGAGAAGGAGTTTGTTGTAATTGTGTCTGGGTTGAAGACCATCGGGGGGGGGGGAAGTGCGAAGGAAACTAACAAAAATCTTCTTAATACATAAATTAGTATTTACTAACATTCATTTTATTCTCCATTGTTTTGTTGGATCGAATTGTTTGACTCTATTATCATACGGACTCCTATGCAGAGACCTGAATGTTAGTGCCTGGATGTTAATTATGATAACTTGGTTGCTTTGAGAATTTTAGTCGCTATGGCTTCCGCTTTTTGCACACACACACACTGTTCACTCACTTACCTACAAGGATTGGCCGCTGAGAATATCAAGAACAAAACATTCGGCGAAGAGACTCTTTTCAACGAATTTATATTCAAGCTGAACAACCATATATATATATATATATATATATATATATATATATATATATATATATATATTATATAATATAATATAATATATACTATAGCGGATGATGACATATGCATCTGTGATTACGATAACAATTAAAGTGTGAATGATAACAAAGTAAATCGCGTAATATATGGAATGGTTCATAGAAAGCACAACTCAGAAGAGGGTGAAGAAATTGACGAAAGTGACAAATCAACTAAGTATTATGTAATAGCACTAGACAAGTTGGTAAAGATGAAATCAATGTTTTCTAAAAATATTAGGACACTTAAGTGAAACTTATCAAAGTGAAGGCAGTTATATGAACCAGAATAATAGTGATAAAGGGAGGATACAAAGGTTGAATTAATAAAGGGGGAGAAGCTAATAGGGAAGGAAAATGTTATGGCCATGATGAGAACAATGACTGTACATACTTCTTTTGTAATAATAATAATAATAATAATAATAATAATTCACTTTATTCTAAACAATTTGTGGTACAATTTGGAATTCTCAGCGTAATATATATTGCAATAACATCAAAATATAAGTATATACATACTACTTTGTAGCCTTTCGAATTGTTTTATTTAAAAAATTTATGTGAAGAATATTAAAAACGAGAAAATTTTGCATTGTAAGTTAAATTATTGAAATGAGATTTTCCACTGTTACAAAGTTGATGTGTGATTTCTGTTCTAACACTTTTTTCCTCACAAAATATACGTGTAAGGTAAGGTACAGTCGAATTCTTATACTTAGCTGTACGAGCATCCAGTCTTATGTAGTTTCTCCTTGTCCTCCCTGAGGAGATACATGAGAGAGCTGTAAATGAAGTGGATGCTCACTGTCAGTTAACATTTCTGTAGCTAGTAGTTTGCAGGAATTTATATGTCGATCAACTACAGTGTTAATCAATTGAGCCAGAGACACACCACTCACCCTCTTGATGGCTTTCAAAGCCCTACACCACATAACATAGTCCTTTTTAAGAAGACCAGGAAAGATTAATGGGGAACAATATAGAAGAATAGATAAAATGTAAGAATTAATAAACTGTAAAAGAGGCAGTTGAGTTATACCAGAAGGCCTCAATTTCTTTATGTAATAAGTTAAACAAAAGATTTTTTTACAAGTCAATAAAATATGGGACGACCAACAAAAGTCAGAAGTAAAACGCAATTCAACATAGTTCACACTCTATTTAGTTTCTGAAGTAATACCACTGATGCAGCAGGCGTCATGAGATTTAAATGGCTCACATAAGTCTTGTTTACACCTGAGGCTAAAATTAATAGTCTGACATTTAGAAGGGTTTAGTCTGAGACCATTCGAGGGAGACTATTTGCCAACTTCAGACAAGAATTCATTTAATTTCAAGCAATACAAAGAAGAGTTTACTGGAATAGAAATCGTCAGGTCATTAGCATACTTGATAAAATTAGTTTCAACAGAATAAGGCAAATCGTACAAAAAAAGAAAACAGAAAAGGAGAAATTACAGCACCTTGAGGCACACCAGCTTCAGTAAGCAATGAAGTGGAGCACATCCCTTTATGAATAGTGTACTGTTTCCTTTCAGAATAACTAATGAATGAAGCTATTTTGTAATCCATGGCTCAATGTGAGCTATAGCAAGTTTATTTAACAAAAATGGTCTAGGAATAGAGTCAAAGGCTGGTGAGTAATCCCAAAAGGCACAACGAACATACATAACACCTTTGTCCAGACTAGAAACAATGTTATGATAAAAGACAGTAGTCTTTAGTTCATGAATAACTAAAGCCTCCTCTGTTTTAAGAAGTTGAAAAGGAAGAAAACATGTGAGGTTTGAGCAAATTTAATAAATAATTTGAAGTCATTGTCAGGGTTTGTTGAGTGATGGAAATCAATCAAATGTTCTAGAATCGAAGTTCTAAAAGGCTTTTTTTCACCTTTATAAAACCAAGCAGGAACATGTTCTCGTATACGTGTAGAATATATAAACTTTCTGAGATTTTATTTGGTTATTATTATTATAACCTTTACTGTTATCTTCTAATTGATATGCTCCAATTAATTTAACTTTGTTGGCATCAAATGACTGCTTGATACTCTATGATCACTAGTTAGTTCATAAAATATCCATATTGAGTACTCAAACACTCCATATATTGAGAAGTAGTATTCATCATGGACTGACATCAGTTGGGAAACCATTGAAAATCTGGAAGCACTGGACTACTACTTCTACTACTTCTAAATTAAAAATCCCCATTCATCTAAAAAATACATTACTATATAGTGCTCTGCTCATTAGTGACTTGCTTCCAGATGGATGTTAGGAAGTTCTAATGAGAAGCAGTGACCTGTGGGGTCAACCAGTACGAAGTGAAGGGGATGCTAACTGAAGACCTTGAGTGACAGTCGCGCTATGTCGTGAATTGACAGAAGTTGGAAATTGTGAACCATTAGAAGCCGACCGAGTGGCTGGATGGTTAACGCGTTCGCCGTGGAACCTGAAGGTCGTGAGTTCGACCCGTAGCCGGGTCGTGGGTGTGTACTACTGAGGAGTCCCATACTAGGACGAAACAGCTGTCTAGTGCCCCCAGATTTTCAATGGTTCCCCAACTGATGTCACTCCATGATGAATACTACTTCTAAATTTAAAATCCCTATTCATCTCAAAAATAAATTAATCGATATATTCATTTATATTTACTACTGACGTCTGAGTGTTATTTGAGGAATCCTTCCTAATCGAGGCTTTGAATGCTCTAGTCACGTTATCTAAATAAGTTAGAGAAATACAAAAATACAATCCTCTACTTCATTTCTCAGATTGTTAACTGGTAATGTTACTTTCTCATAGGATTAAATATTGACAATCTGGTTGTTTAACTATGAATATTTAAACTTTCAATGCATAATTTGCCTTCAAGCTTCAGCATATCAGGTGACCACTTAGTCCTTTGTTGTTGACGTTGTGTAAGTATATACATTTTTGTACAGCCTTCGTTAAAAAAATGCGTCATCGGAGCCCTTGTCACCTGGGTGTCTTATGGTCATTAGAATGTTGATTTTTGTAATATTTTTGCTGTATTGTTTGTTTTAACTATGACTAATGAAGTTATAGCAACTTGCAGTCCTACCGAGATATCATCATACTTCACTTACTATTGTTGCTACTGCTTAAGTTAGTTAGCTTCACTGTGATATGTATATGACACAATTTAAATTATTTTCATCTCGACTAACATTGGAAACTCTGACAAACCTGGATAAGCCTTAACTAAGTGGTAAGCATCACGTAGGCACACCTTCATAGACTACAAAGTTAATACGGTAAGAACTGATTTTACCCTATCGAGATAAGCAATCAGAAGTTTTCCTTTCACACCTATTGTATATAATGTATACAACTGAAATTAATTAGTGTTCGAAAATCATATTTATCCCCTTAACTGTGCTTGCTAACAGAACTAAGGTGTCTTGACTAATATGTGCCTAACTAACGCATTTTGTACAGCCTTGATAATAATGAAAGTGAAAAAAGTCGGAGTGCTAAACCAATAGGAGTTCAACAGTTTCAAGGTTGAAATAGTGAAAAGAAACGAAGCGCGAATGTGCGATTCCGCCGAATTTAAATCGAGAAACAGGATTATCCATATCATAGTGTTTAATCTTTTGGCCACCAGTTATAGTATCCAAACTTCCAGCACAAATTTGATAAGAAACAAGTAACAGAATGGTGTATTGTTTTTAAGATAGTGATATTCATCAAGTGCTCTCTGGTTTTACCGAATAGCTAGGTAGAAATGAAGCGATGTGAGCACTACGTATTCCTGAGTTGTAGTGATACGTATGGGCTAATCATGGTTCCATCTGTAAAAAAGTATGACTGCCTTCTGTGTAGAGTATTCCATTATAAATAGCCAACACTACTACAACTCTTTGTGTCATATTAAACTGTATATTGTAATACCGTCTTACTTCCATTGTCGACACTATCAATAGTGTATTGCAGATAACATTTCAGCTTACTGATGAAATTATGATATAACTTTACATCTGCACTTCACTTCATTACTATATTTCAATGGAAAGTAGTCATGATATAGGAGTGAGACTTGGGCACTGTTGTGGATTATAATTCCATTTTAGCCTATTTATTAGAAATGTCACACACATACACACACTGTTTCCTTGTGTCATTTCTAATAAACGGACTAAAATGGAATTGATTTGATTTCCGATTTTGTACAATTTGATTTGATCAGATTAACCTTAGGGTGAAAATGATAAGAATTATTTTCAAAATTAGTATTACAGGTTGAAGCGTTCGCTCCCAAGTCCAAATCCCGGCAAGAACAACGTCACTCATTGGGTGGCATGTACATCCAGCTGACGAGTCCCAAATAGGACGAAATATGCATCCTGGATTCGATCTTTAGCTGAGGAAATTACCTAACTGATTTAGACATTGAAATGATGATGTCAACAGCGTGTGGTTAATCAGATAATGGTGTAGAGAAGTCGTAGTCTAAAGACATCTAGTGCATATATTTCAGTTATCCAAGCTTTTGTAATATCAGTTATCATTTATAAGCGATAAATAAATATAATACTAAAACCGCTAAAGATAATTTGTTTTAATCATCCAACAATCACTAATTATTGATAATGTCTCAACAGTATTCTTATTCCTACAATCGCATACGTAAAATTGAATGAGATTAATAATAATTATGAGTAGAGATTTTATTGTTTCATTAATTTTTGGATGGATGGACACACCCTTTTAGTTTCTTGGACTATTTTTAATAAGGTCTATTATACTGCTAATGAAAATATTGAACATTAAACCAGAGAAAAGAAATACTCTATTCATATTGAATTTGCGCGCCAAAATAAACTTAAAAAATTGAAAATATCTTCAACATTTACTTGAATTAATATTTTGTAAGTTTTGATTACTTTATACTTTGAAGATGTACGTCTACATGGTATGAGAAATACATGATTTTGATATAACTATTTTTTGAGTAAAGATATACATTGTAGAAGTAGCACACGTTTATGAGTGTCCTTCTTAACTCGAACCAAAACACGTGGATTCAATGTTCAAGAAACGAACAAGTTAAATGGTGTATATCTAGGTGACAGACTATTGTAGAATGTGGAAAACAAGAAGTTTAGTGAGGATATCTTTTCGGCTACTTCATTCTCCCGGAGAATAACCAATTTATTAGGCGATTACCACAATCAGAACAGCTGAGATAGTCTTCATTTACTGTATAACTATAACTTGATCATTCCATTAGTGTATAATTCTATATAAAATTAGCCTATACAAATAAAATACAGTAATGTAGTATTATTTGTCATCTTGACTATCTCAGATAGTCTTGGTTTGGTAGATTTATACTGATACTGGGTGATGATTGAAGGGGGAACGAAAATGTGAGCCATTGCAGGATTCGAACCAGATGAGTTGGGATAGTACCGAGTCACTGGTTCGAAACCTGCCATGGTTCAAATTTTCATTTCATTTTCCATCATCATCAAGTATCAATGGTATCATTTACTAATCTCCCTTTGGTTGACCGTTCAGACGAGGATTTCTAAAGGAGATATAAGTTTCAACCAGTTAACTCCGATTCAAACTCTGTTATGAGTATTGCTTTCTTCAGCAATTTTGACGAAAACTCACTTATGATCAGTAAACCAATAGATTTCAAAAGAAAAAAGGTAAAATGGTTGAAGATTGTTAGGGTAGAGAAATTCAATTCTTACTGAGAGTTGAAAAGCCTAACTGACTATTCATCTTTATATCAACCCTTTTGTTGTAATCAGTCATCCTTTTGGTATATTGTGCCAAGTTTGGCTGTAAAAATTTCTTGAATATCTAAAACGTACAACAAGAATGATCTTACGAAAGAGTTTTTTAGTAAAATGCAAATGAAAAAGTCCATGCAGTTCGTGGATTGCTACTGCATTCTTCTATTTTCTGTATATTACCTAAGAAATATGACAGCCAGGGCCCAAATTTCATTCACTACCCATCTGTGTTTGAGTGACCTGAAGAAAATTAACCAATTCCACAAGTTCTCTTTTTCCTTTGTGATAACTAGTTTTGTGTAAAAGAAAGCAATCAAGTCCATTCAGATGTAGATATACTCTAATCTGAGATTACCCTTAAAATGCAGTTAACCTAAGCTAAGAGGAGTGACTTCTGAAGTTGAGTATACTGTTGATATCATGTGGTAGGTAGAGAAACCACATGGTCATAAGATCTACTATTTCAAGAAATCTCTTTTTTAATTCCACTTCCTCACAATACTTGAAGCAGAGGACGTACAAAGTCATATTATCATGTAACTTTGAATTTCTCGTTGCTTGAAAGTATCTTAAAAGCAAGAGATGGAAGAAATGGTATTCGCATCCCCGATTGATGCATTTTCGAGACAACTCAATAAGCATGTTGATCTCTCACTAGAAGACAGGTACATCTAGCTGACGAGTCCCAAACAAGATGAAAAGTGTATCCTGCATTTCACTGCTGACAACTATCCATTATTAGTGTCAAAATCAAAAATACAGGCAATATCAAGGCATCCGCGTATGGACTCTTTTTCCAATAGAGATATCAGTTCAGGCCATTCAGAGACTGGATAATGCAAGCAATATCGTAGGTTATGCAACCTAATATGAGAAAATATGCACTGAATTTAACGAAAAATACCGACTGGAAACTTACAGATACCAAATACTCCGACGAAGATGTGTTCAACGCATCATTCCCCACTTACCTGAAGCCTCAATGCTACGTTTAGTTGGTCTGTCTGTGTTAAACGTTAACTTTTGGTTTGAATAGAGACTGAACATCAAGTTTTAAGGGAGGGCAAATGTCATCAAATCTACTTGGCTCAATCTATATATATATATATATATATATATATATATATATTATATATATATATATATATATATATATATATATATATATATATGTGACACTTGAGGCAGTCAGAAATGTGCTCACTTATAATCATGAACTCATCTTAAGAACCAGTGTAGGTCCAGGAAATAATTCTAGGTGTGGGGTCATGACAAACTTCCAAAGCCACCAAACTGCAAGACAAAATCGAAGCTGCAGGAAGGACTCGAAATAGGGTTTCTGATAACCCTTGTCATATCGTATATAGTTGTGTACTACTAGGAATGAATAGCACTCTATACATTTCAATCAACTAAAAAACTATGTTACGGATGTGTAGATCACTAGTTTATCATATTGAAATCAGAACGTATATAGGGCTTATTCATATACACAAACTCGATGTTAAACGCCGTCCAACTGACTTGTGAGTTAGAAAATCAAGAGGGCGAAACAGTCACTTAAATCTAATTAAAAAGTAGAGGATAATACGACAGTTTATGCACTGATGTTTACAGAAAGGCATTACACTCAAAGTGATACTTGAACTTTATAGATCACCAATCCCAAAATCCAAAAAGGAGCCCATCACCGGAAAGGAACATTATTATTTTTTGATAAACACCCTTTAGAGTTTATTCAAAGAGATTCATAAGCGAGTCATTACTGGTAACATTAGCAGCTCTTTCAAAAATGATTAGGAGATGAATAAAAGTTCTTCAGTTTTGTCGCATAAATACAGGAGATATTGGAGATTGATAGTTGTTTGATGTTCTCAGTGCTTTAAGGTTTGTTGTTGCATGATTTGTCATCAAGCTAGGAGATTCCATCAGTGCTTACATCGATTGGAAATTATCCGTGTAGTTGTTAACAGTGCTTGAATTCTAGTTATATCTAAGTCGACAAACTTACTTAAACAGAAGCTTTGTAGGTGTAAGTTCCAACAGATCTAACCGAGCAAAATACTTTATATAATGTATATGGTGTAGAATAAATAGGTCACTGCAGTCGATTGGGATTTTCTGAAATACTGAGGCATAAAATGTTCACAAACAATGGAATAAGTGTCATTTAAGATAAGTAATCATGTGAACGACTCGGCTGTTGCTCTGCAAGCGGTCGTTCATTATCACAAAACAAGGTGAAATGGGATAACAGACGATAGAAGGAATTGAATACTGAATCTGTGTTCACTGAATCAAAACTTGATGCATGCAACAGGAATGATTCATCACTCATCAGTGATAATTAAAATAATTCTGCTATCTTGAGGGGGTTGTGGAGATTTGGAAATATTTCAAGTTGTTGAAGGTCGCGGGTTCGATCCCTGCTGGTGGGGTCGTGGGTGCGCACTGCTGAGAAGTCCCATACTAGGACGAAACAGCTGTCCAGTGCTCCCAGGTTTCCTTTGTTCCTCCAACTGATGTCAGTCTTCGATGAATAACAACTTGAAATTCTGCTATCATGAAAACTGTAAAAAGCTACTGGATCAGACAAAAGATAGATTTATATTTGTGCAATTATTTTAATATTATGAACCATAAATTTTGTTCGGAAAGCCATCCAGTAATCACAGACTAACGTGATATAAAATTAAAATCTACCACAGTATCAAATGTTTACCCATGTATTAAAAGTACGGTCCTTATTAAGCGAATATTTGGTTTTTGATGTATCCAATGTCTTTAATATAGGTGTGAAACTTAAACACTATGGTACAATTTAATTCCATATTAGATTTGTTCATTTGATTTATAACAACACACAGTGATACAGTATTATTTACTTGATGATGTTTCCAGAATAAATCATTGCTCATAATCATATCAATGTGTAATCACACACTACATTCGACATTTGATTTTTACAGTTATGTCACCTCATATGATTTGCTTTTATTGATAGTAAAGTGTTCCATGTCTCTGGTATAGGTGTTGCCTCATTTCTGTTACATGTGTTCGGTTGAGTATTGATTCGATGAACGAAGATTCAGTAATCAATCTCCCTCTCTCTCCACCTAATTATATTGAACTTAGGTAAAATGGCTTTATCTCATGCTATTGCGTGATTGTGTGTTAATGCATGCATACGTACATTGCAATATCCGAGTCTCCTTCTAGATTATTGATCTTATTCGGGTTTGTCATTCTCTATTTATCTAAATTCGTATGTCCGACTATGCTAACTGTCGCCGACAGTCTAGTTTGACCTATGTATTGACCTCACAGTCATTATATGGGATTTATAGGTTAGGTTATTTTGCTTAATTGGTTCGATCGGATCCTTAAGGCAGCCGACAAGACAAGTGTTTGTAGATTTAAATGTCATCCTAATTCCAGCTGTGTTGAGGATCTTACTTAAAGTTTCTGATGTCTTCATTTCTTCTGCGACTAGTTATCTAAGAAGTCATCAGCAAAATTTCTGAAGTCACAGATGAACCAACACTAAGTATAGTATAAATTCTTCCACAAAGTTGTTACCTTTGGAAGTGGTAGCAGCTTCACTGGTCAATTTTTTGAAAGGAAAACATTTTTTGAGGTGATAATTATTACTAGGACTGATACAAGTTGTCACACCATCGATCCTAATCAATCAACACCTAATTTCGGGAATTTTATGTTTTAAGCCATAAACAGCTTCTGAATGAAATTTACATACATGCTGTACCATGTAGACACTGTGTAGACAGTACTCGTTATACAATAATCTATCAGAAACAATTTTCCTCTGTTTTTGATCGTGTCTTCTGAAAAGATATTACTTGTGCATCGACATATTCTACTTAATTCAAACTGTTGGATAGAATAATCAGATATTCTAGGCTTCAGTATAACGATGCCTAAAATCTCTGATTTTGTAAAAGTTATACTTCACTTAATTTATTGACAGTATTATCCAAAGTACACAGAACTATATTAAAAAAAAGGCCTCATAAATCTGGTCATCAATATATATATCGCTGTATTGATGCTAACCATGTTGTCTAAGAAGTCAATGTTAATCACCTTTTTTTTAAAGCTACTTACTGATATTTCTTTACATTTTTTCCAGGAATACATACAGTAGTCTTGTAATAACTTGCATATGAACTCATGTTTTACTAACTTGAAAATCATATCCAATGATGAATAGTAGTAAAGAGTGATCATTGATCACTGGTCAATTTTGAACTTTTATTCATCTATACCAAACAAAGTAATTATAAGATGTTTACAATGTCTGAAAGAAACTAATCCAGAGTATATGATGAAAATGAAGCCATGTTCACAAGAAGTTGGATTGTAATGGACAGTGATAAAAATTCTATTTTATTCCCTTTTTCTTGTCAGACCAAGTTAATGTAATAAAATGTTACAATCCTATAAAACTACTCAGTGGTTATATTCAGTCAAAGCTTTTACAAGACGCCAAAAATTTAAAACAGTTTATGTCAAATTACAAGTAGTATAATATGATTATTTTAATTTAACATGCTTTTCTTCAGTAAATAAAAGTATACTTGTCAATATTATGTTGAATAATATCAGATATTATATCAATGAATCCAAATAACAAGGTCCTTTAACTTTTAGCATATTGCTTGTTAATATATCTTCATTTTGGATGTATCTATACACAAGCTACTAGAGACTAGTGTTTCTTGAAGTAATTACACAAGAAAAATTCCAACTCCTTCAGTTGGAGCTAGTTTAACTGATAGTTGTTGTATGATCAGTTTGAAAATGATGATGAAAACTTAACTGCCAGAATTCAGACACTTTTTAAAACTACTCCCTTTGAGATAGATTACTGTTCACTAATACTATCTACATAATATACTTTTTTTCAGTATGTCGATGCCATTTCAAATCTCTATGGAAAGTGTAGTTCGCCTAATTGATAAACAGTAAACTTGAATCCAGATATACTGTAAATTTTTATGGATTATTCAGAAACTGCTTAAAAGTCAAAGCAGCTATCATTAATCTGTATATAATGCCTTAACAAGTAAATGTGTGATCAGATTGTTCGAAATGTATAGCGCTAATACATCACATTTTTCAGATAATCTACGTCTTCTAATTACATTATCCAAATTCATAAAAGGGACTAATTGTTTCAAATTCTTGAAAAGAAGGCTCCCGCCAAACACTATCAAAAGGTTAAATGAACTTGTTAGCCTCAAGTGTAAAATAGCATCTGAAAAGGTGAAGTTGGAGTTTTACAAATCTTGTATTTCAAGTCACACTTTTCCCAGACATTTTTATAAAACCTTACGTTTCACAAAATTGCAACCAAATATCTCAAACCTCGTTCGACTCGCTAGATCTCATATTGATAGTTGCAGTGAGAAGTTAAATGGATTAGTCGAACTTCATGTTCATTCTTCATGTGTACTATCTGATATTTCATTAATTTGTCATATCAAGTTCGTCAATTTTTGTAGTTCTGTCATCATTAAATCGAAGGAGAAGACAAAACAGAAGCTGTCAAAATCTTGTACTAATGAGTCTCATGTTATCTCATTCCCAATTAATCCAGATAAATATGTGACTAATGTATCGTCTATTCAACTTTCGACGTGTGAGAAGGAGGCGCTTTCCCTTGGATTCAGTTTTTCGGTTCCCCACACGAAAGTTTCGGATTTGGCTATTGATGCCCAATTTGAAAGTCTTTATGATCAGTTATTTCCCCTTGTTCCAACCTCCTCAGATAATCAGAGTTGGTTTAAGGCTAAGCTGGTGGATATTGCCCATCAGTTCCATAGTTCAGGCCCAAGACAGCGAAGTATCCTAACTTCACAACATTTCAAAGCCCTAAAAGGACTTCGAAATAGATCTGATATTATCATTCTCAAACCCGATAAAGGGTCCGGTGTGGTTGTGATGGACAAATGTGATTACAAAAACAAGATGATGTCCATCCTTAGCGATGAAAGTAAATTTATGGCTGATGTTCCATCAGACGACCTTAGAAAATTAGAATGCAAAGTAACATCTAGTCTAGTAAAACTCCTGAATATCAATGTTATCAACAAGGAAGAATTTGCTTCCCTCAAACCAATGGGGTCTGAGCTACCTAATCTGTATGGATTGCCTAAAATTCATAAAACAGATAATCCTTTACGTCCTATACTCTCCATGTTCCGTTCACCTACACATAAAGTGGCGAAATGGTTAGCAAAAACTCTAATTCCTATTCGAAATGATTTATGTAAGTTTTCTTTAAAAGATACTTTTGAACTTGTTAATTATGTCAGTGATATTAATATCAAAGATAAGAGATTGTATTCATTTGATGTCAACTCCTTATTTACTAATGTACCCCTAATTAAAACCATTGACATTCTTTGTGACCATATATCTTCCAGTAATCCTTCTTTCCCTATCCCCTCAACGTGTTTGAGAGAGCTGTTATTATTGTGTACCGATAAAGTTCATTTCACATTTGAAGGTGAACATTTTCGACAAATAGATGGTGTGGCTATGGGAAGTCCCTTAGGACCATTGCTAGCTGATATTTACATGTCACACATTGAGGGCTTGACCGGCGATCTCATCAATAAAGTTACTCTCTATAAAAGATATGTCGATGATATAATCGTCATATGTGATAAGCATGAAGATGCAACATGTTTGTTAGAAAGACTTAACAACGTACAAAACAACATAAGCCTGACAAGTGAAGAAGAAAAAGAAAACCGTCTGCCATTCTTGGATATACTCCTAAGTCGTAGAAATGATGGTTCAATAAAACGGTCGATCTACAGGAAACCTACTTGGACAGGTCAGTATTTAAGTTTCCATAGCTTTTGTCCAACCCAATACAAGCGAGGTTTGGTAATTTGTCTATTTAAAAGGATCGAGCGTATTTGTACGGAGGACTCAATGGATGATGATATCAAAATACTAACGGAAACATTAGTGGAAAATGGATATCCATTGAAGTTCATAAACCGCTGCAAAAATCAGCGAGGATTCAAACCTGATCTGTGCTCTGTTTCGAAGAAATGCGTTTACATCGCGTTACCATACAGAGGAGAATCTAATAGCATAATATTAAAACGAAGGTTAAGGTCTGCTGTTAGCAAAACGTACTATGCAGCTAAGCTTATCATAGTTGAGAAGACCAAACACCTGCTGCTACCTAGACCTCAACGCTGTATAAACGATTGTGTCACATCCCATTGCGTTTATAAATTTACATGTGTGTGTGGACAAACATACATAGGGAGGACGAATCGTGATATGCACTTGAGGGTAGGGGAACATGTTCCAAAGTGGCTACGAAAGCAGCTGGATTCACAAACATTGATAAGCGCAGATGGCAGACAACCATCATCATCCATTGCGAAACATATCATTGATAAGAGTCACAGAATTGATATCAAGACAGCCTTTACAATTTTGTACCGAAACTGTCAGGGGCGTATACTTAAGTTTGTTGAGGCGCTAGCCATAAATAAATTTAACCCCCCATTGTGTGTGCAAAAACAGTTTGTCCTTACATTAAGCCTACCTTGGTAATGCTTATTTTATCGTATTACCAAGATTGTCTTCAAGTCTTATCTTTTATTCCTCTCATTATCTTTCTTATTATTGAATTCCTTTATGTCATATGTGTCCTTCCCCCACTTCCAGTTTTCATATATAAATTGCCTTAACAAGTAAATGTGTGATCAGATTGTTCGAAATGTATAGCGCTAATACATCACATTTTTCAGATAATCTACGTCTTCTAATTACATTATCCAAATTATTTCTTTATATTTTGCACCCTTTTCTGCAATGTACATCAAATGTGTGATAAAGAATCCTTCTTCTAAATTTCTGATGAACAAGTTACTATTCATCGAAGACTGACATCAGTTGGAGGAACAAAGGAAACCTGGGAGCACTGGACAGCTGTTTCGTCCTAGTATGGGACTCCTCAGCAGTGCGCACCCACAATCCCACCAGCAGGGATCGAACCAGCGACCTTCAGGTTCCGCGACCAGCGCGTTACCATTGAGCCACTGAGTCAGAATTCAATGCTACATATTTCCAACTTCTGTTAGCTCACGATATAGCGCAAACCGCCACCCAATGTCATCGTTGAGTATTTGTCCTCGTGCTATATCGTGAGCTAAAAGAAGGTGGAAATATGGAGCATTGGATTCTGACTCAGTGGCTCAATGGTAACGCGCTGGTCGCGGAACCTGAAGGTCGCGGGTTCGATCCCTGCTGGTGGGGTCGTGGGTGCGCACTGCTGAGGAGTCCCATACTAGGACGAAACAGCTGTCCAGTGCTCCAGGTTTCCTTTGTTCCTCCAACTGATGTCAGTCTTCGATGAATAACAACTTGATAAACATTCGTTTTCACCTTTGATAAAATTTTTGCAAGAATAAAAACCTCCTAGTGAATCTTTTGAAGAAGTATTCAGATACCAGTCACTCATTTAATCGATAAAATTATCACTTTCTATTTAAACTAAGTCATTGTATAGTTATTTTAATCGACAGTGTATTCCTAAGCGTATCATCTTCCACTTCATTTGTATATTCCTTTCAAGGGGATTAGTAATCTTCTACTAAAAAAAACTTTTTTTGACTTCTGACTAGCAACACTATTTATTAGGCGTGAAGGAAACTCTACAAATCTAGATAAATGAGTTTTAACACATATCGATAATATTAACGTAGGTAGGAAGAAGAAAACTATGACTACAGACCTCTATACCTAATGTGCTTGGATCAATGTTATATTACCAGTGTAGAATATTGAACAGGAAACGGTATAACTAAATAATCTATCCAGTTCATTAATGAATTCATACCCCCTGGTAGCTACCTTTTTACTCCATTCCAGCTGACTTAGTCAGGCAAAGGGTTTATCTATATGAACAGTTCAGTGGTGAGTATCCGATAAGGCCACCGAATTTACTGTGTTGAGTACTAACCGAAGTCTTGTAATGTTCCTTATGATGCAGTCAAATATATACAAAAAATTATATCCTGTGAGGAAAACTAAACACTATATGGTGATGACAATAATAATAGAGCGGGTGATGACATAAGCATTTATGATTATAATAACAATTGAAGTGCGAATGATAACAAATAGATTATGTAATATATGGAATGGTACATAGAGAGTATATAACTCAGAAGGGGGTGAAAAAATTGTTGAAAATGGTAAATCAATTAAGTATTATGTAATGGCATTAGACAAATTGGACAAGATGAAGTCAATGTTTTCTAAAAGGATTAGGACAATTAAGTGAAACAACACCGGAAACTAGTTGAAGTGAAGGCGATTATAATAACAATAATAGTGATAAAGGAAGGATACAAAGGTTAAATTAACAAAGTGGGAGGGGGAGCTAATGGGGTGGGAAAATGTTATGGCCATGATAAAGACAGTGACTGCACGTACTTCTTTTGTACACACGGATCAGGTCTTAGTTCATGAATAGCTAAAGCCTCCGCTGTTTTAAGGAGTTGGAAACGAAGAGAACGTGGGAAGTTTGGGCGAATTTGATAAATAATTTCAAAGTCATCGTCTGGATTTGTTGTGTGATGGAAGTCAATCAAATGTTCTAGAATCGAACTTCTAACAGACTTTCTTTCACCTTTATAAAACCAAGCAGGAACATGTTCTCGTATACGTGTAGAAAGCATTCTCTGGCTACGGCCGATGTACCTTGCTCCACAAGAGCAGGTGAACTGGTAGATGCACATAGAGGCGGCCAAGAGGCGGCCGCTAAATCTCAGTTATCATTGGTGATTATTTTGTATTTTTTTGTTTTAAAGTTTTGTATATACAGCCTACACACAGTCTTTCTAAATTTCATCTAAACATTATTTCATTCAATTTAATTATTATTAGAACTCTGATCAAAATTTGCATTAACTGACATTGATCACAGGAAATGCACAATAATCTTGAAGTCATTAATAATAATCATGATAGCTTTACTCTAAACAATATGTTTGATATGGTACGAAGTAATAAACGAAAAAAAAATTTATTCCTATGACAATATTTTCAAAACAAAATCATTATGGCGTCTGAATGATGTTCATAATACCATCATCAAAGGTAATAATGGAAAGTAGCCAATTTGAATTTGGTTTAGCGTTCGGTGTTTAGTGGTGATGGTTCATTCAACTAGTAGAAGAATGTACTATTCGTGATAAATATTTATAGAATAAAAGTATGATGTATTTTAGTGTATTCAACAGCCGATTTCCGTCTAATATGACATTTCTACTTTGAAAAAAAAACGACTAGTTCAGAGTATTTTAAAAATCCGCAAAAGTATATGACAAGTTTGGGGGATATATTTAAGAGATTAAAATAAACTGTAAGGGAGGAATCTGATATAATATGTCCGGTGAAAAATTTCATTGGTAGCCCAAAGTTCAAACAGGCCATTGATATTTATTCCATATCACGATGTAACAGTATTAATGAAATATTTCTTTACTCTGAATTAAACTGAATCGCTTGCTTTCTATATGATCTTCTCCTTTGTGATATTACTAGCCAAAAAACTAGCTAAGAATTATTTCTTTTGGATGTACTGCTGAAGAATGATTATACGGTTCTTCAACAAGAAAAGGAATTTTATGAACACTTTGAAATCCTTAAAAAGCGGAGAATATCCACTGATAATTACTATCCCACTATGAACTGATAAAACCAATGAGTGAAAGTTAATACGAAGTTAAGTAAACAGGTGATAACTGATTAGCTTCTCTACAAGAGACTGTTTTCCCAATAATAGACAAGTAGCCTATAATTTTATATTTTATTCTTCAGTAATTATTTGAGTCATAACATGAAGTAAAAGATTTTATGAAATTTAAAGTTCCTTTCACACAATATTACACAGTCTTTGTCTCAGAATTATCCACTTCTGTAGTGCGGCAGACTACCTGTAAGAGTGTGGTAATTAAATGAAAGTTGTTATTCATCGAAGACTGACATCAGTTGGAGCAACAAAGGAAACCTGGGAGCACTGGACAGCTGTTTCGTCCTAGCATGGGACTCCTAAGCAGTGCGCACCCACGACCCCACCAGCAGGGATCGAACCCGCGACCTTCAGGTTCCGCGGCGGCGCGTTACCATTGAGCCACTGGGTCAACGATGACATTGGGTGGCGGTTTGCGCTATATCGTGAGCTAACAGAAACTTGAAATAATTCCAAATTTCCACAACCCCTCAAAATTTAATTAAATGAAAACTTAACTAAACCGTCTGAATTCCATCATTGTAGCTTAAAAGGCGTAATCAGTGTTCTGACTTCAACAAAGTTGTTTAGGTTCAATGTTATTCAAGACAGCAGGTTTTAAAATTATTATTTGAACAATATTATTTCTATGAAAACTTGGTAGTTATTAACCGGTCATAAAGGGTGCAGATATAGGAAAACGAAGAGAAAATTGAGTGAAGAAAGATCTTCATTTCGTTCTTCATCGTTTTCTAAAACTGTACAGTCGCATTTGTATAAATCCAAAGTAGACAATAGTTTCTTCTTGAACAGAAGGTTAAGCATAGTTTCGTAATTATAGTAGTATTTAACATTAAAATAAATCTATAGGACGTTCCAACTGAAGAGGAATTCAAGACTTCACAGGGTAAAAACTTACATTAGATGTAATTTGTATTTAAGTAGGTTACAGTATTCGTGTTGTTGCTTGTATCATATCATCGTTTGTTGGACCGAATCTTTCGGTTTCTGATGGTATATGGGCTCCCGTGCGGATGCCTCGATAAAACCGTGTAGTTCTAGTTCTAGTAAAGATGGATAGTGGCTAGCAGTGCAATCCGGGATGCGCACTTCGTCCTATTTGAACTCAGCTTGATGCATCTGCCTCCCAGTGAGTGATTTTGTTCCGGTGGGAACAGTATGTTTGAAATGAAATAATTTCAACGTTTTACACGGGAGTCTTGTCCCAGTTTTTTTAATTTTTTATTATTTCCCTGAAGAAGCCAGGACTAGATTTTCACGCGAAACCTTGGGCTTATTTCATTTCAGACACGTTATGATTTACACATATACAAACTATGTCTAATGTCAACCTTTTAATCAATGCCCAATATCTGTCATATTATTCGGTCAAATCTTGGTCATAGTTCATATAAAAAGTTAAAACCTGTAGGTAGATGAAAATAGTGATGTATGAGTGTGTGTGTGTGTGCATGATAATAGTAATCTGAATAATTATAGTGAAGCCATAAAAAATAGAGGAAGGGTTGAAACAATGGCAAGATGAGAGATTAAAAATAATTTTTCTGCATACAGAGATGTGGTATGACTTGGCGAATTTAAAGTGATTCTCCTGTGTACACCATTCGATAACATACTTCATTTGAACCATCCCTTCTCACTCTGTAAATGAAACTCAAACCAGATTCTAGTGAGCTATCTGACCAAAATTAAACAAATCTCAAGAACTGGACTCGTTATTGATTTGCACTTCATCGTCAACAATCATGAAGGATAGTGGCTGAGATGCTTATATAACTAGTTCTAAAGGGGCATCGGAATTTTGGAAATGTGCAGTTAAGTAGCCAAAACGTACTCTGGAGTCACTCCCTGAATACATAAGCTAATCCGCAGCTTAGTATAAAACAATGTCATGCTTCGAAGTTTTGACACCCGATTCTTCTGGGTTTCTACTGTCGTATTACCCGTGAAATCAACATATGTAGATAAAGTTTTCTTCGGAACTACGATCGAATGCTCCAAAAGCTGTTTAATTTCAAGTTTTTCTCGATAAATCTGAATCGATATTTACTCCATGTGATTATTTACCAGAATTTGTTCGATTCATCATTATCAGTGTCATTTTAGCAGATTCTTATGATCCTTTACCACAAAGAATGAATCAGATATCTCTCTCTAATTAGTGGCTTCCAACAATGGAAATTCGTGGTTTTTTCATTCCAAGTGATTTTTCTGCCTGCCGATCTCTGATGGGCATCATTCAATGTCCGTTTTCATAGAACATTCAGAAAATGAAATTCTGAGTTGCTTTTGATTTTTGATGTGAGATTGGTCTACTGGACTCACACCATAAACCTTGAATATCAGTATCTTCATCAGATATATCCCATATATAGGAAGATACTATCCCCAACCAAGTAGAACATAAAATTCTCTAAGTTGGCCACAAAGCCATAAGTCAGCAGCAGGTTAGAAGATAGCTGCACTGGACACCCTTCCTTTTGATTTTACAGTTCGTTGTCTAACTTAGATTGAGTGTAAAAAGCACAATTCAGAAACAGTTTTTTTATAAAATGGTTTGGAATACCAGTATCAAAATTTGTCTCCAGTAGAACAGCATCTTAAACAGATGGTTTCTGTAACTGGAACATGGCTAAAGGGAAGAATCTCATCTACGGAGAACGTCCTTCATACCAGATACAATGGCAATATCTACCGAGTTAGCAGAGTCTATACCAGTGCTTTTATCAGGGCATACCATGAGGTCTTTATTTTTCAAGATATCGTATAGATGCTCCTTTGATAGCGAATGATTATGACATGGTTTTTTGTTAAGTTGCTGATGACAGCGATTCAAGACAGTTACTTAGAAACATTCAACTCTCTTTTGCGAAACTGCTAGGAGATCATTCACTTGATTGACCAGACTTTCAGACTAGACCTGTATGCCAAGGTCATTAACATTTGTTGAAGGATCGTGAGATTTTGTACTTAGAGATAATCCTGTCATTTTTACAGAGGTCAAAAATGTACTGGAGCAATTGAACACATGTAGTTTTCTTATGCTCTTGGAAGACAAGAGTAGACCTCTACTAGGTTAAGACACTTTATCAACTTGAAACTCACGTCGTTCCATAGACGTTTTGGTACTGTCATGATGTAATCTATAAAATTTACACTCTCTCAATGACACATCAAGTTCCAATAAAGAAACGTAGAAAGATTGTTTGCTTTGTGTAAAGATTTGTAGATAAAATTAAATGTAGACAATAACCTAAATTTATTGGAAACAATAAACTACATCTAAATAGATAACTTTTTAATTGCGCAAGGAATACTTGATTTATTGTAATTTTTTTATTCTGTACCTTTCACATGTTGACCCATGCAACCAGAACCTATTCAAAGCTGAAAAAAGCGTAATTATATACTTTGATTACAGCTTCATCAGGTTCCATACTTAAATAAAGTGATTTAGCATTGAAAAAGTGATTGGATCATCCATAAAAGACAAATTCTTACCACTTTTGGTAGATAGTTGAATATTTGAAGAGTAACCTTAAGGAAACACTTGATGTCCACTTTATTATCAGTATTGATTCAATGTGATATCCTTGACTTTCTGTTGTGTCAGCAACTGGGGGCAAACGTTGCTTAACCAATTGTAGAAGAAGCTTAGCTGCAAACCGGAGAGGAAAACTTCTACAGTAGTATTTGAATTTTGAATCGTAAGCTGGTATCAAGATATGAGGGTATCTTCCTTTAAGACGTTTTGTTGTCTCGTCAATATGGCTTTGAACCAAAAACTGACCGTGATAGTTTGAGAAATTTTTAGTATTACGTAGATGATATTCATTACTTTGTGGGCTTCATTTGTCATTGAATGCAAAACGTGACAAATACATTAGCCCGTCTTCTTTCAAAATACACTAACTTATCAGCTGATAGCCTTACTCATCATGAACTGACATCATTTGAAGAAATACTGAAAATCTGGGAGCACTGAACAGCTATTTCGTCTTAATTCAGGAATCCTCAGAAGCGCACATCTATGACCCTGCCCCAAGAGGCCAAACCTGAGATCTTTAGGTTCTGCAGCTAACACTGGGTCGGAGTTCAATGATCCACAGTTTCCAACTTCTGTCAGTTCAAGGTAAAGCGTGGTCTCCAACCTGAAATCAATAAATAAGTCCATATAAACCTCCAAATGGGATTAATTTAGTGCTCATTAATGACTTCCTTCGAGAGGAAATTCGCAAAGTAATAATAGGAGGACATGGCTGGTGGGGTTAAACAAGTCGGACATGAAGACAGTTACTCAACGACGACAGTGGATTTAAGCCGCACTATATCGTGAAGTGAAAGAAGTTTGAAATGTGGACCATTGTATTCCGACCTAGTGGCTTAATGGTAAGGTGCTGGCCACGGGACCTGAAGGTTCTGGGTTCGATCCCTGTTGGGTGGGGTAATGGATGCACACTGGTAAGGAGTCCTATAGAAGAACGAAAAAGCCGTCCAGTGCTCCCAGTCTTCCACTGTTTCTCTGACTGTTGTCGGTCCATGATGACCAACAACCTGAAAACAGCAAATAAATCCCCCAAATCCTCCACATATCCCTACATTCAATACATTGAATACCTACACATGGTGAGCAAAACTTATCTCAACCTATTCGCCTTAAGAAACCTGTCGATGCTAATATCTTAAGTAGCATTTGCCGTCTCTTGGTTATGTAGATACATTGTTGATGGGTTTCAAAAGTATTTGATGCCCAGAATACTTGTCAAGTGTCCACAACTATTCCGTATCATAAATAATTTTTCTATATTTCTCAGTTGAAAAAAAGACTCCGTAAAAATTTTCCCATCTTGTATTGCTACTTCATGATTTATTCTAGAAAGAAATAACAGTCACTTTAGATTTTATGTATAGATAAGAAAATACTGACATAATATAGCATGTTGAGAGAATTTCAAATGAAATCCTTAGGTATTAGAAAAAGTATTCACTAGTAAATGGATTGAGCATAAGATTTCCTGTTGATTTCTCTCTCTAGGAATGCAAAAATAACTAACTGACACATTTATGTTAACCTGGCTTTAACTTATGTCAATCAAATTTGCCATTTATATTCAACAGGTGTAAGATAGCTAAACTGAAGTGAGACTTTATGTATTTAAATTCAACAAAGTCAACAATTTGGAATCCAGCAATAATATCGAATACTTCAGAACTGGGTAACATGGGTTCTGACCTCAGAGACTCAAATTAGGTCTTAGTGATGAATAAAAAGGCATCTCTACCGTTTACCTTAAAACCTTTACCATTAATTGGATTGCGTAACAATACTGAATTTAATAGCTGACAACAGATTGAAATCTGTTAGCGATTCACTCAGTAGTAAGCTATTAATTACTTTAAAGTGTTTGATCATCGTATCATGCATGATCAGATTAACACAACTAAACCATGTGATTAATTCAGTCATTGTTTCCTTCCTGAGTAATAACAATCGAAACAGTTAACTCAAGCGGCCTTCTCGATATCCTTCTTAACTTTAGATCTCTATAGATTAGGTAATAATTTAATATCCTAGCCTAAAATAACCACCCAGTTAAAAGGAAATATGAAGGTTAAGAATATGCTTATCGGTTTGGTCTTTGCTGTAACAATGTTCAGATAACTCCACGTGGGAGTTATATAAATGTTTAATATGCATGCAAAACACTAGTATAATTCTTGGATAGGGTCAAATTGTGGGAGTCAAACTTTTGAAGAAAAAAATGTATTTCCTGTAACCCCGATTTAACAACTTAGCATTTTCCTTCTTTTTTTTATCCATAAACTCTTATCTCTATCCTAACAAAACTTTTTACATTCTAATGACAAGAAATCAGGTCAATTGATTTTAGAAAGAAATTACAATTCTTTTACTGTTCCTAAGAAAGAGAAAAAAATATGACTAGAGGAATATGGGAACATAGATGAGATTTGAAGGGGAAAAAAATCACTTTAAAATGATCAACAATATTACCTACACATAGGCAAATTATTAAATTTACGTTGAATTGCATATCCATAGGGAGTTACAATGAAAATTGAACCTTGTTCTAATTAACTGTCATAAATTTGAAAATAAGTTAAGCTCAAACAAGAGGATCTCTGAAGGTAGCTTAAAGACGTAATTATTTACTCACGGTTGACTTGAATGAAAGTCTGTGAAAAAGATTAAACTTTTTGACTTCTATATCAGTGGAATCAGTTCTATTGAGTTGAAAATAATCAACCACATTCAGTTTTTGATCAAATGGCCTTTGAAATTGAGACTGATAACAAAAGTGAAACGTAAATAGGAAATTCAACTACTGTTTTGTATAAATATCAAAATATTTAGACAAAAAAATGCAATTTGCCTATAACCACCAGTACCTGTCTACTAGAACTGATGCAGTTTTGTCAGGGCTTCCGGAGAGTTGTCATATGAATAGACGGAAACTAGTGGTGTTCATCAAGGATGTCCGCTGTCACTGATCCTATTGGACTTCGTTATAGATGTGCTAATGAATATAAGCTTAGGTACATCTGACTACACAGAGATTGATCTACTCCCTGTAGGTCATCCGGTTAACTTGGGCTTTACAGAAGGAGTTGTCATGCTAGACAAAAACGCTGACAAAATGCAGGGTCCTTGAACACGTTGAGTAAAAATTCATATATGTTTGGAATGCGTTTCTCACCTGTCAGATGTAAGATGATGCTCTAGGACTTGTCTGTAACTACACTCAGTTTATACTAGGGAGTGAAGTAGTGGAATGCGTCGGCTACTTCACTTACTTCGGAAGCTGTATCATTTTGAACGGAGTAGTTGCTGATGAAATCTCATCTCGGTTACAGAAGGCATTTGCGTCACCTATAAGGCTGAATGACTAAGTACTCAACTACCTTTTAAAGAACGAGTATATTGTACTACAGACCGTTCTGTCTTGCTATACGACTATGGCTACTGAAAGTAGATGTGAAGAGATTACAAGTCCTTGATCACAGACGTCATTGTAGAATTGATCGCGTTTGGCGAAATCATCTTATGAGCAACGCTGAGGTCGGGCAAAGGGTGCTAAGCAACAGTTACAAATCGACTGATGAGGTTGTGAACCTTAGTGGAGTGAAATGGCTTGGACATATACAACGAATGCCTAGCCACTATTTACCTCGATTACTATGCTAGAGGAACCTGGATTAGGGTGGAAGAGGGTTTAAGGAGACCAAACGAAAACGTAGCACCAGCCGATGAAGACTCTTACTGTTAGTTTCAGCTGTGTGGGAAGATGTAGACTGTCTGGTTGCAGTCCCCGAGAAGAAGGGAATCAGTGGTTAAGGGCTCTTGGCGACATGGCTGAAAATCGGTCACAATAGCGCAGAATTATTCACTATCTGATGTCTTCTAAAGCTTGAATATTCGCACTGACGTTTATCTTTGAACTGTGTATTATCTCACTCAACTTTGCCCACTTTGATATCACTCTCTTTATACTCACTTTTCTTTGTGTACTCCTGTGAAGTGTGACAACTTGAACTGGTGCGATTGTGTGCAAGGATCTACGTTAATTTTTCAGTCAGTGGGTATTGAACTATTAAGTTAATTGATAATTTTAGGCCTTGACGAAAAAAATGACCAGCAGGTGCTTCGCAAAATTCGTTTTAACTTTTGAACAGTGGAGATTGGTGTCAATAGTTTTGTAATACTCAATATATTATAATCCTAAAAATCTTGATAGAGAAACTGTAGTATGCAGACAGAGTTCAAAAGAGAAATAAACAGTGTAGATTTTTAAGAAGCATAATTTAAAGCACCGCCATGTTATCATGCCCCAAGGTTTTTGAAGTATTTGAAGTGTTGCTGAGATACATTTCTGTGTAAAACTTTTGGCCACAAACGCAGGTACTTGAAAAGTTTAGGTTTCCATCAGTATCGCTCAAATCCCTGAACAGCATCACATATGCAAGATTTCAAATAAAAGTTTATTTATTGACATCGTTGTATTAAAGTCGTTAGAGAGAACTGCACTGTTCAGCTGTCTTCTGAATGAAGTCATCAGTAAAAACACACGACTAATTCAGACTGAAAAAAGGTAAATAAATACCTCCTACTATGATTCTGATAGTTTAACTGCTTTTTCAGTTCTCTTTCCTTTGATATAGTTTTCAGCAGCAGTTAGGACATCATATTTAATGCTGTTTTATGACTCAGTGAATAAAGGACTTTCCATTGGTACTTTTAGAAATCTCTCATAAGCCAAAGAGCGTACCGATGTTCCATTGCTCCCGTGCTCCCTACTTGGTTTATTTTGTAGGGTGCGGCTTTTTGACTTCTGGTCACATTACTGATTTTTGATTGTTTCTCCTCAGTCAGTGGTTTGAAATGTTATACGCTTGAATCCTATCAGTTATATGAAGATAAGCTCAACTACTCTGTGATATTATGTCGTTTATCAGTTCAAATTTGCTCGATATGAGCGATTAAATTACCTTGACGCATGTATCTGTTTCATGTCTAAACAAATTATGTTGTGAGTAGAACAAGAATATTTGCAAAATATAATTACAAAACGTGAGCACCAGGGTAGAATGTTATTCCGCATTAGATGTGCTTATTGATACAGAACATAGTGACACAGTATTATATACCCGATAACGCTTTAGGCAGAATTGCTTATACTCATATCACTTTGAAAATGCCTTCCTCCTAAACAAATGAAAAGAAAATAATATGTTGAATGCATCCAAATGCATCTAACTCAATTCATTTTACGTATTGTGTTTCTCAACCTAGCTACCTGTTGAATTTCTAAGGTCTTAGACTTCAGATAAAGAAAACATATTTCGGTATTACACGTGTCAGACAGATCTGAAGTTACCACTTAACAGTTCACATTGATGCACCACAAATTAGATTGGTAATGCACATAGGGGTAAGACGAAAGACATTTAAATGGATCCAAATAGTCAAGTTTCAAAGTTCATTAGGTAAGACATTATGATTGTGATGAAGATAGAACGAGCATTTAATTGCATCCCTACTATCGATTTTTAGATATATCATAAAGGATGTTTAATAATTGGGCTTAATTATCATGTGAATCTTGATCTGATAGTTTTTTTCTTTACAAGAATCGGAGATTTCGTGAAATGGCAGTATAGCTTGATCTGTTGACCTTCAAATTTCTTCAGCTGACATAGAGAGTTGGGGTAGATGGTGTCTCATCGTGCATGCATTACTTTCTAGCCATCTGAGTCAGCGAAGGTTTACAGACTCATCCACTGACTTACTTCTTTTATCTACAACCCTGTATCTAACTTCTACTTCATAATATTTCAACTATATTGTAAGTGAGGTCACGACACCTTGATAAATCTTCCTAACTTTTCTTATATGACAGTGGACTGACATGTAATTATTCTTGTCCACTTTAAACCCCAAGTAAATTCACTTCAATACACTGAAGTTCGTTAGTTTCAAAGTAGTTTTGTACATTGGTTATTTCAGATTTTAAACAAGTTACGAGAAAATGACAAAATATAGCGGATTTGTATTATTTTCTCTTCTGGATTCTTCTTCTACCTACACTCAAGTAAATCATCACAAGAAATACTCAAGCAGTACCGAGGTATCCGCATAGGAGCCCGTCTGTCACAAAGGTCGGATAATTTGATTTAGTAAGACAGTGGAGAATTACAAGCATATCAGTTTACAAGAGATAGCTATCGTGCTTGAGTGGCCTAGTTGATAACACCTTGGCATTTGAAGCTATGGGTACGAGGTTAGAGTTTCAGTGGGAACAACGTCATTCATTGGGATGCAGGTATTTCCAGCTGAAGAGTCCAAAGTAGGACAAAACGTGCATCCTGGATTCTTCTGCTAGCCACACCCAAGTAAATTACCATAGTAAGTATTCAGGCAATATCAAGGTACCTGGGTAGGAGCTCATATGCCAGTAGAGGTTGAATAATTAGATCCAGTAAAACAAAGGAGAATAACAGGCATATTAACAAATAGTAAGTTTCTGTTCAATTGGGTGATATTATCCTTTTCAAATAATTCTCTGAAAATCAGTTATTAGTTTTCATAATCCACTTTTCTTCACGAGGTCGGGCAATTCCATCCAGTATAACAACGGGCAATTACACGTGTCAACCAACACCTGATACCTGTTGGACAAAATGTGTCTCTCATGCCTGAGTGACCTAGTGGGCAACGCTCTGGGATTTGAAGAGAAGGGGGAACAATATCACTCTCTGAGGTATAGGTACACCTAACTGAAGAGTGTTAAGGAGGATGAAACGTGCTTCCTGGATTTCATTTCTAGCCAACAAGCATAATACTTTTATCTTGGTTGTATTGTGTTCTCTGAGCTGAGAGAACACAATACAACCAAGACCATCCACTTGAGCTACCAATATTCTCCATTATATAACTTTTATTCCTTATCTAAATTCCTACTACTAATTAGTGATCATCGGTAGAATGAAATCATCACTTCACTTCTTTTAGATAAGCAAATTTTGTCAATTGTTGAATTTGACATTTTTTCAACAGCTTTAAGGTTAGTTCCGCAAAGTCAATTAAGCATTTATTTATTTGACGTGATATGACATACGATTCGACAATCGTTTACGAAATCTCCACACTGAATTATTCATGAAATGAACATCATGTTCAGTCATGTGTTAACTTAGCTCCCTTTTTAATAATGTCAAGTCTAGTATTCAATGTTTTACTTGTCAAAACATTATTAGAAGAAGAAAATTAAACAGGATGTAATTTTACCCATAGACTATTTAAAATGTATGTACTCAAAGCAGGTTGTAAATATATACTTTTTCTTATCTGTCTTCCAAACAAACATTCTCCACTTGAAAAGGATTACAATAATATTTCTATAGGCTAACTAAATCACAATAGTAGTATATACAGAGACATGTTTTAACAAGTATTATTTTTATATAAAAAGTATTGTTGATTAGCATATTCAGTCACTTATTTATTTAATTATTATTTACATTTGTGTGAGAAAAAGTATGCTAAAAGAACTGAAGTCTTCAATGAATTTTTATTTCATTTTTTTTTATGTTGAACAATAGAGATTTGAATGAAATATAGCATAGATGGTGCTAAAGTTACACTTATATTTATCTCTATTGTTTCTTAATATCAGGTGTTGAGTATATGAAAGAAATCAGTAGAAAGTCTTCGATTTTCACCTTGTTAAAGTTTATGAAACTTTATAGAAACTGTTTAGAATCTCATATTACAATTATTGTAAAATTCATCTCCTTATAATATTATCAGTTTTTAGATCGAGCAGACTGATGTAAGTAACTCTGTAACTGAACAATTATCAATGGGGGACTTTCTAGCAGGCTACATGGTTGGAGTTCATGAGGTTATAAAAATTATCTTCTAGAGAACAGAGTATAGTAGTGTAGATGTATGTACACTCTATCTTCCCTTATATCTTAGTAACTTCATCGCATGTTTATTTTTATTTTCTAACTGTGATGTGACTATAAGAGATAGCTGATATTTTGACCTTGGTTGTATTGTATCGTGTTTATTGATCTAGTTGTCGAACTTTTGAATAAGGTTGGTTTCAAGTGGTTAATACACATTTTTGTTTTTCAGTAATTCCTCTGCCTTCTTGATATAGTCTTCTTTGTCCATGACTATTGTAGTGCTTTCTTTGTCTGCTTTAAAGTTTTCTTGAGTGTTCATTTAAGCATGATGTTTCTTCTGCCTGGTAAATGGTACGCATGTTTGCCGTATTTCTTGTTGAATGACCTTATTTAATCCTGATATTTTAAGTGAGGATTCTAATGCAGCAAAGAATTCTAGTTTCGAGGCATCTCTTGTGTTGTAATTCAACCCTTTTTCAAGGAGAAGTTCTTCCATTTTCGTTAGTGGTTGTTTTAATAAGTTGGTAACGCAGTCGTTTGTTTCCTCGGTTGTAGGTGCTTCTGAAATTTTGAGTAGCTTTTTCCTGGGGACTTTTCTTCGTTGTTCTTTGCAGTTGTCAATGTTGTCATGTGTTGCGTCGTGAGTATGCTTTCTAGTTTTCTCTTTTGATTGTTAACCACTTATTGGTATTTCTGGATCTGATGGTGTGCATATGCGATCATTAATTGTACCATTTGCCTTCCACTTTGTTCAGCTATTTTCCATCCCATTGGACAGTTAATCGGTGGTCTATATTTGATACTCTTCAGCAGAATGAGCTGACGTAAGCACTCATGGAGAAAGAATAGTTGTTCTTTTATGGAAGCTTGCCTTTTGGAGAAGCCTTTCCATCTTCAAACAACATGAAGCGTGCCACGCTTGTATAGTTTAAAAATAATGGAGAATATTTGTAGCTCAGGTGGATGGTCTTGGTTATATTGTGTTCTCTGAGCTCAAATATTCTCTATTATTTGATATTTTAACCTTCAAACAAACCTCTTACTGCTTGTTAACTGCTTACTCGTTTTGCTAAAACGGACTAGTACAACCAGGAAAGATGTACTAGTATGTCATGCTTTGTTGTACTTGTCTTCATCTTTTTATGGATATTTTTATCAGGGCAAAAAGAACCAAGAATTCCAGCATGAAAAAATATTATCATATTCACAATCAATAGTTCTTTAAAAGCACAAAAGTTGAAGAAGTAACCCTTCTTCAGCTTGACTTCTGATATACAACACCATAACTAAGTGTGCCATAGTGTTGCATCAATTTGCTTGATGACTATGTTGTTAGTGTGACCACAGCTGAGAATTTCAGAATTGACAGATCTAAACATCCCTTCATAATTATGTTACAAGAAGGGTAGGAATATGTAAATGCCAGGAAGGGTAAATGAAAACTGAATTAAACTCAACGCAGTATAATTGAATTTACGAAAAATACAAAACTGCTCAAGCTCTTATAAAGGTGACTTACGGTTAGCTAGTGAGGGATCTATTCTGCATACAAATGTTATCTTCTGGTACTGGGGATGTTAATGTTATGTTTCCTACATAGGACATGACGTGTAACCAAGCAAATGATATCGTTTGACCTTAAATCTTCTTTCCTAGGGATTTATTCGATTGAGGGCACGGAATTTCATCTTTTATATTCTTCAGTGAGTTATTCAGCATGTACTGTAGAAGGTGATGTGTTACAGACATTTGACTACTTTCATATGGACCAGTAGATAGTATACTTCGTGTAAAGGTAATAACCATATTACATCAAAAGTAGTGATTGATCTTGCTTATTCTGAGGTCACCAGTGGATACTTAATAAGTATTAATATATTTTTCTTCAGCTCTTGAATAGAGTTCATCGCCTTACCTATTATATCTTTAAGAGTAACCAGATTTCCAAAGACATTTCAAAACTGTTACTCTGGTTCAGTTAAACAATTCCTCTAGTGTAACACATTATTTCCAGCTGAATGAGGTGAGTGAAGTTGAGATACTTTCAGTCTGTTCTCCCAAAAAAATTTCTAGTGATTTTCAACAATGCGTTGCTTCGTGTATAAGTCAAGGAGGCAGAAGATGCTCTCACTATTGGATTTCGTAGTGATTTTATCTTAATTGCTTAACGACGAAGGGAATTCGACGAAATGCGACAAAATCACTGTATTCTGTAAACGGTTATTCTTGTCTTAAGCTACCCTATAAGAATCAACCGAGTAATAACTACTGGGCTATTTAACTGACTACTGCTGTTATTGAGTCGTGGATGCTGAACAAATTTTAACTGCACTGCATGTCGTTTAACTAATGAGCCGAGTGCCTTGAGACTGAAATAGGTAATGTTCACAATCAAACAACTGATAGTCAGTCAGAGGGAATCCATATACTCGGTATTCGCGTGCGTCACTTTAAAAATGAAAAGCCATATTATTAGTGAGTACTACAGAAGACTGGAACCATATAAGGTTTCTGCAAAATTAGTAGTCATGGCAAGCATGACGCACCTAAGTGCAACCAAGTTGTCAGACTCCACCACGGTCATCTTTGGAAACCAGAATTCCAGTCTGGTTGAATTTATCACGAAAGAAATCAGAGGAACCATACGGCGCACACTGACGATTAGTATATACAGTTTTAAGCCATTCTGATTAGTCACTATTGATGCTTATAACTTTAATTAAATGATCTTAGCAACAGATAGTCATTTGTATCCTATGAATTTCGACAAAGCCACAATTTATAGTTTCAGAATTTTTGTTTTCAAAGGAAATTACAAATTAATTTCACAGTCAGATTACACTTAGTAGTGTCATTCTCATCACAGAGTGTGAATCTTGTAAGCACTTGCTTTGACTTCAGTTATTGTTTGTTCACTCTAATAATTGACTAATTTAGAAGCGGTTTGAAGACTTCAGCCACCTGAGCCGAACCAATGAAGAAAAACTTTTGATGAACTCATTTTAAGTGGTTTAAACTACTACCCAGAACTTCAGCGAATATAATCTGGCTGACAAGTAGCATTTCTGATTGACTAGAGTTTCATAACTATTTATCTACGCTAGTATTATACATAATAAGGGATTTTTTACCTCACAGAACCTGAGATTTAGTTCAATAACTATTAACAATACGTACTAGAGGCGTCCCATTGCAGTTTAGTTGTGGATTATTCTTTCAAGTCAGTACAATAATTGAGGAAAACCTCTGATTTATGAATCACGCATATTCTAGCTTCAAATGAAATATAATCCAAATGACAAGCTCCAAGTAGGTTGAAACGTGAGTCTTAAATTTCATCTTTAGCCACTGTCAAGCAAACTACAACATAACGAATTTTCAGGCAATGGTGAGGTATCCTCAAAACAGCATGAATCGCTACAAAGGTCGATCAACTGAATCTCGTAATCCAACAGAGGGATAATACAGGTATCAACAAATAAAAATTGATGCCTTTGGCGTGAGAGATTGCTATCGTACCTCAGTAGCCTAATATATAATGTGGTAATGTTTAAAGGGGTATGCGTTGAATTTGAGTCTTAACAAGAAAACCACCACTTTCTGTGATACAGGTACATGTAACTAACGAGTCCCAAATAGGGCGAAACGCGTGTTCTAAATCCCACTGTTAGCTAAGACTAAACAAAGTGGATCAAAATTGTCCAGACAGAAATGACCCAATTTCAAACCATCTTCACAGACTTGTATAATCAACGCACTTTCAATAAAAATCGTAGTCATATGCAAGCGTTAAATTGTAAAGGATACGCTTATCACACCTGATATATTACACATTTTTGTCATCATTTATCAGCCGCTTGAAAAATGTTAATTATTCATGTAGAAAAGTTTCGGTAAATTATCAGATGAAATTTTAAACATTATAAATTCTAGTTTACCATGACTTTCATAAAGCTTTAGGCACTAAACATCAGAAAGTCAATAAAAAGACATCCAGTTTTTCTCATCTGTTGAGAAGTACAAATATATGACATTCAACGCTAAGGTTATCCATATCATGAGGTGTAAACTTGGCTTGAGTATGCACAAACATGTAACTCTTTTGGTGATTAGGAAGTATGATAGCAGAAATCGCATGAAAACACACCAAAGTTACTTGTTAATGAAAGAATAATGGCTGAATTTTGAGGAAGTTGCGGCGACTTGGAAATATTTCAAGTTCTTATTCATCGTAGACTGACATCAGTTGGAGAAACAAAGGAAACCTGGGAGCACTGGACAGCTGTTTCGTCCTAGTGTGGGACTCTTCAGAAGTGCGCACCCACGATCCTGCCAGGGATCGAACCCGCAACCTTCAGGTTCCGTTACCACTGAGCCACTGGATCAGAATCCAGTAGTCCATTTTCCATACCAGGATGAAACAGCTGTCCAGTGCTCCCAGGTTTCCTTTGTTCTCCCGACTGATGTCAGTCTATGAAGAATAAGAACTTGAAATAAAGACTGAGTTATAAACGACTTAGTCTGTTCAGCCTTAGCCAAGTGAAGCCTCTTTATATATGTATCAATGGTCTTTAAACACAACTTGCTTCATTTTTATAGTTTTAAAACATAAAAAACTTTATTTTCACACTTTTGTGCAATGTGTCAAGATTTTGGTTTATTCATCTGACTGAGCGGTTGAAAACATGAAGATGTCAGGGTAATGAGCCTGTACTTAGATATGTTACCTATTTTCAAACACAGTGGAAAATGCTTGTATCTCAAGTGGGTATTTCTATTCACGTTGGGTTCTCAGAGATAGAATGATGAATCATGAAGGGTTCATTGTTTTTCTGGACAATATTATCAGCAATCACTTCAATATGAGGTGAACTATCAGAAATCCTCAGAGTATGATTTAGTGAATCATCAATCTATAGACTGTTGGTAATGAACCTTTATTATTATGTAGGACTCAGTTTAACACCGAATGTCTTCAGCAGTGTTTACAATAAAGCGATTCGTTCTCCTTGAATTCTTGTCAGTATTACTTTTATACATACTCATTAAATGCTGTAGCCTCATTCAACAACTATATGAAGAGGCCACATGCCAAGTAATTCACAATGGGAAGCTCATTGATGCTTTTGAAGTGAAGACAGGAGTGAAACAAGATTGCCTACTATCCCCCATTATATTCATGACTGCGGTTGACTGGATCATGCAGCAAACAGTGGGGAGCTGTGAGAAGAGGGGGATGCACTGGACTGCGGAAAAGAACCTAGAAGATCTGGATTTCGCCGATGACTTGTGTCTCATTTCACACAAACTTGAAGATCTACAGGCAAAAACTAACAAGTTGATAGAAGAGGCAGCGAAGACGGGACTTCAGGTGAATATAGAGAAGACAGAAGTGATGAAGATACCGCACCACCATCAACAACAACAACAACAAACTCCAGTCACCATCAACGGGAGAAACTTGAAGGAAGTAACCTCCTTCACTTATCTAGGAAGCACTGTTTCAACTACAGGTGGCACAGACGAGGATGTCAAAGTCAGAATAGGAAAAGCAAGACAGGTGTTCATTAGCCTGCAACCAGTGTGGAGATCTTCTGCACTGCACTCAGCATGCGGAACAAGATACGGATTTTCAACACCAACGTCAAGTCAGTGCTCTTGTATGGCTCAGAGACTTGGCGCGTCACGAAAGGGATTTCCAATAAACTACAGACATTCATCAACAACTGCTTACGCTGGCTCGCTACTGAAGATCAGATGGATTGCCAGAAAGAATAAGCAACAAGTAACTCTGGGAACGAACCAACCAAGAACCTATCACGCAGCAAATATGCAGGAGGAAGTGGAGATGGATTGGGCATACACTGAGAAGGCCGACTGGGGACATCAAGCATCAGGCCAGTTGCTCGAGTGGAATCCCCATGGGAAGCGACGAGTTGGGTGTCCAAGGTGAGGGTGGCATGGAGGAGATCGTGTGAGGAGGAAATGAGAGCTTGTGGGCTATCGTGGAACCAGGTTCAAAAGATCTCAGAGAACAGAGTGGAGTGGAGACGTGCTACTGACGACGTATGTTCCATTAAGAACCCAAGGGACTAATAATAAATAATAATAATAAATTAAGTTCTGTAACACCACCAGAAATCGTTAAAGTAATACACAAGTTCACAGTGCCGCGATTTTAAACACCATCGAAAATTAGAAGAAAGTTTAAATAGTTCAGACTATATTACTAGGATCCACTATTCAATTCACTATCCTTCACATTAGGTTATGATTATTATGATAGCGCTAATGTCTCAGACAACCTGTACGAGGCAGGCATGGATTTGCATTTCGAGAATAATGAGATTTATGACCTGTTAGAAGTTTCCAAACATACTGTCACTATTTTCAGATTTAATTTTGGCTATCTGAGACAATCCTGGTATGGAGGACTTGTAGTGATACTGGGTGATTGAAGGTCAGCAGTTGGGTCTTCTAGCTCAATCGGGTAATAACACCGTACCACCAAACCTATAAGCACTTTTCAAACATACAATTCTGAGGTATTTCTGTGGAGAATTGGGGAAAATCTGGAGAGGCTGGTGAATTTTCGAGGAAGTATGCGAAATTCTGCATGTTTTGAGGAAATTTTAGGGAATGATGGGGATACCGCAGCCTTCGTAAGAGTTATGGTAAAGAACGTTTGCATAGAAACTGTTTTCCAGTATTTGTCGCAGTATATGCTTTAAAGTTTTCACATGATTATATCTACTTCACTATGTTTGTTTAAATTACTTTCCATGTTTTGATGTGCTGCGTTTTTACCTTCCTACTCTAGCTATGCAGGCGAATGGCACTTCTATGTAGCATTATTAGTATTTTTATGTTAACAGTGGATAAAATATATGTAGAACGATAATCGAAACATTTGACTGCATGTATTTACTTTACTTCGATGTTGTTAAGATACTTATCAGTCTGTGGCTGGATTTTTCAGGTAGGATGGAGAAGAGAATGGATAAGATAATCCTATTGGCTATAGACAATGGGATAAGTAGGTGTAAAGAAAATACACCAAGCGAATTTCAAAGAAAATTTTGCCTACTCGGTGACGTATATTATATCGAAATCAAATGAGTAGCAACTATTTCTTTTGTATATGAATCTAAGGATCCTTTACGAAATCTTTCCATTACGTCTGTATGCCGAATTCTGACAACTATCTCATGAAGTAGGAAATGTGGACTATTGGAATCCGATACAGTAACGTGCTAGCTGTGTAATCTGAAGGTATTGAGTTCGATCTCTGGTGAGGCGGGGTCATAGGTGCGCACTGGTGAGAAATCCTGCGCTAAAATGAAACAACCATTCAGTGCTTCAGGTTCCCAGTAATTCTCTAAATGATGTTAGTCCATAATGAATATCAATCTGAAAACAGTCAATATATCTTCACAAACCTCCAAAATGAATTATTGATGTGTGGTAATAAGCAAGAAACCCAATTTGACGTCCAATAATCTATAAGGAAACTTACGGTCCTATAAATGTATAACACTGTTTTAAAATTCATAAACTTCAAATTTAACATCCGAAATCATTTATACCGAGAACTAAAACTGATGTTTTAAGTAAATTGATGAAAATATATTGAGTATATACAATGTGATAGATGTGAGATATGATAACCGGATAAGCAAACTAACAGGCAGACAGATATGAAATAAAAGAGGAAAGATAACAACACATTAACAGACAACAAATAGAAGACAATAACTGATTTTTGTATATTAATCTTGGTGCATGAAATAGTTAACACCTGCTGAACAAAACGGTATGTGTTTTCAATGGAATATTGAAGTATTTGATTAATATCAATGAGGTAAGTTTATTTACTTTCATGTTTCGTGCATGGCTGATGACTGCAAAACACTTCCTAAAGCAATAAATGAATATATACTTCTTGTTCACAGTGAGATTTACAAGACAATTATATATAATGTGTAAAATGTTAACTGAAAAATATATTTTTGTGTAAGCAGATTATGTAGAGGAGAATGCAAAAGATGGGAGTAATTAAATGGATGTAAAGTCTTACATAAAAATTTCACATTGACAATAAATACATTTAAGGAAGCTTAATTTACAATAAGTCAAATGCGCTATATTATCAGCTGTTAAGTATGATACTGTAGAGTGATATGTGTATTTATCCTTTTGAATATAAGTTATACTTGACTGCATAAACGATCATCGGGATCAAGTGAATTTGGTTGATGAGAATGTCGTTGAAGATTGTCTATAGTATCATGATGATTTATATAAGAAATGCATTCATCTGGTTTACGATTTGATTTCATTGCAAAACTTGTTAAATCAGTAGACATTTCAATATCATTATCATTATGTATGATATTGTTACTACTGTTGAATAAATTGTTATTTTTCATATGTATAGATGAATAATTTTTGTTATCAAAAGCATTTTGTCCACTTGATTTCTGATATATATTCGATTCAAACATGTTAAATAATTCAGGTTTAATTTTCCCCTTTTTATCATGCTTCTCTATATGATTACCATTCTGCTGAATGCTTGAACCATGTCCATTAGTACAAACACCACTGTCACTACTTCCAGTTGCTCCATCGTTGATGATAATTCTTGATCCAGAAAAATTATTATCAATATCTTGAAAAGTAACTCGAGTAAATGGACGTCGGTAGGATATATTACGTGAAAGATTAGTTGGTGATGTCTTCTCCCTGTTATGAGGATCTAAAGGTGTTACAGAGTTCGGTCTAAAAGCATGGTTTTGTGTGGATGGTCTAGATAAAGTTGCCAGTGTAGCATAAGTTGGTTCAGGTACCATTGATGTTACTCCTTGCTTCTGATGAGTTATAAGCGAATTACCATTATTAGCTCTGTTTCTGTTGGAATTTTGTCCTGAATACTGTTCATAAGCATCACAGAAAGCAATTTCTTGTGTTGTCCTACTACGTGGTAAATTAACTTGAGATGCTGCATAAGGCTGATGTACTTCTGTTGATGTCCCCTGATTTTCATTTAGATAAGTTGATCCACATAGGCTTGGTGTTGTAACAGGTCTGAAATACTTGATTTTGCTGTTGCAGTCATTTCGATCGCGCTGATTTGTTGTCGTATCTGACTCTTCAGATAGGGTCGGTGGTCCAGATGGTAGGGAAATACAACGTGAATGAGGATGATACTGGTTGGCCATGTCAACTGACTGATTTTGTTCATGATTAGTGAGATCGGGAAAACATCCATAAAGGGAATCTCCTCCATTAACCCCACCCGCAGTTACTCCATTAACCGCATTGCCCACTTGCTGAACTTCACCACCTGTTCCTACAGGCAGACCTGCTGTGATCATTGTACCAGAAGTGATCCATGGTGGATAAGAAACATATGGCCATAAATTTGGATAAGCACCATTCACATTCATTTGTAAAGACTGATGCAATGCTGGAGGGCCGAATACTGGGTTATCGCATCCAGTGGAGAAAATTCCCTTTTGTAGATAGCTATCTCTGCTGCGAGCTAAGGGAAGGTAGTTGCCTGTATGCAGCAAACGAAAGCGCCAGGCAGTTTTAACACTCAAGCCAAACCATAGAATAAGCCAGCATATTAAATAAAGAACTGTCAATATAGTATCTGTCAAAGCAATTTCAAGACCAGTTTTCCAATAACACCTCAATACTGAACTCATTAAATAGATACGAATTGCTAAAAGCCAAATAAAGGTTAACGTCGCCACTAAACTCAATCCGATACGTGACCATCTAGGCAGAGTTGACTTTGTCGAAGAACTGTTTGTTTCGTTTAGTGTATGCATTGAATTAGTTAGTTCTGTACTCGCTGATAATGGGATTCCACGATTACGTTTTAGTGAAGCTGATATTTCACTGTTGTTGTTCTGTGACTGACCACCAGGAAGAGGAGTATTAGATCTTCTTACTGCATTACCACTTTTTCGATTTGTTGGTGGTGGTCTCCAGAGTTTAGTTGTCACTGCTAGTGTAATCGGCAAATTTACGATAGTTTCTTGATAGGCTGATTCCATGCCAACCTGTTCACCAATCATAGTTTCTGTGGTAGCATTAGAATCTGGATTATGATTTGTTGTATCGTAATCATTTCCTTTTGTTGAAAGACAAGGATTAGGTTTATTGGAATACGTATTCATGGGTGGTATTTCTCCCGCAATCAAAAGTTGAGCATAATTAGTTACCGCTTCTTTGAATTTTGTTTCACCGTAGGCATAAATAGCCATAAGACAGATGATTATTGGAGGCAGACCGGCTGAACTTAAAAGAACACAGTACCATGGTGTTATATACTTGTCATCAGAATCAATAAAGATAACTATTGATCCCCCAGGATCACGAATACCAACAGTATTCAATTTATATAGTACTGATATTGTTTCAACATCTATCAGCAAGAACATGCTTGTCAGCGCTATATACATAGAGAATAGGAAGCAGAAGATACGACTTGTGAAATAAAATGGTGCTGCATATTGTATGGTCAGCATAAACAAACTAACTAGGAAACAAATATATTCAACGCTAATTTCAGATGGAATATATGGATATACATGACTTGGGAATGGACGTTCGTTCTCATATTGTAGTTTGCTACCACCGCTTAAAAGATTGTTAACCTCTTGACCAGTTTTACTTCTAACATGTTGTGTATAAAAAGTGGTGTACTTTTCAGTTGCAGACTGACCGAATAGTCTATCTAAATTTGATTGAAATACATAACCTTGAGGGGAAAAAAAAGAAAAGACAGATGAATAGGGCTTTACAGATTGTTTTGATATAAAAGTAAAACCTGAAGTTCTTTTTACTTTACTTTTAATGGTAGGAATGGTAAAAATATCTCATGAATCATTCCTGTTACATGTATTAGGTGTTGATACACTGAGCAAAGATTCTGTAACGAATCATCCCCTCAACATAAGGATGTTGGATTTTACAATTGTCACCGTATTTCATCCTACAGTGTGATTATGGGTGGAGGGAGAGATCGCATACAGAATCCTTGTCCAGGAATGATTCATCATATATGGGGAGTCTCTGGAAGATATTTTGCGAAACGCCATCTAGCAAATATTACTGTATGTGTTTGATATATCAAATAAACAAACCAATATGGATTCCATGCTCGATTTGTTTATTTGATTTATAACACACAGTATTATTTACTTGATGACGTTCCTAGCAAAAAATATTGCTCATAATCATACATTGTTTTTGACATCTGCTTTTTGATTATCCTATCACATCTTATTCTTTCTTTCTATTGGTACTAAAATCTCCTATATCTCTGGTATATTGGTGTTGTGTCTTTTTCATTACATGTGTTGCATGTTGATTCGACGGAGGAAAATTCAGAAATCAATCCCTCTCTCCCCCTCTCTCTCCCTCCACCTAATTATATTAGACTAAAGTATAGTAGCTATATCCCACCCTATTGTGTAGTGTGTTAATGTATCCATTGCAATAGCCAAGTCTCCTTCTACATTATTGATCTTATTCGGTTCTGCCATTCTATATTTATCTAAATTCCTATGTTCGGCTATTCTAACCGACCGCGATCAACTAGGCTAGGTTGACCTATGCACTTGACATCACAGTCATCATATGGGATTTGACAGAATAGGTTATTTTGCTGAATTGGTCCTATCGGATCCTTAAGGCAGCCGACAACACTCACCTCTGAGTGAGTTTGTAGGATCCCGATGGAGTTTCCTTATAGGGTAACAAAGTGGAGGGTGTGTTATCGTTATTATTCGTACTCGTGTTACTGTTACCTGTTCGTTTCTTGTGTGATTATACGAATTTCTTAATAAACTGTAGAGGATGATTACTAACTATTAGTGCTTCGTTAATTTGCTTCAGTTCCTTGTTTAGGTCTTTTTGCTTTATCACTTAGACATTTAACTAAACCTGCATTAACTGATATAGGATGAGTTAACTTGAAGTCTAGATACCTGTTTGAATGTGGAGCTTACGGATCATTATTTGCATAAATTTCTATCTTAAGGTAATAAAGTGTAGGAAAAGACTACAATGCCGAAAACTTGTTTCATTGCACCTTTTCACTGCAATGTTTTTCATTGGTGAGCGCAAAATATTCAGATGCATACTGTAAAAGAATTGTATGCAGCACTCTTATCTGCCTGATTTCTAGTGGGATCTTGTACGTTAGTGAGACGGGAACCCAGTGGTAGCTGATTCGTATCCTGCTGCTGCCCAAACTTTCATTAAACCTTTAATCATCACCCAGCATTATTGGTTAATGACAAAAGCAAGTAGCATTATAATCAGTACTCTGAAAGAACAATTTTCATCCTCATAATATGAGAGCAAACCATGGTCATTGAGGATGTAGGTAACTCTAGCTTACATTTGTTTACTTGGCTTAGTAAACAGTGACACGCTGTTACTTTTGTGATGCCTCAGTTTTGTATAAAACATTGTTATTGATCTGAACATTTTAACGTGTCATTCCCATACCATTTTTACGGTATGACTAATAGTCTACTTTCGGCCCCTATTGTAATGTAAATCGCTGATTGGTTAATCTACTCTTATTATGCAAATGTCTCAAATTGGGGGCAAGGTCATTTTTCGTATGTGTACTATTCATGTGTTTTGGATTGATTCGTTATTATGTTCTCCGAATAATGCACTCTACCATCTGCCAGCTTCGGTCTTCTCTCTGTTCGTCCCGGGGTTGTAGTCAGTGTCCCTTGCGTACCAAGTTAGCTGTCAGCTAAGCTCGCGTATTCTTTCTGGAATATATATATATATATGTATAACCATTAGCGCTCGAAACCATAACAGTTATTCAAAATGTTTAGGTGAACCTGTATCTAAGTGATATCTTGCACTAACATAGTTACGTAGTCTGCCTACTGTAAGTGGACTAAAGAATCTCTTTCATAGGAGTACATTCAGCGTAGGCAAATCACCAAGTAGCGCACTGCAAAATAGTGAGTTTTGTCTCGTAAACTTCATGCATAGGTATTAAACTGACAGAGTTATAACTCTACACAAACTAGTAAGAATTTACTAAATCCACTGAATATTAGCTATCAGAATTGTAAGTCATAGCCACGTCATCTCAGCCTCATATTTTGCAGATATGACTGTTTTATTTCATTAGTGCTGTGCTCTTGGTGTGTGTTCAATATATATGTGCACTTAATGATAAAAAGTTACCGACGGAACAACAAAACTTTGGAGTACCAATTTATTGCCCTTCTCATCCTGAACAACCAACCACTTTTATCTTTTCGAAGGTCATTGTTATAGTTATAGGCTGAAATGTGGAGCTCAGTCACACTATCCAGTATGAAGGAAACTAGATATCATTACAATAGTTTTATATACCAAGTTGTACTTACAATAATAGTTCGGTAGTGGTCTGCTACGTTCTTATTTGTTCCAGAACAAACCTTAATAACATATTCGGTATTTAAATTGTTATAGCACGCAATAATACAGTTTCATACAATGGATACTGTATACACTAGTTCTTACTGTATGTCAAGCAAAATAATCTAATTTCATATGAAATTAAACTCCACGACGTTGCCTAAGTTCTATGCTATAGTTACTGGGATGGATATATAACTAGGTTTCTGGATTGCATACAACAAACTACAAAAAACATAATTCAGTATTTCAGAATAGCTTGCAAACTAGAATGTAGCATTTAACAAGCCTTTTTATAAAAAAACTTAATTAAAACTTGCTTAATCATGGCCAACATTGGATTCCAGGATGCATGTTTCACACTGTATTGGACTCGTTAGCTAGATATACGTGTACCCTAGTAAGTGATGGTGTTGCCAAAGTGACTCAAATTCAACACACAGCTTCAAATGCCAATTTTATTTACTAGGTAGGTTACATAGGCCCAAGATCCCCTACTTATGCAATGGGTACCAGTAATATATTTCATTCTTGTGAAATAAGTATAAGTATGATAGCCCATAAAAAAAAAACTATCGTAAAGATATACCTAACTATTCGATGCATTCAGATACCTACTAGAATGTCACTTCGATAAGCTTGTGATACTAGCTACAACTCGGGAAACTGGGTAGGAATGTAGGCTACAGCAAAAAAGTTTCAATGGTAGGGAGGAACATTAAAATGCATAAGGAGTTCAGTTGTATTTTCACTTAATCAAGAAGAAAATTTAGAAAATTCTGCTAGATGATAATTTTAGTGGAAATAGTTGTTGAGATATATTGTTCCACATAACTACTCTAGACTTAATGATCATATAAAGGCTTCCCAGCTGGATTTTTTTATTTTCTCCCTAGAATCAGCAAAACAATTTTCAAGTATCTTCCCAATTTTTTTAAGTAACCTACATCAATGACTAAAAGACTGTTATTACTAGCACATAACCAATCTTGAATAATTAATTGGGTTACAATGCCAACTTGTAAGTATTCACAACAAAAGACAAATAAGTAAACATATTGAAGAGTAAAAAGTGCCTAGAATAGCAGTTTATCTGAAATAAAAGGTCTACGAAAGGTTGACCATTGAATCTCAGAGTATTGGTATTGAAAATCTACCAGTATTTGGTGCTGATAATGTCCACTTTGAATTAAATAAGGTTCGTATGATGTATTATTCGTATAACGTTATCTCTATGTAGAAGATGAAACCTATTTATAAAAACTCTCATATTTACCAGGAATTATTGTTTCTTTGTTGAAGCAATAATGAATCAAGTGTGTTCAATGAATTCAGTTTATTTCAAGGCCCTAAAGAGCCAAGAATAACTACGAAATAAGTATATACTTCCTGTTGAATGGAAGTGATTACGATAATGAGTGAATTGCGATGAAACAGAAAGGAGATATTGCGAAGATGATTCACGCAGTTTAGCATGTGATTTACGGGAAAATTTATTACAGAGAAGTACCTAGAAAGGAAATTGATTAATACATAGGAATGTATAATATATATATAGAAAAAGTGATAGGGTTGTAGGTCTTTTGTGTTTCGAAATTTCATTCTTTATCTGACCCAGTGTCTTGACAGGCCATTTTGCAACAAAATAGTAAAGAGAATTGGTCATATATAGTATCGGATGAAGGGGAACACCTGTGTTTACTATGGGTAGACCATATAGTCGAGTGATTGAGGAACCTAATGAACTTGTTGGACTATTGATACTTTGATAGGAAATCTTAAGTGCTGGATTTTCTATCTAGATAGTCCATGCAGCAATTGAAATGGTCAGAATTGTTAGATGCGATCGGAACTAGGTATTTCGTTCCATGAATCAAACCATTGGAACTGTAATTTTTGTGTGTTGAGTTCATCAAATTTACATGTAGTTTCACACAATTTTATCCGAGAGATAAAACATCCATTTGAATGGAAGATAGCTATACACCTGAATAGGCGAATGCTTACTTTTATGGGCTTAAGGGGAGTCCCACAAAGGTTACATAATTACATCAGTAAGCTGTTACCAATTCAAAATCACGTTAACAGCAGTCTTTTTATCAGCAACTATGTGGTCTGTTCCATAAAATAAAGATAAATTGCTTTGCTTGTTGATAACTGTAGAAGCAATTGACAAACCCACCTTGAATAATGAAACGTCTAGATTTCAAGAGGTTAAACATGCTGAAACCAAGCACCTATGAACATATCTGAAAGTTAGATTGAGTGCTATCTCCACACCTACCACTTTAAGCGCTTTGATAGGTATTTGTGAAGCTTTAGACACAGGTGGAGATAACGTCAGATAGGCATCTTCCTACCCTCTTTATTACAGGTAGTTCTACTAATGCCTTTGTACATCACAAAGAGGTTTGAAAAGGCTTTTCTATATTATTCCTCACTTAATACTTCATGTCAACTATTATCATTCTTTTTATCGCAGTCTTATTTCTCTGAATATCACATATATCCCTATAGTTTTCTTAAGTTAAGTGATTTGGATCAGTTATTACTTTTAGTTAAAAAAGACTTAGTCTGTAAGTTATGTCAGACCACGGAAATGAAGGCAGAAAACATATCTGGTTTGTTATAAATGATTTAAGATAAACCTGATATTCTTAAGATAATATTAGAAGCTATACAAAATAATACAATACTTAAGAATAATTCTTTGTTCATAAAGTGGATAACACAGTTAAGAAAAATAGTGTAGAAGAGCAGAAGATAAGGAGGAATAAAAATGTTTGATAAACTGTGCAAAAGGACAGAGTAGATTACGTAAACATTATGATTTACACAAGATATCACACTTCTAAGGTCAAGCTTGATGTAAGCTACTACTGCTCCATCAACAGTACATACTCAACTTAGGTCTTGGGGTTATAAGTATCAATCAGCAAAGTATGCCTACATATTTAGTTGTTTTCCCCTCTGTTTTTGAATGATAATTAGTTTTCTGTGGGTCAGGAATCCTGAAGAAGAACGAAACTGCCGTTTAGTGTTTTCTGATCTATAATGTTTCACTATTTAATGTGAAGTCGTGATGAAACTACTTTGAAATTATTAAAAATAAACAGGATTCATGGAATTAAAAGTAAGAGGTAAGTCAGAGGAGAGAACAATACAAACTATTAAAAATGAAATACAATAGACAATAAAACTTTATTTCGTTAATGAGTTTCTGGGACTTTAATGTGTCCAAACGTATAGCAATATTCTATGAAGACGCTCAATGGTGTTTTAAGGATTGTTCAATTGGCATTGAACTTATTAGGTATTCAAAGAAAGAAAACTGAAATATCACCGGTTTTGCAAAATATTTACAAGACTGAAATAGATCAGCCATTATATGGCATACTACTCCATACAGGACAGTTAACTAGATTCAGATTATTCAAAATACCCCGGGCAACTCATTACGATGAATTCATCCTGATGTACCACTGATGAACTCGACTTGGAAGAAATGAAACAGTTTCCCAGTGCTTAGATTTCTTCGATATGAATACATAAATTCGTTTAGCAAGTTAACTGATTTCTAATTACTCATAGTTCTCAGCCGAATAACAGAAACTAGTGTTTATTGATTTCGCATCCATCCTTCATTGATACGCAATTTTTACTGATTTTCTAGCATTACTTATACCCTTCCTTGTGTAATTCAGAGGTTTCTGGCAGGATTATTGCTAACACTCTTATCAGCATCACCAACTATGTTTATTTCTTGACAAAAATTAGCCCTTTATGAGCAGTAAGCATATATGCATGCGACTTTCGAAAATGAGATATCAATTCCCTAAATTTCCCACTTTTTTTAATGTTTTAAGGAAAATACAACGATCAACCGAAGAAAACACTTTCTTGTGCTGGAAAATTTCAGTGTTGATCAGACTGGATTGATTTCCAACTAATTCCTTCGGTCTACTCGTAACAGTCAGAAATCCAAAGAGGAAAAGAAACAAATTTTGATCTTTTGTTTAACAATTGAAGAACTCGATAAATACAAAACCAAACTTTGGCAATCTGGTGAGATGAAACTGTAAACTGTGCTTATGCGGTGATAAAGTATACCAGTCTTGAACTTCTCATATAATTACGTACTTCTACCCTTCCTTTTAATCTACATTTGTAATGGATATAAAGATGATTGTAAAACTTCAGAAAGCGATACAGTTGAAGCAAAAAAACTTCGTTTAATTGGTGACTGAATCAGTGTGTTGCATCCGTTACATGGGAATTTGGATCAGTCCAGGCATTTCATTGACCGACAAAATCTCCGCTTGGATTTAAAAAGCTGAACTGGTCTTCACCAAACTACGCCATTTATGGCGCTGCCATGATATCCAATTACGTATTAAGCCCCACTTGTACTACACTGCAGTTCTGTCTGTTCTACAGTATGGCTGTTAGGGGCGAAGAAATGAGGTGTCGTGTGCTGGACATGGGTTGCCCTTGTAAAATAGGCGGTAATGCGGTGCAAACATTTCGGTAACGTAAAAGACAGGTGTACGTTTTTGGGTGGAGCTGCCAAAGTCGTTTGTTGAGATTGTGAACGTTTATCGACCAAGATGCTAATATGTGTGTTATACAACTCTAGTTACCAACAAGTGTCTCATCACGCAATGTTAGGTTGGATGCAGCCAGACTAAAACATGACATCAGTCTATGAAGTCTTTAACTGTTGGTGTGAGCCATATGGACTTCCTGGTTTGCGTGACCATGACAATAGAAACCAGTGATTAAAGATCCTAGACGATATTATTATCTCTATCTTACTAATTTTGATTACTGTTATTTTCTCCCTGTTGTATTTTCTACCACTTGTTACTACTTTTCTTGTCATTTAGTTCATCTTGAGTCATTCTCGCTTGATGTGCTAATATGAGGGGGTAGTCGCTAGTTTGAATCTGGCTGTGTTCCACATTTTCACTTCACTTTCAATCATCACCCAGTATCAGTATGAGATAAAGCGTTTTTGCCGTTTAATACCAGGTCGCATGTTAATAATAACTGACTGACATGAAATAAATAAGTTTAATATGGAAAATGGGATACCCAACGAAAGCATTCTAGAGTCAAGTGTAAGCTATCTGATGCTACATGATATGGTCATCAATCGTTTGTGGCAAAAAGAAGCATCTGTTAAAAACCTAGTCATTTGTGACATTTCTTTGGGTGACGGGTAAATACTTTGTGCACCATAAATATATAATTAGATAGTATATATATCTAGTAATGTTAATAACAGTAACAGTCAATTTGCATGATTTCAAGCCGTTAATTAATATGGCACCAATAGATGATAACATATTCAAGCTAAACTATACTCATTACTTAATTGAATACAAGAGTGAAATAGACAGAAAACTGAAACGCGTTAATAAGCCTGCAAATCAATCACAAGAATTTAATTTAATCAAAATTAAACGTGCTCTGCAGATGTGTGATCCATTCAAATATTGGCATTCGCAATCTTCCATTGTCTGCTATACTGGACCGAATTCATCGGTCTCTATTGGCATATATACTCCTGTGAGGATGCTTTAATATTACCTGAAAATTCGTTATGATCAATCCTATCTAGTTTAATAAACAACGAAAAACCATGAGTATTATTCAACAACAACTGACACATATAAAACGAGAGGTGACGTATAACTCAATAGTCCAGTGCACTGGATCTTGGGTATGCGTCTCAGTGAGAATACCCTTACTCATTGGGATGCAGGTAAATCCAACTGCTGAGTACTAAATGTGCGGAGACAGGTATCATTGATTCTACCCTTCGTTAATCCAAAAGGCGAAAACCAAAATGACTGATAAGCTCTTTCTAAAGTGAGTATCACAATGGCCTTGAGAAAGAGGTCAGTTTTAAACACACTAAAAATGGATGACAAAATATGTAAACAGTCTTTCTTATGAACGATGAAAAGGAAGTTCGAATTTAGCAAAAATAGAGGTCAGTAAGCAGATGTTGGTGGTAAAATAAACGAGCTGTTAGTAGCTAGAGCAACTTAACATACAGGTAGTTCCCATGACTTTACCATATCGCTTATAAAACATTAAATATAATCTTAAATGAGATAGGCACATAAATTCATATTAATTCCAATTCAGCCATTGCATTCTATTCAGGTGAAAGGTCTAAGCCTATTTCAATTTATGTAACTCAAATTTATATTATGGGTCAGATATGAAATGGCTTCAGTAGCATAGCAATAAAGGAATACATATTTTGCCAAACGTTTACAAAAGCGCTCAGAACACAAAGTATTTACTTACCATTCAGATGAATGATTAACCAGGATGGTACAGTACCGCTTACACACACCAACAGATAGATGTATGCTGACTCAATGTGTGTGGTTTCCAGTGTTGTAGATAACGACAGCAGTAATATTGGTATTACCATGACTAATTATATGGTTAGTATTGTTAACCTCTTTCAAATACTATCTTTACTAACTTTTTGTCATTTTATTAGGTACATTAGCAAAATTACTATAATCCCAGTGTTGACTAAGAAACAAAACGACCTACAATGTATATTAGAAACAGCTTACAGGAAAGGCAAGTCAAAATTACTTTTAAACTGAACACCATGAATTTCTAAAATTCATTTTGTTCTCTTTTCAGTGTATCCGTTGTTCTGAATGACTGATAGCTGTTTACAGCTTTTTAAGTATTGAAGAAAAATAATATTGTTAATCTTGCAAAAAAAAAAGATAATGGAGATCGTAACAGATAAACACTATTGGTACTAAAGATGCATTAACTTTCTTATTAATTACAAGAATGTGTTATAACAAGAAGAAAATAATTTTACATCACCACTATACTGAAACATCAATCATGACAATCATGAAAACTGGTTTGGAGATTTATGGGGATTGAATGACTTCAAGATAGTATTGATCACTGATTAACATCACTTGTAGAACCACTGAAAACCTGTGAGCATGGGTAGCTGTTTTATTCTAGTAAAGATCTCCCTAACAGTGCACACATACATCCCTACCAGGGATCGAACTCAATCTTCGGGTAGTGCTATGTTAAGAATTAACAGCAGTAGAAGAATATGGAACAGTGGATTGTAATTCAGTGGTTGAATGGTAGCAAGCTTAGTTTGAGACTTCAAAGCCTTGGGTTCCATTATTTCCAAGGTTATGGGTACTTCTTGTTAAGGAGCTCTATACAGGAACAAAACAGGTGTCTTGTCTATCCGCAGGTTTTAAATAGTTCTCGAAATGATATCAGTCCGTTATAAATTCTAGCATAAAGCATAGTTGCATTGTTGGGATTTGTACCATCTGTATGATTACTATCCTGAAACCAGGCCTCCTGTATACATCTCTGGAAACGTATAAAACTGTTTAGGTTATCAGATGAAATGTTTAACAGTACTCACTGGTTAAAACGAATTAATTTTTATATAAAACTGTTTATGATTCAGTTTTGGTGGCAGATATTCATCTTTATCCCTCTGAATGTTTTTTTTATCAACAAACTGTAGCTTCTGATAAAAGCAACGTGGAATATACCGTTTTCATGATTAATCAGTGTATCATTATTGTTACTATTGTTACAATAGATCATTTTAACAAACTGATCATTGACTCCATAATGGACGATGGTAATACTTAGATAATCTTATGGAAGTATAAAAAAAGGTAAATTTATGATGTAATGACAACATTGCAAACTGATTTGCTGACGAACAGCGTTATATAAAAAGCTAATTGATAAGTGATTTATTAGACTTCAAAAATCAGAAACACAAGAGATGAATAATCTTCTAGACCCCAAGAGTAAAGTATCCTAATTATTTATTCATAAGACGTTAGAATTTTTCATAAGTTTACTATAGATAAGTCAGTTGAACAGTATTCATAAGAGAAGATCTATGAAGTAGTTTCTTTGAATAAATTGACTGATCACATAACATTGGTGACAACTGAAGTGATGAATACTTGAGTGAGTGATTCAGTATAGATTGAACTTTCACTTGAAAGAGTTTCATTTACGATATCATTGACTTTTTATCATTTCATAACTAATGTTAATAAATATTTAAGAGTATTCAGCAAATCTGTTACTTTACTTGAGCATCATTATAAAATATAGGTGATTATAACATGTTGTTTATTCGATATACATCACATAGTAATGAAGTTTTATTTACTCGATGAAGTTTCAAGTATAAGCTATTCCACATAATCATATCAGTATGATCGAATCACATACGACAATCGATTTTTATGATCCTATCATCAGATATTTCGAGTTTTTATTGGTAGTAAAATTTTCCATATCTCTGGTATAGTTGTTGAATCATTCCTGTCACATATATTGTATGTTGGTTGATTCGATAATAAAAAGGAAAACAGTAATCAGTCCCCCTCTCAATCTAATCATATTTGATTAATGTACATTGGTTTAATCCCACTTTATTGTGTGGTTGTATGTTAATGCATACATTGGAATAGCCAAGTGTTTTTTCTATATTTAACTAAATTCTATTGTTTAACTACTCTCACAGACCCTAACCGGCTAGTTTGACTTATGTACTTGACCTTACAGTCATTTCATTGAGTTCAGCAGATTAGATGATTTGGCTAAATTGTATTTATCAGATCCTTAAGCCGACAATGGTCATTTCTGAGTAAGATTTTCGGTTCAAATGCTATCTTAATTTCAATCTTGTTGAGAATCTTACGCAAGGCCTCTAATGCTCCTTCCTTATATGGTAACACAATAGAGGCTTTGAACTTATTTCATAAATATATCTGATACGACTGTGGATATTGTTGATCCCACTGCTGATCTTTCTATTTGTCTATATACTTTGTCCTAAAACTTAGACACTGTAGAGGTCAAACACAACTGTATACCTAATATGATTTCATCAACCGAGTTGATACTTAGCTAATTTTTGACTACCTGAGGTCCCATACTGACTAGTATTTTAGTATAAACATTTGTTACATCAAAACTAACCATTTTTTCTTTCTCTTCTATATGTAGGTTATTAAGTTTTATTTTAACTCTTAAGAAATGACTAGTCTAGAATTTGAACGGTTACTAATAAGACGTAATACCGATGTTAATTAGTTCATATTTTGGGCTACATCTGAAGCCGACCATTGGTCTAATAGTATGACCTGATTTATGAACCTTAATTGTACCGTAAATTCTGCTAGGATTATTAGTTCTAGGCATTAAATTAATCCGTTTAGACTCACCTATAGATGACTTCAGTTTGCATATCATATCAGCTATAAATTCCGAAATTTTTTTCATGATGGTATCTTTCAGTTCCTTTATCTTTTCAAATGGCTGTATCTAGAAAGAAAGATTAATTACTAAATCTTTCTTCATCGGATCAACACACAATATATGTGATAGGAATGATTCAACAACTATACCAGAGATATGGAAAATTTTACTACCAATAAAAACTCGAAATATCAGATGATAGGATCATAAAAATCGATTGTCGTATGTGATTCGATCATACTGATATGATTATGTGGAATAGTTTATACTTGAAACTTCATCAAGTAAATAAAACTTCATTACTATGTGATGTATATCAAATAACCAAATCTAACATGAATTACCATTCTAACACAGTTTGCAAGTTCTCCTCTAGCGATATGGTTTAGACATTAGCCCAGTTGTAAGACCACTAGTTACCAATTTAAGCAAGTCAACGTTAGGTAATCCGAAAAACCCGGGATTTGAGTAATAATTATATGTATATTCTCGCTGGAATATGAAGTTGTCAGTTTCCTCATTAGTATATCTCTACTTTGTAGTGAGATCAGTGAAAAAGATGCCAATGAGGAAACAGTTACTTTGAAAAACCATAAGCTTATAAAAATATAGCTCTCAGAATAAAACCCATTTTCTGTGCTTTATGCTTCAATACTGATCAATACTAAAATATGCTAATAACTGATAAGTAAATATGGAACAATAATAGACTAATTTCTGATTTTTGAACATCTCTTTATTTTTCAGTTTAATAGATATTGACTATCAGCGAAGTTCAGGTTATACATTTGTAAGCCACATATATCTGTTTATGCCATTTTTCTCACTGACATTCAAATTAGATTTCCATCGCTTTATGCACTAGAAAAGGTGTATACAGCTGATATATGAAAAGCAGTCAGTGAGCTACGACTAGGAAAATCAAAAGCCGAAATTTATATGTTATATTATTCTCAATTTCTACTATATGAATTACTATGCGTTCATTAGTAACTGTTTACTTAATGAAATTTCATTCATTATGTTGATAAGCCATCGTTCTGATGTATTTTACTGAGATATTCAGTGATGAGACGCTGGTTTAACTATATGGTTCCTACGAAATGCTGAACATTTACTTTTTATTATGGTTCTTATCAATAAAATGTACCAAAAAGAATGAGATGTGTATTGATTTCTACCATGGAAAAAAGGTGACATGTTTTCAATAAAATTGAATAATGAATAGGCTAAGATAACTTGTCACTTAATCAGTCTCATACAGGACAAAGCCTATATCCTGAATTCCACTGCTGATCACTATCCATCATTGCTACAAAGTAAAACTACAGGGAATGTCGATGCATATGCGCTAAAACCCATATACCAATAGAGACTGGTTAGTTCCGTCCAATCGACGATGGAATAATACAAACAACAACAAGAGAACTCATCGGTTGCGTTAATTTGCTGAAAGGTGAAAATCTATTGCTCTATAAAATCTCCTAGTGAAAACTTATCCATATATTCTAATTACTTAGCAGTCAAGATTTTGTTCTGTATGCAGTTCATATGTCGAAATATGTACATCCGACAAAATATTGTCTAAATTTATTTGTTACAAGATCACACTGTATGAAACTCTTTAGTCTATAGAGACATTCAGATTGTAATTCGTGAATTAATAAGTAACCGAAAATGCTTAAAAAAATTTCCAGCTAATCAACATGCTTTAAAGATTTAAGAATTTACCTTTAATGCTGTATGATTAGATACTTTCGGGTAAGACTATAAGTTATCCTCAGGTGTTATAGGCATTCTGTCTGAAAATATGTGTGTTTTATATGTTCTATATACATACATTCTGAAGTGAAAACTGTAATCATAAATCCTTTTGGATGGAATTTGAAACCTCAACTAACTCATTGTAATCTGTAAGCGTCATTCATTCTGAAAAATTGTACTTACTTTCTGCCTAAGAATTGGAAATGCAGCCAAATAACTTTGGACATAAACAAATGATATGGATTACGATTCAATGACAGATGGCACTGTAAAACCCATGCAGATAGGTAAGATATTCATGCAGAGCACAGAAAATGTTCATATTTTCATAGACAACCCAATAACCTATAGTAGAGACGACATCTTGGGATAACTTTTAGCCTCACCCAATACTTTCCTGAAATTAATAATTAAAGTCTTGTAGGGGTTTAGTTGACTAAGCACAGTAGAACTTGAAGTTTCAAGTTTATTATCATGTGTCAAAGCCAATCGGGTTCATTTACCAAATAGTACGTGTATTTATTCAATGGTGTCAAAGTAGTTCATGTTCAAATCTCTATCAAAGTTGACGTAGATTCGTGATTTGTCGAGTCACCTGTAAAGCAGCCTACCTGAAACTGGAGATATTTACGCCATAATTTCATTTACAGAATGGTAACATACATTCAAATATGTGCACAGTACTGTTTTCTATTGATCTAATCTACTATTTTCCTTGGTTCCCCTGACTTCAATTCTTGTGCATTATTCTCATATGGTTAACGTTACATAGTATAATGTATGTTAACCCTTTAGACTTTCCGCTTGATTTATTCTCTCAAAATTCCTGAAACTACTGCCTATTTACTTTGTTTTCAATCACAATACACTTCAATTTGCAAAGTGTTTTTAATTATTTACATATGTAAACAGGTACATAGTGAAAATTTGAGGCAGATGAAAAGGTAGTACAGTTATTGATTACATACTTCAGGATAATATAATCAATGTATGCAAACTTATGAGCACCAATAAATACAGACCAATAGTGTTCAAGTTTAACCATGGGGAAATACAAATGAGTAACTATAGTAACAAGCCGAAGCATGAGAAACTGTGTTACATGATAGAGGAAATGTGAAGGGTAGTCATAATTTGAGATAAAGAAGGTTAAATGTATCCAGCACGGTACTAAGCTATTCACAGATATGTGAATGGTCGTGTCCGAATTCAAATTCATATACAAACAAATGTTGCTAATTCACTTAGACACCAATGCGATACCTTCAGCTATGAAGAGGAGAGTGACTTTAAGGCCATTTCTAACAACCACTTAGATAGCCAAATACTTTTTTGTGTTTTTTTGAAACCTAACTTCTCAGCTGAAATACCGAAACCTGACAGGTTATGTCACTAGTTGTTAGGGTGGCCTTCAAAATCAAGCGATTTTAAAAGCCACCTTAACAAAGATTGGAATAACCAATCAGGTTTCTTCATTTTGTTTCGAAAGGAAGATTTCCATTAAAAAGTGTCTAACTGGTTTCTGGGGTAGCCTTTAGAGCCATTCTGATATAGCTTCAAACAAGACATTAAATACTTAACTAAAAAACGATTAGATCATATATAAGTTGAGAGATACTGCTAGCGAATAGAACATTAGAAAAATATGATTTTCGCATATTTATTAGCTGCCCCAAACTACTAATAAGTTATACAGAAGTTTGAGAAATATGTATTGCTTATATTAAAGCAAAGGAACTTAATCAACTCTGAGTTGGTCATGGAATATATTTCATGAAACCTCCCAGTTCATGAGCTGATATCAACTTGATTTCTTAGATCATTTTACATGAACTAGTTCAATGAATACTAAATAATCACTGATACACAAAATGAAACCTGCAATTGATAGAAGATATAGTTTACTACAGAACGTTGGTATTTAAAAATCATTCAGTCTGACTTACGGATCTTGCTAGTTAGATCAGAGTAATGTTTACACTGGGCGATCATTATAATACTTCGAAGAGCACTTCGTTAGCAATATGTGCAGACTAATTTGGTTAACAAAAAGAATCCGATTGACTGGCGTATAGAGTATTATACTGCAAAATTACACAATCGGTTTGTAAGCAGTTTACAAATTGCATGGTCCACGGTGACGTTTATCATATCTGAAAATTTAATTTTTCAATTCTCTAACCATTATGTCAACAAGGTACTTGTTGAAACTATAAAGTCAGGAAAGCTGGGTTTGAAATAAAAGTGTTCTGAACTAATAGAACATATGACTGGACAACACGGGTGGAGAGCAAAAGTCACTCGGCTAGTTGACGTCGAGTTATGCAACTGACGAAATTGACCGGTAACTAGTGAAACATACATTCAGCGGTTAGATCATTTTGACCTTGCTAACGAAATATACAGATCAGTCGAAGTAGTTGCTAACTAATTATGTTACCAAGTCAGATGTAAAAACTTTATTGACGCCACAATTGCATAGTTACAAAAAAACCTTCTCAGATGTGATAAATTTCAATATGAAGTGAAGTTTGTAAGTAGAATGAAAGGTAATTGTCAACAGTTTAAACGGATTAATTGTTTGATAAACTGATTTAAGTATGTGAGTAGATGAAAGGGAGTAAACTGTTAGTTCAGGTATCCTTCTTATTAGTCAATGTTGAGTATTTAGAACTATAAAAGGTTATCCGTTAGGTAATGTTTTATGTTAAGTGATATACAACAAAGAAATAGTCGAACATGAAGGAAACCTAATTATTTTCTCATATTCTACAGGCTTGATTCTCCTCATGATCGTGTTCAATCAATCAAGTAATATAGTTTTAAGTTTAAGACTCACTATGAAAGATGCCCATTCTGTTATCACTCTAAATGTAGAATTAAGTTATGCAATGAGGCAGTTTATTTATTGAGTAATCTGAGAGTTACACTTCTGACTAAGGTGACCAGTAAGTAATCTAGATATGAATATTTAAAATTATATGACTTTGCGCTTTACCTCAAACATACTTTAGTAAGGAATAATCACAGAGACAAAACTTTAATTAAATTCTAATCTTATCTAACCTATTGCCAGTGTCTTTACATTATAACATATCAAATATAGGGTATGCCGCCATTGAATATTGAACTGCATTAACAATAATACGTGATAACTGTCTAGTAAAGTACGCAATAAAACTCTTTCCTATGCTATGATGTCACCAAACTAATTCGGGTATGCAATTGTAACAGTTTAATTGCTGTATATAGTTGTACTAATGTAAAACTTCTATGTAGAATACATAGACATAAGAATGACGTCTAGAAAGTGAATAGATATCTCAGAAAAAAAAAGTGCTCCTAATTTTCATCATTTATTCTTTCGACAGTCACTTAGAAATAATAATTCACTTTATGTATTTTACAGATCTTATTATGGTGATAATTGGTACATATCCATGCATACGTAAAGTAGATGAAGTTTCGGTTTATTTTCACCCAAGTATTCTGTTACTTGGTCACTGTTGAGTGATTTAATACTCAGAAATGCACTAAAAAAGCATTGAATTTAGACTCTGAATGTACATTTTCTTTGTTACTGATACACTGGATTTGTTTTTTCCTGTCTAAATCAACGTCTAGAGTTTTTTCAATGTCCTGCAATAGCTAAACATACTTCTTGATAGAACTGAGTTGAAGATAGACAATCTTAGTCCCTAGAAGTATCATTCATGCTGTCATAGCATTGGCGAGAAAGTCTTACTCATCCCCATCAACCAGGTGATTCAAGTGGGTCCTCTAGCTATGGGCTCAAAATTTATATTTACCATACGTCTGTTCAAAGACCATTTGGCATCATTCATTCACCTTAATGACTCTGGTGTCACACTTAACGCTGAAGCCGAAAGCTCACTAGTCAACTGTGTCCCCAATAACAGATGCCTGTGTGCTGTCAGGGTAGAAAATTCAACTTGAATAATGAGTAAGTGACAAAAATACAATATCTCTTCATCGTCTCTAAATAGGCATTGAAGGACTGTACTCTGATTTCCCTCAAGAATGTATTCTACCATCATTTAGTTGATCTGTATCTATTGCACTCAAGTGTACAGGTTGAGTGTCCAGGCTGAGAGGACAGTGTTTACATGGCTAGCTGATACTAGTCGATTGCATGCACTATAATGGACATCTTTTCAGAAGCTATGTGGCGATCAAGACATATCCTTAAACTGCGATGACTACTAGCACAGCCATTGCCCTTCTGTCTGCGTGTGTCTTACTGCTACTCAGTCCAATAAGCAAACAGGTGGAACTGCAAGAAGGCTCCCAGTGTAGTTAGTATATTTAAGATCGCTGTTCATTCGGGAACATCCGCTTTAGCTGTAGTCAGGCTCTAATTTATGCTCAGTTCATTTTGAGTTTTAAAGAAAACAGTCGTTGACATGGATATCTTGATTAGTCACTGCATGATCAGGTAAAGTATCTTTCAACCTTAAGTAAGGGGAGGATATCATTTAACTGTATTTTAAAATACAGGCTATTCAGAATGCTCTCGATCAGTTGGCAATCAGTATATGTAAATTTAGTAGGTGCATCGTGCTGTCAAAGTGTAAATCTCTTCTACAAGTTTGAAAGTAGATTTTTTTGCACTCACCTATGATAATGAACGGATGAAAGTTGTCAAGAAGTTTCTCTATTGTGATCGCTGGCGGAGGAATCACTGGTGGGATTTTGAAGCTTAGACTGGAAAACAGAATGGTCATATACGATGTCAGTGTGACGCTACCTCTGTTGCATTGTGACCATTCAGTGCATTCAACATGTGAATAATTATTATGTGAGAGGAAGAATTTTTAAGCCTGATATGGATCAGCATCCACTGAGTGAAGTTAGCTTCAAACACCGGCTAATGGATGTCATTACAGTAGCTCTCATACTTTTCATCATTTTCCACCTTTAGGGCTGGTTAAAAAAGATAGTGAGGTTGTGACTGTGTGACATGCCACTGTGTGGGAAATATAAGTTTCACTGGGTTAATTTCTGTTGATCTCTCACGAATCCTTTAATAATGTCCAAACGAGTATATCACTTTGTGGGTTGGTACGAAATCAGACACAGATCAGAATTGAGATCAAGTGGTACATGTTCTGTAGCTTTTTTGTTATCAAAAAGTAATTTATGCTAAAGAAACAGTCCTTAGTAATCCATTCTTAATCTCATCTCTGTTTTTTTCTGTTTTCTTTTCCATACCACATTCATTTATTCCTAATGTTGTAACACTATTTGTATGGCAAATTTCTAGGTACCAGTACTGTACACAGTAAATTTTTTGGATAAATAATTGTATGTGATGCAGAAATACATAGGTTTGTCAAAGGAAGACTGACATCCAACTGACAATATATCCACAGCTGTAAATAACTATTGGATATGAACTTAACATGGTATCAATGAGAAAGAAATTATTTTGGATTCTGTATCAAGAATGATGAATGCTGTGAAATCAACCTAGTATGATGATTACGGTTAACTTTTACAAAGGTACTAAGACTGAGTAAGAGAAAAAAAATCCGTTGAAAATGTGAGAGACAATACGGTATATTATCACCGTGTTAACCGTCCAATCATTATAAAGCTCATTCTTAATACTCGGATAATGAAGAGATATTTTCGTATGTGAAACTACTAAAAGCAGATTTAGCAATAGATGTTTACGAACATTAGTCGATTCAAGGTAAGTATTGACCATGTTCTTGATGAATTATTTAGCGCAGTTCCCAAGTAAGACACAAAGCACATGTTTTCAGGTAAAACCCACTACGGAATATTAAATATCCAGTTACTTGAATAATGAAACATTTACATCCGACCTCTATTGATTGTTCAACTGATGTTGCCTATATCTTAACTTAAGGCGAGGTAGAGCAATTGTAAAGAAAATATGCTCACTTTGTGATTGGCACACATTAGTTTGAAAGAGATCACACTGTCTGAATAAGAATCCCCATGATCAGAAAGTTAGTAAAGCCACAAATTTATATCGGTAAAGTAAAGATTACTTTGATGGCAATGACAAGTAGAGCCAAGGAATGAAATTAAGGATGGGTGTTTTTTTTCTTTTGTAACTCATCATTCATCATTTGTATAAAACTGAGATTACTGACCACATTCAAGGCTTACAAACAGGAGCCTACATGCCAACGGTTGTTCATCATTTCAATTCAGAACCATGAAATACAGAAATCTATAAACTGCATCACAAAATGAAACGTGCATTGCTTTATTATTTGCCAACTTATTTATTCTTCACAGGTATCAGTAGCTCTTGGAAATCTACTTATGGTTTTTACTAAAGTCAGTAAGTTGGCGTCAGCTAGACAGCACTTGACAGTGCTCCCAGGTCTTTGAGGGAACTTTAACTGATTTCAGTCCGTAATGAACACTACCTTCAAATAAACAAATCCCCAATAACTTCAAAGCATATATATATATATATTATAGCATAGGACTGAGAGTAGTGTCAGTACTACACAAGCTCTTTCCTGTTGTATTTACCTAAAAGTCAAAGAAGGCTACTAAAATTAAGTAGTAAGAAAACCAGAAAAAAACTATCTGCCTGAAACCAATCAACATTTCATGAAATATGTATCCATAGAAGTGGGCCTGTGTAAGTGGTTATATAGTCAATTGATTTCTGTAGCATAGTTTAACACAGTTGGAAGAAACATCTAAACATGTGTATTTATGTTTAGTGATATTCCCTGCCACGATTTAATCCAAGATTCATAACAACTTCCATCCGTTATCACGATCAAATGTTAGTACAAAGACCGGAAATGTCACTTCAAGGCTAGTTAATGTGTGACTGATGCTGTCTAAGATTGGATTCCTCCCACTAATCTGTTATTTTGAAACAGCTAGTCCCTTTTATGAATTTCGATAGCGTAATTAGAAGACGATGTTTATCTGATCAATGTGATATATTTGCGCAATACACACTTCGAACAATCTGATCACACATTTACTTATCAAGTCAATATATATTAAACCGAGGACTGGGAGGGAGGCATAAATACAACAATTAACACAATAATAGGGGATTAAAATTAGGAAGATGAGAACAAATACGAAGTAACCTAGGTGATACCAATCTTAGTAAGAAAACAAAGTTTACCAAGGTAGGTGTAGTGTAAGAACAAACTGTTTTTGTACACATAACGGTGGCTTCAATTTGTGTATGGCTATGGCTTCCACAAATCTCAGAATATGTCCCTGACTGTTTCCACATAAAACTTTGAAAGCTGTTTGAACATTAACTTTGTGACCTGTTTCTATGATATGTTTAGCTATAGATGAAGAGGGTCATCTCCCATCAGTGTTTATCACTCCATTTGTTTTTGAAGCCATTCAGGTACATGTTCTCCCACCCTCAACTGCATAACTCGATTACTTCTCCCTATGTGTGTGTGACCACATACACACATGTAAATTGGTAAACACAATAGGATGTGACGCAATCACTGATGTAGTGTTTAGGTTTTTGGTGAAGCATGTGTTCTGTTTTCTCCACAATGGTAAGATTCGCTGCGTAATGCGTTTTCTCAATGCCTGATGTCAGACTACCTCTCAAAATGATACTGTTTAGCTCCCCTCTGTATGGTAGAGTGATATAGACATTTTTCTTAAGGACTGTGTATAGAGTTGGCTTTGTTGCTACTTGACCTCTACAACGGTTTATAAACTTCATCAGATATCCATTTTCCATAAGTCAGTAATAAGTCAGTAATTTGATGTCTCCATCCATCGCATCTGGTGTACTGATACGATATATCCTATTAAACAGGCATTTTACTAGACCTCTTCGTCTTCTAATAGCGTTATCGAGACCTCGCATGTATTGGATTGGACAAAATCTGTGGAAATTCAGGTATTGTTCTGTCCATGTAGGCTTTCTGTAGAGTGACTGTCTTATTGAACCATCTTCTCGTCGGCTGAGAAGTATATCTAGCAATGGCAATTGATTACTATTACTATAAGTACTAGCCTGACATGTGAGAAAGAGAATAATAATCAACTGTCATTGCTAGATATACTTCTAAGCCGACGAGAAGATGGTTCAGTAAGACAGTCACTCTACAGAAAGCCTACATGGACAGAACAATACCTGAATTTCCACAGATTTTGTCCAATCCAATACATGCGAGGTCTCGATAACGCTATTAGAAGACGAAGAGGTCTAGTAAAATGCCTGTTTAATAGGATATATCGTATCAGTACACCAGATGCGATGGATGGAGACATCAAATTACTGACTTATTACTGACTTATGGAAAATGGATATCTGATGAAGTTTATAAACCGTTGTAGAGGTCAAGTAGCAACAAAGCCAACTCTATACACAGTCCTTAAGAAAAATGTCTATATCACTCTACCATACAGAGGGGAGCTAAACAGTATCATTTTGAGAGGTAGTCTGACATCAGGCATTGAGAAAACGCATTACGCAGCGAATCTTACCATTGTGGAGAAAACAGAACACATGCTTCACCAAAAACCTAAACACTACATCAGTGATTGCGTCACATCCTATTGTGTTTACCAATTTACATGTGTGTATGTGGTCACACACACATAGGGAGAAGTAATCGAGTTATGCAGTTGAGGGTGGGAGAACATGTACCTGAATGGCTTCAAAAACAAATGGAGTGATAAACACTGATGGGAGATGACCCTCTTCATCTATAGCTAAACATATCATAGAAACAGGTCACAAAGTTAATGTTCAAACAGCTTTCAAAGTTTTATGTGGAAACAGTCAGGGACATATTCTGAGATTTGTGGAAGCCATAGCCATACACAAATTGAAGCCACCGTTATGTGTACAAAAACAGTTTGTTCTTACACTACACCTACCTTGGTAAACTTTGTTTTCTCACTAAGATTGGTATCACCTAGGTTACTTCGTATTTGTTCTCATCTTCCTAATTTTAATCCCCTATTATTGTGTTAATTGTTGTATTTATGCCTCCCTCCCAGTCCTCGGTTTAATATATATTGACTTGATAAGTAAATGTGTGATCAGATTGTTCGAAGTGTGTATTGCGCAAATATATCACATTGATCAGATAAACATCGTCTTCTAATTACGCTATCGAAATCGATTCTTTACATACTGTTTATCTTTAATTTGTGTCATGAATCCTAGTGTTAAGTGGCAACTAAATTCCGTCGACTAGGTTAAGAAGATACTCTCTGTTTTCTGATATGTTTCAAAATCATCAAAGAATACGACAAGATAGTTTTCCAGCTGCACAAATTCTTAGCACCTTTTAATACTGTACCATGAGAAGTATGGTATGGTGAATTGATCAAGTCTTTACCATCAGTTGACTGAAATCGCTGTTACTGGTTATTAATGTCACACTCAACAACAGGATGGTATGAAAACTTGTATAATGACTAGGGAAAAATAACAGTTTTTATTCTAACCTCCTCAGTATTCTAATACTATATTATTCATTATTTTTCCCTTAGGTTCCTAGTGGAACATAAAGCTTCAGTAGCACGTCTCCACTCCACTCTCTGCTCCGCAGTCTTTTCGACCTGACGCCACGACTGCCCACAAGTTCTCATTTCTTCCTCACATCATCTCCTCCATGTCACTCTCATCTCGGACGCTCAATCCGTCGTTTCCCCTTTGAGTTTCACTCGACGGTCTAGCCTGGCACGTGATGTCATCGAATGGTCTTCTCAGTGTATGCCTAATCCAATCCATTTCCACTTTGTTCCGCATATTTGTTGGGTGATAGATTCTTAGTTGGTTCGTTCCCAGAGTTGCTTGTTGCTTATTCTTTTTGGTCAGTATTCTATAGATGTTCAAAAATAATTTTTTTTTATGACATGAACTAAGTTCACATCCATTTAGCTAGTTAAGATCTTATTTCTCTTACAGCTTCTTTTGTTTAACATAAATTAGGTAAGGTAAACTTGATCTAAAGACGTAGGACTAAAAAGACCTATCGGAATGGTAATTATGCAATTACAGTAGAATTTGACAATCATCTAAGCAGAACACATGATCTAGAAGGTACGGCATTTACTTCCTAGATCCCTCAAAAAACTATAAAACACTTCAATGATTCTATACCTATCACTTTATTTAAAAATGTCCTTGAAAACCACATCATTTTACATGTAATTGTCTTTATGACCAAGTTCACAACAACCTACTAGAATACTGTTGGCGTATCAAGATCACTTGTGTAGAATTTTATAAATAACTGAGTTAGCAAGCAAATAGTCTGTCTTCTATTTACAAGTGAGTGGCAATCAAGGTTCATATGTACATACATATATATGTAGGCACTCAGCAGCCTTGGGTACATTTATGCAATCGACAATGAGCCATACTTATGGTGTGAGGGCTAATGATACCATCTGGTTGCCTAAAACTTTAGTAGGTGGGGGCGGTACTCAAACCCGTGGTTCAAAGTCGTGTGTAAAGAATCTTGTTCACGATTCTGTACATATATTCACATTCAATTAAAAAGATATATTGTAACAAAGTAGCATAAATCAACAGGCGAAGAAAGGAGAAAATTTTAAGTTTTAGACCAGGGATAAAAACGTTAGATTTCACCAATGTAGGAAGTCATCCACTACGTTAACAGAGCAAACGTTATAGAAAAAAAAGTACGCTTTCTTCGTAACACAGAAAGGTAGTCAAATTCTTACTATGGAAACATATTTAATAGAGTAGTAGAGAAGTAACATTTCCTGTCTGTTGACTTTAAACACTGAAAAATAAAATTAAGAAGGTCAAATATATTTAATTAGCACAAAAAAAGTTTGCTTTTTGACAAGCATTACATTTTTTTCTCATTGAACAAAGAAGTCAGTATAATATACAAGGGTGAATAGTGTCCACCTACCTTAGAACTTCAAAGTAATACCAATCGGGAGCTGGAGACTTAAGGCTATATGATTCAGAATTGGTGACGGTAGCACAGACATTTCTATTCTTCATCATCCTTAGGAATTTGAACATTCTAACCAGTCATCAAAGCAACCTTTCCCTAATTTCCTCTCTCCTCATACAATTTTGTCTACTTCATTATCATTTCTGTTCTGATCACTTCTTATTTGAGCGTCTTTTTTGAACTAATACGTTCTTCTACGAGGTTTTAGTTTTTCTGTCTAGTTATTTGTTTAAAGGTCTAATTACGGAAATTCATGAAAACGAGACTGCGTAATGTTGTACATTGAAATATTAATAAATCACAAAAGTTCTGAAATACTTTTCGCAATTTTGTTAATCATGGAGAACATTTTAGGATACATGTTTTCGATAATCAAAAATATCAATGTAGCAATGGATTCATTATGAAGGCGGTTATTTACCAATGAATATTGAACATTGAAAGCCATAAATACTTCATCAACCATTGACTCTTAGTATTTCTGGAAGCTGACCCCAGTAAGTCCAATAGACGGCATTTAGGTTTTGTAGAGTCGATTGAAGATGAAATCAAACTCTGGATCGTGGCAGCTTGACGCGGTGATAACTATTAAAAGTGAAACTAAAAGTTGGTCATCAGATGACATCAATGTTTGAGTCGATGAAACTCAAGACCAGAAACTTAGAAGCTCTTGGTAAGAGATCTGTTGTGGTCTGTATTTTTGTTTCATTTTCATTCAGTATTGGATTAGAGAAATACTTATTTGCGTACCGATTTTAGCCAGACATTTTTTCAGTCTTGAAGAAAAGTACATTTCTGTAACGTTTTGGTGAAATGAGTTGTTCGCCCATTAAAATAAACCAGTTGGTCTGCTAAATAGTCCTCCACACCTTATCTAATCATTCATTCAGGAAATTCACAAGATAAAAAGTTGTTCTCATGAATCATCGATATCTAACAAAGCACCCATTGGAAATCAAGGAGTACAGTATGAATGTTTCTTTGAAGTTTTGAACTTTCCATGAAACTTCATCCATTCCACCTCTCAAGTGAGCATTATTTCACTCTTCATTAGTGACTAACTTCTAGATAGATTTATCGAAGATCCAATAGGAAGTCACAGTGTATTCAACCAGTCAGATACGAAGTAGGTATAAACACACATTGAGGTCACTAACTGATAGCCATGCCATATCGGGAACCATGAAAAATTTAAAAAATAACGGCTACTAAATTCTTGTTCAATAGCTGAATGATAACTCAGTGGCCAAACGACCTGATGTTACTAGGCTTTATCAAGCGTGGGAGCATGTGTGCCGACTTTTAAATGGTCTCAAAGTAGGGACAAAATACTTATAGAGTCCCCTCTAGATAAGGTGGTTCTTTAAAAGATGACTATCCATGAGGATAGCTTCTACGTTGTAAAGTAATACTACGGTTTGTTCATATAATAATGTAATGCATACGGCTAGCAACCTTACCCCGGAAAACCAATGCAGCCGCTACAGAAACTTCAAAGAACGAAAAAATATATAAAATAAATACAAGCTTATTCCTCCGTGGAATCAGGGAGACGAAATGACGTCAGCTAGTGAAAGCCTTCGGGAAGCCAGTCAGCTGATGTGTCTTCTCTCCATGTAAGCAAAAGTGAGAATGGTGACACGGAAGCTGCCTGACAAGGATGTTCAGATGGCAAAAGAGATGAGAAGGTGTAGCATAAAAGTGCTAGGCTGCCAATCTGCGAGAAATCTGCAAATGGAATGAAAGTGGACTCTCCAAACTATCAACTGGAGTGTCAATAATCTAGTCCGATATTGTCACCCAGACGACAACCATGAGCAAACTGAGTTTTGGAGTGGTTATCATCGAAGGCTGTAATGCAGTGGGAACCAGTCTCCTCAACGATCACGATCATGACATCGAGATTCAACTCAAAAGGAAGGAAGGTCACAACAATTCAATGTTACGCGCCAACAAATAATGAGGATCAAGAGAAGAAGGAGGAATTCTACAGGCAACTGCAACCAGTAATGGACAAGACCCTACCCCAGATGGCAACATCAAAATTCTAATGGGTGACATGAATGCCAAGCTGGGAGCAGACAACACAGGAAAAGAACTCATCATGGGTTGACAGGCACTCAGTGAAATGAATGAGAATGGAGAACTGTTTGCAGAATTCTATGCATTCAACGATTTGGTGATTGGAGGCAGTGTGTTCAAGCACAAGGATATCCACGAAGCAACGTGGATTTCACTAGACACCAGATACACTGAGAATCAGATCGACTTCATCTCAATCTCAAGAAAAAGGAAACGTAGCCTAATGGACACGAAAACACATCAATAACAGGAGCAGATTGAGGCTCAGTCCAATACCTAGTGCAAGGAATCCACCTTCTAAATCAAGTTGAAAGCTTTCAAAGAAGCTGGTAACAGACCACAGTTCAAGTTCAACACCAAGAACAGAAAGTGAAGGACGAAACTTCAAAGGACATCTTCACGTCTCTCAGTCATGCGGAAAAAATGCGAGATATCGAGGAACATCCCTGAAGAAACCTGTGTGTAAGAACACTGGAACTCTTTGAAGGAGATGTAGAAGGAAACCTGCATAACCGTATTAGGAAGGAAGGAGAAGCAAGACAAGGAATGGATCTCGACAGATACATGGAAGCTGACAGTAGAGGGAGAGGAGGATGGTGAAGCAGAAGATAAACCAGTGCATGGATGAATGACGAGAAGAGGAACTGAGTACAATGTATAACACTATATTGGACAAAGAAGTGGAGACGAGTGCGCGGAAAGACAAGAGAAACTTCTACGACACACAAGTCAGGCGAAACAGGCTGCAGATAGGAGTGACCTGACAGCGCTTTATTAAATAACCAGGTTACTATCTGGGAGGGAAGAGATCAACATACATGAAACCAATGAAAGATGATGAAGGAAACCTAATTACCAAATAGGAGAAACAAAAGAAACGATGAACTGACCACTTCAAAAAACTGTTGAATCGGTTACCCCCACTATCTCTAACTCGTCCAGAAATACCACCAGCAGCCCAGCCACAGAACTACCAGTGAACACAAGCCCTCAGACGAAAGCCAAAGTCCTGAACTCCATAAAGTTGCTGAAATTCCGGGGAAGCAACAGAACCAGATAGAATTTCTCCAGAAGCGCTGAAAAGAGACGCAGAGACATCAGTAGAGGACATGCTCACACCACTACTGCGGAAGGTTTGGAAGGAAGGAAAGAAAGATACCTGGCGAGTGGAAGAAGGTCTACCTTATCAAACTCCCAAAGACGAGTTGGTGACGCAAGTCTTTGCAAGAACTGGCAGAGAGTCATGCTGAGCCCCTGTCCACCTCAAGTGAAATATTAGGCCGCATCATCCTGGAAAGACTAAATAGAAAATGCTCTGGATTCGAAATTGCGACTGGAAGAGGCTGGCTGGCTGGCTTTAGGAAGAACAAATCAAGTGCGGATCAAATTGCAACGCTACGCTAAGCATCATCATAAAACAGGGCATAGAATAACAGTCAACTCTTTACCTCAACTTCATCCATTTTGAAAATTCCCTTGACAGCGTCGACAGACAAGTAATTTGGCAGCTGCTTCAAGTCTATGGAGTACCACAAACCTTTGTCAACCTTATTCAACAGCTATGTGGCAACGCTACATGCCAAGTAATTCACAATGGAAAGCTCAGTGATGCCTTTGAAGTGAAGACAGGAGTAAGACAAGGCTGCCTACTATCACTGATGAGCTTCCTGATTGTGGTTGACTGGACCGGATAATGCAGCAAACTGTGAGAAGAAGGGCATACGCTGTTTGACCTATGAAATAAGTCTAGAAGATTTGGATTTCGCCAACGATGATGATTTATGTCTCATATCTCGTCGCACAAGCTCGAAGATCTTCAGGCAAAAACCAACAAGTTGGCAGAAGAGGCAAGGCAGCGAAGATGCAACTTTAGGTGAACGTGGAGAAGACAGAGGTGATGAAGATACTCAATCAACAACAATAAGCACTAATCACCATCAACCGAAGAATTGTAAAAGAAGTAGTCTTTTTCACTTACCTAGTCAGCATCGTTTCAACCACAAGTGGTACAGATGAGGATGTCAAAGTCAGGATCGGAAAGACGGCAAGGTAGGCCTTCATTAACCTGAAACTAGTGTAGAAATCTACGGCATTCAACTCGGCATAAACAACAAGATCCAGGTTTTCAACACTTATGTCAGTCGCCTCAGTGCTTCTGTATGATGGTTGAGAGATTTGACGCGTTATGGAAAGCATTTCCAACAAACTACACACATTCATCAACAGCTGCCACCTACGCCCACTCGATACTAGAGATCAGATGGCCAGAATAATAAAAGCAAGCAACAAGGAACTCTGGGAACGAACCAACTAAGAATCTATCACCCAACAAATATGCGGAACAAACTGGAAATGGATTGGATTGGGCATACACTGAGAAGACCATTCGATGACATCACGTGCCAGGCTAGGCCGTCGAGTTAAACTCAAAGGGGAAACGACGGATTGGGCGTCCGAGATGAGAGTGACATGGAGGAGATGATGTGAGGAAGAAATGAGAACTTGTGGGCAGTCGTGTGGCGCCAGGTCGAAAAGACTGCGGAGCAGAGAGTGGAGTGGAGACGTGCTACTGAAGCTTTATGTTCCACTAGGAACCCAATGCATAAATAATAACAATAATAAAATAGATTACTGCAATGAACAATTCGTTTGGTCATAAACAAATCGGCTATGCAGTCAGATACACTTCGTTAGGTGTGGCATTCAATCAACGCTGGATCCTAGCAGCAATTTTTTCACCTTTAAGAGTAGGATGTAAGACGAGAAGATTCTTCTGTACAGTGCAACACCAAGTATTTTGTGTTTATCAGTGGAATTCTGTGTATAAACCTTATCTCGCAAATACTTCTCAACAATGAATAACTCCTTCTCAAGTTTTTCTTGATCGCACAGTTTTCTTGTGCGACTGAATATCATTTTAATCATCATCTTTTCGCAGCTCATAGGACAGAAGCTTTCGAAGTTTAAACGGAGTCCACCTCAATTCTCTTTTCTGTGAATTTTACCATATATATCACGTTCAATACCATGGTTCATGAAATGAAATCAGAATGAACACATTTGGGAAGATTTAGTAAATGAGACGCGTTATTAGGATCACTCCAAATGACGAACGCGTCGCCAAAATACCGTCTAATTATTTGCAAGTTTCATCTTTGTTTGTACGAGGTTACCGATGAATATGTCAGCGACTTGCTCATATCAACGTCAATGACTTGGCTATTTATCTATGATAATTATTTCTCACTCATCTCTCCACCTTCTAGATACAGTATATCCACCTAATGGTTCTAAGAATAGATAATTTTCCCCTCACATTCTTCACGGTCTCGTCTACTCTGAATATCCACTTTATCTATGTCACCGGTTGATCTTGCTGGTAACGTTTTGTTAAAAGTATACCCAGTTCTTGTGATAAGCTCAAATTTGCTTAAAAAAAAATATCTCTTGAGTGTTTCCAAAACGTAGAACACACTCACTACTGAGAACAAGGAGTTTAGGTAAGACAACAAGAGAGATGATATAAGTGATGTGAAGCGAAACTTATGCAAAACGATAAGGAAACTGGTTTCACATAAATTAAATTTACTTCTAACTGAAACAAACAATGAACATTTTTTATCTATTCAGATGACACTAGATGACTAGTCAGTCATCAGTAGCTACAAACATTATTTTATACCTTTACAAAAGTTATTAATCAAGTTTACTTCTCATTATGATGGTGGCCAGCAGGTAACATTCTCAAATTGTTTGACCTTTGTATTCAATAGTAAGAAGTTGACAGATTAACCTTTTGTATATGACGCTTTTAAGTGGGTTAGTGTATTATTATTATTTTATTATTAGTCCCTTGGGTTCCTAGTGGAACATAGGGCTTCAGTAGCACGCCTCCAGTGACCTCTGTTCTCTGAGATCTTTTGAACCTGGTCCCACGACAGCCCACAACCTCTCATTTCCTCCTCGCACGACCTCCTCCATGTCACCCTTGGACGTCCAACTCGTCGCTTCCCATGGGGATTCCACTCGAGGGCCTGACGCGTGATGTCCTCCGTCGGCCTTCTCAGTGCATGGCCAATCCATCTCCACTTCTTCCTGCATATTTGTTGCGTGATAGGTTCTTGGTTGGTTCGTTCCCAGAGTTCCTTGTTGCTTATTTTTTCTGGCCATCTGATCTTCAGCAGCGAGCGTAAGCAGTTGTTGATGAATGTCTGTAGTTTATTGGAAATACCTTTCGTGACGCGCCAAGTCTCTGAGCCATACAAGAGCACTGACTTGACGTTGGTGTTGAAAATCCGTATCTTGTTCCGCATGCTGAGTGCAGAAGATCTCCACACTGGTTTCAGGCTAATGAATGCCTGTCTTGCTTTTCCGATTCTGACTTTGACGTCCTCGTCCGTCCCGCCTGTAGTTGAAACAGTGCTTCCTAGATAAGTGAAGGAGGTTACTTCCTTTAAGTTTCTCCCGTTGACAGTGATTGGAGTTTGTTGTTGTTGTTGTTGATGGTGGTGGTGCGGTATCTTCATCACTTCTGTCTTCTCTATATTCACCTGAAGTCCCGTCTTCTCTGCCTCTTCTGTCAACTTGTTAGTTTTTGCCTGCAGATCTTCAAGTTTATGTGACATTAGGCATAAGTCATCGGCGAAATCCAAGTCTTCTAGGTTCTTTTCCGTCGTCCAGTGTATCCCCCTCTTCTCGCTGCCTACTGTTTGCTGCATGATCCAGTCCACCACAATCAGGAATATCATGGGGGATAGTAGGCAACCTTGTTTCACTCCTGTCTTCACTTCAAAGGCATCACTGAGCTTCCCATTGTGGATTACTTGGCATGTAGCATCTTCATATAGTTGTTGAATGAGGCGGATAAAGGTTTGCGGTACTCCGTAGTATTGAAGCAGTTTCCAAATTACTTCTCGGTCGACGCTGTCAAAGGCCTTCTCAAAGTCGATGAAGTTGAGGTGGAGAGGTGATTGCCATTCTATGCTCTGTTCTATGATGATACGAAGCGTTGCAATTTGGTCTGCACATGATTTGTACTTCCTGAAGCCTGCCTGTTCCGGTCGCAGTTTTGAATCCAGTGCATCCCTTAGCCTCTCCAGGATGATGCGGCTTAATATTTTACTTGGGGTGGACAGGAGAGTGATTCCGCGCCAGTTCTTGCAAGCACTGAGGTCTCCCTTCTTCGGCAGTTTGACAAGGTAACCCTTCTTCCAATCGTCAGGTACCTTCTCTTCCTTCCACACCTTCTGCAATAGTGGTGTGAGCATGTCCGCTGTTGTCTCTGCATCTGTTTTCAGTGCTTCTGGCGGTATTCCATCTGGTCCTGCTGCTTTCCCACATTTCAGTAGCTTTATGGCGTTCAGGACTTCCATTTTCGTTGGGGGATTAATGTTCACTTGTAGTTCAGCGGCTGCAGGTGGTATTTCTGGACGAAGTGCAGGTGGTGGTCGATTCAAGAGCTTCTTGAAGTGGTCGGCCCATCGTTTCCTCTGTTTCTCTTCTTTTGTAATTAAATTTCCTTCTTCATCTTTTATTGGTTTCATCTGTGTTGGTCTCTTCCCTGATAGCAACCTGGTTATTTGATACAATGTCGTCAGGTCTCTCTTACCTGCAGCCTGTTCTGCTTCACTTGCCAGTGTTTCGTAGAAGTGTCTTTTGTCTTTGCGTGCACTCTTCTTCACTTCTTTGTCCAGTGTTTTATACATTGTGCTCAGTTCATCTTGTCGTTGAGCATCCTTGCACTGGTTTATCTTCTGCTTCACCATCCTCCTCTCCTCTATCAGCTTCCAGGTATCTGTCGAGATCCATTCCTTGTCTTCTTTCTTCTTCCTTCCTAATACTGTTGTGCAGGTTTCTTTCCACATAGCTTTCAAAGACTTCCAGTGTTCTTCCACACAGGTTTCTTCAGGGATGTTGCTCACGCCGTCTCCCATTTTGTCTTGATGGCTGCCTTGAAGATCTCCTTTGTAGTTTCATCCTTCAGTTTCCGAGTGTTGTACTTGGGTTGAGGTCTATCACCAGCTTCCTTGAAGGCTTTTAACTTGATTTGGAAGGTTCCTTGCACTAGGTAGTGGTCTGAACCTACATCTGCTCCTCTTCTTGACCTTGTGTTAAGTAGACTGCGTCTCCATTTTCTTGAGATTGAGATAAAGTCGATTTGATTTTTAGTGTGTCCATCTGGTGAAATCCATGTCGCTTTGTGGATATCTTTGTGCCTGAACACACTGCCTCCAATCACCAAATCGTTGAATGCGCAGAATTCTGCAAACAATTCTCCATTCTCATTCATTTCACCTAGTGCCTCTCGACCCATGGTTAGTTCTCTTCCCGTGTTGTCCCCTCCCAGTTTGGCATTCATGTCGCCCATCAGAATTTTGATATCGCCAACTGACGTCTTGTCCAGTGTTGATTGAAGTTGTCTGTAGAAATCCTCCTTTTTCTCTTGCTCTGCATTATTTGTAGGTGCATAACATTGTATGATTGTGACCTTTCTTCCTTTTGAGTTGAATCTTGCTGTCATGATCCTGGAGGAGATTGGTTCCCACTGCATGAGAGCCTTCGATGCTCTTGAGGACATCATGATAGCCACTCCCTCAGTGTGCTCGTGGTTGGCGTCTGGGTGACCGGAGTAGATTATTGATTCTCCAGTTGACAGTTTGGAGAGTCCACTCCCATTCCATCTGCTTTCGCAAATCCCAAGCACTTCGATGTTATACCTTCTCATCTCCCTTGCAATCTGGGCTGCCTTACTGGGTTCAAACATCGTGCGGACATTCCATGTCCCCACGTTTACTTTCGCTTTCATCGAGAGAAGACACATCGGCCAATTGGCTTCCCGAAGGCTTTCACCAACTGGCGTCATTTCGCCTCTCCGATTCCAGCGGGGAATAAGTTTGTTTTCATTTTTTATATTTTGTTTGTGCTTTGAAGTTTCTTTAGCGGTTAGATTTGTTTTACGGGGTAGGGTTGCTAGCCCTATGCCCAACCTTCCCTCTTTACCCGGGCTTAGGACCGGCTAGTAACTAGTAAACTAGTTAACCAGGCGAGGTTGGGTTAGTGTATAGGGTATATAAATCAATAGGTTGAATTTAGCTCTCAACTAATTAGACAAAAAAGTAATTTAGTCACATTAAGTATTATGCGACTTGATTCTTCAATCTTCTAGACCCTTAAAAAAGGAATGATTCATTCCATAACTTACTTTATTTCAACATACTACACAGTAAAGCTAATTGAATAGTTAATTAAAATATTATATATATTGAAGTGATCAGTCAAGAAATCGTGGTATGTATTGAAGTACTCATTCAAGACACAAAAGAATGAAGCAGAACAATTTTTAATCATATTATTTACATTACTTAAATTATATGCAAATTGTAAATCGACTAAAAAGTCTGATTCACTTGGTTATAGTCGAGAAGAGAACAAAGAATGTTTCATAATTATAAAGTCATTAATATACAAAAGACGAAACTTAGCTGATTTCCACATTGTGTAAATCAGTAGAGAAATTATTATGCAATAATAACTTTGAGGGAAATGATGTCCCCTACTCGATTCAAACCTGTATCTCCTAGCTTTGCAGTCAACGAAGTTATCATTGAGCTATTCAGGCCATGACCTGACGCCCTGCTGATCAGTGCCAAAAAATACAAACTCTAGATCAAGGGTTTCTTACCGATTGCCTCCGACTAATCAGCATCTATAAAAGTATTTCATAGTGGTGAGCTTTCTAGTTTGGTAGGCAGATTACAAAATGACAGCTGGAATTCTGTCAACCTTCAGCACTAGATAACATTAAGTTGCTTGCTGTACAGTGACTAGTTAGTGCAAAAGATAATCCTAACAGCCTACTTGGAGCTAAGTCTACTGAGCAGCAGTTCACTGTGTCAGTATAGAACTGTGTAACTTGATCATACATAATTACACATGAAAAGTCACGAAATTCCCACAACAATGTCACTCACATGTTGTTTGAACAACATGTGAGTTACGCAGAGTTTAGATGTCAGGTTTAATGTACATTCAGTAGGTTAGCCTTTAGTGCTTGAGATGGCTCAACCACGTGTCAGACACATATAACTACAGTCTACCCCGATGTTTATGTTAAGTGAAGAAAAAGATTTTTAAGGTAGCATCAATTCATGAAAACATTAGAAGTTTTATCAAGAATTCACTGAGACCTTCAAAAATTAATGTCTATCATAGACGTGTATACTTTTACTTCATCTACATTATGACATACAGGTTAAAGTATAAACGTAAAATGTATTTCTGAAACTTTAAACTCTCACCATAGTAAACTACTGAAAACGAAGGTGGGATACAAAAAAAATGTACATAAAGGTATTGTCATCCTTCTGATCAACTAATCTTTGTAGCTATGCAGTTTTATATGCACTGAACAAAAGTTTTGAAGACTAAAAAGGGTTTTTAATCAAAGGGAAAAGCTCATCATGGCAATAAACACTGATTTAAGATTGAATAAGCTGATCAAAAGCTGGTGGATTTCAGGAAACAAATAAGGAATAACTGATAAGTGAATTATTGAATGGATGTAGGAATGTAATAGTCGGTATTTAAGGATGTTTTTTTTTAATTTTATTAGTCCCTTGGGTTCCTAGTGAAACATAGGGCTTCAGTAGCACGTCTCCATTTCATCCTGTTCTCTGAGATCTTTCGAACCTGGTTCCACGACAGCCCACAACCTCTCATTTCCTCTTCGCGCGACCTCCTCTATGTCACCCTCGGACGTCCAACTCGTCGCTTCCCATGGGATTCCACTCGAGGGCCTGACGCGTGATGTCACCAGTCGGCCTTCTCAGTGCATGTCCAATCCATCTCCACTTCCTCCTACATATTTGTTGGGTGATAGGTTCTTGGTTGGTTCGTTCACAGAGTTCCTTGTTGCTTATTCTTTCTGGCCATCTGATCTTCAGTAGCGAGCCAGAGTAGGCAGTTGTTGATGAATGTCTGTAGTTTATTGGAAATGCCTTTCGTGACGCGCCAAGTCTCTGAGCCATACAAGAGCACTGACTTGACGTTGGTGTTGAAAATCCGTATCTTGTTCCGTATGCTGAGTGCAGAAGATCTCCACACTGGTTTCAGGCTAATGAACTCGTGTCTTGCTGTCTTTCTGATTCTGACTTTGACATCCTCGTCCATCCCGCTTGTAGTTGAAACAGTGCTTCCCAGATAGGTGAAGGAGGTTACTTCCTTTCAGTTTCTCCCGTTGATGGTGACTGGAGTTTGTTGTTGTTGTTGATGGTGGTGGTGCGGTATCTTCATCATTTCTGTCTTCTCTATATTCACCTGAAGTCCCGTCTTCGCTGCCCTGCCTCTTCTATCAACTTGTTAGTTTTTGCCTGTAGATCTTCAAGTTTATGTGACATCAGGCACAAGTCATCGGCGAAATCCAGATCTTCTAGGTTCTTTTCCGCAGTTCAGCGTATCCCCCTCTTCTCACAGCTCCCCACTGTTTGCTGCATGATCCAGTCCAGTGCACCACAATCAGGAATATCATGGGGGATAGTAGGCAACCTTGTTTCACTCCTGTCTTCACTTCAAAAGCATCACTGAGCTGAGCTTCCCATTGTGAATTACTTGGCAATTTAAGGATTTAGGAATGCAATAAAATTTTATTTCTACTTAGATTTTGAATACTTAAAGTTAAAGTATTTTGTACTATATTGTAAATGATTTCAAATCAAAACTGAAGTCGCTTGATCCTACTAGATACCGAAGTGTTCTGCTAGAGATAAACACCAACTTTTAACATTGCAGTCATAAAGTTTTCGCTAATAAATGAATTCAGAGAAGGTCACTGATAGGATCCAATTACTTAGTGGCAAAAATGGATGACCTACAGTCTTGTTTCCCATTTAATTTTGTTCACAGATTTTAACAGGCATTTCTCTAATATGTAATCGAAAGAATATCATTTTAATGGGAAAGCAAGAAAGGTGGCATGGAGGTGATCGACAGAAAACCTTGAACCTACCTTTCCTGCTTGTTAGCAGCCGTCAAAAGGCGTATTTGAAACCTCAAGAGAACTTACTTCTCCTATGAGTTTTGGAGCCACATTGCTCAGTGACGTAATCGAAAAAGTTGCCACTGAGCTGTTTGCTTCATGACTGACCTCTGGTAGGGTTGGTTAAATATATGGATTGGCCACTGAAGTCCATCTGAGACTTCAATCCGCAATTCAGTCCCTTCGAGGTTTAAGATACATGTTGCTGACGAGTGCCATCAAGCCCGAAGCCTAGATCTAGGCATTCCTACCGATTGCTTACATCCAACTAGCACCTGTCTCAATGCATCGGGCTAGTGAGTCACCTAGCCTGTAGACCAAGTTGCATAAACGAACGATAGAATTCAATCATCTCGGAGCACTAGACAGCATGAAGTTGATTTCCTATCATTGGACCACTCGGAAATTTATTATAACATTTTTATCATTGATTTTATAAACTTGGATCCATTCTGAAGTAGTATTTAAATATCTCTGTTAGTTTATGCTTACTCAAAAGAAACATTAATACAGGAGTTAAATGACGCACTTTGAAGCTGCTCATAGGTCGTAAGCTTCGTCATAGCTGCATGAACGCCTTCCTGATGAATGCCATGTATGTGAAATATATATGTTGACAAGTCACGTAAGAGCAATCAATTTCATATTAACTAGTCCTCAGTGCATGTCGAATTCCATCAATGATATTTGCAATGTGGCCTGTAAGCCAGGATAGGAGGCTGAGAATCATGGTGCAAACTGATAGTAGTTGGTTGTAAGTAACCAGGAGATATGTCTTGCTGACGAGTGCTAACAAACACAAAGTCTAGGTCTACGGCTTCCTGCAGATTGGCTACAGCTAAACAAATATCCATCGATGTGAATTATGTCTTCACAGCCTACTAGTGGTTTTCTGTGACGATCCAACATTCTCAAGTGGCCTATATCAATGGTTTCATTACATACGTGGGTAAACGAGTAAACTGAGTACTGTGAATTAAATAAACTACACGATGCTAGTAGTGGGTCGATGCGATAGATAGTCCTACGGGACCTTAATTACAGCCCATTAACCTCGATAATGATATCACTATAGCATCAAATGATACTTATTCTCATTCCTTATAAATGATCAATTTCATCTTAGCTGTAAAACAAGTGTTGTGGATGGATACAAAAATGCATAGGAATTAAAGTCCTGAACTTTCTCTCCTTTGTGGTTGGTCATCTATCTAACCGTTTAAACATCTAATGGAATTCTGCACTGTAGAATGAGTTCTTGTCAGCAATGCTTATCGGCGAAATCAAGAGAAGTAATACCCTCTCAAATGTTTGAGAGTAAGTCTTGCTTAGTAAAATCACAGCTGTCACAACCTGATGATAAGGATACCAACTAAAGTTGGATATCTGTAGGAGGCATTAATTCCATCAGTTTACAGATACGTTCAGTTGATGAATGCAAAGAATGCAAAGTTTCTTGTTGATAACTCTCAGATAATTACGATCAATCGACGTGGACTACGATGATCATCTTCTTAGTTAAATAATGGTGCATGAATTTATCAGTGCCTGTATACTCGAGTACTTACCTTAATCATCTAAGTAGTAGTCTTCTACTATGGAATATAAATGAAGAGATAAAACTTTTTGACCAAAATATATCTTCACAGTTGATAACATCAATCAATTTGTTTGTATAAATGAATAAATAATTGCTTATTACATCTTAATAACATCGGAGAGTATACTATTTGTAACCTTGACAACTAACCAGGCGGGCGGTAATAACGAATATTCTTATTTTTATTCAAAGCATTATTTATTATCTTTCTTTAATGTCATTTCTTTATTACAATACAAAAAATACAACCAAGAACAATATTTTTTTACGATTATTCATGTTTTTGATTGATGAAAACATTCAAGACATAGTTAACACCAGCTTCTTCTGCTACTAATGTAGATCGATTGCTTATCTGTATTGTTCCTTCGGAGAAGAATATTTTTAGAAGTAGACAATTGTTTTATTAACTGATTTCATGAGATTGTCAAAATGGTAGTGATTTCGGTTTTGCAAGCACTAGCTTTCATCAGCTGTTTTAACAAAATACTTTGTAGCAATGAATAGTTCTAATGAGCTTTAGTTCAAGTGAAAAAAAATAAGGGGCCGCATTATCCACAGAAAAAACGAATATAGTTACAGCAAAGAAGGTTTACGTTCTGAAGAGCTAAGAACGTACTTTGTAACTTGGTAGCCTAGCGGAAAATGCTCCAGAGTTTGAAGTTATAGGGCTGATTTTAAGTTCAAGACAAAATGTCATTATTGACTATGATGTTTGTACAGTAAACTAAAATTTTCTAAATAGAACGAAACATCCATCTTAAGTACTACTGCTAACTATTACTCTGCATGTAAATAAGATTTCATTTATGCTTTAAGGTTAAACAGTTAATAAATTTTGAGACAAAATGTCATTATTGACTATGATGTTTGTACAGTAAACTAAAATTTTCTAAATAGAACGAAACATCCATCTTAAGTACTACTGCTAACTATTACTCTGCATGTAAATAAGATTTCATTTATGCTTTAAGGTTAAACAGTTAATAAATTTTGAGATTTTCAAGTGATTGACTAAACTGACTGATAGCAACACGAAGTAAGGACAACTTATGCAAATCTATTTATGGACTCCACAACTGGAATGATTTTGGATGACAAAAATGTACGTGACAAATGCTTGTTAGTTATTAATGTGACTATTTGAGGTAGTTGTGGTTTGGCTGTCTGATGTTATCAACAATGGACGAAGACTGCAGATGAAATAGAAACATAAGTATTAAAAGTCTACAGAACAAATAATTACTGCTTCAGAAAATATCTTACTGCTGAATGTCAAAATCAAGACAGATATACTTAGAAAGAGACTATCAGAATCCATAAATAGAACATACTTTGCAGGCAATCTGAGAAACATATTGTCCAGTCAAAAACTCATTCATCAACTGGAGCATTGCGCCATATTAGTATGTATATATGAATTTATTTACTCCTGTGTACCATACGCCACCTCATGTAATGCTCACACCAACACTATCCAACCTACTTGACAAGGGGATAATAGAAATGCCTTTTGCTAGATCCTTCAATCCTTTCTTACCATGAATATCGCAGAGTATCGACCACCCTAGATAATTCCTTTATGACGTAGTTACTTTTATTTTCTGAATTATTTTTCTACTTTCTTATTTTAGGCGCCTTCAGACAACACGTAACCTTAACCGTCGGCGAGAAGTTGCTCTGGAATGACATACCTCAGTACTATTTTAGGTGAAAACTTGTTAGTTGGTTGGAGGCAATCGAGCAGGAAGCTCTGGACCTAGGTTTCGTGCTTTTTGGCACTCATTAGCACGGCCTATCTGCAACCTCGACAGAACTGATGTCCCACCTGAGATTCGAACCCGCGTGACCCAGTGCAGTAGTCAGCGACTTTACCACTGAGCTATTCGGGCCACGATTGACCTCCTGTAGGACGGGCTTACATGTATTGATTGGTCACGGGAGTGCAACCAATTTCATGTTGTCTAGTCCTGAGTGCAGACCGAATTCTACCCATCATATCTGCAAAACTGGGTGACGCAAGTTCGAATCCCAGGCAGGACATCATTTCCGTCGAGGTTGCAGATACGCCTTGCTGACGAGTGCCAGAAAGCACGAAACCTAGGTCCAGAGCTTTCTGTCGATTGCCCCCAATCAACTAACATCTACTAATGTGCACCACGATGCTGAGCTTCCTAGCTTGGTTACCACATTGTAAATATGATCGATAGAATTCGGTCTGCACTCAGGACTAGACAACATGAAATTGACTGCACTCCCGTGACCAATTTATACATAAGCGGAAACTTATTTTTCCTTTTCCCTAATTTTCAGTTGCTATCTGGTTGATGTCAATTCAAAATGAAGATACTATCCAGAATATCATCCATAAGGTTGTCATCGCTTGTGGAACGGATCATATTTGACAGATTTTAGGCTTACGGTTATTTTATGAGGAAGATTGGCATATAGATCCCTTGAATAAATGCTTTGAGATTGAAAATTCTCTTTATAATTCTACTGTGTTTCAAAGAATAGATACATTTACTCTAGTGAAATCAACAACGGGGAGTTACAAGCTAATTTTTGTACCTTGAAGAGATAAAATTTAGAATGAATCCCATTATTGTCATTTCTGACTGTGTAAAACAAAAATGAAATTCACTTCTAAGGATTTGTTTTCATCACTGGTTATTTTGCATGAAAATGAGGAAATTTGTTAAGCAGTAAACACTTGTTACGCCTTTATCTGGAACTCTTTTATCTCTTATGTGACTAGACACAATGCATTAGGTCTGTATGATACATTTCACAAGTTCATTTACCAAAAAATTCACACTCAGAGGTTGTTTCTGATAAGGTTATAGAGAAAGCCATAGGTTAGCAAGAAGAAAAGGAGGTATACTATCTAAATCCTTAACATTTTCCTGACGCATTTGATTGAAGGTAATGTCAATCATGAATTTTTGTGAACGATATCTTCGAGTTCGTTGCCTCCGAGTTCAACCGAATTTTTCACTACAAAGAGACATCGACATCCTCCAGCTGGATAGTGCAGAATCCCATTCAATTGTTACTACCTAGCGAACTGATAAAGCACACCGACGAATGAAACTTTCAACTTCACTCAAATGCTTTTATAGTGTGACCATCACTAGACAGTTATCTTTAACGAGAGCTGGTCTACAATCTATACTACCGTTTACTCAGTTGAGATTTTATCTTGTACTTCATATCCTTATAGTCTGAAACCAGTGTGGAGATCTTCTGCACTCAGCGTGTGGAACAAGATCCGGATTTTCAACACCAATGTCAAGTCAGTGCTTCTATATGGTTCAGAGACTTGGTGCGTTACGAATAGGATTTCCAACAAATTACAAACATTCATCAATAACTGCCTACGCTGGCTCGTTACTGAAGATGAAATATCTAGAAAGAATCAGCGACAAGGAACTCTGGGAACGAACCAACCAAGAATCTTTCACCCAACAAATATGTGGAAAAAAGTGGAAATGGATTGGATTAGGCATACACTGAGAAGACCATTCGATGACATCATGTGCCAGGCTAGGCCGTCGAGTGGAACCCAGATGGAAAGCGACGAGTTGGGCGCCCCAGGTGAGAATGACATGGAGATGATGTGAGGAAGAAATGAAAGCTTGTGGGCAGTCGTGGAAAGAGGTTGAAAAGATTGCAGAGAATAGAGTGGAGTGGAGACGTGCTACTGAAGCCTTATGTCCCATTAGGAACCCAAGGGATAAATTATAATAAGAATCTTTATACCAAACGTTTTAGCGAAGAGAAACAGGTGAAAATGAATGTTGACCTATTAGTTTTGATACAGTATAGTACCAAATCAATTAACTGTGGTCAATACATTTTCTCGCTTATTTCACTGAATCCTTGTTTTTCAGGTCACAGCATAACAAGTGTGATAGGAATGGCTTAGCGCTTACTTCATTTATTTGTTAAGTACTGTTACCGATGGTAGCGAAAAATGGGAAATAATAAGGATTATCAAAGTTAGAAGAAAACACTACTGAATTATTTTGATTTTTATCATAGGCAATAAATTGTACCTCGTTCTTATCTCAGCATATACCACCACTACATACAGCATCCAATAACATTATTGAACATGATTTCTAATCAGGTTGTTACGCTTCCTGGTAGCCCAATAAAAAAAAGAAGGGAAAACAACTCGAAATAAGCGACAAACCTATGACTTAGATACTGGTCAATTCATACTGCATAGAACAGATCATTTGACTGATAATTCAAACATCAATAGTTCGAATCTGATGATAACATAACTTTTATTTTCAAATGAAATCACAACTCATTGATCAAAGCATAATTTTCTAGTTGAGAGCATCTTAGATAATTTAGTACATCTGTTACATGATCCTTCTTTTCATATTTTATAGGGAAGCAATTAAATACTATACAGGTGTTGTTAGTCTAAAATAAACCGAATCTTTTCCATATGATTGAAATGAGAAGGTATACGGAACAAGTAGTTGGACATAAATAGTAAAATGAACGAACTAAGAGTAAAATGTAGTGTTCATTTGGTAACTTTACAATATACATTTTGATTCCCGAGTATTTGCTTGTAGTATATGTCTATACGTATGTTTACTGCTGAGAAAAGTAACTGTATATTAGTCTTCAGACTATCTAAGTAAACCTTATTTTAAAAAAAAAATGAAATTATTAGCTTTTCATATATACTCTAACTTCGTTACCATGTAAACAGTTGTGTTGATATAACTTTAATAGTAAACGGTTCAATATTCAATGGAACATTAATTAAAAGAAGGGAGAAAGAAAAAACAAACACCAGGGAAATGATAATTTTTACAACAGAAAATTATGAATAATGTCATCTAGTCTTAGTATATTGTGCATGAGAAATGTGTTCATATGACCACCTTGTAGTCGAATGCTTTAGATTTAAGACTATAAAATGGATGGTTTATATATTCCAAAGTTAACAACTCCAAAAAAAATTATACATAACCATTTAGTAGTCAATCAAATACATGAAACATAGAATTTTTGAGTCACTGATTATTCACTTATTGACTCAAACAAAAGCTTATCAACTACTGACCTCTAAGTTATAAGACTGTAAAAAAATTGAAGATGTTATTGTTTATTTTAATGCCTATTTTCAGTTTCTATTCTATTCCGAATATCAAGTCTTATAAGATAACTTTAAAGTTTAGCCTCACTGTTTGTCCAGAGACCTTCGCTTTTACCTAAGAAACTGAGTTCCTTGATATATGTATAGGTAAATTTTATTAGCATCTAAATTTTTCAGTCGTTGAACTTCTTAATCTGAACTAATTAGTCACTGCTTATATCTGAGATACCTTGAACAGCTAGAACCAATTAAGCAATTGGTAGCTTTTATAACTAAATAGCCCAGTGAATAATGTTAAAGCGTTTGAACCAATGAAAAGTGAATTGGAGTTTGAAAGGGAATAACAAACACACTGAGATAACGTGATATCGAGCTGATGAGTTATAAGGTGAACATAACACTTTCCCTGAGTTCTACTGTTACCTATGGATAGATATAGTCAATTTAAGTAGGAATTTGATTGCATAAAAATTCATTCAGTCAACTTCGAGTTTTACAATAGAGGTGTTGATTTCCTTTCTACTTATGTTGTCACTATTATTTGTATTTGTATTAGTGTTATTATTTTGCTTCTTATGCGTCCGTGTGAATTTCTTAATAAAATGATGGGGATAATTATTAATTATTAACGCTTCTTTTATGTGTTTCAATTCCTTATTTAAGTCCTTACAATGACTAGTGAGTTTCTCAGCTCTGTTATTTAGACATTTGACTAAACCCGCTTTAACTGACACTGGATGAGATGACTTGAAGTCTAGATACCTGTTAGAATGTGTTGGTTTTCTGTAGACGGTAGTATCTAAACCACCATCTATCCTTCGTTTTATTCTGCAATCCAACATAGGTAATTCTCCTTGTTCATTTTCTACTTCGTAGGTGAATTGGATTGCGTTAACTACTGAGTTTATGTGTGTCAAGAAACTGTCGATATGTTCCGATTTCAACACTGTAAATGTGTCATCTACATATCGCCACCATATCTTAGGTGTCGGATTATATGTTCGTAAAGCCATATCTTCCCAACTATCCATAAATATATCTGCTACTATAGGGGATATTGGTGATCCCATTGCTACTCCTTCTGTTTGTCTATATCTTTCCCTGAAACTTGAAGACTGTCGAGGTTAAGCATAACTGCACTCCTAACATGATTTCACCAACCGATGCCTTGGTTCTTTGAGTAAGTTGTGAGTCAGTATCTAGTTGATTTCTGACTGCCTCCAGTGCCATATTGATTGGTATTTTAGTATAAAGACTTGTTACGTCAAAACTAACCATTTTTTCATCCTCTTCTATGTGCAGGTCATTAAGTTTTTGTTTCAACTCGTAAGAATTTACTAGTCTAGAGTTGGAACGGTCTCTAACAGGACGTAATACTGATGCTAAATACTTTGATATCTCATATGTTGGTGTGTTTCGGAAGTCAACTATCGGCCTAATGGGATAACCTGCTTTATGAACCTTAATAGTACCGTAAATTCTGCTAGGATTATTAGTTTTTGGCATTAAAGTAAACCATTCGGACTTACCTAGAGATGGCTTCAGTCGGCGTATCAGATCTGTTGTAGATTTCTTAATTTTATTCATGACAGTATCTATAGGTTTCTTAATCTCTTCATATGGCCCTGTTTGGATATGTTCATCCATTTTTTTAAGATAATCCGATTTGTCCATAACTACTGTTGAGTTACCTTTGTCAGATTTAGCAATTACTATACTATTATCCTTTCGTAGATTGTTTAAAGCTGAATTTTCCAGTTTCGTTAAGTTTCGCTGTGTCTTCTTTTGTTTTTTAAGTGCTAATGCACACTGCGCTCTAACCTGTTCAGCAGTTGTCACATCCACCGAGCTTAATGCTACTTCTATGCTAGGTATGACATCTTCTGGTTTTAGATGATCTACTGTTATGTTGAAGTTTAGTCCTTTTTCAAGTACTTTCATCTCAGCTGAGCTTAAGGCTTTCGAGGAGAGATTGACTACCCACTTTGTTCTATCGATGTTCGATGATGTTTCCTTTGTAATTTCATTGTTTTCCGAAGCATATTTTTCTTGCATTAGTTTATTGAACTTTTTGATTTGATTTCTTCTAGATTTCTTGAGAGTAGCTAATCTTGCTTTGTCTGATGTTTCTATTATAAATCCATAGTCTCTGCAGTTTACTTCGAGTTTTATCTGTGCGACCAATATAACTAATGGGCAATATCAATCTAGTTTACATTGAATGAGCGTGTTTTATCACTACCTAGAAGGCTGGAGGTGGTAGACTAAAAACAAGTCATGTATATATTCATGTCTTAAAGTGTAGTTTTTAATCTCAGTAGGAATTTAAAAACTATATGATGGTGTTTGGCAGTATGCCTAGATATTAGGTTTTTCCAGTGATTCACACTTATTAGAATGGCGTATCCAGGGCTTCAATAGAGACGATGCGTCTTTCAGGATTTCATCTCACAATGTCATCCTAGATTAGTGACAGGATTTTAAACCTGGTGGATAGAATTTGATCACCATGAAGAATTAAGCAAAATGATAATTTCAGTTTGGGACTCATCATAGACTGACACCAATTGGAGGGACATTGGAAACCTGGGAGCACTAGATGCCTGTTTCCTCCGAGTATGGGAATCCAGCGCCAGCATGTTACCAACGATCCAATGCAACGGAATTCACCCGTCCATATATCCTACTTCTGTCAATTCACAATCTAGCGCGATCTCTATCTAATGTCCTCGTTTAGTAAATGTCCTCAAATCCAACTTGTTTACTTCCAAGTGGTCAGTCCATGAGGAATCCCAACCTGGAACCAATTATTAAATCTCCACAACCCCTCCCCCCCCCTCCTCCAGTTTAAAATGATAATTGTTGACAATCAGTGATTGGTCAATAAATGCAGATTTTTACTTGATATTTGACATCTAAAGAGACGTTGTCGAGTTACGAAGAAAGTGAAAGTAAGAAGGTATATGGTACAAGTATTTTCTGATAGTTTAATCCAATTTTTAATAAGATTATAATAATCCAGACCATGTCCTGGAAGAAGTTGAGCCCCAATTCTGATTGATTCGTCATCAGAATATATTTTAATCTAAATCAAAAGTGAAACGACTTGTTTTGATTTTCTAAACACGGTAGGATTATATTAAAAAATATTCTGATAAAAAAGTATTTCAGGTTGTTATTCATCTAGACTGACATCAGTTGGAGGAACAAAGGAAACCTGGGAGCACTGAACAGCTGTTTCGTCCTAGCATGGGACTCCTCAGCAGTGTGCACCCATGACCTTCAGGTTCCGTGGCCAGCACGTTACCATTGAGTTACTGGGTTAGAATCAAATGTTATGTGGTCTATGCAGTGGTTCACTGGGTACTAATCAAAAACTGTGAAATATAACCATTAAAGTTGAAGTAGACTAAAATTCTTAGGGCTTTTAATTTCCACTTTCTTCATCATTTTTCTCTTTTTCACTGTAATCGAAAGGTTAAGTGTAAAGTTCTTGACTGAAGAGACCGAATTCAGAAATCCACCCTCTATTTAACTCAGGATTCAATAGATTAGGTTGAAAATTGTCTGGATTGACCAGAATAAAACATGACTTCAGTTATTTAAGTCTCTGACGGTTAATCTTAGCCATTAGGAAAATGAAGGCCTCCAGTTCGATGTCAGTAAACCAATTTAGACTGATTTTTTTGAGAGTCTAAGTGATATGTCTCAAAATTAATCTAAGCGGTGCAGACGCAGTCACTTCTCTTTTTATTAACTTTTATGCCACGTTTCGATTCTGCTTTACAGCTTTCTATAAGTCTTGATCAAGAGTTATTTCACGATCTCTGTCTTTTATATTGCTGCCTTCTAATTTAAGGTATTTAAGCTTGGAATATTGCACAGTAATGTTGACTGACCGCCTTTGTATATACTAAACGCCATATGTATGCAAAATTAGTTAAGTTTCTTCTCCGTACGTGTAATAGTTGAGAGCATAGTTAGATAAAGAGATATTACTTATCTGCTCACTTACTTATTCAGGTCTAGCAACCAATGACTTTCAATCACATTTTACTGGTAAAAATGCCATGTATCCTTTTCTTCAAAGACAGAGACAAAGGTATACTAGCTTGACTTGCACACTGTAAATATAATTAAGGTTATACTCATCAGCACCATTAATCTATCCATCTCAACTTTTCACCTGTCACTTATATTGAGTGGATTTTACTTATTTAGGAGAATATAGTAATCGAAATAATAGTTGTATTGGATGATGAGTACAATTAATCATTCTCTATTTTATTATATTTCTTCTTATCGCAGAATGCGAAGAAAACCTCTCAACTCAAATATAATGGTTAAGTTGATTTTCGATTGCTCATTCCTATTACTAACTAATCACTTGAGAAGGAAGTGGTGAATAAAATTATTTCAGCTTTTCAATGTAGCATGAGTCACAGAAATCAAATTACATTTAACAATTTCAAAAAGAACTTAGATGCTAGTCAGTTATGTAACAAACATATAAAGTTAGACTTGTTGTGTATAACCAATAGAATATACTTTTGAATAAAGCGGGTGCTTCAAGCCAAACAAATAAACAAAGCAACGAGGCAAGTATTGACCAATCAAATTGTAGACGAATAAAGCTTACATTCAAATTTATAATTTGGCTAGCTGATTGCAATATGTCCATATTTCAGACCAATGTTTACACGGTAAACTGACTAATCATTTGTTTCTTTAAAGAATTCAATATAACAAAATTGGCTGGTGTACATAATCACATCAATAACAGCAATAATAACAATAATCATGACAAAACAAACTAATAAGAGACTAGAGTTTTATTTTACACACATTGAATTGTGAATGACTCATGTTCAAAAGTGAATGTTTGAAAGATTTATGAAGAAATATTATCTGTGATTAGTAGAAACATTGTAGCATATTCTTTGAATTCAGACACTTTTACAAATTGTCTTTAAGAATCTTGAAACGTATAACCGGAAAGCATGTAAGCCAAGTCTTTCACTCATCACCAACATAGAATTTCAATCTTTTAATGTCAAATAAAGCGTATTACGTGGGTTTGAGCCACTTTAATTTTCAGTCAGATAACACGTTGGATCGACAGACTTCGATGAGGACTGTTAGAATAAATATTAGTTAGTTAACTTCTAGGTAACGCTGATGTAATAGATAAACAGTGAAGACCTACTTAAGAAAATTTGGCAAGTTGTGCAATGCTAACCAGTGGCTTTCAGATTGGTAGTCTTGCAACTTAGCAAACCAATTGTGAGACAAGATTATTCAGTAGATCTCAGTTGCACCTCTACCATAAAATTTTCTTTCTACAAGTCGTAATAACCAAAGATCCAGAATTACTTTCGGTACTTCTCTCCACCATGTCTTCACTAATGAATTTCAAATTGCATATATTCATGGATTGAGGTCCCACCTTACCTAATTCAGCCTAATCAACTTGGTAGTCTATTAAGCCCTTACAAAATAAATGCAGATTGCAGGCTAGTGCATAAATATGAACTTGTATAGCGAATAAGTGTAAAGTACAAATCTATTTGCATGAGCTACAGAACCAGTGAAAATCAGGAGGCATTTGGTGTTTACTTTACCTTTGTTTTGGCCTCCTTAGAAGTGAACACTCACAACCTCATGAGATTTCCTTATTAGCCTTCTGTCATTTACCCACTAGACAGCTAATTCGTAAAACAGAACGACCATAGTTCAAGAACATCTGGTTTCCCTCCTTACTCGGTTGACTCCAAATGCTGCTGTTTCTAACTAGAGTTTTAGAAAAGAATTTTGAATAAATTCACTAGTGAGTAGTAGAATAGAATAGATTTAGGAGGTTTTGGGAAGTAAATTCCCTTCACTGGATTTCATTCAACAGTAATATGGTAGCCACAAGAACCCCACCTCTCATAAAGTCATAGGGGCACATTTCTGAACATTTCGAGACCAGAATGGGGCAGCCATCTGATAATCTCTGAATCTCAATAGTCTTCTAACTGATTTCGATTTGTGGTTGATTTGCTTTTAGAAAACTGTGGACCGTTGATCTTCAACTCAGCTGCTTAATGTTTTGACGTAAAACCTGAAGATTCTGAGCTAGGCTCCTGGCAAGGTAATGAGTGTGCACTTCTAAGGTATCGCATATTAGGATGAAACAGCTGTATGGTGTTCTCAGGTTTTCAAAGGTTCTAAAGCTCATATCATTCCGTTATAAATACAGCTTTAAAAGTGTTAGTTAATATGGTGTTTTGAATTGTATTTTGCTTCTACTTCATAAGGGCAAACAATTCATAAATATGCTTTGTGACAAAACATTTTTTATCAATTGAATTTACTCATGAGTAGTATTGATATGTTAAAATATCACTTTTCAGAATCTATTTTTAAAATACCAGTTGACTTAAATAACAACGAAACCACTTAACTATCAAGTTCATAGTTGAATCAGTAAAGAGTGATGCTTGTAGCTCAAAGGATACTCGTTCGAATGTTGCAGCAATTCAACCTTTCTTGTGAAATTAACCATTATCACCATAAATTAAAGTCACTTTGATATAAAAGCTCAATTTCAGAAAGCCTAATATACATTGAGAATTACCAATAATTGATATTGTTGTAATAACTGACTTTGTAGAGACAAGCAGTTGAATAGAGGACGTACATTTCTGCCTTTTCGGGACTTGTTAGTTGAATCTACGTATACCTAAGCAAGTGATGATGTTCTTATGAGTATTAACAAATAATTGATATCCTTTCCTGATTACAGAGATGATAAAATTAGAAGCATGGGAAATTTGAGAAAAGTGAAATAAGTATTCACTCACTGAATAAAATCAATTTTCAAATCTATCTTTTATAGTTTCAATTTAGAAGTTAAAACATCCTGTTGAAACATGAAAATTGGTTAGTTACAAGAAAGAAGCAGTTTATTAAGGTGCAAAAGTAAACCACAACAATAACTAAAAAGGTAAACAGGATTAACAGAAAATTTACTCTCATTGAAAGTGTATTAGTATATTTGTGTTTGTCTATGTTTAACATTGTTTTTAATGTATAAATTAGTAAGAAATCCTTGAACTTAAAGGTATAGATCATGAATTCTTATCTGTGTACCACTTAAAAGTAACTAATCCAGACACATACATATGCATACAGAAAGAACTCTGCAGTGAAGTGCAAGTAAGGTAGTTAAGTTCTTAATAATTTAGTCAAAAAGGTGAATCGATAGAAATCATTACTAATATAGTCAGCAAAAGCTTTTATCGGATACATGTTACTGTTGTTATTATGATGAAAAGGTTTCACTCATCTGACCTGTACTTACTCACTTACTTATCTTCACATATCATTAACGATAACGGTGAGAATCAAATCAATATGACTATCGAAGATTATGTATTGACTAACAATTGGAATTGTAAGTGTATTAACAAATAGTAATATTTAGTACCTTTTACACAAGAAGTGAGTATCACGACTCGATGACCTGAGTGAACAACACTCCTGACTTTGAATTGTAGTGGGAATAACGTAGCTCACTGGGACGTAAGTACACCAAGCTAACGAGTTTCAAATAGGACAAACCTACATACTGGATTCCACTGCTAGCCACAAACAAGTAAGTTATCAAAAAGTGTTTAGGAAAAAGTAACTGGTTCATTTCAATTAATACTAATGTGGGATAACAGTTCTGTTGAATGGTGTCTGTCGGCTGTCGGCTGTCGGCACCAATACATGATGTTACAATGAAGGATTATTTCCTTGAACTATCCAGTTTTTATATGTAGAACACTGCTGATTTGCAGTAAATCAACAGAATATAATATTACTGACATTAGATATAGATTGTATTTGTGTAAATCACAGCGGGTTTAAAATCAAATAAATCCACCGTTTTGCACGGAGTCTGGTCCGGCCTTCTTCAGGGAAATAATCAAAATTAATGTATCAAGGATATATAAATAAATTCAAAAAACGTGTAATTTATTCTCATCATCCAATCTTCTTCGTATAGTCATTATCTTTCTAAATTATAACTAATCATTCAGTGTGAAATTGTATGTCTTTGGTTGTATGGCGTATGTATGTATGTACTCCGAATCATATTCGTCTTGATTGTAAATATCAGATGAAAAGGACATTGGCGACAGTCATTCAGTAATTTTGTAAGTGCAAATTGAAAGGGATGAGCTGGATGTGTATATAATTTCAGTTGAAGTAAAGTGGTGAATAGTGTTAGAGAATTCACTCCGCACTGATTAACCGAAATAGAGTGTAAATGAATGGTAGTAATGAAGGTGGCGATGATGATGATGGTAATAATAATGAATCAGATCAGTGCAGGTTGTGTTATTGTTGATGCAGAAATAATGGAGGTGAGTCCAATGTTTTGAGTTACTCTTTCTGCTTAGTAATTAGTAATAGCCAGGATGCAACTAACTGTACTCCATCTCGTCTGTTCTAATCGTCTGGATTCGTCCATATATGTAGGGCCTTGGCTGTCAGTCTTTCTTGGTATGACTCAAAACCTTTTGTAGAACCTTAGTTCAGTCAAAATCGATTCTGTGTCCCATTTCTATGGAGTGTAACGCGATCGCGGATTTGTTTTCTAGTTTCTTAACATCTGCTGAGGTTTTTGGGATCTGCTTTAAGCATAGTTTATGCTCATTGACTCTCAAATTTACCTGTCTGGCTGTTTCCCCTACGTATACTGCAGTACAGTCACCGCATTTGATTTCATAGAAACAGTTCTGCTGATTTTCTTTAGGTACTACGTCTTTAACTTTCATTAAGTTAGAATGTGGGGTATTTGTTACACGGAAGTAAACTCTTATGTCGTATTTGTTGAGAATCCTTCCTATCTCTTGCCATTTACAACTGAACTACTGACCAGCACAGTCACCTTGATAATCTAAAGAATGAAACTGTTTCTAACACAAGTCCGTTGGTAAGATAAAGAAATTTAGGAAAGACAAAAAGAGAAGAGAAAAACCGCTAATGGAATTAAGCATGGCGAGTTGTACGTTCTCTGATTTGAAAAACTGTTCATACGGTACCAGTACAATCAGATTAGAAGTAAACTAGGCATTTAATTTGACAGTCGAATACTATGAGTATTCTGTTGAAACAAAACACCACCAAAAGTTTGAGCAGAATAAGATGATGACATTCTGTTTCAAGGGATTCGTTTCAGCTGCCTACAACTTGACCAAATTAAGTGTAATGCATGAGATTAAAATACCTACATGCTTTAATCTGGTTCACAGAAAAAACATCTTTAAAGAAAAACTTGACAAATAAAGTTCCCAGGGTCACTGAAGGCTCTTCTATTCATTAGATACATAGGTGAATATTCTAGCAACATAAAAGAAAATATTCAGGAGGTAAAAAAACGTTACAACACTAAATCCCTATTGAAGTTAGGGTAACGACGAATAGAAATCAGAAACAGATAAGCAAAGAGGAAGAAAAGATAAGGTGGTAATCTCCCTTAATGCAAAAAAAACTAACCATGGCATTAAAAAAACTGTTGATCAGTGGTTGAAGTGAAATAAAAATCTGGTCAGCAGTCGAACCTTATAGCTCAGTTGGTAGAGTATTGGGTGGTAAACTCAGTGGCGTCTGGTTCGAATCCGGCCGCGGTCCAAATTTTCATTTCACCTTCAATCATCACCCAGTATAAATACTAGTCTGCCAAACTACTGCTATCTCAGATAGTCAGATGATACTAGATAAATGTGAATTTCTCCTACAGAACTAAGATTTTCTCCCCACTGTTATGTAAATCAGCAACAATTAAGATTGCGTTCATTATATTACTGGCTGTCTAGCAGTTTCTTTTTATTCCTATCCCAGTAGAAATTTTATTGGTGTAAGATTCACAAAGAACACTTACTTTTAACATACAGATTATTCACATCATGATAAAACTTGGGTAACTGTTTAATTCCCCATATTTGATTGATACTGTAATGTTACACCTGAGTGACCAAACTAAAGTCAGGGGTGAATTGTGAAAGATATTGGGCTTAGTGTGAATAGTGTTAAGAAAGTATTGTTCAAGTATGAATGATAAAAGAAATTCGCAAATTTACAGTTCAATTATTTCTAGCACTTGATGTCAAAGAAGCTTATTGCATGAATTACATTGTGCTTTTTTCCATAGTGGTGGGATTTAGAAAACATATCTGTGATAAGCGTTAATAGGTAGCACTATGTACTTACAGAATAATACGCACGCCATTCACCATTAGTCTGACAATGACCACGTTCACACCTCTGAGATAACCGCAGTATTTGGCTTGCTTGTGGCTTACGCTGGAATCTAGTATGTGCGTTTTGTCCTATTTGGGACTCGTCAGCTGGCTGTATTTGCACCCCTTTGGATGATGTAATTCCCGTTTACACTTGGACCTTGTATCCATCACTTCAACTGCCAAAGCTTTATCCACTAGGCTACTGAAACAAGATAGAAACCTCTTGTACAACGGGTATTAGTAATTATAAACGAGAGGTATGAGGTTCAAGTCCCAGTAGAAAAAAACATTACTCACTGGGAGCAGGTGCACCTAACTGACGAGTTCTATATACGACAAAACGCGCATCCTGCATTTCTCTGTTAGCCACAATCAAGTCAAACATAACAAATAAATATTCAGGTAACACTGAGAGATCCACGGAGGAGCCGATTCGCTAAAAGTGGTTGATAAATTTGATAGAGTATTACAATAGAGAATTACAAGTATCAAAAGATAATAATAACACCAATGTTCCCAAAGTGAAATAGGTAAAGCACTCAAAAAGGTTAATTGATAATAAGTAGACACTGACTGATTTCAAATCACTGCAAAAAATGAAGTTCCTTCAGAAAAAAATGTGACCTAATTATATAATCAATGAATGTGAAATATTTCTAATTAAGTCACTGTGTGAATGAATCAGTATGTATAGAGTACATTGGAAAATAAGCATCGAAAATGTTGTTCTCTTTTTTCTCACTTAAGAGAAATATACAATATTTCTTTTATGTTGACATGTTAAGTAGTGTTCTACTTCAATTGTATACATAATGACCTCAAAACAAATTCACATAATGGTTGATATGCAAAATGTCACAACATATTTCGGTAGCGTAATTAGAAGACCATGTTTATCTGAACAATGTGATATATTTGCGCAATACACACTTCGAACAATCTGATCACACATTTACTTATCAAGTCAATATATATTAAACCGAGGACTGGGAGGGAGGCATAAATACAACAATTAACACAATAATAGGGGATTAAAATTAAGAAAGATGAGGACAAACAGGAAGTGACATAGTTGATCCTAATCTTAGTAAGAAAACAAAGTTCACCAAGGTAGGTGTAGTGTAAGAACAAACTGTTTTTGTACACATAACGGTGGCTTCAATTTGTGTATGGCTGTGGCTTCCACAAATCTCACAATGCGTCCCTGACTGTTTCTACATAAAACTTTGAAAGCTGTTTGAACACTAACTTTGTGACCTGTTTCTATGATATGTTTAGCTATAGATGAAGAGGGTCGTCTCCCACCAGTGTTTATCACTGTTTCACACTCCATTTGTTTTTGAAGCCATTTAAGTACATGTTCTCCCACCCTCAACTGCATAACTCGATTACTCCTCCGTATGTGTGTGTGACCATACACACACATGTAAATTGGTAAACACAATGGGATGTGAGGTAATCACTGATGTAGTGTTTAGGTTTTTGGTGAAGCATGTGTTTTGTTTTCTCCACAATGGTAAGATTCGCTGCGTAATACGTTTACTTAATGGCTGATGTCAGACTACCTCTCAAAATGATACTATTTAGCTCCCCTCTGTATGTTTTGGATAAAATATTGGATCGCTTGTGAGAATTATATTCAGAAGAACTAAAAGGGAAATTACATAAGTCTAGGTATTTAGGAGGGAATGGTTGCTACTTGAAAATCTAATTTTGATGATAAGTTCAGAACAATATGAGAACCTGTAAAAATTAGGATATTCCATATTAGATCTATCTATTTGATTTTTAACACAGTATTATTTACTTGATGACGTTTCCAGAGTAAATTATTGCTCATAATCATATTAAAGTAGTCACACTGCTTTCGACATCTGCTTTTTGATTATCCTATCACATCTTATTCTTTCTTTCTATTGGTACTAAAATCTTACATATCTCTGGTATATTGGTGTTGTGCCTTTTTCATTACATGTGTTGCATGTTGATTCGATGGAGGAAAATTCAGAAATCAGTCCCTCTCTCCCCCTCTCTCTCCCTCCACCTAATTATATCAGACTAAAGTGTAGTAGCTATATCCCACCCTATTGTGTAGTGTGTTAATGTATGCATTGCAAAGCCAAGTCTCCTTCTACATTATTGATCTTATTCGGTTCTATCATTCTATATTTATTTAAACTCCAATGTTCGGCTATTCTAACCGACCCCTATGACCTAGGCTAGGTTGACCTATGCACTTGACATCACAGTCATCACATGGAATTTGACAGAATAGGTTATTTTGCTGAATTGGTCCTATCGGATCCTTAAGACAGCCGACAAGGCTTACATCTGAGTGAGTTTGTAGATTCAAATGCCACTCCAATTCCAGCTTTGTTAAGGATCCTGACGGATTTTCCTTATAGGGTAACGAAATGGAGGGTATATTGTCGCTATTACTCGTACTCGTGTTACTGTTACCTGTTCGTTTCTTGTGTGATCGTACGAATTTCTTAATAAACTGTAGAGGATGATTACTAACTATTAGTGCTTCGTTAATTTACTTCAGTTCCTTGTTAAGGTCTGTGGACTGACTAGTCAGTTTTCTCGCTCTGTCACTTAGACATTTAACTGGACCTGCCTTAACTGACTTTGGAATGTGTCGGTTTCCTGCAGATGGTAGTATCGCAACCGCTGTCTGTCCTAAAATTTATTTTGTAGTCTATTATTGGTTACTTTCCTTCTTCATTTTCTACCTCGTAAGTGAATTGGGTTGCATCTACTACTGAGTTTATATGTGTGAGGAAATTGTCGATATGTCCCGATTTCAACACAGTGAATGTGTCATCCACATATCGCCACCATATTTTAGGTGCTGGAATAAACTTTTGTAACGCCATAGGTTCCTATGGTAGGATATATCGAACACTTATCTCCGCATATACTCGAGGTTATTAGGGAAACGACTCCTAACTCAGGCAGTCTCCTTGTACTGTCAAAACTTTGACACTTAACGCTTTGTTTGCCATTGGATTATACCCTTTCCTACATTACGCTCGAATTCGCTGACAGCAGGAGGGCAACTTGGCAAAAGTATTTAAAACAAGGGAGCATGCATATCAGTAATGTATGATGCTTTAGTTTCAGTAACTCCTGTCGAAGCTGAGTATAGTCATTACGACTGTTAGAGTCAAGTTTTGAACCCTTTTACTACCGTTTAAATAATGTATTTAGTCTGAAAAGATTGTCTGAGTCTCAGGAAGGTAAATTAGGATACACTATGCCTATACAGTTAGCCACATGAGCACAAATTCATGCCCAGTGGTCCAGGAATACTGATTCCACAACCTCTTCTGGTTTATTTTCGAATGTTCCCTATACAGCAGAACACTTAGATGTTTAATTTTTCCTGTCCCCTCCAGTGGAATGATTGGCTGGAAGGGAATGAAGCATGTTTGTAACTACAGAATAGGTATTTGATACAACCACCGATTGCATGGAGTATAAAGACAAAAAATATTTACCAAGACATCAACTAACTTGAAGTATGTGACCCCAGTAACAACAGAAAAGTAAAACTTGTGCATTGAGGTAGAATGTAATTCCATTTTCATTACATATAATTTATTGTCCGACATTATATCAAGATTACTCCAGAACTTTAAGACATGATTTCCATCGTTCTAATTTTCTTGCCACCTCTGCGATACAGGTAGTAGGATTTTCCATATATCCGAAACATGTCCTTGGTCATTCTTGTCACACGTACCTGATAAACAAAGATTTGGCCATCAGTCTCTCTCCTCACTTCAGAAGGTTGGTTTTATGGATTTTACCCTGCCCCGTCTTATTGTGTGATTGCGTGTAACTGTATGTATATTTATGGCCAGGGTTTTTCAGAAATTCCTTATCTTACTTGACTTTGACCTAGCTCGGTTTCCTTGCTCGGATAACCTAGCTGACCAACCCTGGCCGACTATTTCGACCTTTGTATTTGACACCGCAATCACCACAAGGGATTTGGTGAACTAAATTATTTTGCTTCATTAAACCTTTTAACCTACAAAGCTTATTTCCAAGGGAGTTTGTAGGTTTAAATCCCACCCCTATTGAGAATCTTACGCAACATCATCGAGGTGCCTTTTTTGTAAAGAAATACTTTAGAATTTTTAAAATTGTCTTCACAGCACTGTGATCATTCTTGTTAACATTATTACTACTATTATTAACTATTAGTTAACCAGGTGTTAGTGGTATAGTGGGTGCTACTGATAAGGATGGATAATAAGTAGTATATGTTGAGAGGTCGACAGAAATCTTAGTTAATTACCAGCGATTGGTACATATTCTGCCCGGAGAAATGAAAGAGACAGTGTGGGTGTATTAAGAGCATATCGAGATAGAGGCAGAAGAGGAAATGAAGAACATTGTGCAAACGACTGTTTTAATGGAAAATGTAAAATATTTCATCATTACTGTACAATATGTTACAATAAACATTCTGCCCTGCGTCTCAGTCTTGTCATTTCTTACAGTAACAGTAATAATACTACTGAGAAGAGAGTTCAAAACATCTACAGTATTGCCATACAAGGAAAGCACATCTGAGACAGTCTCTGAAAAAGCATCATTATACCGACGTACAAGCATATTCAGCTGATGACATATAAATATAAAGGAACATATTTCGTTTGTTTTACCGTTAGCTAAAAAGGAACACGTTACATGAATAAGAAGATTAGAATATTATGACAATTTGGTTATCTTTTTACTTCCATGTAACCACCTACTCCCACCCACACAATATCTACGTCCAAACAAATTCTGCATAAAAATGTAAATTCATCATAAGAAAATAGTTAAACTTTACTCATCTGTAGTAAACAGAAATAAACTCCAGTATATATGCATGCATGACGAAAATAATTATGACAGCAAATGAGTACAAGAGTAGGTATAAATCGATACATATTTTGCGGTATTTCATGGGTGGTTTCTTCATTAGGAAATTGAGTATATTTCCTCTTATCTGTTCACTTATCTACCCTTAAGTTATAAAAAAAGAGAACCTTAAAAATGCCTACAAATGATCTTATTCGGCTAAAATTTATGAATGATTGAGGGGTAAAATATCTCTTAAGAATTATTTATTGTTTCAAGTTGTTATTCATCGAAGACTGACATCAGTTGGAGGAACAAAGGAAACCTGAGAGCACTGGACAGCAGTTTCGTCCTAGTATGGGACTCCTCAGCAGTGCGCACCCACGACCCCACACCACCATGGATCGAACCCGCGACCTTCAGGTTCCGCGACCAGCGCGTTAACATTGAGCCACTGGGTCAGAATCCAATGCTTCATATTTCCAACTTCTGTTAGCTTACGATATAGCACAAACCGCCAAAGCCTGATGGCCGTGAGGACAAATACTCAACGATGACATTGGGTGGCGGTTTGCGCTATATCGTGAGCTAACAGAAGTTGGAAATATGGAGCATTGGATTCTGACCCAGTAGCTCAATGTTAACGCGCTGGTCGCGGAGCCTGAAGGTCGCGGGTTCGATCCATGGTGGTGTGGGGTCGTGGGTGCGCACTGCTGAGGAGTCCCATACTAGGACGAGACAGCTGTCCAGTGCTCTCAGGTTTCCTTTGTTCCTCCAACTGATGTCAGTCTTCGATGAATAACAACTTGAAATATTTCCAAATCTCCACAACCCCCTCAAAATTATTTATTGTTTTATTTACTGATGAATTTAGTTAAAATTAAACCAGCATTATGGTTAATTTCTGTAAAGTATTCTTTAAGGAACACGATTGTTACTTCCTTATGTGACTGACTGTACCATTTGAATTACATATGGTCTCTGTGCCTTCCACAGGTATATGAAGATATTATTACAGTAATTTATGGCCTTTTATTATGCACTTAACAAAAAACAACTATGCCTCTGTGAAATCAAGAATCTGTAGAAGCAGTGACATTAAATTTAGGTAGTCAATTACTGACAATGAGAACCTTAATGGAATGAGGAGATTAGATGAATATTGCAAAATTGTGACCAGCTTCCTCTTCATCTTACAAAGTTAGCTTATTAAGACAAATTGTTAAAGACGACTTAAGACAATGCTATCAACAAGTGGTAATAAACCTATAAAGCATCAGTTGTCGGTATAGGTCTCATACAGAGCTTTAGGGTTGAGTAGCTTATCAAAAAGTTGAGTGAAATACTTTACAAGTGATCATTTCTTTCAGAATTGTGCATTCATTCTATTTCTAACTCTTCCTTGAATTGAGACATCCTGTCAGTTAGTTCAGCACTACTTTTTTGCTGTGTATCCTGCTAGTCAGTTGAAGGCAATCAGCCGTAAGCCTTGGACCAAGGGTTTTGTGCATGCTGGCGCTCGTCACCAAGGAGTGTCTGCAACCTGGACGTGAGTGATTTCCCGTCTGAGATTCGAACCCATATCACCCAGTGATGTAGTTGGTGACTGTACTACTTAGCTATTCGGGCTGTTATCTATCGTTTTATACAGCTGCTTATTCTCTTCATAAATCTCACTTTAATCCAGTTTCGCTGTTATCTTTCTGAATATAAAAGACCAGTGTCACGTTAAAAAGATAGTAAAGATCCATAGTTCAGGACAACAATGAAAGTTCTCCAAGCTTCTTTTTGTCATTTCCTCGAATCACTCACGTTATACCGTATCAGGTTTCAGCGTAACTATATCTAAGTCACTGTTTGATACCAGTAATTTCCAGTTGTCAACCATAACCGAATTACTTGACCTCTAATGACAGATAGGCTCCTATGCGGATTCCTCGATACTGCTGAATATTCATGACATTATGTTCATCTTGGTGGCTGGGAAAGGAATGGAGGACGCGCGTTTTTTCCTATTTGTGTCTCGTTGGCTGCTTCTTAGTGTGTGATGCTGTCTCTGCTGGGACTCGAACCTCGTATCCTTGACTTCAAATACCAAGGCGTTATCTGCTAGGGTACTTGGGGTATTAGATGTTGTTTGATACATGTAATTTCTTGTTATCGCGCACGGCTACATTTCTCAGTGACTAAAAATCTGAATTTATAAGCACTATACTGTTTCTAATTTGCGGTTTGAAGTCAATGGACTATCAAGAAATATAAAAAACGGTGACACTAAATTAGTAGATATATTGGTAAACCAAAGAGACTGATATGGAAACGCAACAAATATATGCTCAGCTTTTTTTTAAAGTAAACGGAAATTAATTTTGTGAAATGAGGGTAAAAGGATACTGTAAGCATACAAATTCAAGTAATCAGGTCATATGGAAAAGCTACATAAAAAGATGCCTCTGACATAGTTTACACTGAATACTGATATAGCTTTCTAATATTCTTATTAATCAGGGTAAATATTTGTTCACTAAGAGTATACCTTTACGCACAAAAACTTTGCATCAAGCACACATAATTACTCGATACAAGAACCCAATGATAGCCAAGTAATTTTAGCAATAAATTGATTTTACACTTGACTAGAAGTGGTACTGTCAACTTTGTCACATAGAAATTCGACGGGTAGCATGAAATTACTGTCTAGATTAACTGTAATGACTCTTACTATTCTACCCTTGAAGCAAACTACAATAATTCATAAAACTCAGTGACTCTTACCAGTGAAAGAATGCAAATTAGTTATCTTTGAGTTACAGGACCAGTAATCGAGTATTGTTAACACAGTTTTTCAATTAAAACTTTCTTATATTACTCACCGATGAGTTGACTTGTCACTTCAGTGAAGAAGATTATCATAAAGTTCTATAATCCTATAACGTGTTCGTACAGCGCAAAATTAAGTCAAGTTCAATGCAAATACCTTTTAGAAACAGAGTGAGATTTAAGGGTTGTGAGGAAATCTCTACAGACAAGTTGACGGAATGGATATGGCATCTCTATCAGGCCCGAGATTTGTAGACGCTTCTAACAGAATTGGAAAATAATCCTCTAAACTATCAAATTCCCAATATAGAGTTTTAAAGTTGTACATTTCTAGTCATTGATAAGTGCCTGTGCATTATATCTATTCTGAACCACTTCAACAGCACTCACATCTCATTTCATTGTACTTTTGATAATGAATTCAATGGTTCGATACGTTTTCTTGACGTGCTAATGAAAAGAAAAGAAAACGGCTGTATACTGAGAAGTATTTATAGAAAACCGATGTAAAAGGCAGAGTATACCCAGTCTCTCAGCTTTGTTTAGATGGAGTACAAACGTAATACAATCGAGTGCTTAACATTTTGAGTAAGTACGATTTGTTTCTTGATTTGTATGGGAAAAAAACTACTATGTATTCACGACATTCTAAACGAAAATGAATATCTGTGAACGTTAATTAAAGGTAATGTCATAAACAGGAATTGATAATAGTGGAGAGGAAGCCTTTGTTTCTGTGACAATAATTCAAGGAATACGCTGCAAATGACATCTGTGGTAACACGTGAGTAGAGTAGTCAATAGAATGTTTTATGCTGGTTGTCTTTGCATATCTTTCAATAGTCAGTTGGTGTTCAGTCCAAAACTAAAGAATGACTTATATAACCTTAGCACTTCACTCTGCATATATCAGTTTAACTGGTCCTGTGGAACAAATTACGTAGAGCGTGACATTAGGCAGATGTATCTCCAGTCATGAGAGCATTTACCAGCTTGGTTTGGAAAAGGTGAGGTGATAGGGGTAAAAAGTTCCAATCTAGCGCAGCTGGTAAGCACATAGTCTAATACACATTTAAATAAATCTATCAGTATCATACATCGTATGTAAGTTGTACTACGCGTGGCTTACTAAGATAGCTGAGGCTTTCGCAATAAGATTGATCATACCCAAACATGTTCAAACTTCGTTCACCCCTTAATCTTCAGTGAACTAAAAGTCATTCCTGTCTTCTTTATTCGTTGTCTTTTTGTTTACTATAGCATTATTCATTTGGATATATATCATCCTATGACTGACAAACTGAGGAAGAAAAATTGATTTCCTTACAACCTCTTAATCTCATTTCATTTTGAAAATGTATGTGGATATAACTTGGGTTATTTTTACCCTGGACAAACGGGTTTTATGATTGTAGAACCTACTGAGAAGTTATTGAAGAGAAAATCCTCTCTTCAGGTTGTTGCTTTCTATTAATGTTAAGCAAAATATCATTTGTCTATCTATAAGAGTTAATAAATAAATGAACCAAAAGAGAGAATGTTTGTGATGAACCAGTTCACTAGTTACTAGTCGGTCCTAAGTCCGGGTAAACAGGGGAGGTTGGGCATAGGGCTAGCAACCCTACCCCGTAAAACCTATCCAACCACTAAAGAAACTTGAAAGTACAAACAAAATATAAAAAATAAAAACAAAATTATTCTTCGCTGGAATCGGAGAGGCGAAAGGACGCCGGTTGGTGAAAGCCTTCGGGAAGCCATTTAGCCAATGTGTCTTCTCTCGATGAAAGCGAAAGTAAGCATGAGGACATGGAATGTCCGCACTATGTTTGAACTTAGCAAGGCTGCCCAGATTGCAAAGGAGATGAGAAGGTGTAGTATTGAAGTGCTACGAACCTGCGAAAGCTGGTGGAATAGAATTGGGATCTATAAACTATCAACTATAGAGTCAATAATCCACTCCGGTCACCTAGACGACAATCATGAGTACACGGAGGGAGTGGCTATCATGATGTCCCTAAGAGCATCAAAGGCTCTCATGCAGTGGGAACCAATCCCCTCCACTTGCAGAATCATCAAAGCAAGATTCAACTCAAAAGGAAGGAAAGTCACAATCATACAATGCAGCGCTATGTACCTACAAATAATGCAGATCAAAAGAAGAAGGAGGAATTCTACAGGCAGCTATAATCAGCACTGCACAAAACCTCAGTTAGTGACATCAAAATCTTAATGGGTGGAGTGACATGAATGCCAAACTGCGGAGTAGACAACACAGGAAGAGAACTCATCGTGTGTTGACAGGCACTCGGTGAAATGAATGAGAATGGAGAACTGCTTTCAGAATTCTATGCATTCAACGATTTGGTGATTGGAGGCAGTGTGTTCAAGCACAAGGATATCCACAAAGCAACATGGATTTCACCAGACACCAGATACACTGAGAATCAGATCGACTTCATCTCAATATGAAAAGTGGAGACGTAACCTACTGGACACAAAAATACATCAATAAGAGGAGCAGACAGAGTCTCAGTCCAATACCTAGTGCAAGGAATCCACCTTCTAAATTAAGTTGAAAGCTTTCAAAGAAGTTGGTAACAGAGCACAGTTCAAGTTCAACACCAAGAACACAAACTGAAGGACGAAACTACAAAAGACATCCACACGTCTCCCAGTCATGAGGAAAAAATGGGAGATACTAGGCAACATCTCTGAAGAAACCTGTGTGGAAGAACACTGGAACTCTTTGAAAGAGATGTAGAAGGAAACCTGCATAACTGTATTAGGAAGGAAGGAGAAGCAAGACAAGGGATGGATCTCGACAGATACATGGAAGCTGACAGTTGAGGGAGAGGAGGATGGTGAAGCAGAAGATAAACCAGTGCAGGGATGAACGACGAGAAGAGGAACTGAGTACAATGTATAACACTATATTGGACAAAGAAGTGGAGACGAGTGCGCGGAAAGACAAGAGACACTTCTATGACACACAAGTGAAGCAAAACAGGCTGCAGATAGGAGGGACCTGACAGCGCTTTATTAAATAACCAGGGAGGGAAGAGATCAACATACATGAAACCAATGAAAGATGATGAAGGAAATCTAATTACCAAATAGCAGAAACAAAGGAAACGATCAGCTGACCACTTCAAAATACTCTTGAATTGACCACTAACACCAACTGCAACTTGTTCAGAAATAACACCTGAAGTACAGCAACAGAAACACTAGTGAACACAAATCCTCCGACGATAGTCGACGTCCTGAACGCCATAAGGCTACTGAAATGTGGGAAAGTAGTAGGACCAGATGGAATCCCACCAAAATCACTGACAGCAGACGTGGAGACAACAGTGGACATGCTCACACCACTATTGAAGAAGCTTTGGAAGGGAGCAAGGAAGGAAGGAAGGAAGGGAAGATACCTGCTCATTGATTGGAAGAGGGGCTACCTTGTCAGACTCATGAAGAAGGGAGATCTCAGTGTTTGCAACAACTGGCAAGGAATCATGCTCCACTCCCGTTCACCTAAAGCAAGCAAAATATTAAGCCGCATCATCCTGCAGAGACTGAATGATGGACTGGATTCAAAACTACGACTCGAACAGGCAGGCTGGCTGGATTCAGCAAGTGCAAATCATGTGCAGACACAATTGCAACGCTACCCAACACATCATCATCATCATCATCATAGAACAGAGTGTAGAATGGCAGTCAACTCAACTCTACCTCAAATTCATCCACTTCGAAAAGGCCTTCGACAGCATCGACCGAGAAGTAATTTGACAGGCAGTTGCCTCAACACTACGGAATACCACAAACCCTTATCAATCTCATTCAACAGCTAAGCCATATGAAGACGCCACATGCCAAGTAATTCACAATGGGAAGCTCAGTGATGCCTTTGCAATGAAGTGGAGACAGGAGTAAAACAAGGCTGTCTACTATACTATCCCCCATGATATTCCTGATTGTGGTCGACTGAACTGGGTCATGCAGCAAACAGTGAGGAGTGAGAAGATGGGCATATGCTGGACCAACAAACTTCAGACATTCATCAACAACTGCCTACGCTGACTCGTTGCTGAAGCTCAGATGGCCAGAAAGAATGAGCAATGAGGAACTCTGGTCTGGTGACGAACCAACCAAGAACCTGCCACTCAACAAGTATGAACTGGAAGGAAGAGGAGATGGATTGAGCATTCACTGAGATTTCCGACTGGGGACATCACGCTTCAAGTCAGTTATTCGAGTGGAAGCCAGATGGGAAGTGACGAGTTGAGTGTCTGTGTCGAGGGTGACATGAAGGAGATCGTGTGAGGAAGAAATGAGAGGTTGTTGGCAGTTGTGGAGCCCGGTTGAAGAGATTGCAGAGAAGAGAGTGGAATGGAGACGTGTTACTGAATCGTTATATTCCACTAGGAACCCAAGAGACAAGTAATAATAAATTTACCAAGAAACAACTCGAGTGAACTTCCAAATAAATGTAAGGACTCTGCTTCAGACTGTTCTGCCCACTGAATGATTTATTGTAGTTTTCAAAAGTCACTGAGATCAGTTATTTAGTGGAGTCCGGAACAAGTGTGTTTTTTTATTAGGAAGTCATCAGCTAGATGTTGGCCAAGCTATCTAAACATGGAATATGACATAACTGCTTAGTGGTTCAAGTTGCCACATAGGATTTCATCACATCAGGAGAAGATGCACTCAGATGAAACATGAAGAAATGAAAAAGGAAAGCTAACAAAATAATAAAAATTTTCGAAAAAGGAGCACAGAGAATTGAGATAATAAATAAAGTTTGACATGACACATAAGATAAAGGTAGTGTATAGAGACATCTGAGACAGAAACTGATTCTAAGCAATGCCAACCAAAGTAAGCACTATACCTCATGAATACCAGTTCGGAAGTCCAACTATTCATACACAGATCTAAAGAACAGCCAAAGACTTCATGGACTGGTGCCAAGTCTTAGTTTGACCACCACAAAAAACGTTTTCCAGCTTGACTTTCATTTTCTGCCCGCAACTCTATACCTTACTTCTAGGTTACTGGTGTGGTAATACTTTGAAACCAGATATATGAAATCAGTGCTGGTTGAACACTTGGAGACTCTTCCTATACTCTGCCTTGAATGATCACGCTACACAAACACATAGTAACACATTGAAAACTGTAATGGAGTGTACTCGACTCTTAAAATGCGATCGGATATCACAGTGGCGCCAAAAATTGCATAAATTACTGAGACCTAAACAAGCTTTCTTTGTCCATGCACAAATTTCATCGGTCACTGACTGAACGGCACTGATCTGCCTTCATAATTAAGTGAAGTGGTCAACACACTTAATCACATCACTCTACTATTAGACAATACACCAACTGAGACCAGTCTTGGATCAAACATTTGTATCACAGTGGTGAGAAACGCATCCCTAACATTCTCAGGCCACCACTCAATTTCTCCAATAAACAGTGCATCTAGTCAGCGTCCTCATCTGACAGGAATGTGTCATCTGCGTACTCTGGATCTACTACGGTGCCTCATGTGATAAGACCAGTCTCTGTAAAGTTATACGATAGGAAGGGGACCTCCAGATTCACGTATTTGACAAAATTAAGTAAAAATGTAAAGAGTGAACATCCTTGATGGACGCCACTTGATGTGCGTAATTCAACTGACAAAAAACTCCCCTAGACTCTAACATACCTATGGGTGTTTGAGTACAGAACCTTCACATGGTAGTGAGCTTGACTGCTGTTCCTTTCAGTGAGAAACACTTTCATGAGCCATATCGGTAGACAGAGTTGAAGGCCACATTTGCCTACAGAAATACAAAAAGTGTTGGATGCCAATGAGTGTATCTATGTTGTGAAACTCGGTGGAGAGTGAATTTCTAGTCGACACATTCCTGGTCATGTCTGAAAACTTGCTGGTTCCCTCAAGTTTACTGTTCTCAAAGTTCATTCAGAGATTTAGTGATTATAGAAATTGGAATGTTAGATACCATCTTTATCAAAAAGACGCTCCTTTGCTTAAGTAAAAAGGAACTCTCCCCATTTCTGAAGACTGAAACAATTGGTGGTTGAGAAAAGTCTGGGGGATCGCATCTGATGTGTCTGCATCCTGGACTGATTTTAATCCCACTACAACTCGAATGTCTTATTGATTGCATCAAACGCAAACTTTTTGTTCACTAGGCTATTGAGTCACTGAAATCATTTATTCCGTTATATTTTTCATGATTGCTTACTGCTAAGGAGTCCTACACTAGGACGAAGCAGTTGTCCATTTCTCCCTAGTTTCCACTGGTTCTCAAACTTGTGTTGGTCCATGATGAAAAACCCATACTGAAATCAATGAATCCCTACAAATGTGAAAAGTGAACTTTTGTCAGAAAATTTTAAGAATACTATATTCATTTTCCTGTGTAATTTTGCCGGCCACAGGATCATTTGAAGTTTTCACAAGATGAAAAAGCATAAGTAACTTTGGATCATATCCTACCAATGCGTACTTTAACAGATATGTTTCATGTAATTCAAACTGCATCGTAGTATTCATTTATGCAAAAGTATCTAGGAATGGGTTAATCCATTTCAACAAGAAGCTACTGCTTAGTTCAAAAATACTAATGCATCGTTTTTTTCAGTGGGGAGGCACTACGATGAGAGAAATTATTCTCCGTTTCCAAGATACTAGCTTAAGCTTCCAGAAAACGTTCACAACCAATCAGTTCACAGTGAATTTTATAGAGACATGTATATATTAGTTGGATTGATTTCAGAGACAAAATCAATAGCGAATACCCTTCTAGAATGCATAAAAATGAAAAAGTTTACCTCTAAAGAATAAAATTACTATCAACGGTGGTATCTGAAAGTTTGTGTTCAAGTGTTTGCAAGCATATTTCGGTATATCATATTATATCATCTTCTGTATAACTTTTAAACTGACCAGTAGGATCACCCCCTACTTCGTGAGGAATCGATTCCAAGCTTTATTGAATTCTGGTCAAATGACTGAGTGTCAGTTTTGTTTTAATTCAAAACTAGGCAACAACAGGCAACACTTACTAGTTGGTTATGAGCTACTTTCTACTCAATAATAGGTTCCGGCTTTGGAAATCCCATTTCACTAACTTCGGCTTAGGCAATCAAGTAGTATAGTATAAAGGTTTTTATATGATACCGTCATTGATTGAACCGAATTGATCGGTCTCTATTAGCATATGGGCTCCTGTGAGAATGCCTCGATATTGCCAGCAATCTAATTATGTTAATGATGGATCGTGGCTAGCAGTGGAATCCATGATGCGCGTTTCGTCGTATTTGGGACTCGTCAGCTGGATGTACCTGCTTCCTAGTGAGTGATGTTGGTCCCACCGGGATTCGAACTCTGGAGCGATCGCTTCAAAAGTCAGTGCGTTATCCACAACAAGTAGTATAGAAAATCTTCACAAAATAAATTTGACTCATTGTATCATACATATTAGTGTACCGGATTACTATGTTGTACTAATTCAAAGTAGTAAATTACAAAGTTTCATTTTGTTATACATAATGACAGAGCGCTTAAGAACAAACTTGAGAAATTAAGAATGCACAAGAAATACACTTTACCCATTGTACTAATACCACACAATATCAAATTGTTCATATAAACAAATCTTGTGTATTACAAAACACTATGGCGTATTTATTATATTCACAGGACTTACGTGGATCTATGGCTTCATTTTTAATCTGTTCTGCTTCCATGATACAAATAGGCAAAAGAAATATATATGTGATAAGAACATATAGTATAGATGAAAATGGTCGAAAATGATTTGACACTTGTTCATAGAAGTCTTCACCACGTCGTTTTAGTATAAAGGGATCTAATGTATCCTCTTCAAGGGAGGAATGTTCACGTGGAATCGAAATTCCATTAATACCACCGTTAGAAGTTACAGTACTACTATATCGATTTCCAGTATTTCCATAGACATTTGAAGTTAACTTTTGTAGAGCAGGGAATGACAATAATAAATTCTGTAAGTGAAGTACATCTTTACCAAGGATAATTGAATCATTCGCTGAATGACCAACTGTGCATAAAGCTGCATAGATTAAAATAGGGAACAAGCATAAACTGCATATAATTGATGCTAATTGAAAATACAATGTGTTAACCTCATCCCAATTATTTCCAAATCGTGGATCATAGGCTTGAGTTTTAAAATCTTTATATCTCCATATAGCTCGAATCAATAGCCAAGAAATACTCGATGTGACAAAAACTACATACCACACTTTACCTAGTGATGTACAATTTGAACCTATTCCAACATTTTGTACAATTCGCCATAGACATGATAATTTATCTGTTGATAATGTTGCCCATAGTTGTTTACGTGAAGCGTAGAAAGCTGGGTGCAATTGACTGTTAGGCATGATTTAGTTAGTTCCGAGTGTAATAAATAAATTCGTTCACATGGTTTAACATTTTTCACCAAGTTTTAATCATTGGGTTTATTCTTAAACCCATAAGTAGAACTTTCAAAACTCAACGCCTTTACACGGTGTGATTTAAAAATTGTTATTGAGAGCAATATTTAATAAACCAATCAGATTGCAATAAACTAGTGAGTCATTTAACTTAAATCCACAATCTGATTGGCTGAAATTATTTAGACCAATATTTATCATGGCGTTCTTATAGAGTGAATACACCAATCTGTAATAACAATGACATTTCAGTTGTAATAATTACAAGCTTTGAGGAAGATAGTGGGGACAAGACAGTGAGAGAGCGTAACACTTTAAAAAAATTTATTTAACAGTAACAAGCATATTCTTAAGGGGCGTTAACCTAATGGGAACCAGCATTAAATATTGAAAATCAATTTAAAATAAAACTGAGTTGACTTGTTTTCAGTTTTCCGTCTTTCAATTATAAACAAAACAGATACGATAGACGAAGGGTAAGCAAGGTGAATGACTCCTAATAGGCCTAGAAATAAATTTACAGTTATCCCATATGATTAAGATTCATTTTTACAATAGACACTCTGGTCATTTGTCTTTTAATTTGATTCATATATTCCAGTGAAAATCTAAAGAGGAGTTAATGATTTGGTTACTGCCAATGATGAATATATCACTGAATTTTTGTGACACAATTTACTGAAGTGAGAAATGTGATAGGAAACTGAATACCTTTGACGACAATACACTTATATAGCCATAGTTTGGCAAACTGAAAATATTGATACGAAGTGATGTTTGAATGGGAAACGGAAACCTGGATTCAATCCATCAGCCTCCAAGTTACCAGCCTGACGCTCTGTAAACTGACCTACGAGTCCCAGCTGCTAATCAGGTTATAATTTCCCTTTAATCACCAAGAATTTTTTACGGCTATTATGTGAATACATGATTTAGTGATTTGATATTTCAGTCTATGTATTACTATAAGATATATACCTCAGTGATATAGCCTCAGCTATATAAATAGACAGATCAAAGTAGAATCTGGCAAGGAAATGAATCAATGAATTGACCTGCCGCACTAAAGTCGACAAAACCAATATAAGGCAAGATAGAATTGATCAATGAAAGTTAGCGAAAAATTGTGAAAGATTTTAAATCAGATCACCTAAAGTCTTCAACCATTGGTTCCTAATATCAAGGACCTGAGCCAGATAAACTGAGTTTTTCTACTCATCTTAGTCAGAGACTTCATGGACTGGTACTATGTTTTGGTCTTGCCATCTGATGCAAACAGAGTGGTTTCAATAAACGCAAGCAATGAGAAATAAATACCTATGATCAAAACCCAGAGTCTACTGGGATCTCTTGCTAAGCACCAATTTTAAAAACTGCTCAATGTGACAAAATGTGTTGTTGCACAACATGCTGATTGATTGATGGGGAGTGTGAATTTCCACTGATGCTTGGAATTAATACACATACAGTGAAACAGAGTAAACCAAAAATGCGAAATACTTTAGTGAGAAAAAAACTAAAAGGCTAAAGTGCAACACTAGTGACTAGGTACCGCTTAAAATTGATCTATGATTAGATCACCATCATCTTAACTACAGCTGAATGTCATCCCGTATGTTGAAGGTTGACTCACCGTTGGATTACTTGGAGAAATTTAGCTTAGATAGCCGAATCACAGATAAAACTTGAATGAGATCAGTTGATTTACATTAATCAGTACAACAATAGAACAAATAAAAGAGTTAAAAATTCTTCACATATATCGGGATCCAAGCTGATGTCTCTTGGAGTTGAATCACAGTTTCTCCAAGAATCACTAAGTATGCTGTACAGGTTGTAATGTCTGACGCATACTTGGCACTATCTATGGAAATACGTTGCTGACAGGCATAAATAAACTTTGATTGATAACTCAAATTTAGCTGTCTCCCATATGATCTATAGTTCACAGTGACAAATGAAGGTAATAGCTGGCAAGTGAAGCAGAACAGGCTGTAGGTAGGAGAGACACAGAACTTGCAACACTGTATCGAATAACCAGGTTACTATCTGGGAGAGAAGAGATCAACACAGATGGAACCAATAAAAGGTGATGAAGGAAATCTAATTACCAAATAGCAGAAACAAAGGAAACGATGAACAGACCACTTCAAAATACTCTTGAATTGACCACTAACACCAACTGCAACTTGTTCAGAAATAACACCTGAAGTACAGCAACAGAAACACCAGTGAACACAAATCCTCCGACGATAGTCGACGTCCTGAACGCCATAAGGCTACTGAAATGTGGGAAAGTAGTAGGACCAGATGGAATCCCACCAAAATCACTGACAGCAGACGTGGAGACAACAGTGGACATGCTCACACCACTATTGAAGAAGCTTTGGAAGGGAGCAAGGAAGGAAGGAAGGAAGGGAAGGTACCTGCTCATTGATTGGAAGAGGGGCTACCTTGTCAGACTCATGAAGAAGGGAGATCTCAGTGTTTGCAACAACTGGCAAGGAATCATGCTCCACTCCCGTTCACCTAAAGCAAGCAAAATATTAAGCCGCATCATCCTGCAGAGACTGAATGATGGACTGGATTCAAAACTACGACTCGAACAGGCAGGCTGGCTGGATTCAGCAAGTGCAAATCATGTGCAGACACAATTGCAACGCTACCCAACACATCATCATCATCATCATCATAGAACAGAGTGTAGAATGGCAGTCAACTCAACTCTACCTCAAATTCATCCACTTCGAAAAGGCCTTCGACAGCATCGACCGAGAAGTAATTTGACAGGCAGTTGCCTCAACACTACGGAATACCACAAACCCTTATCAATCTCATTCAACAGCTAAGCCATATGAAGACGCCACGTGCCAAGTAATTCACAATGGGAAGCTCAGTGATGCCTTTGCAATGAAGTGGAGACAGGAGTAAAACAAGGCTGTCTACTATACTATCCCCCATGATATTCCTGATTGTGGTCGACTGAACTGGGTCATGCAGCAAACAGTGAGGAGTGAGAAGATGGGCATATGCTGGACCAACAAATTTCAGACATTTATCAACAACTGCCTACGCTGACTCGTTGCTGAAGCTCAGATGGCCAGAAAGAATGAGCAATGAGGAACTCTGGTCTGGTGACGAACCAACCAAGAACCTGCCACTCAACAAGTATGAACTGGAAGGAAGAGGAGATGGATTGAGCATTCACTGAGATTTCCGACTGGGGACATCACGCTTCAAGTCAGTTATTCGAGTGGAAGCCAGATGGGAAGTGACGAGTTGAGTGTCTGTGTCGAGGGTGACATGAAGGAGATCGTGTGAGGAAGAAATGAGAGGTTGTTGGCAGTTGTGGAGCCCGGTTGAAGAGATTGCAGAGAAGAGAGTGGAATGGAGACGTGTTACTGAATCGTTATATTCCACTAGGAACCCAAGAGACAAATAATAATAATAATAATAATAATAATAATAATAAGCAGATTGATGCAAGATTGTAGAATATATTCATCTTAACATAGCACTGTGCTGTAGTAGCCTTTACTTTTTAGCACAGTGGTTTCGAAGTTATTCTAGTCCGAATCTTCAGTATGATTTGAAGGACACTGGAGAAGATTATTTTCTTATGACTAGTATCTCAAATCTAGCACACTCAATTAGTTGTATATCAATATAAAATAGAAAAATAATATGATGTAATAGCAGTTCGTATTATTAGAAATGCATTATTATATGCTACTGAATACCCTTCGAAATGCAATTAATAATACTTAGTCACTATGATGCATATCAGATGAACTAGATATACTTCATCACTGGTCAGTTGAACTTGTTTTAATTAAAGTGGTTCAATTTCTTAGTTAGAATTTCTAATTCTGAAAAGATTTAACCCCGAAACATGGATTCGTTGACGCGAATTAATTCCCTGATACTCACTTATAAACAAAAATATCTCCAGATATAAAAGCAATCAATCAATGATTCAGAACCAGCAGAAGAAATCATTTCAGTCAATGAAGGTTTAATTTATATCGTACAGAAACAAAGCACGCAGAAGGTTGATAAAGAACTGGGTTAAAATAAAAAATGACACATATATGAAAGTGGTTGTCATTTCATCGCTTCTTATATCAAGAAAGCCTAAATCTTTCTTAAAATAACTTAAAACAAAGATTGAATACTAATAAAAGAGATCGAAAATACACCCCTAAGGATGCCTTCTTCGACTAAGTCACAAACAGCTGTTTATGCGGAACTGAAGCTCAGAATCCATAGCAAAATATACAGATATGAACGACAAAACAGAGATAGAATAATAAGTAAGAGCAGACTGCAATTAGGCAGGCGTTACGTTTAAATGCTAGAAAAAAATTTTCAAAGAGAAGATAGAATCACCAGTAAACCGTAAATCATGCTCAACAAATACTTGAAAGCTGCCACACATGAATTCAGACAGCAGTAGAATTTCAAACTCAGAAAAAAATCACAACATAGTCATCTACACTATGGTAGTGAACATCTACGGTCTAACAGCTATTCAACAGATATTTCCGGAATGCTAGTAAACCATGGGAACAACTGTCCAACTAGCACAAGCTGGTGAATCATTGTGAAATGCAAGCCTCACCATCACATCAAACTATCAGATGCTTACTGGTCGGGAAAATGATAGTTACGAAATACACCTCTTGTTATTCTTGACATGGTTTTCTCATACCCCGCTTGTTGGTTGGTGTACACAACTCAAATTATCGTTCTTTGTCATCACATTGGTCCTTTGAATCTAGGATTTGATAATATTTCGCAAATTTATTTAGCCCTCTGAAAAAGGTACACCGATTCCTAATTAAACAAAGAACAAAGCATTTGCAAATTTCCTGGTATTATTTGTGCTCAGGCCACCCTACTGCTCATTTATTTTGCGCTTGATTTAAGTCCACAGTCAGTAACATACACTGAGTAACCACAAACTGGTGCACACATGAAATAACAAACAATCATTTATTTCTTAAGCAGAGGTTATCACAGTCTCTGTATTTTATTTCGCCTTTCGTATTCACAATATTTCCTACTGAATACGCTTGCTTCATAGTCTGCACAATAAAGAGTTGAGGCTGGTGATTTATCTCCATGGGCTGTAATAGCCTATCCGAGGTCTGTAGAACTTTCTTCCTGTTGAATTGCACTATCAGTCCGTTGGCTTCAAGATATAGTGAACATTTTTCCATGGTTGTTCGTTGGAAAGATAACCAGTAAACAGTAGTCTACATCCTCTGTTAGACTTAGTAACTATCTATATTCAGTCGTCGTTACTTTCAAAAATCTCTGCACACAACTGACTTTGCGAGTTGTTGGGTTGTTGCAAACCTGGTTGATAATTTGATCAGTGTGAGTTGGTCTCCGATAGACTTGAGTTTTTAATACTCCTGGATGGATCGTCATCATGAAGGGATCGACCAATTCGATCTAATATAAGAACGGTGAATTACAAGTATATCAACAAGTGGTAATATAAACCAATAAGGATTCAAATACAGAAATGAGGCATTGTTCCGCCTCTGCTGGCTTGTGAGCATCTGTCTAGATGCCTCGATATTGCCTGAATGTTTATCATGGTAACTTACTTGGTCGTTGCTTGCAGAGGAATTCAGAATGCACGTTTCGCCTTATTTGAGACTTGTTAGCTAGATGTACCTGGACCTCATTGATTGATTTTATTCCCATTTTATTACCCATCGCTTCAAACGCCAAGGCATCATCCACGAGGCCACTCAGGCACGACAGCCATCTCTTCTACAACAGGCATTAGTTACTAATATTTGTTGATGAAGTTGTAATTCTGCATCGTTATACTGGATCGAAATATCCGACCTCTGGATTCCTCTGCGAACAACAAGTAAGTAAATTACTATTTGTTTATATACTTGCTTATATATTACTTCATTTATATTTACCGCATACCAATTCTTACTGTCCATTGCCTTTTATGAGGACTATTGAGACCATTTCTTGTGTTAGATTGTATCTTTTTATCCCCTTTATACGCCTATCGATTTAGTTTGACCAAAAACTTGTCGAGAAAATTCTATCGTTTTACTCATACATTTACAAGCTTTCAATTGTGAAAATGAGTCTTCGAGACGATAATTATCTTCGCTGAAACCTTCTTCTTTTTTCTCGAAAATGTTCAAATCTTACTGTCATGTTCAATGAACAACATACAGGAAATAATGTTAGAAAGATATCCGTTGGCTAGTTTTTCATTACAACAGGAAATATTTAGAGTCTTAAAGACTGAGAAGGGAGAGGAATGCGGATGTTCTTCCTAGTTTTTACTTGGTTTGTAAGTTCAAATGTAAGAGATATACTTACCTACCTCATAATACTGAAACAGACCAGATACATAAACTATAGTGGAAGGTAAAAACTGCTGTTTTACAAGAAATGTGATGTAGGTCAAAAAATAACAAAGAAAAGTGCACAGTAACTGGTTGAAATACATTCATTCTATTCGGTAGTTAGGCACTTGACTAACCAACATTTGCTTAAAACCGCTGTTAACCAAAAATAGTGCAACCATGAATGTAAACCAGCGAACCTATTCTTCGCTTGAACTCAAAATTCCATTACAACTGATTGCCCTTGGGACTTTCGAAAAAACACTCAGTGAAAATCGAAAGCGCCTAAGAGTATTAAGACCGAAAAAAACTTATGTAAAGCATTCCATGATCCTATAAACCAAATCAGATCAATTCAAGGAAAATTAATAGATGATGTCACTGCTTTTGGAATCCCAGTTATTGAAAATGCTTCAATTGTAGGTAGCTAGAAAATGTCTTCATTCCAGCTACAAACTTTGATGACAGAATGACCACAAAGTGGGTTACCCGTAATCAAATAGACTGTGTAAGCGTTTACATTAGCATAGAGACATGTAGTTCTACTAGTTGTTTGGCGGATACTTCTGGACAGATGTCTAGGTGGTTTACCTGTTTTCACTGAGAGAGATGAGTTCGAAACTGCCCACAAATTCGTCAGTAACATTTTCAACTACCTGCTATTGACGTTGGAAGTGTTTCCACACAAAATATTACCATTCCAGAGGTGGCTGTAGTGCCTGAGTGGCCTCGTGGATGATGCCTTGGCGTTTGAAGCGATGGGTAATAAAATGGGAATAAAATCAATCAATGAGGTCCAGGTACATCTAGCTAACAAGTCTCAAATAAGGCGAAACGTGCATTCTGAATTCCTCTGCAAGCAACGACCAAGTAAGTTACCATGATAAACATTCAGGCAATATCGAGGCATCTAGACAGATGCTCACAAGCCAGCAGAGGCGGAACAATGCCTCATTTCTGTATTTGAATCCTTATTGGTTTATATTACCACTTGTTGATATACTTGTAATTCACCGTTCTTATATTAGATCGAATTGGTCGATCCCTTCATGATGACGATCCATCCAGGAGTATTAAAAACTCAAGTCTATCGGAGACCAACTCACACTGATCAAATTATCAACCAGGTTTGCAACAACCCAACAACTCGCAAAGTCAGTTGTGTGCAGAGATTTTTGAAAGTAACGACGACTGAATATAGATAGTTACTAAGTCTAACAGAGGATGTAGACTACTGTTTACTGGTTATCTTTCCAACGAACAACCATGGAAAAATGTTCACTATATCTTGAAGCCAACGGACTGATAGTGCAATTCAACAGGAAGAAAGTTCTACAGACCTCGGATAGGCTATTACAGCCCATGGAGATAAATCACCAGCCTCAACTCTTTATTGTGCAGACTATGAAGCAAGCGTATTCAGTAGGAAATATTGTGAATACGAAAGGCGAAATAAAATACAGAGACTGTGATAACCTCTGCTTAAGAAATAAATGATTGTTTGTTATTTCATGTGTGCACCAGTTTGTGGTTACTCAGTGTATGTTACTGACTGTGGACTTAAATCAAGCGCAAAATAAATGAGCAGTAGGGTGGCCTGAGCACAAATAATACCAGGAAATTTGCAAATGCTTTGTTCTTTGTTTAATTAGGAATCGGTGTACCTTTTTTCAGAGGGCTAAATAAATTTGCGAAATATTATCAAATCCTAGATTCAAAGGACCAATGTGATGACAAAGAACGATAATTTGAGTTGTGTACACCAACCAACAAGCGGGGTATGAGAAAACCATGTCAAGAATAACAAGAGGTGTATTTCGTAACTATCATTTTCCCGACCAGTAAGCATCTGATAGTTTGATGTGATGGTGAGGCTTGCATTTCACAATGATTCACCAGCTTGTGCTAGTTGGACAGTTGTTCCCATGGTTTACTAGCATTCCGGAAATATCTGTTGAATAGCTGTTAGACCGTAGATGTTCACTACCATAGTGTAGATGACTATGTTGTGATTTTTTTCTGAGGTTGAATTTTTTCCACTCTCTGGATGCTATGCGGGAACATTTTATTTTTCCTTGGGAGTACCAATGTTTATATGCTCGTGTTGCAGTTTTGTTGTTAAAATTTTTCAAAACCTAATTTGTACGTCTTACGTTGATTATCACCTTTCTTCATGTGATTTTCTTATGGAATTTTTAATATGTTTCCTCGAGTTTCTTGTTGTCCTATTGCAATTACTGGCGCTGCTGTACGTGCTAAAATGAACCTTATTTTGTATTAATATATTTTCCTGATTTCAGTGTTTGCCACTGACGGGAATACAGAGTATGCGCGCTACCGTGTTGAAGGCCGGATACGCAAACATCTGTTGATTTGTCAGAACTTGTGGTGAGCTGTCAGGTGATTTGTGCACATTTAGTGCTGTGCATCAAGTATTTCGACCCTATCCATGCTGATTGAACTTTCTGATGAATATGAATCTGCAGGTCTTTCACTCCGACCTTTTGACCACATGAGGATTGATTTTATCGTGTGAGACATCTTAGTAGATCAAAAGTACGCGGATGACATATTTCTGTCATTTCAAGATGCTGACAAGATACAATTTTTATTCGAAAAATTGATTGATCATCTGAGAATGCTGGGGATGTCTTTATCACCGTCCTGATACAAATGTTTAATCTGAGACCGGTCTCAGTTGGTGAGTTTTCTGGTGGTTGAGTGAAGTGGTTGAGTATGTTGACCATTTCAATTACTTAAAAAGTCGATGAAATCTGTGCGTGGAAAAAGAACGCTGGTTTAGGTTTCGATGATTTATGCTATTTTTCGCGCCACCTCTATATCTGAAATATGTCTCCTAAACGTGTTCGTTTAAGACATAGTATTTGAGGAAGCCTCAAGAGTCTAACCAGCTTCGCTTTCATGGAATTGGACACGTTTTGTAGTATGATGATGTCAGCAACATAAAAGTTAGTTGCAGAGTTTTGCGTAGAATAAGGACGTTAATTGATGTGGTAGGGAAGTTTCATTGTCTCAGCTGTTTGGGACGTATTTTACACATGCCTATCCACGGTGTATGTCATGGGTCAATTTTTGTTGACGTAGGTTTTGTCTGAAGAATGTTAAGAGTCTGACAGATTAAAAACTGGCATATAGTAATTAAATCTTTGGCTGTTGATCGAAATCATGTGGGGAAAGATAGACTTCCAAGCTGGTGTTCATCAAGTGGTTGTCCATTATGAATCATATGGCTCAGAACCAGTTTAATGGGTTCAGATGCACCTACACATTATCTCCATCTTAATTGTCATGCTGAATATCAATATTTCCCCATCGCTCATTGCTCTTTTTTGGTGAATTCCTACCATTTCGAATGCCTTATTCCTTATTTCTTCATCTTCCGTCGTAGTCCATTCTCAACTGATGTGCGGATGTGAGACGTGGCAACATGGATCGCTACATAGCAATGCCAGTTAACATGTTGGTATCTATCTGCATCTGCCTTTCTTCGTGACTCATTAGTCAATTATAAAGTATTCTCTAGTTTAGAGAAGTGAGCACTCAGTTGAAGTTTCATTACTTATATAATGTTAGGATGCAGGAACCTCTGGCTAACAATTTCTGAAAGGAGCAATCTATCATTTAGATTATAGATTAATAAGATGAGGTTGATAAGAATACCATTCTTGGATAATTTTATATCGTTCGCTTAACCGTCGTTTTCATCATGCAAGTATGAAACGACTATTTTTTTTCTAGATGTTGTACTGATAAGACTTTCAGACTAAACGACAAAACGTATTATGCACAGCAAGCTGATTTCTACTGACCAGTATACTCGCTTCTATAGGTGTTTACTCTTCAGATAAAAGAGAAATTTCGTTAAGTGCTTGGTTCATCATGCAGAAGTCACTTCTCTGATGAATTATGAAAGAAGCAAGAAAATAAACCATTGACGATTACTGTCTCTAAAATACTTGTTTTCCTGAAACTTGAATTCAAAGGCGATATCATCAACAAAACTGTAAGGTGAAGTATGAGCATTTTCCAAAGGATATACAGCCATGCAACGTTTTGCCGTATTTTCTACACTTGGGGAATTTGAAGTTCAGGATGTAAGGATAAACTTCATAATCCGTTCAACTCTATATGTATTTATCATTTTAACTGCTTCTTTGGATCTAATTACATTGGATGTGCAGGATCTCCGAACACTCTTATTTGTTGCTGAGTAAAGGACAAAGAAGCCCATAGAAAGCTCATTGATTGTACATTTAATAAATACTGATCATACAAAGAATATAAGCAAGGCATTTACAGTTATTTGCTCTATGCCATATAATCTTCCGTGGGTTTTATTTATTCGCCCTTTTACACATGATATTAGCTACTTTCATCCACCTCCATAAGCCAGATCTTTATATTCGGAGGTGACTTGTGCAACTTCCATAACTGATTACCTTTTCCATGACAGTACTGTAAAGTCTAACTTCATTTATTTTTCACCAATGGACTAAAATTGTTGACATATGATCCTGTTCTCTGCTCAGACCACCCTATTGGTCTCCTTATTATTGCTAGCTCATGATCAGTTGTTCAAATTTTTCTCTTTTTATGTTAGTTGTTATGTAATAAGTAGAATGACAACCTATTTCATTAGATTTCACACTTCTTTCAGTGTTGTGTAGTTGCTGTATTCATCAAACTCCATCTTCATTCCTCCAGCTGTTATCTTTTTGAGTAACTTCGAAATTGTAGTTAGATTACTTCATTACGTTGCCAGCAGTCTAACGGAACTTAGTTAATAATTGTAAAACCTATATATTAACTTAAAGCCAATGATGAGGACCCAATCAAAATAAAACATTTCTTCACTGAATGCATTTCTTATTTGTAAATAGGACGAAAGGCATTTTCTGAAAGCTACTGTATTACTTCTTGCCGTATTACTTCACACTTCACCAGATTTTCACCACACCTGAGAATAAATGAAGACGTACTGTAATTTCAAAGCTGTATGCATTCCCAGTTTAAAAGTGTGGTACACACATTTCCCAGTAATAGATGCGTATCCAAGTACTTAGGTACTAATGAAAATTTTGATTGACTTTATGATAAACTCACTAAATAACTAAGTCAAGAGAATTACTCTGACCTTTACGTCTGCACAACCCAATCCTTTAAATAATTATCCGATGGTCAACCTCATCAGAAATAAGGTTTCTGCTTTTGCTAATAAGTTCCTCAGTTTTTATCTTTGACGAAGCATAATTTTCTTGACAGTCATAGATGCGTGATACTGACTGATGTAAAGAATCACATGACAAATGCGGAGGTTCTCCAGCAAGTGAGTTTAAAACTTATCAACAAAAAGTAATAGTCAAATATCCATTTTATATTGAGTAAAATAACTGATATTGATCAAATGAAATGTTGTTTTAATCAAATAGAAAAGTTATCAGTTTGACTGTCTGAGATAGCCGTGGTATAGTATACTTTCACCGATACTTGGTGGTGCCTTAGTGTGAAATGGAAATGTAGCACATTGCCGGAAACCCAGTGGTCACTGGCTCGAGTCCTGCCATGGCCTACAAAGAGTAGTCTCTCAAACAGTTTTATTTTTACAATGCTTATTGTAATTTGATAGCTTCAAAACTTCAAAGGAAACTAACGAGTAGACATTATGTAATTGAACCAATAACTTTATCGGACTAATTGATAGATAAGATTCATTTCGCTCGGTCTTACGACTCTGTAGAGTAGATATAAATAAAAGGATTCTTGATTAGATACACTAACTGGAAGAAGAAAAATATTGCCTCATTTGAAGAGGATAAAATAACTTCAGTAAATGAAGGATTATTTCTGACATTCAGTGTAAAGTGCATTCCATAAGATGAAATTTATGCGAACTGTATAGTAAATCAAGATTTTACACTTTCAACAGATTAACTTTGTAGAGAAATAGATCATAAATATCAGTTACTGCAACTTTACCCATCAGACATGCTTCAAAGATAGTGAAGATGGTCACATAAGAAGAACAAGTACACTAACGTTTACCTTTAGATAGACGTTCAAGTTCACTGCTACCAACATTCAAGGTGTGGAATAGATATCATACCTTTGCATTCCATATTCCTGATTCTTTTGGACTGAACTGATTGAATACGATTAACATAAGGGTTTCTGTGAAGATGTTCAGAAATCAGTGATGACAAACAGTTCCATTCAGATGATGACTCTAACAGCATGGATCATGCATTCTAGATTACATTCTGCGTTGGTTTATCTGAGATAGCCATTAAAAAAAAGCGTCAAGGTAGGGGATACATAGAGTTTAATACCACGGTTCCCGTGCCTTAGCACTAGTGTTGTGAAACGCAGTCTAAAATGGTCATCAAGTTTTCATGAGAAAATCTTAAGAAATTAGACTACACGTCACCTCCTAGGGCATTATCACGTTTCTGTCGGAAAAAGTCTCACAGCCACCACTTGACAGATAAAGAAAAGACTAACTGGATGTTCAGACACGTATACCATTCATTTGCACAACCCTGAACTTTGTGTACCGAAATATACAGTATTCGGTTTTAACTTCTTATGGTAGTTTTGTTGTTCCCTCTTACTTTTTAACTTTTGTGTTTCACCCCTGAGTAAACAAATCCATATTTCTCATAAAAGTATGATTTACTAATTGTCTTTGGTTGGTACACCTTCAAGTACTTTAGACACTATGTTGTTGGTCATCATAATCTTTTTTTTGTCGTAAACTGATACTTTTCAGTAGTCAGTATTTCAGCAAAGTTCCCTGCTTCATCATTCGAACTTTCTCACTTTTAAGATCGTTCCTTTCAAATACAGCTCCATTTTTCAAGTTGTTATTCATCGTAGACTGACATCAGTTGGAGGAACAAAGGAAACCTGGGAGCACTGGACAGCTGTTTCGTCCTAGTGTGAAACTCCTCAGCAGTGCGCACCCATGACCCCACACCAGCAAGGATCGAACCCGCGAACTTCAGGTTCCGCGGAGGAATCCCATACTAGGACGAAACAGCTGTCCAGTGCCCTCAGATTTCCTTTGTTCCTCCAACTGATGTCAGTCTACGATGAATAACAACTTGAAATATTTCCAAATCTCCACAACTCCCTCAAAATTTAACTCCATTTTTATATTTTTATTTGAAACTCCTTCGGATTCCATCACGTTTCAGCAAATACGCAGCCTTTACATACCCTAAAAGTAACCAGCTGAACTGAATTTTTGCTTGTTATCACCTTCCTTGTCAGTCCATGTTAAATTTGAGATCTCATAAGAATTACCACTTCTTCAAGGAATTTAGCTGGAGAGTTCTACTGAAACTTTATTGATTTCACCGACTGATACTCTTCTCACAACTGATGTGTTTCTTTCCGTCGAAAATATCCTAGTTTCTAAGTGATTCGTATCGATCAAGTTGACAATGTGGACATAAAAGCTAGGAGATTAATAGTTACTGCTCGCTTTGAAATTGGGTAGTTTGAGAAAACATCGACAGTCAACTGAAAAGCATGCAACCTAGGTAAAGTTTAGAAATCTAGCTAAAAGTTCTACAAACATTTTTTAAATCTCCTATTTCTTACCTAATTTAAATTTATCATGGAGATGATATGCGCATAATTTCACAGATTGGCATATACATCAAGGAAGGATAACTGAACTTGGAAGAAGACTTGGGCTTGGCAAGATTCAATCTGAATCCTGCCACGGTTCAAGTTCCGTTCTATTTTGAATCACTATTCTTCTCCATAAAGTGTGTACGGTTATTATAAGCATTATTACGGCTATCATTAAAACTGTACAGCAGCGATAAAATATTCTAGTATTCTGGTATAATAAAAAGTCAATTGAATTACTCTAATCCTGTCAAGATTAAAATCAAACACTCAGTCAAGAGGATATAGGCTTCTATATGCTTATTCTTATCTATTGCTACCTTGGTGACTGATTTTATGATTAGTTCTCTTCATAGTTTTGTTCTTTTTAGATTGTTTAAATCGTTAGGCAAAATAGTTAGCATGAATAAATTAAAATATTCAAGGAGAATTATTTACTATTCACCGATTGAAATCATTATTATCAAGGTGTTCCATAAACAAAAGGTGGATTGTTTTACCTTATTTGTTAGTAATTTTTCTTAAGATAATTTCCAGTATGGATTATAATTATCTGAGAGGGAATTAACAAACTTTCTGTGGATGTAACCTCCCAGTTCACTTTTCTTTAGAACACAGCATGCTTCTGAACTCCTATAGGGATATAAAAAAATACTATTTCTTGTTTAGGACTTTGTTAACTATATAGTAATAACTAAGTTGTAGAACAGTAGTGAGATGTCCTAGTTTCATCAACTGATGCACTGTTTTCATTTTTGAAGTGATTGTCTAAATGTAACAGTGATAAGTGTTCAATAAAAATCCGAGGAATTCCCTACTTTTAAGTGAATTGTCCTAGATAATTTCTGGTGAATTTAAAATCAGTCAGTTGGCTATGATTTCTTGTTCCTGATAGTTTTCTAAATAATATTTGGCCATCCAATGCTGGAACTATCTATGAACCGTCAGGCTCTAATAAAATTACATTAACAATTGTGAGTTAACATGAGTCAACTGTTCAATACTCTTAAGTTAGAAATGACTCATTATTTGATGCCATTTGATGACAAAAACTGTACGTCAGTCATTCGTTCCACTACTTATCTTCCAGATGTATGAAAGTATTTGATAGCAACGTAAAGTTGAGACGCTTAAACAGTAAACTCTGAGGATATTTTCAGCTTGAATGATATCACATTTACACTATCCCAGATGGATTTGACGTGAAACTTTTATTAACATATAAGTGTGGATTAAGAAATCGACTGGAAATTATCTGAACTCTGCCCTAATGTTACAGCTTGATTCGGAAACAATTTATCAATCAACATTACCAATGCAAACTATCAAGCGTTTATCAAATCTTCTTGCATGAAGTAAAAGCCACTTGGTAACAAACTTTCTATTCACGTTTTTTTCTTTATCTTTACATCAAAAGTAAACTATCTTTTGATCATCATTTTCAGATTTAACTTTCTACGTACCTTTGTTTCACTCACTTCCTCGTCATTGACTATAATTTTTGTCTGTCCCAGTTGTCTTCAGTTCTTAAACAGTCACTGTCGTGGAGCTATCCTTCAATACGATGTCTGTTACATATTTTCAGAAACTGCAAGAACTACGTAGGTTGGACACCTACAACTTTCGGACGCTAATGCAGGTAACACAACAGACAGGCTTGGGTAGGATACTTAAAGGCCTTGTTGTCGGTTTACTCTGTATCTTAGAGATTTGTATCCAAGTTCCTAGTGAAATGCTTTGAATGACTTCCCCGTATGTTAGCCCAAAACATGTGTTCACATTGCGCACATCCAGGTGCTCTGTAGCGTCAAAAGTCAGTCTTATTGGTGTTAGTGGCTCACTTTGCAACAAAGTCAAAGGTGTACTAGTCGACTGGATCCAAACTAGCAGTTGTTTGTGCGCTACTGGGTTAGAAGGTTTAGTTAGAATGAGAAGTAACTGGCAACCAAAAGTTGACTGACCTTTCAAATGTGATCCTATCTGACGAATTATGTGTACATTTAGGGCATCTAGACTGATAAAAAGTCACCGATATGACCAATGAAGTTTATCACTTTGGAGGTTAAATAATTGGAAATACCTTCAACTGTTTTACTCAGCTCACAACCTGCATCAACTTAAGACATACTCACTGCCGTTGTGCCACATGGTGTCTTCCCAGTGGCACTCAATCCTTGCTTAAAGTTAGTAATATTGCAACCAGATGAAGATAGTATGGGGTCTGGACTCCAATCATGCCTTAGTATGTTCATCCTACGTTTATGCAGTTATTGAAATCATAGTCCGAAAAGGGATGATTTCAGGAAACCTGTTACAGAATGTGCAAGTGAAGTAGAATCAGCAACTCCATCTGACTACAATTAGAAATCTCTCCAGCTCATCAAAGCTAGCAGCAGGAAGGTGAGTGTTAGTATAATGATGGGTGAATTAGATGGCACACTGATCCACAGTCTCTAAACACATCTGGAATACTGGCTGAAACACTTCAAAATAAGATCCAGTTGGCCTGCTACTCCAGCACCACTGAACTCAGTGTTCTATTCTTCATGGTTAGTTTGACAAGGTGGAGATCCAATAAGGAGCTCAAACTGCTATGACAACTTGATATAACTAGATCTGACAGCCCACCCTAGTTATTTTTGTAGAGTGATTGTATTGTAGGCAGAGAAATGAACATATTGTTTAGAAAGAGATGGTAAACTAAGATCGGTCTATCACTTTGGAATTAGTCCAAAGCTGTTGTCATCTTTAAACGGTTGCTAGGTAATGTATGCGGTAATCATTAAACAGAGACAAAGTTCAGTCTGTTGCTGGTGGTATCTTAAATATTGACTGCTTTTATTCTTCTCAGGTTCATCAAACTTGTCATGAACTGATCTGTGAGGAACAGTTCGCGTTTTGTTGAGGTTGTAGATGTATTCATCACATGTTTACGCTCTGTGAGGTTCCTGAATGCCGTGAAATGTTGTAAAACAAGCACGGTTGTGTTCCACGTTATTAAGGCTGCCTCTGGGTCATCAGGTAATGCTATACTTTGGAATCATCTTTCAGAGAAGGATGTCTCTAAGGTATTTGTTGACATCGTAAAATCATATATTTCTTTGCCGCAAGCTCACAACTACCCCGTTTCACTGTTCCAGACCATTAGTTGCGTAAGACAGGGTCGCAAAAATTCGCCATTCCCCTGGAACTCCACCATCAATGTCTCTGAAAGAAGTGTGTGTTAGTTGTGTAGACCTGTTACAAGGTGAAAGACTTTTTAACCCTGAGTATGTAGACAACATAGTTTACTGTGTGACAATATACAGTCTTTCCAAATTGCAGTTAGCCAGCTGGCGAATTGCATTCGTAAGTATGAGATGCGCTTTGCATCATTGAAGCGAAACGTACTTCTCAAGTATTGGCAGGATCCTGTACCTGAACGCACCATTCGTTGTGAGCTGCTAGAAGCTGTCAAATATATGTGTGCCTGAGTAGTTTTGTGGGTAGTTGAGGAGGCACGAGTGCTGAGAATTCCAGCCATGTATATAAAACCATAGGGGTAAACATTAATCTGAGCCACCTATGTCGTCATCATGGTGTTAACCTTGCAGTGAAAGGTTGGATGTAAACTCGTAAACTGCATATGAATATTGACTTGATGAGAAAGTATCGTTTCTCAAAAAGTATCTTAAAGAAAGGGGATACTCATAAAGTTTCATCAACAGATATGACATGAAAAATTAAAGTCAGTGAGCAGCCGGTCTGTATTCACCTCGGCTTAAAAGGAGATGAAAAATCGATAGAAATAAACCGAAGACTAGCACTGATGTTTCCTCAGTAAGTCTAGTTACTCTGTTTCTCGCTTCTTGCTCATTGATGACAAGTAACCCTAATATATTACCTCCTTTAGTGTGTCAATTCACGCAAAACTGCCAAAGCAACATTTTCCACATGTCTCGAAGAGCCAATGATTAACAGAGGCAGGTAACCTCACTGAGGCAAATGATAAGCATTTAGTGGATACAAGACACCAAATAGAATTCAAAGTAAGTAGCGAACAGAACAATCTAAATAATCTCTCTGCTGAAGTCACTGCAATCAAACACCGGGAAATCAGATTGATGTGTTAAGAAGAAATCTATCGTCAATCTTCAACTGCCCTCGTAAACTAATTCTCAACCTCCCTGCAGTTTGATTACAGCTGACGCTAAACCCTTATTTCAATCTGCCCACTTCTATAAATTATGTTTTCATGCATTTCATTTTCTGATTATTACTAGCTTATCTACTCCTGCATTTACGCAGTCTCTTGTCTAGTCTAGTCTAGTCTTATCGAACCAAGGTATTTCAGTATTTTGCTGTAATTTATTATTGTATGTATTCTAAATTGCAAGCACTGACAAGAACCACAAAAATAAATAAAATGTATCCATAGTATTTCGTTCAAACGATTGTTCTTCCCCTTTAAAAGTTAAAGAGTGGAAATATGTGTATTAAGCGAATGATATTGCTGATGTTTCATTTTTCGCAAGAATGTAACAAGTAGACTTGGCATCACACAACTGTTGGTTAAAATTTAGGATGAATGTAATTCGATAGACTTGAGTAAAATGGCTGTCCTTGTTTCAGCCATTTGAAGCAATGAAGTCACAAACCGATAATTCTAGCAAAGTCTCCTTTCAACTTAGCTGGGTCCATTGTAAAGAAGAATACTTAGGCAGCTTCGCACTTAAATAATATTCTGAACCACCTTAACTGTATAAGGGGAAGTTGAAAATAGTAAAGGATTCTCAAGTTGAACGTTTGGCCAACATTGGTTATCACGCAAACTTTTGTGAGGTATACAAAGATATCTACTGAATGTTGTTTAACTACTCCCTACAATATATGGATTCATAGGCATCATAAAGCAAAGCAAATCTAATTAATGTTGTCATACAAAGTCTTTGCAACCAGAAGAATAGTTTTTCTTTCATTCTAGTCAACCTGATCATGAATCCAGACTAACCTTAGACTTTACGATTTATCATATGAAGTTGAGCTATTCGCAGTTGATGCCCCCTATCGTCCCAATCTTGTTTTCATATCGCTTTCTTCTTACATGGTTACTAGGTGGATAGAGACAATCATCAGAAAGTCTAAGACCTAGGTTCCGTGCATTTTGCACTCGTTAGTGAGGCGTATCTGCAACTTCTACTGAATTGATGTCCAATTCAAGGTTCGAACATACGTCACCCAGTTCTGCAGTCGGAGATGTTACAGCAGAGTTATTCGGGCCCCAAATGATTTCCTGCAGGACTGGATTGCGTTAATATTTGAACCTGATCTCTTTGCAAAACTTGAAAAGTTGCCCGCTTTTAGGAAAGTAGTTGGTACTGATCAAACGTAATATAGAACCTTAATGACGATCAACACCAGGAATAGTTTCCGGATCTCGGTATTACTAGCCATCTGGAAAAGAAAAGACCGTGATGCAATCGAAACCTTAATTGTATGTTCAAGCACAATTTTCACTAATCTGGGGTTCTCTAGAGTGTTTTTAGAAAGATTCACGACACTAATGTTAGGGAATTAAAGGACTTGGAACACACTGACTGCCGGCGAACATTGTGGTCGACTTTCCGTTTTTGAAGTTGAAAAATGAATTTGGTAGTAAATAGAGATTATGTTCTCAAGAAAAAGTTCAGGAATAATTACAATGAATCGAACAATATCTAAACAACAACGGTTATCTGTCGAAGTTCGTTCAGAAGTATACCAAATGCAAACCGCAGAGAGCGAAGTACGCTACTGTTGCAAAAGAACCAATGTTTCTTACTTCGGCTTTTGAAGAAAAATATACTTTCAAGAGAATTGACAGTTAAGAGTGCGCTCTCCGGGACCTATGTGGCTATGAAAACTCGTCTCATTGTACCAAAAAACATGTGTATTTACACAATCCAAATTAGACAAAGTGTCACCTCTTGTTAACTTCAACTTCACTTATCATTTCACATGTAAATCCGGTAGCAGACATATCGGAAGAACAGAAAGACATTTGTCTACCACGATTGCTGAGCACATGTCAATGAGTCTACGTCATCCATTCTCGTTCAGCAGTGAAAGCCATTAGAGAAAATTTTCTGATTAAAATAGTTGAAAATGATTACTAGAATGTTACACATTTGAGTTTCCTACCTGTTAATTTTCTTTCTATGTAAATTTGAACAACATTAAATTTTTCAAAGATGAATTCTTATTACTATTGTTGTTAAACACTGTACATGATATAGTTAAATCAAAACCTTTTTAAGTATACCATCATACAATAAAACAATAATCAGTCAACTTAAATACTCATATCGAATAAAAAGTAAAATCTTCAAAAGTCATAGCACCAAACGATATATATAAACCATGAAGTTTAGACCCAGTATGAGAGTTTTTTGATTTATTTTCAAGAATTTTTATCTGTAGTATCTATTGTACGAATTAATATATGTCAGACCAGCTTACAAGACATAGCTTTTTAGTAAAGGCGACTAGATTTCAAGCAGTTGGTCATAGGTTCGAACTCAACTCAATCTACTAAGGTTATTTGCAATCAGATAGACATAAATTTCCTTGAATTTTCGAAGGAGTTGTGGAGATTTGGAAATATTTCAAGTTGTTATTCATCGAAGACTGACATCAGTTGGAGGAACAGGAAACCTGGAAGCACTGGACAGCTGTTTCGTCCTAGTATGGGACTCCTCAGCAGTGCGCATCCATGACACTACACCACCAGCGATCGAACCCGCGACCTTCAGGTTCCACGGCCAGTGCGTTACCATTGAGCCACTGGGTCAGAATCCATCGCTCCATATTTCCAACTTCTGTTAGCTCACGATATAGCGCGAACCGCCACCCAATGTCATAGTTATTACTATATAGTTAACAAAGTCCTAAACAAGAAATAGTATTTTTTTATATCCCTATAGGAGTTCAGAAGCATGATGTGTTCTAAAGAAAAGTGAACTGGGAGGTTACATCCACAGAAAGTTTGTTAATTCCCTCTCAGATAATTATAATCCATACTGGAAATTATCTTAAGAAAAATTACTAACAAATAAGGTAAAACAATCCACCTTTTGTTTATGGAACACCTTGATAATAATGATTTCAATCGGTGAATAGTAAATAATTCTCCTTGAATATTTTAATTTATTCATGCTAACTATTTTGCCTAACGATTTAAACAATCTAAAAAGAACAAAACTATGAAGAGAACTAATCATAAAATCAGTCACCAAGGTAGCAATAGATAAGAATAAGCATATAGAAGCCTATATCCTCTTGACTGAGTGTTTGATTTTAATCTTGACAGGATTAAAGTAATTCAATTGACTTTTTATTATACCAGAATACTAGAATATTTTATCGCTGCTGTACAGTTTTAATGATGACCATAATAATGCTTATAATAACCGTATACACTTTATGGAGAAGAATAGTGATTTAAAATAGAACGGAACTCGAACCGTGACAGGATTCAGATTGAATCTTGCCAAGCTCAAGTCTTCTTCCAAGTTCAGTTATCCTTCCTTGATGTATATGCCGATCTGTGAAATTATGCGCATATCATCTCCATGATAAATTTAAATTAGGTAAGAAATAGGAGATTTAAAAAATGTTTGTAGAACTTTTAGCTAGATTTCTAAACTTTACCTAGGTTGCATGCTTTTCAGTTGACTGTCGATGTTTTCTCAAACTACCCAATTTCAAAGTGAGTAGTAACTATTAGTCTCCTAGCTTTTATGTCCACACTGTCAACTTGATCGATACAAATCACTTAGAAACTAGGATATTTTCCAAGGAAAGAAACACATCAGTTGTGAGAAGAGTATCAGTCGGTGAAATCAATAAAGTTTCAGTAGAACTCTTCAGCTAAATTCCTTGAAGAAGTGGTAATTCTTATGAGATCTCAAATTTAACATGGACTGACAAGGAAGGTGATAACAAGCAAAAATTCAGTTCAGCTGGTTACTTTTAGGGTATGTAAAGGCTGCGTATTTGCTGAAACGTGATGGAATCCGAAGGAGTTTCAAATAAAAATATAAAAATGGAGTTAAATTTTGAGGGAGTTGTGGAGATTTGGAAATATTTCAAGTTGTTATTCATCGAAGACTGACATCAGTTGGAGGAACAGGAAACCTGGGAGCACTGGACAGCTGTTTCGTCCTAGTATGGGACTCCTCAGCAGTGCGCATCCATGACACTACACCATCAGCTGTCGAACCCGCGACCTTCAGGTTCCGTGGCCAGCGCGTTACCATTGAGCCACTGGGTCAGAATCCATCGCTCCATATTTCCAACTTCTGTTAGCTCACGATATAGCGCGAACCGCCACCCAATGTCATCGTTGAGTATCTGTCCTCATGGTCATCAGGCTTTGGAGCATTGGATCCTGACCCAGTGGCCCATTGGCAACGTGCTGGCCACGGAACCTGAAGGTTGCGGGTTCGATCCATGGTGGTGTGGGGTCGTGGGTGCGCACTGCTGAGGAGTCCCATACTAGGACGAAACAGCTGTCCAGTGCTCTCAGGTTTCCTTTGTCCCTCCAACTGATGTCAGTCTACGATGAATGACAACTTGGAATAAATTTCCTTCACGTAATATGAGGGTGTATATGTATACTGAGTTAAATTATTGTTTTTTATGATGCCATATATGATAAATTTCACGGCCTTTTTATTTACCGCTTGGTTTTTCCTCAATGACAAGATGAAGTTCATTCAAATGGTAAATACATGGTGTTCACTTACTTAAATTTTGAATACTACAAAATCTTTTCATATCAACAGACAATGATTTATTGATTCCATTTTTGTTAAATAAGTTCAACCAGAGGTTTTTCATTCATATTCATCTAATTTCTTGGTTGATAATTTGATAGACTATACAGCTTACAACGAGTAAACCATTTTCAAGAACATCTCCTTCTATCTTTATTGCATTCTAATGTTGCTAAAATGCTACTTAAGTCATCCTATGTAAAAAAAAATGTAAAAGCATGACATAAGCATATAGTTAACTAACAAGTAGGTTTTCTTCTATCTAAGCAAGATTTGCGATGCATAGTTGGGCTGATATTTTATATTAGTTTGGGTAATGTGATGTGTTTAAGATGCGCGTTAAATTAGTTATACTGGTTCATTATTTGTGGTATGATACCCCACATACACATTGTCCTATCCATTGATTTGACTCAAAAATGCCAGTTAATTACTACAATTATCGGAATACAACCTATTGAGTGAAAAAAACCTATTTAAATTTCTCTCTTGACACTATACAGATGGATGTCAGTCGATATTGACGTAAGCACTTCAGGGCACTTCGTGATTAGCAGAAACCAACCAGTAAGTCTTCAAAATCCAGATCTCAGTTTATGCGGTTTGTGAATAACCATACACAATCCTATTAGCTAAAGTTTGAGTTAGAGAAGAGATCTACTCAAAATTAGTCATCCGATATTTGTTTAATTCATTATCAAGTAATTACCGCTTTACCCTGTGATATAGGCTTAAGCACAAACAAAGGAGTTTACAAACTACCTCCAATCCATCATCATTTATGAATTATAAAATAATCCAACTGTGCACAGCTTGAATTATATCCAATACATTTTACAAGATACCCTAATATCAGTAAAATCTAAAAAGAAATTTTATAAGGTACACACTGTACGTTTCAATGATTCGCTTCTGAATTTGGTTACAAGAATACCGTGAGCTAACAGAAGTTGGAAATATGGAGCATTGGATTCTGACCCAGTGGCTCAATGGTAACGCGCTGGTCGCGGAACCTGAAGGTCGCGGGTTCGGTCCCTGCTGCTGGGGTGGTGGGTGCGCACTGCTGAGGAGTCCCATACTAGGACGAAACAGCTGTCCAGTGCTCCCAGGTTTCCTTTGTTCCTCCAACTGATGTCAGTCTTCGATGAATAACAACTTGAAATACAAGAATATCAGTATGTTAATAATGCTGTGAATGACATACGAGTTATTCACCAGTGGGTCAAATCCTTAGTGATTAGCACTGATCAAATTTTGTCGATCAAGTAACGGAATATTGCCACTAAGAGAACTGATGTGATAATGCAATGCACTTTATTTTGGTGTAGGCAGACGGCGGTGTCCTTACTATGCCTCATACTCTCTGATGTTCATGAGCAACTATAGGAAAACCAGTATTTCCTCAATGCTTATAAACCGCATGATTGCAGAAATGCCTTGCTCTTATGTGCCAGCAAGAATAAATACCAGGTACATGGTTTTATACCAAATGACTCCCATCAACTAAAATCAAGTTCTGTATCGCATCATTTAAAATACTAATTGACAGTTTATAGTAGCATCTAATGAATGAATCTGGATTACAGTTAGATCTTATTATGAATATTTATAAATTTGAGAATGTGTATAATTGAATTTTAATTTAATGACTAAATGAAAACGTGTACACCATGGAATTTAAATGTCATGAACTCGTTGTCACATGAGGTAATGTCTGTATAGTGCTGATAATTGTTGAAGAAGGATAAAGGCATTTCTCACTGATGTTTATCAGTTATGTAGACTATATCACTTCTTAAAAAGCAATTTTTATTACATATTCGAAAATTAGTATATGGGCTTTTTTGTCATATGATACCGTCGTTGAATGGACCGAATTGATCAGTCTCTATTAGCATATAGGCTCCTGTGCAGATGCCTCGATATTGCCGGCAATCTGATTATGTAAAGGATGGATCGCGGCTAGCAGTGGAATCCAGGATGCGCGTTTCGTCGTATTTGGGACTCGTCAGCTGGATGTACCTGCTTCCCAGTGACTAATGTTGTTCCCACCGGGATTCGAACCCGAAAGCGATCGCTTCAAACGCCAGTGCGTTTTCCACTACACCACTGAGCCACGATAGTCACTTCTTGTGAGACGGATATAGTTTTTAGTATAAGGGTTTTTTCATATGATACCACGATCCATCCTTAACATAATCAGATTGCTGGCAATATCGAGGCGTCCGCACAAAAGCCTATATGCTAATAGAGACCGATCAGTTCGGTCCAATCAACGACTCTATATAAAAACAAACAATTATACTAAAAACTATATCCGTCTCACAAGAAGTGGCTATCGCGGCTCAATGGTGTAGTGCATAACGCACTGGCGTGTGAAGCGATCGCTCCCGAGTTCCGGTGGGAACAACACTAACTGGGAAGCAGCATCCTGGATCCCACTGCTAGCCACGACCCATCCTTTTTATTTGAAAATTTATTAAAAGTCAATTAGGAACTCATATTTTAAAGGGTATTTTACCCTAGACAGTAGCAAAAAATGACATCCATAAGCACTTTTTAGACACACACAAGTGAAGATATTTAGAAAAATAACCACAAAAACAAAGTTTTTTTTGCATATTTTCATCTTAAACAGACTATCTATCAAATCTTCTTAATAAATATGGTGTAGTTTATGCAGTCATTAATTAAAATGCTTAGTATTACACTTTTGTAGACAAATAGATACACTAAGTTAAATGTTCAATGTCAATTCTGCCTCTTAGGAGTACACTATCAAATATACATTATTCACGGGTAAGTATTTATCATTATTATTACTATCTATAAGACTGACGATCAGCCCCTAACGATTTCTCCATCAAAATTTATTCTTCTCCGTCACCTTTCTTCATTCTTCACAATTACCTAGTTGTTATAGTAACATCAGTGACAATTTCAACATTCAGTGTGAAAAGAAACAATACTTCAAGGTGAAATTAAAAACTAGAGATCTACATAAAAATGTAACTTACATTAATACGTTAGTTTATATGTATATATATGATGTAGTAAGATTTATTAGTGTAATACAAAATGCAAATATAAAAGTATTATTACCTTAAGAAGGCCTTTTTTGTAGTTCAAGTCGATTGAACAATGAACATAAAACTAAAAGAAAAAAAATCATAAGCTGAAGGAAATTTAAGAAATTAAGAGTAAAATTATCTGTTTCACAGAACGTATTGTAAGCTTTCTTCTTCTTAAGAGTTTTGCTAGTAGCAATAATTATAATCATAACGTTGCTTCATTCAAAGGAACGGTTTATTTTGTTGCATTTGTTGCTAATGTAGTTGGGTTATATTTAAAACTGTTATAAGTTGAATATATCAAAGGATACTAAAGGAACTGCTTTATATATACTGTATTAACTTACTTTCATCTTAGATCATTATGGAAATTATCTTAGGTTAAACTGTTCTAATCGTTAGTCAATAATGTCTAAGCTTATTATCAGTCTGTTGTTAATAACATGTGGGAAGTTGAGGAAACGGTATAATACATAAAGTTTAGAAAAATTACATGAGGAGGATTTAACCTATAGACTTCTTGATTACCTCTTCAGTGTTCGTTTACCTTACCTGGAAAACACGATGAACTAAGGATGAACATTGATTCAGGCCCCCTGTATTGCATCTTACTGTAATGCAACAAGAAAGGTAATGTCTTACAATTCAGTCGCTTGTCACAATTTCATTAGTTATCTAAGAATAAGGTATAGTGGCAGAACAGTCAATCGTCTCTTTTTACTATAGCTGCCTACTTAACGGCAGCACTGGATAGCTGCTATCTTTTAATCAGAGACTCATTAGGAATAATAATTTGCAATACCCTAGTGATACATCTTTCATGAGTGGAGTTTTCATACAGAGTGAACTTTTACAGCCTAATCACTTAATAATGTACACACATCAATCAATATATCTCAAAATGAGTTTTTTTTACAGTTTGGAATAAGTTTGACGAAATCCTTATAAAAATCCATAACTAACTGAAGCTTTCTACAGCTAATCGTATTCCACTGAAGTTTTGCGCATGAAACAACGTGGGAATATCAGATTGGTTGAAGGAACAAAAATCAGTAGGATATTCTATTCTAGAAAGGTATACAAATAGCCAAGGCCATGGTAAATATATTTAAATCCTTATACTGTGTATTCATTTTTGACGTTGCAATACACCTTTTGTTATCTTACCGCCTATTCTATTTATCGAGAAAAGGAGAGACCATCGAGGAGTGGAATCTGAAGGTTGTTCTTCAAGTGTCCACATGTATATATATATATATATATATATATATATATGCTTCTTTCCTTGAGTAGCTGGATAAGACTTTAGAAGTCTGAGAAATATGCATATGCATAATTAAACTCTGTGACTGAGTATCTGACAACTGTAATACTAGTTAATATGATAGGATGATTCTAAAAACTTTATTCTTCTTACTACGATTATTAGTTTTGAAGTTCACCTAGGGAAAATTATCAGTGAAAATGTCCATACGAAGTAGCCACCAAATGATGACCGATGTAACCAATAAGCTATGTATGCATTGAGGGAAGTTTATCCGTAAGTGTGCATTGTGCTTGCTAGGCTAGATGATGTTGCAGTGGATTGTTTTCTGGTGCCTTGATGTTAGCAGTTGAGTGGTACAAAGTCTAGCACTATTGTTCTAAGCTTTCTTCCGTTTATTAACAAAATGTATCTGCGATCGATCACGTATGACCTGAGAATTATACTGATTACCATAGTGTGAATGGTCTATGTACGTTACCCTGACCCATGAGTGCAGAGCATCTGCAGGATCACATTTGACAAAGTGCTGTAAGCCTACTTTTTATGTTCATACTTCCATTTACAAAACTCAGATTGAATAAGACTTCTTTTTGATTGAATTCTAACATTTTGCACCCAGATATGCTCTTAAGGTTTTTCTTTCGGAAACCTGCCTAAGACATTCAATATGAAAGTCATATGTGGAAATATAAGTTTTGACAGTTATCGGATCCTGACTGGCAAGACACCAAGTAATATGCACGAAAAAACATTATCTAACAAATAAGCAAAAGACGTCTAACAAATCGCCTTGTTAACAACATCACAGTTTTCCAGGTAAGAAATGACCTGAGATCTGTCATGATTTTCCTTTATGCATAGGTATTATATAATCTGATTTGTAGGTAATATTCTAGGATCGGAAAAGGAAGAAGGGTGTTCACTAACCTGAAATCAGTGTGGAGATCTGCACTCAGAATGTGGAACAAGATCCGGATTTTCAACACCAATGTCAAGTCAGTGCTTCAGTGTGATGGTTGAGAGACTTGGCGCGTTACGAATGGGATTTCCAACAAACTACACACATTCATCAACAACTGCCTACTCTGCCTCCCTACTGAAGATCAGATGGCCAGAACAATAAGAATAAGCAACAAGGAAGGCACTCTGACTGACTGGTGACGAACCAACCAAGAACCCATCACTCAACAAATATGTATTGGAGGGAAGTGGAGATGGATTGGGCATACAGTGAGGAGACCATTTGGGGATATCACGGACCAGGTCAGGCCGTTGAGTGGAACCCAGATGGGAAGTGACGAGTTGGGCCTCTGTGTCGAGGGTGACATGGCGGAGATCGTGCGATGAAGAAATGAGGGGTTGTTGGAAGTCATGGAGCTAGGTCCAAAATACTGCAGAGCAGAGAGTGGAATGGGTACGTGCTACTGAATCCCTATGTCCTATTAGGAACCCAAAGGACAAATAATAAATGATAATAATTATAATAATAATGATAATATGTTCTAACATTCATTTTTGTATTTCGTTTTTCATGAGATGAAGAGCTCTATGTTATGACTTTTTCCAAAATTAGTACCAGCAGTCAGGTGAACTTTCATGTTACTTCTTTATTTTATTGGTTGGTTAGTGTCAATATGGTACAAAAATCTTGAAGACTATGAATGAATCACATTCAACATTATCTAAGTTCAGAAGTATTTCACAACATAGATGACCAAATCTTTTAGCAATATAGTCAACTAAATGCGACTAAACGAATGTTTTCCATCTTAATCAATTTTAGATATATAAATATTCTTTGTTTTATGACAGCTAATGAATGAACGCTATCTGATGTTGATATATCAACCCCTGTTCCTTAGAAATGTTGGTGTTACCCACTTTTTGGATAGTGATCTCTCAGCTCAAATTACTTTTGGGAGCATTTTTAATGACATTTTAGCTATTATTTGAGATTTAGTGTGAAAAAAAACATTTTCATTGTTTTCAGCGGATAGAAAAGAGTTTGTATTTCTTACATCACAAGGCGGTTGTTTTTGAACCTGAAATTTCCTTTAAAACAGAGTAATAGTAAATTGATAAAGTACGATGAAATAACTTTTCGACAACTTACAGAGCACTTCAGTTTGAGACTGTTTTAAACACTTTGTTCATTTATCAGTTTCAGACTACACTGTTTTAGGGGTTAGTTAAGTCTTAGTGAAAATAATAAGTGCTCAGGCAGCTCTACACTACTTACACTAACCTACTAGTAAGGAACTTCAAGTGTCTTCAATGAGTTATATATAGTGCTTAGAGGCATGGTATTTATAGTTACTGAAACCCACCCAAAGAGAACGTAAAACATATCACCAGCTGAATTAGGCTGAGAACGGTAGAAACTTAACGTTGATTAGAATATTCATTACATTTCCGAAACCGTGGCTCCAGTCATTCATCATCTGTGAGAAACTTGCTTCAAGTTCACTCAGTGTCAAAAATTAGCAGTGGCAGATTTTAAGATATATGTCTTTGAATCATTAGGAGTAGTAGGCATAACGCTGATGCGTATTTTTTATTTCTCGGCGTCACGTCTACTTGTCGAAATTTGTTCTGTTTAATGATTATTAACCTTTTGTCGATTTCTCCTATCTGATAAATATGCAGGAAGAAAAGGAGATGGATTGGGCATACACTGAGAAGACCATTCGAGGATATCAGGTGCCAGGCCATGCCCTGGAGTAGAACCCGCATGGGAAACGACTAGTTGGGCGTCCCAGCTGAGGGTGACATAGAGGAGATTGTGTAAGGAAGAAATAGAAGCTTGTGGGCAGTCGTGGAGCCAGGTCCAAATGACTGCAGAGAACAGGTTGAAACGGAGACGTGCTACTGAAGCTTCATGTTATACCAGAAACCCAATAGATAAATAATAATAATAAAAATTTTCCATATCTCAACATCCATAGATTTTTATAGTCACTTCTTGAATAAGTGAAAGGCTCAGAAAAATTGATTATGAGGTACTAGAAGATTTTAAGGCAGTTATCATTACGAATAAATTAACATTTTCGGTCTTCAGTCTAGTCAGTGAACTGTAACATACTAGAAGGAGAAGAAGTCTTGAAATCGACCTTTTATGCATTTCTGAAAAACTTCAAACCACGATTGAGTAGGTGTTCAGCGTTTATGCATGGTTCGCTGGCCAACGTTACTTTGAGATTAACACGGTTTTGAAGATAAACAAAAGGGAATTGATCGAAATTATATGGGTCTATTAAGCAACACATTTGATACATTTACTAACGACACTGAGTGATATCTCTCTCAGATCACACTCAAGTACATAAGCTATGCAGTAAATCGCATTTATCATGTAATAGCTGATGCTTGAAGTTTGGTAAGTAGATCAACATTGACAATTATGATCATGTCATAGAAAACTGAGTCCATCACTTAATCAGCCATTATCCAAAAGATGGCACACCGTATCCGTCATATTAACAAATTTTTAACTGCACTAATCATCTTCAAACATTAAAACACTGAATATAGTTATAGAATATGGTAAAGTGATGTCTGAGTAGTCCCTATACACTTCTCATTCCACTCTGACAAAATAAAGTACAGTTTATATTTAAGATAATAAATACGATAGTTAACTTAGCTGAAGAAACGATATTACTGTTAGCTTACAGCAGAATGAATTAAAAATTAGTGTAGTTTTGATTACCAGTAGACTTGAAACTATTTACCCAGTTTTCTGATCATTTTCAAAACATACGTACAAATTTGACTAATTGATTCATTTTATTTTTAACTATTGTCCACGCCCTGTACACCGCGCAGAATGTAAACTCTGATTCATTAAGAATAAAGTCATTAATTCAAATTAATATCCTTACTGCTATGTGATAGTTTTATCATAAATTATTAGAAATTAATGTAAGAAAAAAAAACGTTACTTTTCCTCTAATAAAAAGCTATTTATTTAACACAAAGATTTCCTGCCATCAGATCTACAACTAACCGTCTTCAAATCAGGCTTATGACTATCACTTTTAAATGATTTCAGTCTGATAAGCTACTGAATTATTAAACTGATTATACTACTGAATAAAAACCTTAAAAAGGCGGTTGTAACAAGATAAATATGTTCACGATAAACTCAGATGTATATTTCAAAGAAAAGAAATGAATTTTTGATCATGAAGTGAAGAATATGGGAATGTCATATAGTACATCTTCCTTTCGGAAATATATGACAAATAATTTTTTCAAGAAAGTTAAAGTTATAAACATTTGGATAAATGCAACTTCTTGTTTCCATACAAATATGTTATTTCAATACATTTGGAATGGTTTCGTTAGATTTTGAAGGAAAGCTGGAAGGTCAATTCTAAATGAGCAGAATGTTCTTAATTCACAAAACGTCAGAGGATAGAACCTGAGATATTTTCTTTCTCAACTTTCATTAGTCAACCTGAGTAGTTAGTTGGTTAGAGGCACTTAAGGAAAAAGAGTTCATATTTTTCTCAACTAAGTTCTGGTAAATTAATTTTACAATATCGAAATATCAATCTAACCTTGCTGTGCCAACTAAAGTTGATCACGAGTGCTAAGTTACTAAAGAGAGAAAAAGATGAAGAAACGAAGAGCAGAATTTCGCAAACTAAACTATCCTGTCGGACAATGTTATTTTCAAGAGCTGTACAGTCGTGGAAATACTTAACAAAAACGGATTGCGTATTGTGATAAGATTAAAGTTACGTCGTTAAGGAAAGGAACATACATTATAACCTGCAAGAAAATGGGAAACCATTAACAGATAGGTGATAGACAGAATGGGAATTCACGGTAGATGTAAAATGCAATAGGTGAATTTCAACTCGAAAGATGTAGAGAAAGTGAAGGAAGAAGTTTGGGTCATGGTAGAAGACATAACTGTGAACTGACCACTCATAGTGGAATAGATAAAAAGAGGAAGATTGCAACCAAAGGAAAGATAAGAGTTCGAACATACCACTTGGGGACCACGCCTGATTCCACAAACTGCTTGTGCCTCAGCAATGTAGAAATTTCGTTGACGACAGTCCCCTCCAATAGTTTCCTTTTATTTTGCAGATAACAGTTTAAAAGGAAAGCGGTGAAGCTTTACAGCCACAGTTGACCATATGTGTAGGGGGGACTGACGTAGTGACTGACTTACATTCTTCTTTCAATGACTATGAAGAAACATACTAGGAAATTCATTCTAATAGCGCTCACTCAAAGTGGCTTATATAAATAGCTTCACAGAAGGAATCGAGACTTAGAATAATGGATCAGCGTTTAAAGCGGACTTTGTCTTTTCTATATTGTAAAGGAATATCTATTCTCTAAATTAATTTGTTTGTTTGAGTAAATATACCAGATACATTGAAAGAAGTTACACCATTTCTGTTTACATTGTCTAGAAACGCTTTTATTGCCAAACTCTAAAGAGAAAGCAGACGATTTCCAACATTTCAAACTGAAAAATCTGTCTACATTATTTGTCGTAACCTGCCAAAAAGAAACACAACGTTAGAAAGTCTGAAATGCTTGAACAGAGTTATGTACTTGCTTATATTTTCAAAACACTTAGCTTTCTTCATATTCACTATATATAGAAGTAAGTACTATACATGTTAAAGGGTCAGTAAACCATCATCACTAGGATGCAGGTATTGTTTATTGATACTGACCATTTCCCGTAGCTAGATAGAATGGAACTGATCATCCTCTGATAGTAGATAGACTCCCATGCGATTGTCTTACTACTGCCCAGATATTCATTATATTGTAGTCTCTGTGGTGGCTAGAAATGAAATCCAGGACGCACGTTTCGTCCTACTTAGAACATGGTAGTTTCATGCATCTACACACCAGTAAGTGGTGCTGCTGCCTCTGAAACGCATACCACTACCCATAGCTTCAAATGGCATAGCTTTATTTACTATGCCAATACGTGCAATGGATATAAGTTCTTATTTATTGATATTCGTGATTTACTGTTACACTAGTGGGTCAAATTACTACACCTTAAATACAGGTACACCTAATTGATGAGTTCCAAATAGGATGTAACATGCTATCGCTGCTATCCCTCATCAAGAAAATAACATCAAAATGAAAGCAATATCGATGCCCATTTACCAACAGAAATAGATCATCAAGCTTTTAAAATACCATGGTTTATTTCATAAGATGACCGTAAGTTTCTTATATATACGAACGCTTGGAGAACAAGCTTCAGATTCCATTCCTCGATGGTCTCTCTGTTTCTCGATAAATAGAAAAGGTAGTAAGATAACAGAAAGTGTGTTGCAACGTCAAAAATGCATACACAATTATTATTATTATTATTTGTCCTTTGGGTTCCTAATAGGACATAGGGATTCAGTAGCACGTACCAATTCCACTCTCTGCTCTGCAATCCTTTCAACCTGACTCCATGACTGCCCACAACCCCTCATTTCTTCATCGCACGATCTCCGCCATGTCACCATCAAATGGGACGCCCAACTCATCACTTCCCATCTGGGTTCCACTCAACGGCCTGACCTGGTGTGTGATATCCCCAAATGGTCTTCTCACTGTATGCCCAATCCATCTCCACTTCCCTCCAATACATATTTGTTGAGTGATGGGTTCTTGGTTGGTTCGTCACCAGTCAGTCAGAGTGCCTTCCTTGTTGCTTATTCTTATTGTTCTGGCCATCTGATCTTCAGTAGGGAGGCAGAGTAGGCAGTTGTTGATGAATGTGTGTAGTTTGTTGGAAATCCCATTCGTAACGCGCCAAGTCTCTCAACCATCACACTGAAGCACTGACTTGACGTTGGTGTTGAAAATCCGGATCTTGTTCCACATGCTGAGTGCAGGAGATCTCCACACTGATTTCAGGCTAATGAACACCTTTCTTGCTTTTCCGATTCTGACTTTGACATCCTCGTCTGTGCTGCCACCTGTAGTTGAAACGATGCTGCCTGCCTAGATAGGTGAAAAAGGCTATTTCTTTTAAGTTTCTTCCATTGATGGTTATTGGTGGTGGTGTTGGCTGGGTATCTTCATCACCTCTGTCTACGTTCACTTGAAGCCAGTCCCGTCTTCGCTTCCTCTTCTGTCAACTTGTTAGTTTTCGCCTTCAATATAATGATCTAAATATATTTACCATGGCCTTGGTTATTTGTATGCCTTTCTAGAATAGAATAGCCTACTGATTTTCGTTCCTTCATCCAATCGGATATTTACATGTTAGTTCACACGCTTAATCGCAAAAAATTCAGTGCAACACTATTGACTATGAAAAGCTTCATGTTTCGTATAAAGATTTTGTTAATCTAATTCCATATAATAAGAGTTTCTATCACTATTTGGCAATGGTAAGTAAAGTACTTCTACAGGTTCAATATGCAAGTACAAAAACTATCTTTATATTAAATACACAGAAAAAAAGAATGTCTTATAATCAGGTCTAGTAGCGATTTCTGTTGTTCATTTTAAATGTATAGAGAAAAGCTTCATTTGACAAAATTAAGGACACTGACTTTCGCTTCTTTAATTTTTTTATAATATAGTGTAAACAATGTAGTTAATTGTTTATTTATCCACTTCTTTAACCACTTTCATATTAAACGTTTTATTTCCGGTGGTTTATTAGTTCAGATAAACAATTTTCTAGGTTGATAGATATACCTGACACTGAAAACTTAATGGTTAGAGATTGTTCATTGTTTTATATTCCTAATGATTGGAAAGAAAGTAAGCGGAATCAGTATACAGGATTAAATGCTTATTCTTAATACCGGTTTCGCTTGTTTTTTTTTGTAGGTTAATCTACAGGAAGTCACTTAACCCAGGCTTCATACTAGTCCCAGATGTTGAAAGGAATAAATCAACAAACCCGGTGTTCAGATGGCTTCTTAAAGTAACATCAACAGTCTAATGAAATAGTTGATTGCTAAACTGCTACATTGGTTGATAGTTACCATGTATCTAAACTTATTTGTTTGTTCATAGCGATTAGTGGAACTTGGAATGCATGTTGCATTATGTCTCTTTAGTTAGACGTATATAATTCTCAGTGAATATGAAACTTGGAATAAGACTGGAACAACAGAGGCAATGAGTCATGACAACTATTTCTTGTGCAGTAGCTATAAGGTTTTATCGAAACTGTAACTTCTGTGTTTTTCCAACTTATTAGAATGAATTTTTTTAACTTCATGAGCATATGTACAACGTACAGTAGTCCTTAGGTTAGGATTATTTCAGGAGCCTCATTGTAAACTTCGTAGAAATTCATTCAGCTGACAAGCATCGAAAAAGTAAAAGCTACAGTTCAGAATCTTACAACTAACCGTCATTAAATGAATGAAATAAGGAGGAGAGTATTAGTATGATTAAAGTGACCGTGGGCTGACACCCAGATATTACAAGATCTAGATGGTTTCGGCTCCATAAGGTAAACAGTGGAAAACTAAATCATCTAAAAAGCATCATGCTTCCCTTAAAAACAGAAGTGATTTTGCTTGACCACATTGTATTTGTTCATCCTAGAATAATTGATTATCCAATATGTAGAAGATAGCAAAATCCTGAGGGAAATAATAGGAAGAATTTATCTTCTAAAGCTTCTCCATCTGATTTGGTCTAATGTAATCTGATAACTACTGAACAGATTTATTGCACTTAACTAAGTAATACGCTTGCTAACTGTGGAAATACAACCGAGTTGAATCCTTCTGTCTTGAAATGACATCACGGCCATTTCAATGAGCAGTTCAATCATTTATTGTTCAGAATATTTATAAATCAAAATCAAGAATAGTGGGCTACCCATTAAATTATCTTACTATCTTGGGTAATTTGCCTTACATTTATTGAATCATTTTACTAATGCACGACGAAAACTACAGTATACACAATGTATTAAAGTCATGTTTTTATAGGCTAAGATTGGTATGTTGCTTGTTCAGAGTGATTTTCCCTGGATTTTCAATTATCTTTGACGAAAGGCTTTGAATCTTGGTCTATAATGTGCTGTTACTGATTATAGAAATCTTACCTCCTAACATTTTGAATAATGTGAACAATAACCCCCAGTTGTTATGTGATAAAGCGAAAGACACTACAACTTCTCTATTTCTAAAACGAAAAACCTATTCTACAAGTGGAATATACAGAAATGATCAGCTCTGTTATTTTGTATTTATCACTTTTCATGACAGTTTAAATATGTATTGTGATATCTTTATCAATTTGTTACTCATCATAGGACCGACATCAACTAGAGGAACAAAGGAAACCACGGGGCACTGGACAGCTGTTTCGTCCCAGTATAGGACTCCTCAGCAGTGCGCATCCGCGACCCCACACCACCAGGGATCGAACCCGTGACCTTCGGGTTCCGTGGCCAGCACGTCACCATTGACCCACCGGATCAGAATTCAGTGGTCCATATCTCCAATTTCTGTTAGCTTACGATATAGCACAACCACCACCCAATGTCATCGTTGGGTAACTGTTCTCATGACCATCAGGCTTCGCCCCACCGGTCACGATTTCTCATTGGAACTTTGGGAATACTTCTCAAAGCTAGTCACCAATGAGCACCAGTTTAATTGAATTTTGAGGGAGTTGTGGAGATTTCGAAATATTTCAAGTTGTTATTCATCGTAGACTGATATCATTTGGAGGAACAAAGGAAACTTGGGAGCCCTGGACAACTATACCGTGAACTAACAGAAATTGGAAATATGGGCCGTTGGATTTTGACTCAGTGGCTAAATGGTGACGTGATGGCCACGGAACCTGAAAGTCACGGGTTCGATCCCTGGCTGGGTCGTGGATGCGCACTGCTGAGGAGTCTTATGCTAGGACGAAATAGCTGTCCAGTGCCCCTGGTTTCCTTTGTTCCTCTAATTGATGTCAGTCTGCGATGAATAACAACTTGAAATATTTCCGAATCCCTACAACTCCCTCAAAATTTAATATCTTTATCAAACCAAAAAAACTGCTCTAGTCTAGTCTTGGACAAAGTAAACCGAAGTCACTGTTTTTAAATCTATTTACTAAATTTTGTGTTTAACCCCGGTCAGCATTTAGAAGCAACTTTGGTCAAGGCATCACCTAGTATCTGGGTTATGAATCCTTTCTTTATACACTCAGTATCAATATATAATATGTGATTCCCATATGATTCGACAGGTTTGACATCAAGTCAGAAAGTCATAATTTGACATCGGGGATTGTCACTTCAAAATTGATGTCATGCGTTTTGCCAAAAGTTCCTCAGTAATATATGTTCCACTATTGAGCGATGACTTCTGTCATTCAGTCAGCCAGTCTTACCATATGTTTTTACCAGATAATATAATACTTCGTACCCTGTTTGACGCTTTAGGCTTAAGCACTACTGACAATCAACGCCCATGAAACTATTTCAATAAAGAATTTGTATCATACATATGCAGTTGTACAAACAAGTAAAAGTACCCAGACTAGATGTAAAAGTAAAAATGACACGACTTAAACATTTCCAATCTTATACTTACTGTGTTTGTTTTGAATGTGTTTACTCTAAGCATAGAAAAATCTCAAATGTTTACTCATTTTACAGAATTTCATCAAGACCTTAGTCGATTCAAAAATGCTTGGTGACTATGATGCAAAATCTGTTGACCTGATTTTAGTTTGAAACCAGAAAAATCGCACTACCCGGGAAAATCTATCTACTGCTGTAAACGTGAACAGTTAATCCTAACACTGAGTATTATTATGTTATTCTCTGCTTGTTGACATTCGTGACATAGTGTATCTTAAGTTTTTCCCTGTTGTCTACACAGGAAGACTCTATGGCATATTTTGATTAACCTTTAGGATTTGACAGTTATACTAGTTTCAGTAAATATCTGTTTTTTGTAGGTAATACTGCCTTACATGTAGTCACTTGTGATCTCGCGAGGTTGGTGATAAAGCTGTGGACTGACTGTGGAAGCTTTGTTTCTCTGCACAAATATAAATATGAAGAAAATGTCAAGACTTTGGCAAAAACAACCAATCACACACAAGGCCATCAGTAGAAGCTACTAAGCCACTTGTGGAGAAAATCCCGTAGTGTTTTACGTCTGTGTGTGGGCTACTCCACAGGACAGGGTGCAGTTTTTCAACCAATCCCAGCACCTGAAGATCTCTTTACCAAATTAACTGGTGGTCAGTTTTTAGCAAACTCTGACCTACCAAACACATGCTCACAGATTACAGCAGAGGAGTTTAAGAAATCCTTGAATATCAACACTTATAAATGATCATTCACTTATACTTTTCTTCTCTTTGATGTAAAAGAGACTTCAGTTATATTCTAACGGGTTGTTGATAGAATGCTGCTCATTACCCTTGGCTCAGCTGCATGAATGAATGGCATGACCATAACAGATTCACTTTAGTTTTTAAACACAAAAGATTACGAGTTTTTGCTTTCAATAAATCACTGGAAAATTTGCATGGAATAAATAAATTCTTTTGGTTTTACCATGAACATAGATGAAAGGCAACAAGATCCAGTTAGTTTTGAATCACTGAAGACTATAAAACATATAACGGACTTTTCCGGCTAGTTATTCACTCCAATACTTATTTTATTGGTCTCCCCCATCTTTGTACATTACTCAATGAGTTATTAACAAAGATTTCAAGTGAAACTGGTCTGAATTCAATAAAAAACTTGGATTTGATGACTTCAGGTCTGCATCTGATTCACTGCCATCCAGCACAATCATTTGTTGTTGTTTCCTATACTTTAAATTACGCTATTTGAGTATTGATGTCACAGACTGTTTCAGCTGATACGGAAAAGACCGATACATATACCATCTAATCGCTTACTTTCGCTAAGTAGAATTACAGTCAAGTTGAATAAGGAACCTTCTTGAAGGGTAAAAGTTCCAAAATATGATTTAAGCAAAACAATTCACTTCATTAATCGACTATCAGCGATTTTAAACAGTTTCCGGTTCCAGCATCGGCACCGAGATTGGTACATCAATCATTTTTCGAAGCTAAACCACCATATATTACTGGGATGCAACTCCAAAATAAGCTACCCATCTACGAGCGATTTTGACAAATTAGATACGCTATCTAGACTTATTTCTTCTCATTCCACACTAAAGGCGGACATTTCGTTTGCAAGGGTGAAAGTTGAGATTGAAAAGCATCAGATATCAAAGGATCAAATACACAAATTACTAGTAAATTTTGGAGCTATCAGAAAAACTACAGAATAATATGTAACCTTGAATTATATAGAGATCCTTATTCTATGAAATTGTTCCTCTTTCCTGCTTACTGGATAGGTTTGCAGCAATATTATCATCGTCATTAACGTACAGCTGTCGATTGTTGTGTTACGCTTAGAGGAGTTGTAGTGACGAAAGTTCTTTGCGAAATGTTCCAAATCAATTTTTAAATGTTCATCCAGATATCAACAGAATGAAATCATTAGGATACAGCTATGTTTATGGATCTGTGATGGATAAGGATATATAATGTTAGTGTCTAAGTTATCCTAATAGAATAAGAAAATCAAGAAATCAGGCAAATTATGCACTATAACTTTGGCCAGTGATTAAATTATCGTGATGGGGAGCATATATTTATCTTGTATCACATACAAAAGAAGATGTATGTTATCATTACTGATGTTAAAACAAAACTATCTGGATTTTATTAAGTGGCACAAAACACACAACTGCAAGACAGGTTTATCCGTTTCAGAAACCTCATAACTAGTAAAGGCTTATGGCTAGTTTCTATGGTTTTTGAGAAATTTAACAGAAATAACTCAATCAAGCAGTCACCACCTTATTATTTGCAGTCTAGTGGGTAGGTATCAAACGTTTTAGACACTTTCAAATATGTTTCAACTAGTATGGAAAGAGAAGAATCTAAAAGCATCATACAGAACAGAACTTCATCAAATTTCACCAAGATGAAAAAAGGCCAGTCATCTGTATGATTTAGTGCAATATAATGGCAGTTTTTAACTTCATCCTACCAGAAATATGAAACTGTCAATGCTATAAATTTAATCTTAGAAATGAAGTCATTATGAAATCATATTAAGGAAAAATATGCTGCAAACTACATACAGTCTTCATATATTCCTAATTCTCTCTCCTTCTCTGTGATGACAAGGGTAGCAGCAGTTAGTTTTCAACACTGTCTCCCTATCCCACCCTACTGTGTGATTCTATGTCATTGCATGCAGAACTATAGCCAAGCTTCTCTCTAAATTTCTTATCTTATTAAGATCTATTAATCTTGATTTAACTAAGTTTTCGTGCTCTGTTATTATAGTCGACCCTGGTCGACTGCTTTCACCTATGTACTTGACCTCACAATCATTACAAGGGATTTGTCTGGTAAACCAGATTATTTTGGTTAATTGCATCGATGGGATCTTTTGACCTACAAAGCTTGTTTCTAAGTGAATTTGTTGATTTGAATGCCAGTTTAATCCCAGCCAGCTTTATTGAGAATTCTTCGTATTGCTTGTGAGGTGCCTTCCTTGTATGGTAACACAGTAGAGGCTTTGAATTCTCTCTTAACCCTGTCACCATTATTAGCATTAGTAGTGGGATTATTATTAATAACACCTGCATTACTACTACTACCACTACCAATATTTTTCTCTCGATTTCTTATGAATTTATCTATACATTTTGATGGGTAATTGTTGAAACGCAGGGTATTCTTGATATATCTAATTTCTTGTCTCAGATTTTCCGATCTCCTAGTAAGCTTTTTCGCTCTATCACCTAAGCATTCAAGTAAGCCTACTTCAACTGAAATGGGGTGGGATGATTCGAAGTCTAAGTAGTGATTCGAATGGGTAGGTTTCCTATAGATACTAGTCTGTGGATTTCCTTCTTGTGTTCGTTTAATCTTGCAATCGAACATTGCTAGCTCACCTTCTTCACTTTCTAAGTCACAGGTAAATTGGATTGCATTCACTATTGAATTAATATGTGCCAAGAACCTGTTGATGTGTTCCGATTTCAGTACTGTAAACGTATCATCTATATATCGGAACCATATCTTATGGGTAGAACTAAATGTTTGAAGGGTCACCTGCTCCCAACTATCCATAAATATGTCGGCGACGATAGGGGATATTGGTGATCCTATGTTAACACCTTCAGTTTGTTTATATATTTTATTTTGAAACTTAAAACTTAGTTGGATGCGTAAGTACTTTGTTATCTCTAAGCCCATTTCTAACTGCCTGTAGAACCATGTTAATTGGTATATTTGTGTACTACTTTTTTCTGTTTTCCAGGAACGGAGAGATTGTCAAAGGTTGAATTTGAGCATTATTGTTCAAGAGCACATAGTTATTGTAGATATTCACAGTGTGTTATTTATGCAGTTTTTTTGACTGTACATCAATGACTGACATAAGCCTTGTGGTTCAGAAGCATTTAGAAATATTCTATGGATAAATTTCTTTCTCAATAATCCCTTAATTTTGACCTATAACTTGTTTTCTTGCTAATCCTGAAATTCTGTTTTAATGTAGGAGTAAAACTTCGACACTGTAGTAGATTACAATTTCATTTTAATCTGTTTATTAGAAATGTCATACAGTAAAACAGTATTATCTACTGGATAACGGTTCCGACGAAATTTATTGTCCATATTCATATTATGAAACGTTATCCAGTAAATGATACTATCTCACTATGTGATACCTCTAATAAACAAACTAAACAGGAAATTCTATTTTCTCGGAAACTTAAAACATTCAGATGGATAAATCATAAAGAATCCATTTTATCTTCTGTATATGCTCTAATTTATTCATTAATATGAATATAAAGCATATACCTAGTTTTATGATGATAATATTGCAATCGCTTATCAACTGGAGTAAAGCGATATCAAGTAGATATGCCTTGTTGACGAGTCCCAAAAAGCATGAAACCGAGGTCTATTATTTTCTACTTATTGAATCAGCCAACCAACATTGTAATGTACATTTGCTACAATAGTAGACTGAAAAACTGGTGTTATATCATTTAAGTCTAATTAGAACTAACTGCTTATCTCTGCACTCACTGGTTTCAGATCTAGTATTCGATGTTAGACTCCGTCCCATTCATTACTACAGACTTCCCAGGAATGAATAACCATATACAAATGAATAGTAGTTCGTGGTCGAATTTGTTGAATACATTAAAAGGTAAATTATGTGTTTCTTTGAATTTTTCGGAAATTTACCATGTAGCCTATCTTTTACAGACTCTTGTGATGGGATACTAAAGATTTTACACCTTGTAAGAGACTGGTAAACTTTATTTAATAGTGAACAACAGCATCTAAAATCTGTTTATTATATCACCTTATACATTTTCATAAACAAGCAATCCTTCTCATCTGAAGGAAAAGATTTGTAGCCTAGGATGAGGATAAAGGTGATATTACTGTTCTCTGAAGTTAAAAATTTTTTTCTTTGACATTTTGTCGTCATGCTTGACGATGTTCTCTGAACTAACTTCAACAGAAAGCAAAGCCATGAATAACCATTTCGTTAGAATGAAATTTACTGACTCCAAGAAGATCTTTCAGAGACAACAGCAGTTTCATAAAATTTCATGAATTTAGGGAACTGATGCGAATAACAACCGGTGTGTGTAAGTATTTTCTTCATAAAACCTAACCTTCAATATATTCCTTGATATTTTGCAAAGTAAGAACACTAAATTGTCTAGTGACTTGACTAGATGTTCAGGGAGATTTTGTTTTAGAAAATTTATACACTTCACTCTCTTCAGGAACTTAAATAACTCAATAAAAGGCAAACTTTTATGAACAGTTATAATACTTCATCCCTATTTGTTTATTCAAGCTTAAAAATGCATTTACGTAATTCCAGTTAAACTGAAAACATACATAATTAAAGGAATAAGACTTGGCCACTTTGTTAGAGTTTAATTCTTTATCAATTCATTTACTACATCTGGCTCTTATTGAGTATTATTCACTGGATAGCGTTATGTTCGAAATCGTTTACGGTGTTCATTTCGTGGTAAAATCAAAATGTAATACAGCTTTTATGGTTCTGACTTTTGTTATTCGTTCGTGGTGGTGATATTATGATCTCAAAATTCGGAGACTTTAATAAAACACCAGCTCCAAAGAAAAACTTGATCTTGTCTATTTATGCTTTCACATACAATCGATCACACAATGGTAGTAGATAGAGTGGAAGTCCCTAGAACAAACCTCTCTAGGTATACAGCTGGATTGATGAACTAAGGTTTGTGGACTGGATAAACAAAGAACACGGACAGTGATTCAGTTCCTGTTCCATACATCTAGAGAGTTCTACTATCCTCATCATAAGAAAGAAACAATAGTTAGACTTCAACTCTTCGAATATCAAGGTTGTAGACTTGCCCTGACATGAACAATAATTTACTTACTCAACTTTATCCAGTTAAGATTACTGTTTAGCTGTGTGATACATGTAATGAACAAACTAAGAGGAAACTTAATGTGAAAATCTAACTTAAACTCGATCATCACTGAAGACATATCTGTAAGCTAAGGGATCAACTACCATGCATTCAGCTGGTTAACATCCGAACTCTGCTGTTAAATAAAAGACATTTTCATTCCTAACCACTAGTGCAGTACTTTTTAGAAGTCGAGCCTAATCAATCAAAGACATCCTAGGTAAGCTGAGCAGCATATATTTCAGTGAAAGGAAGTAGTCATGCAACTCAACTCATTACAGGACTATTTACAAGGCCATTTGCCCCACTCAGTATATCAAGGCTAACTATGCTACTAGTTACCCAGACCATGTGGATGAAGTAAGATCTGTAGATGCCATTCGCTACTGAAAGTCAAGTGACAATGAGTCAAATACCCATGTATTAAATTTTAGGTTAATATTTCTAGTCTGCTGAATGTTGTGAATATTTAACTGGATCACAATATTGCATAAAAAATGAGCGGAAAATGAAGACTGAGGAAAGCTTCAGGGTCACTCGTTACGGCATACTTTGAATATACATAGTCCATGATGAAGTAAAGAACCACTCTGGTAAGTCAGTGGTCAGCACTTCATAAGAGGGCATTCACTATCTAGAAGCTAATTTAAACTTGTATGACTGTAGTATTGTGTCATATAAGTTCGTATACTTGAGAAGGCACTAGTTCCTTCCCAATTAATGCCAACATGAGTTGAACGTAAGTTCAGCACCTCCTGTCAGTCATCTCCAGCCACCAAAATTCAATCAAAGTGAATCGGTATAACACTTCTCTGACCTTGATAACCACCTTGTGAAATTCCTTGAAGTATTCTAACTAGTACTCAAGACTAGAAAATATGGAACTAGTTACTCTGTAGTAATCAATCAAGGTACCTTTCAAACTCATTCAATTCTGGATGTGCTGAATGAAACTTTTAATATTACCAGAGTGTTAATCCTGTTCGCTTTCAGCTCAATATCCCTAACATTTAACCAAGTTTCTTCAAATGTATCCAGCAGCAGAATATTTTAATTTACAATGGACTGTCTAAAACTTTTATTCTGATTAGTTGAAAGTTTACGCAGAGCTATGCCTAGCATAGTTTTCGTGATAGTTTGTACTCGCTAACACACTACATGCAAAACCCCCAAAGGAAATAATAACCTATCAAATGTCCGAATATGCACCACCCACTTCCATCTTTCCCTGCCACTCACCTATTGCCACTTTACATTGAATCAAAGTGTACCTCTATATTAAGTCTTCAAGTAAAACAATTGTCTTTCATACCTTATGCTGGCACTCACATTGTCCTGTTGGTGCATAGGAATCAACATCACTTAGTTATTCCCAAGTGTCTGAAATATCGCTGGATGTGTTTTTGTACCAAAATATTTAACTGTCAGTTTCAAAGCTAAAACATACTTGTTAAATCATCGTGGTACGTATCAGTCATTGATCTTAAAAAAGAGCTCTGACGTCATTATGTGTTCTTATCTATGAATTCGGTCTTCTGATTTCGGGCACCACCGAGAAGTGCCCCTAATTTGGTAAGATATTTTAAACTTTACAGTCGAATTCTTTATACTACATGGCATTTTTTAAAGATACATCTGCAGGTATCTTAAAGAAAGTAAAAGGCTTCTTAAGAGTAACAGTTTTATGGGTTTCATCTGCAGAGTTAATCAAACTGGATGTGAGGACAAATATTTGCAGGTGACGTTGGATAATGACCACGCTTTATTATGAATGGAAAAAATTGGAAAATAAGTACTACTGTATTTTAACTGAGTGATCGAGTGATAACTTAACAGTCCTCAGCATTATCTCTAAAGGGATTTTGGATGTGCACTGTTAAGCAGTCCTCCACTGGGACGAAGCAACTCTCCAGTGTTCCAAGGTTCTCAATCACTTTCCAAAAGGTATCAATGTGTCATGTAAACCATATTATGTTATAGTTTGTTTCATCCCTCAAAATGCCTATTTTTTAATACCATTACGAAATTGTTCCTCTCTTTTATCTCCCCTTTCGTTGATCTAAAGATAAGGTCTTATACCTCACGTAGAGCTTCTTACCATACAGAATATTTTAATAAATAAAAGACCTTATTAACGGGGAGCTGAACTTTTTTAGAGGTTTTAACATTTTAGGTGATAAACATCCTTTCGAGTTGACTTTTAGTCGAATTCTGACGATAATTACCCTCAAGTTGGGATTTTCGAAATTGAGGAATTAAATGTTGCCAAACTTATATCTACACTCCTCATTAACATGATATGCTAGTCTATAAAAGGTTTTCAAAATAGAATTTTTATCTAAAGTCAAACTTTACCTATAATAAAATATGATGCATTTGGAATTATTCATCTTATATGGACACAGTTCATAGAATTTCCTACTGACAGTAAAAGTCAACATTATTCTACTCATATAATACATTTTTTTCCAGCAAATATGTACGTACCGAATGAAAAGCAGTCAGATGATTTCCAGGGCATTCTCATACTATAAGTAACATCAAATACAACGGTATTTACTATTCATCACAGACAAAAAAATGTTGAATCTGAGACGCTTTTCAATCCAATTAGAATTTAGTGTCCAGAAAACAAAGTATAAGGAATATTGACATATCGGCCAGAAAAAGCTTGGTGAAAACGAAAATCCTCCAATGAAGAGACATTTACAAGCATAGTCAAAACCGACTGTAAATCCTTTTCCCTTTAACAAAAACGGGACTTCAGAATGTGAGTCGAGAACAGTTACAAGAAGATACAAAATATCCTTTCTGAAATGAGAATTTTCTAGTGTACAGAAATATCTACCCGTAAAAGTATCCTTAGTAGGTTTATCTCGTGTCTACATTTTCGAAAATTTCGCTCGCAATTTTATTTGGTTAGATGCCGTTCACTAGTTCCCAATGTACTATGTTTGATTGGTGGTACGTAATCATGAACATTCTTAAATTAGAATGAAAATCTGTTCATTTACTTCTGGCTTTTGTCGGTACTTAACTTGATGTTAATTTATGACGAATTATTGGTCTTTCCACAAAACTTCAAATTAAATCTATAATAATTGTCAAGCCGTAGTAGGAAATACGGCTTCCAGAGGGGTTTCTACTAAATTTTATGGTTATATTCATCGAGTCTAATAAAACCTTCAAGGAGACGAAGTCCCTAATTGTGTAATCGTCACAAAAGTGATGGAATATGATACAGCATCCATATCATACAAATATTCCGAATCACAAATATCGACACAACACCAAATTAGCATTGTTTTATGAAGTAGGTTCCTATGAATCGCTTTCGCTTTGATCTCTATGTGCAGAAGAAAAGTGTAATCATCCACTCCGCACTCTAGGAACCAGAATTGCATGTCAATATCTTTGTCACGTGACCTCATGATTTATCGGTCAACTCGTACCAGAAACGTGAAATGACTGGACTTCTGGCCATGTCAGCTGTTTACCTTGAATCAACTCACATAATATGACCGTAATGTATGTTTTTTTTATCTACAAGATATTTACTAAGAAGTCTTGAATTAGTTTCATACAGTGATCATCACTGTAGAAGCTTTTTTAATTCAACGAATGAACTTTAGTCGTTTCTGAAATCCATGAAAATAGATTTCAACATTTCTATAAACGATTTGGTACTAACAAAAAAATGAAAATTATGAATTAGATAAACCCAAAACACCAATTAGGATAACGAGGCGAAAGGCCAGAAGTTCAATGAAGATATTTTCAGACAGTTTCATTTTATATAACCATTCCAGTTAGCCGAGCACTTTTTGGCCTACAATATTTCCAGAGTTGTGAGTACTATTTTTCTGTTTGTTTATGTTTGTTGTTGAACACTGGTACATGGAAAGGGTGGAAGGCATAATAGTTTTAGCTGTGATTTGACAAGAATACCAAGTAGGATGATTAATTTGCAGATGATTTACGAATCTCTATTTTGAGTTTATTGGGTATTAAATACTAACTACCTCAAGATTTACAAATCTCACAGTCTGCGTTGATACTTCTCACAGCTGAGTAGTTTTCTGGTTATCTAACTGTAGCATCAACAGTGTTTACTTTGGGATGACGCCTGAGCTGAAATCACAAGCTATCACCTCTTACTCAAAGCTGTCATCAACTATTGAAATATACTACTAAACAGTGTGAGTAATTAGAAGCCACTCAGGATTTCGCTAACCAGATCTGAGTGGTGTAAACACCAGATTGTCAATCGAGGCCCAGCTTATCGGCTGTAAATCTGGAAACATTTAGCCCACGCCGTTGAACTGTTCAAGCCAACAGAATCTGACTAGCTGATCCGGGTGATACGGTATATTTTAAAGAGGATGAATAATTCCTACATTATATACAAACTGCACAGTCGACCTTGACACCTTGTGAAAAGCGAAAATTATTCATGAGAATGGCGTGGAGTCATTTAATACGGCAGGCTAATTTTCAAGATGGGAAGTTAGAGACAATTATCATTTTGACTATCTGAGATACTTGTGGTTTGGCAGATTAGTATTGATATCGGAAGATGATTGAAGGTGAAATAAAAATCTAGACCGCCACCGGATTCGAACCAGCGACCACTGGGTTTCCGGCCCGACGCTCCACTAACTGGGCTAAGAAATCTGACTGCTGACCAGATTTTTATTTCACTTCAATTATTAAGGGTTTTGCGCGACTACAATGTGAATTCGTGACGCGCTACTATTGCTTGATCGTAATCACACTGCTTGGTTAGTCAGGACTTCTCATTCCAATGCAAATCTAACTGAATTAGAGGGGAGAAGCGTCATGTTGATTATCATTTTGACTAGCTGAGATAGCCATGATTTGGTAGACTGACGTTGATACTTGGTGATGACTGAAGAATAAATGAAACTTTGGATTACGTTCAGACTCGAACCAGCAGCCATCGAGTTTCCTCCTCTCCAATTCAGTTAGATTTGCATCGGGATGAGAAGTTCTGACTGGATAGCCAGTGCATGATCAAGTGCCACGAATTCACATCGTAGTCGGGCAAAACCCTTGATGACTGAAGTGAAATAATCTTGTCAGGAGTTGGACATCGTAGAGCACCGGATCGGAAACCAGGTAGTCGCTGATTAGGGATAATTCTTTTGCGTCTTTAATGCCTAAAAAAAGCAGAGAATCATCGACAAAAAGTCAAAATATCGAGACTTCTCATACTTTCCAACTTTGCGATTATGACTAAGGTGAAAACAGTGATTCTATGTACTTAATTTTAGCATCTCTATCCATATATGAAGGGCTTCAGCAATACAGAGCAGTCAGAAACGTTCTACTATCTTCAGACTTGTTTCTCTTTGTAAGTGACTTTGAACGAAGAGTATGTTGTTATACTTGGACCATTTCTGATAAATCCATGATTACCTCATTGCAAGCTTTTTGTTAATTGTAGTGCATAAATTGAAACTTTACAGCTACAGGGAATAAAATCATCAGAAACAATATCTTAAGTAAATTTCTAGTCTTTTCTCTCATTCAATAACGTGATTATCACAAGGTAAAATTTATTTATTTTAAATATCCATTCCGTAGTTGTTACGAATGTTCTGAATGTCAACATTGAATCCAATTTATCCATTATAGAAGTAAGTATTAATATAGTCCTAAAGTGTACGTTTACAATTTATTGATTATTTCGGAGTTGTGAGACTATTTTATGCTTACACATCTATTTTCTCATATTTCTAGGCCTAGAGTTTTTTGACTTAAAAAAACATTCAATTTTTGATTTCATTAAAACTTCTTCTTTGAAAATATCTGTACCCCAGCTCTTTGAATTCAACTAAATTGACAGAGAAGGGGCGAATGGACGCTTTTATCAATAACTTATAATTCATATCGTAAATCTTACATCATATTTAGTCATCATGATCGCATTTACACCCGTAGACAGCTGAATACTCACTTCGATTTGCAAAATGTTGATGACAATGGCTAGTTTGATTGTATTCCATAATACTCACGCAAAGATTAAATCATCATTCTGACTATCGGAGGTGGTCGTGATCAAGTTGACTTGTATTGATACTGGGTGTTGATTGAAAGTGAAATGAAAGTTTGAGGTTACCACAGTGTTTGAACCAGTGACCACGAAGTTTCCGACCCAATGCTCCACAAAATACGAAACCAGACTGGTGACCAGATTTTTATTTCACTTCAAATCTGACGATTTTACGTCAAATGTTATCGTCAGCTGCGTACTACCTAAAATATCGATCCTTTTATTTTAGAACGAAGGCAGCCTTTGAAGATACCCAACCACCACCAACGACAACAAGCGTCAATCACCATCGAGGGGAGAAACCTAAAGGAAATTGTCTCTTTCACCTACCTAGGCAGGCAGCATCGTTTCAACTACATGCGGCATAGGCACAGAAGAGGACGTCAAAGCCAGGATCGGAATGACGGCAAGACAGGCCTTCCTTCATTAACCTGAAATCAGTGTGGCGATCTACTACACTTCACTCCACTCAGTATAAAGAACAAGATCGGGATTTTCAATCCTAATTCAGTCAAGTCAGTGCTTCCATGTGATGGTTCATAAACTTGGCGCGTCAAGAAAAGCATTTCCAACAAACTACAGACATACATCAACAGCTGCCCTCACTCAGTGCTGAAGATCGGGTGGCAACTAACTATCCAAGAACCGATCGCCTAACAAATAGGCAGATGAAAGTGGAGATGGATTGGGCATACACTGAGAAAACCGGTTGGGGACATCCCATGCCAGGCTAAGCCATCGAATGGAATCCAAATGGGAAACGACGAGTAGGGTGTCCCAGACGAGGTTGATGGTTTAAGGAAGAAATGAAAGCTTGTAGGCAGTCGTGGAGCCAGGTTGAAAAGACTGCAGAGAAGAGCAGAGAGTGAAATGGAGACCTGCTACTGAAGCCGTATGTTCTACTAGGAACCCAAGGGACAAATAATAAATAATAATAATAATTTTAGCTTCAGCAAGGTTCTAAAATAAGGCATATGGCCTTCAACGGCTTAAGAAAGTTAAACATCATAAATTGCTGTTCATATGCGTTTTCATTCTAGGTGTAAACGGAGGATTACCTCAGTGTTAGATAAAAGAAAAGAGTTAATCAATACTAGTTAGTAGATTGTGTAAAATTTGAGGAAATCGACAACTGTTTAGTTGAAATCATCTGTGATTTTAAGCTGATAGGAAAGTGAAATCAGAAGTTATTTTGTTAACATGAAGAAGTATCAAGTCACTATGAGAAGCAGCGATTGGTTGTACTCTTTCTGTGTGTAAAAGTTAAGTTTAAAATGTTTTCCAGAAATCATTTTCACTAAGGGAATTAACATTTACTGTATGTTTACTAATGTAGAAGCATCAGAATCAATAAACTGATGTCGTATGAACTAATCGACAGTTTCGTTGACAAGAAGCCTCGTTCCCTTCAAGAATAAACTTCTTGGAATTTGCTGAGTGAAGCTAGTAGAGATTGAGTTTTTAGTCCTTTTAATATCTTTGTTACAACAGCTTCAGTCAAACTCATAGATACAATCTCAAAATACCAGAATACAGTATACATTCATATAGATCGGGATTATAGAGGAGGTAGTGTCGTATACTTATATGGGATTGCTCACAATGAAAATCCTGTTTAGTGTTCTGTTTGTCCTTTTATCCGGTTTGATAATTACTGAGACCATTATGAATGCAAGAACATCAGATTATGTCTCATTTCCAATAATTGGATGTTTAATGTATTTTTGAGATGAATGGGGATTTTTAATTTAGAAGTAGTATTCATCATGGACTGACACCATTGATTCCAATGGTTCCCCAACTGATGTCACTCCATGATGAATACTACTTCTAAATTAAAAATCCCCATTCATCTAAAAAATACATTACTCTCTAGTGCTCTGCTCATTAGTGACTTGCTTCCAGATGGATATCAGGAAGTTCTAATGACCTGTGAGGTCAACCAGTCGGAAGTGAAGTGGATGCTAAGTGAAGACCTTGGGTGATAGTCACGCTATGTCGTGAATTGACAGAAGTTGGAAATTGTGAACCACTGGAAACCGACAGAGTGGCTGGATGGCTAACGCGTTCGCTGTGGAACCTGAGGATCGTGAGTTTGACCCGTAGCCAGGTCGTGGGTGCGTACTGCTGAGGAGTCCCATACTAGGACGAAACAGCTGTCCAGTGCTCCCAGATTTTCAATGGTTCGCCAACTGATGTCAGTCCATGATGAATACTACTTCTAAATTGGATGTTTAGTTTTTGACGTCTTCTATTACATAGTTCACGAGAAATCCCTTAAATTATCGGTTATCCCTGATACACTTCTTATTAATTTCCAAGAGAGCAAAGCCTTCCGATTGGTTGCCAATTCTGTCTGGTTGAAGTTATCCATTGGGATTAATCCTTGTAATGAATTCTTTTCCACTTTATGAATTTGTTATCAATTCCGATTATTCAGTTGGAATCGTACAACTTTTCGGCATTGGAGTACCAGCTCTCCCGTTTCAATTTTAGTGATTGTAGCACAGTAGTCAGCTAAAATACCTTATCAGTTGTGCACTGGAAAATAAAGACGGTATATCGTATTATATGAAACCATGAGCTTGTCTGGAAGATGAGTATGACCTATTTCATGGTTATAACTGGATGAACAGTGACTATGAACTAAAACTTACGATTTTTTTCATTCCCAATATTTTGGATTCCTTATTTTACAATATCCTGGATGTTGTTGTTTTGTCTTTGATATATTAAGTATGTCATCTTTCTTTTTGTAAAACAACTGATGTAATTTTAGATCCTGTGCAGCTGATAAGAACCTGTGTAATCCAATAGTATTATTTTATTTTTTGAATCATGATTTGTTAAGACTAATCAGTGAAATCACATGTAAGAAATATTAAACAAGTTAGCTAATATATATTAATGTTAATGATGGATGATGACTAGCAGTGGAATGCAAGATGCGCGTTTCGTCCTATTTGGAACTCGTCAGAGGAATGGACCAGCCTGTCAGTGCGCATAGTTCTTCCCAGTAAAACTAACCTGGGGTAATACAACCAACATCATATCATCACATTTTAATCGAAGTTGAACGGTGGCTAGTCTTTGAGTTGTATCACACAATCAAATCTTTAGAGGATGAATGATTATCAAAAGGCATTGAAACGAGCAAGAAGTTATGTTATGTAAGGAGTGGATAGAATGGAATAGGGAAAAGAAGAGGCTGTTTGAAAGGTTGAAGACTAAAACCCTTAAAGGAGAAGAGGTTGGATACGCCTCTTTTGAATGCTGAGCTCTTAATTTATCATGTGAATAGCTAAAGATTTAACAATGCAAAGGAGATGGACACATGCAACTTATGCCAGGTCCCTTTTTGCACTGTAGATAACTATGCAGTAAGAAGTTATGATAATTGAGCAGTATTTATTTACGAAGTTTTGAATAATTGCGCTCCTTAGGATTGCTACTACCTTTTTGAAGCCATGTAGAATACTGTTCTTGTTCTCTTTTGGACATTTTTTAAAGTGAAATCACCAGAAAGAGCTTCTTCACTGAACCACCCTTTCTTTTCTTGTATCTCTTGATGAGTACTTTCTGGAAATGCTCTGAAACAGCTCAGTGCAAGTTAAAACCTACACAATAGACCTTTTACTCACTGACTTCATCTTCTTAAGACAATGATTTTTATGATTTGACTGATTTGGTAAATCCATAAATAAATTTGAGGGAAATTAAAATACGGATTCCAGACTTCACTTCTTAAATGGACTTAAGAGTTTCCTAAAAGGTGAAGGATAAGTACTTACATTTGATTAGTCACTTCTCTAAGTCATTCTATCTCTCTGTTGCGAATCGAATACGTTTTTCCTTCATAGTCTGTTTCACCTAATTTTCTTCGACTTCGTATAATGACAGCTTTAGATGATAGCATCTACCGTCAGCTTTTGGTGTCAAAAACTGTGAACTCATACTCGGTTCCTTTTTGTTTCTGTTGACGGTTTACAACAACACTTCGGTTTCAAAGCATTCAGCATAACAATACATATTTGAACCTAGTCAAGTATTACGGGCACGTAAAGAAAATGAAGATAGAATGAGAAAAAAATTGCCTCTTCATTAATCCTTGTGACAGCTAATAGGCCTCTAGTGTTATGTAAATGCCCGGTGAAGTCTTCCCTCAAATTATCTTTTTAGGTCATATAGTAGCGTCTACAAAGAGAATACATACCTCTTCATCAACTCAGGATCAATATTCAAGCCCCCAATGCACGTCACAAACATATTAAAGTATATATATATATATATATATATATATATATATATATATATATATATATCGTTGACGTAGAACGCATATCCCTATCTACTTTATTCATACTCGAGGGAAATACTCGAAGGCTAACAAATGCTATTATGTTTTTGTGAGTTATATCGTCTGATCAAGAAATAATAGGACTTTGAATTTCAAACTGCTCTTCGTCTTATGAATGAACCCTAAAGATGATAGTATGAACAAGCGTAAGGATCTCGGCATCCTTTTGGTAGGTCTTCTCTCATTTGGTTGTTAATAGGAACGGTACTTTATACTTAATGGTAGTTTAAAGTGACATAAAAGACATGGATTTTGAACTACACATAACTCGTCAGCCAGATATTTTTGTATCCTAGTGCTTTCTTGCTCCTACTGAAAATCAAATCCAGTACTCATGACATTGAACAACAAGTTATCATGCAAAGCTTTATTCATCAGAAGGTAAGACTGTTGAACACAACAGAATTCATGCTGAGAAGTTCGAAACTAAGACGAAGCAGCTGTTCAGTGTTCACAAGTTTTCAACCATTCTCCAACCCTTGTGAGACCATGATGAATACTATCTTTAAAACATAAATCGAGTTTAACTTCTTCAGGCTACACGCCTGATTACTTTAAAAATGAAGTTATGACAATTTTTTTCAGGTGCCTGTACTATTTATTACTCCATTTGACTTTTTTCTATCACTCAAGCTATTGCTACAAATAGGTTATCAGTTTTTATAGTTTATATATATACATATATCTTCTTCTTGATAAAATTTGTTCCCATAGGAACTATCTGGATTGAATTTTGGAACTGAACGGTAGGTTTTAACCTTTTTCATTCCTTAATTCTATAGTATAATCAGGAAATTTAGATAATTTGTATAAAAATGTCCTTGGCAGTTATAACTTTTCTTCTGAAGGACTGATATTCCTTTTTTCAATTTAGAGGTTTTTTGGGATTGGCTTATTAATCTGTGGTTGGTATCCACTGTGAATTGACATAAGCTGGAGAGACAATGAAAACCTGAGAGTACTGAACAGCTGTTTCCCCCGAGCAGGAGACTACCCAGCAGTGAGTACCCATGACCCTGCCAGGGATCGAGCCTAGAGCCAGCATACTAACATTTTTTTTCTCTAATATATTATTTATCATCAAACCTTTATGATACATTCCAACAGAAGTGAAGCTGAACCCCTAAAATTCTACCTTATTACACATAAGTATCCTATTTTGTTATTTGATACTAATTTTACATCCAGTAATAACTTTAAAAAGATGGTAAAATATGATTACAGTATTTCATTCTACACAGTAATAGTCATTTTATAATAATGCTGCATATAAAAGAAATTGTGTCAAGGAAGTACAAAAACACAAAATATTACTGCATCAAGTTATTTTCTTACCTAAGCAATCCATGATAAATATCACCTCATGTAGAACTCTGAAAAGATAAACCATCTGTGAAGTATTATTTTAGTAAAAGTAATAATAGTCATAGGGTAAGTGGAAATTTGCTTTCAAGAACTGATATCTATCAGATTTATCATATCCCCTTTCTTACCGAAGCCGATGAAAAAGTATGAAACTTAAGGTGAGGCCTGTCAGCAAGTAGCCTATTAATGATGAAGCAAAAGAACAGTAGGTAGGTTGAAATAACCGTTAAATAATATTGTAGGAAGTTTATTTCCACACATTGAATGAGCACAGCTATAACGCCTACATTTTATTCATGGATTCATCAAATGCCTGCTATCTTCATGCGTTCCCTTCCACAACTCACAGTAGGAAAGATATATGTGCATATACCCCTTTCATTGCCCCTTTGAAAGATTCGCATCATTATGACATTTTGCTGAAGACTGCAGCCTGCTGAAAGGATATTTTGTTTCACTCTGAGCCTCCTCACTTACATACACTTATGACTCCTCTTGTGATCAGATATCACGTCGTGTTGCGAGAGAAAAAAATCATAGATATTTAAAACCTATTTTTAGACTTTTATGACAGGAGTGAATATGAAAGTACTACCATGGTAACAGTCGGACGGATGAAAGGAGGCCTCTTTTACTATACACCTTAGATATGCTCTTATGTGATTATGTAAACTTCATGAAGAAGTACCATGCATGGAAGGTTAGCGGAAGATAATATTTGTCAACTACTTACTGCTAATTATGTTCAGAACAGAATATTTGACAGACTGAAGAAGGCACATATGTACGAAAGTGAACAAGTTTAAAACTGTTGAGTCCTTTATCAATAAAACTTAAGTTCTTGATAGCCAACAAAAAGGTTAAATGTCTTTAATCCTTTACATAAGTGTTTATTGACTCACGGTAAGCAGGTTAAGCTGGTACTACATAGATACTTAGCATCATTGTTAATAATATACATAGGTGTACATTTTATTAAGGAATACTCTTGTCGAGTTAAGCGATAATTTTTGCTTCTCATTTATGTTGAAAACCTGTCTGAGTTAACTGTAAGCTCAAATCACCGTACGATCAAATCAGAATCTAACTGAAAAACCAATTACAACGTTTTTGAACCTAGCGATACTTTAGATCTCCAATGCTGCTGTTTATATTACATAGCTAATAAAACCATCTTAGAAGGGACTGCCTTTAAAACTATAAAGTGCTGGTTGAAAACCTTTGAACTAAGTGAGCTCAACAAATTCGACGATTAAATTCTCTCCGATAAATGCAGTAATAATTCTGTTATCTTTCATTAAAATGCACCTAAAACGTTTTAGAACTGCAATAAAGTATTTACCTACAGCAATGACCTACGTACATGGTCCTTTAAAAGCGGATGAAGGCGATAAATTCTTCTTCTATTTATTAGTTTGATGAAGTACACAGTTATACAATACTGACTGGTTGATATTTTGTAGCAAATCACAATTACCACCTTGAGGGCTTCTGTCACTACTGGTAGTTTGAATGGATTTTTTCCTCTGAGCTGTGTGGTTTAATCACGATTTTTCATTTCCTCTCTAAGCGATGTCATCAGCACTAACTTAAGTACAAACTTATCTTACAATGTTTCTCAGTTATTGATTCAGTAGTTTACCCTGCTTAAGTGGTTTGTGATTGGTAGTTCCCTTTGATTGCTGTGTCGTCGACAGCATCGATTTGTCTGTTCAGTTTTTCTACCTGGCCTCTGACATTTTTACTGTTTATCACTTCTTTTATTGATTGATAGATTGGTTCTATGTCTATACATCTGTTGTCTGCTAGATAACCTCAGTGCCAAGCTTCTAATAAACAGACTAAAAGGTTTAGACAACATTTGAACGAGTATCTATCAAACTCCAATCCTGAATTCAGCTACAATTTTGTTCTAACTCGAAGCCTCACCCGATGACATTGAGGCTTTGTGTTAATATTCGTGAAATAAGGTCAATGACATTGATTTATCAGTAGTTATTTACAAATAATGATAACGCTGGTATTAAGTTGAAGTTTTTTCATTAGCTTATAATTCTATGAAAATGTAGTATATACGTTAGTCCTACTAAGAGTTCTATAATCTACGATGCCTCAATGCTTTACAGATTCAGAATACTAAGTGAACCGTGACAAAATGAATTCACTCAACTGGATGTATACAGAAGTAAAGCAATGTTAAAAATTTATTGCAAAGTAAGATGCGAAGGAAATGAAATTCAAGGAGACATGAAACCTATTTATTAATTAATGACTTGTTTACAACTAGACGATATTTAACTAACATAGTGGATCTAAAAAATGACAATGTTACAGATCAGTCACAGCTGTTTGGTTATGAATACCATGAGTATATTAGCATTAAGCTCTGGAATAAAGTTCCATTTTTGTTGACATTCATTAATACGACGTATCTGTAACCCATAGCAATTTCATGTTCCAATGCATTTAAAAATAGTTTGGTGACACCAAACTGCGAATAGTCTTCTCTAGCCGAAAATTGTTTCTAAGTAGTGTGAAGGACAAATCACTGTTTTGGGCCACATCCATGTATCTCTGTCAGTTTACCTGTTTTTTTGGAGATGTTTACCTAGGCCGTAAAAGTTGTGGTCTTTTTAAATGCTAACATGCTTGGTTGTTCAGAAGAGAACGCAAGTCAAGCAAAAGTTCTATCTCGAACCACTTGGTAAACTTTGATCATATCACTCCCCCATAGTCTCCTTTTAAAATCCTATGTAAAGTTAAGTCAGACGGTTCAAAAGAAGTAGGAATTCGTTACTTATGCATATCAGAGGTGCTGGCAATCCCACACTTAATGACTGAACTGTGCGAACAGAAGAGATACGTCCATTCTCTCATTTTTTTCTTGGTTAGAATCCCTCATTGATTTACACGTTGGCTTACCTAGGTCTTAACATTTTAGCTCAACTAGCTCATTAAAGTTCTCATAATGCCTTAATTATTGATTTTAAATATTGTTATTATTTTGGACTGGTTATTTGTAACCTATTAGTCATCACTTAGTCGACATTATGACTACTTGATTTCTTTCTAACTCTAGAATCGACTCATTATTTCACCCTAGAACATTCCATTTGTTTGTTATTACCATTAATACAACCTTGCAGCTGCTGAAAATGAGAAAATTTTCTTCACCGAATTACTTTATGTTTTTCTTCAGGGAATTCAAATCGATGTCAGTCTGTAGTGAATATGAAGTGTAGTCGCGAAGATATTTACAGCTTAACAGGCTAACTGTAGGTTTGAACTACATATGGAGGGTTGGTCGCCTAAGGTAGGCAATGGAGTTACTAGTATCAGATATAGACCACTGATTGACCACCTACTTGGATGGAATACAGCTGTACAAAGCGGACAACAAATGCTAAAACTGATTATTACAGTTGTATATTATCGGATCCGGAAGTACCAACTTATGTTTGACAATCAAAAGAGAAAACTACGAAGCACACTTACGAAACAACATATGACAACATTGACAACAGTAACTGGAAAACCAAGCAATCTAGACAAAGAACAATCAAGGAAAATCTCCAAAAAAGAGCCAGTCAAAGTGTCAGAAAAATCTAAAGTGAAGGAAACAAACGACTATATTGTCAACTTATCAACAAACCACTGACGAAAGCGGAAGGACTTTAGAAAGGACCAAATGACAACGCAAGAAATGCTTCAAAACTACAATTATTCGCTGTATTAAGACATCAGAATTTACTGAGGATACTCAATAAGAAATGCTGTGAATAAACATACAAGAGAAAGTTAGCACTTAGTCAGTCACTCAAGACAAGGAAAGAATTGAGGAGCCTTAAAAATAAGAAAGATGTTATTATACTCTCGGCAGACAAAGGATGCACCACTATAGTCATGGGCAAGGGGGATCATATCAAGAAGGCAGAAGATTTACCCAAGAACGAGAATTTGTGTCAACTACTTGAAACTAACTCTATCCAGAAGTTTGACAACCGGATGAATGTAATCTCGAAAAAGCCAGTCATAGCAGGAGGTATAACAAAGCAAGACAAATGATGAGTGAAATCGAATAGATCTGTTCTTCTTTGGTTCCACAGAGATGATCAAAACTAAATAAACCAGAATTTTTTGTACAGCCAGCAATCACTTCCAGAAATCCCAGTTTACAATCTATCAAGAGAGATTTTGTTGGAACTGAGTTAGCTTATGGAGTCATACGAACATTCCATCAAGTCATTGAGAGAATTCTTAGAAAGGATCAAATGCATGAATAGAGTAAACGACAAATTATAAACATCAAGTGAACCACGGTTAACTTAGGATACTGTCTACCCCCTCATTGACGATGTATTGCTTTCGAAATGCATAGAATTTCAGTGTTCAAGTCTGATGGAATTCACTGGTCTTTGTGTAAAAACATACTTTTAATTTACACTGATTTATTGCTAGAGCGCAAAGAATTTCATGTTGTACAGATCTTAGTACTAACCGAGTTCTATCCAACATTTTGCAGTTTGGTCACCAAGCTAAAAAGGCTGAACATCACAGTGCACTTTGATGGATGTTAAATGGTTTAAGGAAATCGGTAGGATATACGGACAGATGAAAGGAATTCAAAAGGGATCAACAATATCTGGATTCATCGAGGAAGTAGTAAAGTGGATACTGGAAGCCATCATTTTATCTTTGGTCGAATAAAAAAATTGGATTCGTTATTTGAACGATATCTTTGCAATCAACAGGAAGGACGAGTTAGAAAACCCATGCAATTTAGTCAAAAACGTTTTCAACGACATCAAGTTCACAATGGCGAAGGAGTCAAATAACATCTGCAAGAAAATCGGAAACTCTTTCCTGTGGGAAGTCAGCTCACACCGATCAAATCCTAACCTACCATTGCAGCAACTCAACAACACACAAAAGTAGTTGTGTACAAATTTTATTCAAAAGAAGCATGAAAAAATTGCAGTGCAACAACTTCACAGAGAAATGAAAATTAGATGATATGTGTCCTGAGGAAAAATGGCTATTCAAGAAACTTCATTAGAGAATGCCTATCCCGTTCACCATCGACCATATAGTCAGTCTTGGGAATTAGCAAACAGGCTATTCAACCACACATGAAGAACGTGTAAGAGATAATGAAAAGATTAATGAGACCATTTGGGGTTGGTATAGCTCATAAATCAACGAATTCTCTTCAAATCGTATTGTGCAAACCAAAGGATACAACAATCAAATAAGACAAACCCTATATCAATTACAAAATCAACTGCAACAATTGCGGTCTGTACTCAATTGAACGAAGTCATCGTTCTCTTCGTCTTCAATGACGTGAGAATCGGTTTGCTATTGAAGGTCACAAAATTTCGTCGCTCATATGTGGTTAACTATGGACATGAATTCAACTTTGAAAATGCAGAGATCTTAGGGAGAGAGAAGAGGGAATATCAGACAATCCCTTGAAGCTTGGCACTGAGGTTATCTAGCAGACAACAGATGTATAGACATAGAACCAATCTATCAATCAATAAAAGAAGTGATAAACAGTAAAAATGTCAGAGGCCAGGTAGAAAAACTGAACAGACAAATCGATGCTGTCGACGACACAGCAATCAAAGGGAACTACCAATCACAAACCACTTAAGCAGGGTAAACTACTGAATCAATAACTGAGAAACATTGTAAGATAAGTTTGTACTTAAGTTAGTGCTGATGACATCGCTTAGAGAGGAAATGAAAAATCGTGATTAAACCACACAGCTCAGAGGAAAAAAATCCATTCAAACTACCAGTAGTGACAGAAGCCCTCAAGGTGGTAATTGTGATTTGCTACAAAATATCAACCAGTCAGTATTGTATAACTGTGTACTTCATCAAACTAATAAATAGAAGAAGAATTTATCGCCTTCATCCGCTTTTAAAGGACCATGTACGTAGGTCATTGCTGTAGGTAAATACTTTATTGCAGTTCTAAAACGTTTTAGGTGCATTTTAATGAAAGATAACAGAATTATTACTGCATTTATCGGAGAGAATTTAATCGTCGAATTTGTTGAGCTCACTTAGTTCAAAGGTTTTCAACCAGCACTTTATAGTTTTAAAGGCAGTCCCTTCTAAGATGGTTTTATTAGCTATGTAATATAAACAGCAGCATTGGAGATCTAAAGTATCGCTAGGTTCAAAAACGTTGTAATTGGTTTTTCAGTTAGATTCTGATTTGATCGTACGGTGATTTGAGCTTACAGTTAACTCAGACAGGTTTTCAACATAAATGAGAAGCAAAAATTATCGCTTAACTCGACAAGAGTATTCCTTAATAAAATGTACACCTATGTATATTATTAACAATGATGCTAAGTATCTATGTAGTACCAGCTTAACCTGCTTACCGTGAGTCAATAAACACTTATGTAAAGGATTAAAGACATTTAACCTTTTTGTTGGCTATCAAGAACTTAAGTTTTATTGATAAAGGACTCAACAGTTTTAAACTTGTTCACTTTCGTACATATGTGCCTTCTTCAGTCTGTCAAATATTCTGTTCTGAACATAATTAGCAGTAAGTAGTTGACAAATATTATCTTCCGCTAACCTTCCATGCATGGTACTTCTTCATGAAGTTTACATAATCACATAAGAGCATATCTAAGGTGTATAGTAAAAGAGGCCTCCTTTCATCCGTCCGACTGTTACCATGGTAGTACTTTCATATTCACTCCTGTCATAAAAGTCTAAAAATAGGTTTTAAATATCTATGATTTTTTTCTCTCGCAACACGACGTGATATCTGATCACAAGAGGAGTCATAAGTGTATGTAAGTGAGGAGGCTCAGAGTGAAACAAAATATCCTTTCAGCAGGCTGCAGTCTTCAGCAAAATGTCATAATGATGCGAATCTTTCAAAGGGGCAATGAAAGGGGTATATGCACATATATCTTTCCTACTGTGAGTTGTGGAAGGGAACGCATGAAGATAGCAGGCATTTGATGAATCCATGAATAAAATGTAGGCGTTATAGCTGTGCTCATTCAATGTGTGGAAATAAACTTCCTACAATATTATTTAACGGTTATTTCAACCTACCTACTGTTCTTTTGCTTCATCATTAATAGGCTACTTGCTGACAGGCCTCACCTTAAGTTTCATACTTTTTCATCGGCTTCGGTAAGAAAGGGGATATGATAAATCTGATAGATATCAGTTCTTGAAAGCAAATTTCCACTTACCCTATGACTATTATTACTTTTACTAAAATAATACTTCACAGATGGTTTATCTTTTCAGAGTTCTACATGAGGTGATATTTATCATGGATTGCTTAGGTAAGAAAATAACTTGATGCAGTAATATTTTGTGTTTTTGTACTTCCTTGACACAATTTCTTTTATATGCAGCATTATTATAAAATGACTATTACTGTGTAGAATGAAATACTGTAATCATATTTTACCATCTTTTTAAAGTTATTACTGGATGTAAAATTAGTATCAAATAACAAAATAGGATACTTATGTGTAATAAGGTAGAATTTTAGGGGTTCAGCTTCACTTCTGTTGGAATGTATCATAAAGGTTTGATGATAAATAATATATTAGAGAAAAAAAATGTTAGTATGCTGGCTCTAGGCTCGATCCCTGGCAGGGTCATGGGTACTCACTGCTGGGTAGTCTCCTGCTCGGGGGAAACAGCTGTTCAGTACTCTCAGGTTTTCATTGTCTCTCCAGCTTATGTCAATTCACAGTGGATACCAACCACAGATTAATAAGCCAATCCCAAAAAACCTCTAAATTGAAAAAAGGAATATCAGTCCTTCAGAAGAAAAGTTATAACTGCCAAGGACATTTTTATACAAATTATCTAAATTTCCTGATTATACTATAGAATTAAGGAATGAAAAAGGTTAAAACCTACCGTTCAGTTCCAAAATTCAATCCAGATAGTTCCTATGGGAACAAATTTTATCAAGAAGAAGATATATGTATATATATAAACTATAAAAACTGATAACCTATTTGTAGCAATAGCTTGAGTGATAGAAAAAAGTCAAATGGAGTAATAAATAGTACAGGCACCTGAAAAAAATTGTCATAACTTCATTTTTAAAGTAATCAGGCGTGTAGCCTGAAGAAGTTAAACTCGATTTATGTTTTAAAGATAGTATTCATCATGGTCTCACAAGGGTTGGAGAATGGTTGAAAACTTGTGAACACTGAACAGCTGCTTCGTCTTAGTTTCGAACTTCTCAGCATGAATTCTGTTGTGTTCAACAGTCTTACCTTCTGATGAATAAAGCTTTGCATGATAACTTGTTGTTCAATGTCATGAGTACTGGATTTGATTTTCAGTAGGAGCAAGAAAGCACTAGGATACAAAAATATCTGGCTGACGAGTTATGTGTAGTTCAAAATCCATGTCTTTTATGTCACTTTAAACTACCATTAAGTATAAAGTACCGTTCCTATTAACAACCAAATGAGAGAAGACCTACCAAAAGGATGCCGAGATCCTTACGCTTGTTCATACTATCATCTTTAGGGTTCATTCATAAGACGAAGAGCAGTTTGAAATTCAAAGTCCTATTATTTCTTGATCAGACGATATAACTCACAAAAACATAATAGCATTTGTTAGCCTTCGAGTATTTCCCTCGAGTATGAATAAAGTAGATAGGGATATGCGTTCTACGTCAACGATATATATATATATATATATACTTGTGCTTGATATAATCACCATGTGAGAAATGTTGAGGTCAGGCGAAGGATACTAGACAAGATAGGCAAGTCAGTTGATGAGGTGTTGAGTCTTTATCGAATGACGTGGTTAGGACATGTACAGCGCATACCTAACCACCACTGACCTCAACGTGCCATGTTAGCGAAAGTTGGATTAAGCTGGAAAAGGGTTCAGGTTGCTAAAAGTAAAACATGGCACCAGTAGACAAGGTCTTTGACTATTGGTCTGAGTCTTTTGGGGTCGTGTAGACTGCCTCATTGGGATCCTTGAAAAGGACTGTAGTCAACGGTTGACGACTCTTCATAACAGGACTGAAAATTGGTCACAGTGATGCAGATGTATTCACTTCTTGATATCTAAAGCTTGAATATTTGCGCTAACATTTATCTTCAAATTGTTCATCATCTCACTCAACTTTATCTACTTTGATATCAATCTCTTTTTATCCACCTGTTCATGGTATACTACTTTGAAGTATGGTAACTTGAACTGAAGCATTTTTACACAAGGTTCTACTTTATCTTGTTTGTCTGTCTGTTAAAAGATGATTATATAGAAATCGTTTTAAAACTAACAAAGATAAACTAGTTTTGAACGTTGCAAGTATTTTTGATTACAAATCTACTCGAGTCATCAATAAGGATTGACAAACGTTAATTATCCAACTGAAATATATCAGTAATCTGTATTTTTGTAAAGGGAATAAGAAATAATATTCGTTAATATTTTCATGTTTTATAGACTGATAAAAGCCGATTTAACTAGTATACCAAGATTGTATGATAATTAGATCTAAGATGAAGCTGGTAATGACTTGGTTCTTTTTCCATTTTCAGTCATAAATCAAAATTTGTTTCTGTCACATCTTATTAGTTTGTCTTAATGCTTATTATTGTTTGAACGTTGTAGACAAAGTTGTAAGAAGCTAAGCTGGTAGTTAGAAACAACTATCAGCTTGCTGAAATAAATGTATCATAAAACAAAATTATAAATTTCGTTATTTATTTAAACGAAATAAGAATGACGAATGAATGATCAGTATTTAAGCAGACCAGTGTGGGTAGCTAAGACTTCATGTATATCACCCTTATTGATGAACTTATTTGTGAGTAAATGTGAATAATGTGTGTTCTTACGCCTGCTTTAAACAAAAATCTAGCTATCAGAAGTTGATAATAGATATATGGTACTGTAAGTTAGACGTTCCATGTATTCATCACAGACGTACCAAACGCTACATCTTGTAATACTGTACTTAGCTTTAAAAAAACGCATATTGGTTTCGCAGGAATCATACTTCTTGGGCGACAAAAAAATGTAAAGTAAGTCATGATCTTTTTAGAGGTGCTAAATTATTTGAACGAATATTTAAACTTCAAGTTACCATACACTGATTACGCGTGATAGTATAAAGAAAAAAGAACTAAAGTATATAAATAAAGTTTTCAGTGTAAACAACCAACCATAAAACACCTTTCATAGGACTGAATACTACTACTACTTCAAAATCACAGTTTCCAACAGCCTTCATTTCAAATGGATTTAAGAAGTTGTTTAGGAGGACCTATACGATAGTGTTCGATGAAAATTCAAATGCACTGCAGAGCACTCTTGTTCATGTACAGGACGGAATTCTACAGGATTCATAATCCAACTTTGTCCATCACTTAATATGCTCAGACTGTGGTACATTATTAGCAAGATAGATTCCTCTTGAGATCAAATCTAAAAAAAGTTGAACCTTAGAAAGTTTTCAACTAACCCGATTGACTTAAAAACTCAGAAACAACTTCAGCTACAACGTTTCATATCATAATATTACGTCACAAAGCTAACTTTGAAAATTTCTCATTTTTTTCAGAAAGCATCAAAGCTGCATCTTCCAATGACGACGGTGTCTGCTCAGGAAATGGAATCAAATGCATCTAAATAGGAGTGAGGAAATGAAAAATAACTTAAGTTCATTGCGACACACTGTTAACAACTAGCGTAAACAATACATGCATGATGGTAACTTTATTCACCTATACACGTGGAAACTTCATTTCGTAATTCACACATCACACCCAACACATGGGATAGGTAAATTGTCGTCATTTTAACTACTTGACAGAGTAGTACTGTCCCTACTCAAATTTAATCGTGTTATTACAAGTAAGCTTTGATATTCTGAAGTCAACTGTATTATTAGCTATATAAGTCGCTAAGCACTAAAAAGGGAGACACCAATAACAACAATCGGGTTTGAACTTTTATATATGGGATCTAAATCAGGTACTTCTTGCTTTCCTGCCAAATTCTGATATGCCAACATCAAAGGAAACATTAGTTCAAAGTCTCTTAACTTGATGTGTACATTACAAACTTGATCGACAAGATTAACTTAGTAATAAAAAATGAACAAAATAATCAGGTTATTTTCCACTGAACAAAAAATATTTTCTTGAAACAAACAAGAGTTATATCTAATGAAAATCATCAACGTTTCAGTAAGATTTTTTGGCAAAAATGCACTGAACATGTAATTTGTGGGAAACCTGAAATTTAAAATGTACTGACCACTGAGGCTGTAACAAGAAACTTGTCAATGAAGTAGATTTTTTTTCTAGACATATGAAGAATGCTTAGCTGGTAAAAGTAATCGAATTTGAAGAAGTTTCAGATGAAAATATAAAATGAAATTACTGTGATAGAAATAATCTTAAAAAGTGATAAAGTTTGGTTTTCAATAAATTGTGAGATGATGAAGAATATTTGTAGCTGAGGAGGGAGATTATGATGGTGTTATGTTCTCTGAACTGCATAGTTGAATCATGAAGACTACATTGTCATTCTAGACAACATCATCAGGACAAACCTCAGAAAGAAGTGAGCTATGTGGTTCTCTCCACAAATGGTGTAGTAGCTTGTTCTGATGACCTCGTGCATGATTGGTTGTCTCCACTACAATCCTGCTACTGTCTGCATGCATATTTTGACTGGTTGCTCCGTCGATGTGAACTTTGAACTTCTTTTTATTTCTTGTATTTCTTATTATGTAACAGATTGTATTGATGTCGATGTGTCTGTTGATTACTTACTGATATGAATGTCAAGCTTCTAAAGATTCTGTGGTATCCAGACTCATGGAAATGAGCAGATGAAGTATAGAGAAAACCAACCCATACATATCAAATCCTCAATCACAGTACAACTATCTAACAGCACACAAAATCAGTTGTATAAAATCATTTTTCAAAGGGACAAATACACGCTGTAGTACATTGACCTTGTGTAGAAAAAAAGGTCTGTTTAATGACTTTTTGCTAGAAGAACGACTATTTACGCAAATCTATCAAAAGATGTTTGCATAATTCACCGTCAACCAAAAACTCATACTCGTAAACCAACAAATCGATCATTTTACCTTACATGAAAACGTATCCGAGATCATGACTAGATTACTGAATGCGTTTGAAATCGCAGTAGCTAACAAGCCCACAAGGTCTCTTCACTCTCTATTATCGAAACTAGAAGATGAAACAGAAAAGGAAGGCAAACTGAATATTATCTATAAAATAAACTAGAGAAACTGAAAAAAAACACTACATTAGACAGAGTAGGTACGCTCTTCGTATCCCTCTATGTGAACATCAGCTAGCATTGAAGCTTCACGATATATATTTACTCATATCAATACATATGGACAATTGTGGACATGGTGTTGACTGGGAAAATGTGGAAATCCTAGTTACAGGAAATGCAAAGGATACTAGAGAATTTCTAGTAGCCTGACATTCCGGTCAGTAAGTAATCAACAGACACATCGACATCAATACAATCTGTTACATAATAAGAAATACAAGAAATAAAAAGAAGTTCAAAGTTCACATCGACGGAGCAACCAGTCAAAATATGCATGCAGACAGTAGCAGGATTGTAGTGGAGACAACCAATCATGCACGAGGTCATCAGAACAAGCTACTACACCATTTGTGGAGAGAACCACATAGCTCACTTCTTTCTGAGGTTTGTCCTGATGATGTTGTCTAGAATGACAATGTAGTCTTCATGATTCAACTATGCAGTTCAGAGAACATAACACCATCATAATCATTAAACTGTTGATGAAGCAGGATAGTATACTGGGATATTGCATATTTAAGCGTGTCAATTTACTACAAAAGCATGATCCTGGTGATCAGCAGTTGTTCGAAGGCACAACCTTGAAAAGAGGTTACCTAAATGATTTTAAGGAAATTCCTGGAGAAATGAAAGATGTAATAAGCTATAGTTTTAACTGCGTTTCTCATTTCATTCTTAGCAGCTGAGTAGAATCCAATGAAATTAAACCAAAAATTAAAAAAAAGGTTTACACAAATATAAGTGTAAAACTTGGGCACTGCAGTCGAGTGTAATTCCATTTAAGTCTATTTATTAGAAATATCATACAGTGAAACAGTGGCATTCACTGGATAACGTTTCACACACAATTTATTGTCCATATTCATATCAGCTAACTATCCACTACTTCCAGACAGTCTTCATATATTCCTAATTTTCTCTCCTTCTCTGTGATGACAAAGGTAGCAGCATTTTCCATATATCTGAGACAGATTCAGAATCATTTCGATTACTGCATGTGTTTGGTGTTGGTTCGATAAACAAAGATTCAGTCGGTTATCAATCACTCCCTCCACCCAAGCAAGTTAGTTTTCAACACTGTCTCCCTATCCCACCCTACTGTGTGATTCTATGTCATTGCATGCAGAACTATAGCCGAGCTTTTCTCGAAATTTCTTATCTTATTAGGATCTACTAATCTTGATTTAAGTAAGTTTTGTGCTCTGTTATTATAATCGACCCTGGTTGACTGCTTTCACCTATGTACTTGACCTCGCAATCATTGCAGTAGATTTGTCTGGTAAACCAGATTATTTTGGTTAATTGCATCGATGGGATCTTTTAACCTACAAAGCTTGTTTCTAAGTGAGTTTGTTGATTTGAATGCCATTTTAATCCCAGCCAGCCTTATTGAGAATTCTTCGTAATGCTTGTGAGGTGTTTTCGTTGTATGACAACACAGTAGAGGCTTTGAATTCTCGGAAAATCTGAGACAATAAATTAGACACATCAAGAATACCCTACATCTCAATAACTACCCACCAAAATTTATAAATAAATTCATAAGAAATCGAAAGGAAAAAATTGACAGTGGTAGTAGTAGTAATGCAGGTGTTATTAATAATAATCCCACTACTAATGCTAATAATGGTGACAGGGTCAGGAGAGAATTCAAAGCCTCTACTGTGTTACCATACAAGGAAAGCATCTCACAAGCAATACGAAGAATTCTCAATAAGGCTGGCTGGGATTAAAATGGCATTCAAATCAACAAACTCACTTAGAAACAAGCTTTGTAGATTGAAAGATCCCCTGCAGTGATTCCGAGTTCAAGTACATAGGTGAAAGCAGTCAACCAGGGTCGATTGTAATAACAGAGCACAAAAACTTACTTAAATCAAGATTAGTAGATCCTAATAAGATAAGAAATTTCGAGAAAAGCTCGGCTATAGTTCTGCATGCAATGACATAGAATCACACAGTAGGGTGGGATAGGGAGACAGTGTTGAAAACTAACTTGCTTGGGTGGAGGGAGTGATTGATAACCGACTGAATCTTTGTTTATCGAACCAACACCAAACACATGCAGTAATCGAAATGATTCTGAATCTGTCTCAGATATATGGAAAATGCTGCTACCTTTGTCATCACAGAGAAGGAGAGAAAATTAGGAATATATGAAGACTGTCTGGAAGTAGTGGATAGTTAGCTGATATGAATATGGACAATAAATTGTGTGTGAAACGTTATCCAGTGAATGCCACTGTTTCACTGTATGATATTTCTAATAAATAGACTTAAATGGAATTACACTCGACTGCAGTGCCCAAGTTTTACACTTATATTTGTGTAAACCTTTTTTTTAATTTTTGGTTTAATTTCATTGGATTCTACTCAGCTGCTAAGAATGAAATGAGAAACGCAGTTAAAACTATAGCTTATTACATCTTTCATTTCTCCAGGAATTTCCTTAAAATCATTTAGGTAACCTCTTTTCAAGGTTGTGCCTTCGAACAACTGCTGATCACCAGGATCATGCTTTTGTAGTAAATTGACACGCTTAAATATGCAATATCCCAGTATACTATCCTGCTTCATCAACAGTTTAATGATTATGATGGTGTTATGTTCTCTGAACTGCATAGTTGAATCATGAAGACTACATTGTCATTCTAGACAACATCATCAGGACAAACCTCAGAAAGAAGTGAGCTATGTGGTTCTCTCCACAAATGGTGTAGTAGCTTGTTCTGATGACCTCGTGCATGATTGGTTGTCTCCACTACAATCCTGCTACTGTCTGCATGCATATTTTGACTGGTTGCTCCGTCGATGTGAACTTTGAACTTCTTTTTATTTCTTGTATTTCTTATTATGTAACAGATTGTATTGATGTCGATGTGTCTGTTGATTACTTACTGACCGGAATGTCAGGCTACTAGAAATTCTCTAGTATCCTTTGCATTTCCTGTAACTAGGATTTCCACATTTTCCCAGTCAACACCATGTCCACAATTGTCCATATGTATTGATATGAGTAAATATATATCGTGAAGCTTCAATGCTAGCTGATGTTCACATAGAGGGATACGAAGAGCGTACCTACTCTGTCTAATGTAGTGTTTTTTTTCAGTTTCTCTAGTTTATTTTATAGATAATATTCAGTTTGCCTTCCTTTTCTGTTTCATCTTCTAGTTTCGATAATAGAGAGTGAAGAGACCTTGTGGGCTTGTTAGCTACTGCGATTTCAAACGCATTCAGTAATCTAGTCATGATCTCGGATACGTTTTCATGTAAGGTAAAATGATCGATTTGTTGGTTTACGAGTATGAGTTTTTGGTTGACGGTGAATTATGCAAACATCTTTTGATAGATTTGCGTAAATAGTCGTTCTTCTAGCAAAAAGTCATTAAACAGACTTTTTTTCTACACAAGGTCAATGTACTACAGCGTGTATTTGTCCCTTTGAAAAATGATTTTATACAACTGATTTTGTGTGCTGTTAGATAGTTGTACTGTGATTGAGGATTTGATATGTATGGGTTGGTTTTCTCTATACTTCATCTGCTCATTTCCATGAGTCTGGATACCACAGAATCTTTAGAAGCTTGACATTCATATCAGTAAGTAATCAACAGACACATCGACATCAATACAATCTGTTACATAATAAGAAATACAAGAAATAAAAAGAAGTTCAAAGTTCACATCGACGGAGCAACCAGTCAAAATATGCATGCAGACAGTAGCAGGATTGTAGTGGAGACAACCAATCATGCACGAGGTCATCAGAACAAGCTACTACACCATTTGTGGAGAGAACCACATAGCTCACTTCTTTCTGAGGTTTGTCCTGATGATGTTGTCTAGAATGACAATGTAGTCTTCATGATTCAACTATGCAGTTCAGAGAACATAACACCATCATAATCTCCCTCCTCAGCTACAAATATTCTTCATCATCTCACAATTTATTGAAAACCAAACTTTATCACTTTTTAAGATTATTTCTATCACAGTAATTTCATTTTATATTTTCATCTGAAACTTCTTCAAATTCGATTACTTTTACCAGCTAAGCATTCTTCATATGTCTAGAAAAAAAATCTACTTCATTGACAAGTTTCTTGTTACAGCCTCAGTGGTCAGTACATTTTAAATTTCAGGTTTCCCACAAATTACATGTTCAGTGCATTTTTGCCAAAAAATCTTACTGAAACGTTGATGATTTTCATTAGATATAACTCTTGTTTGTTTCAAGAAAATATTTTTTGTTCAGTGGAAAATAACCTGATTATTTTGTTCATTTTTTATTACTAAGTTAATCTTGTCGATCAAGTTTGTAATGTACACATCAAGTTAAGAGACTTTGAACTAATGTTTCCTTTGATGTTGGCATATCAGAATTTGGCAGGAAAGCAAGAAGTACCTGATTTAGATCCCATATATAAAAGTTCAAACCCGATTGTTGTTATTGGTGTCTCCCTTTTTAGTGCTTAGCGACTTATATAGCTAATAATACAGTTGACTTCAGAATATCAAAGCTTACTTGTAATAACACGATTAAATTTGAGTAGGGACAGTACTACTCTGTCAAGTAGTTAAAATGACGACAATTTACCTATCCCATGTGTTGGGTGTGATGTGTGAATTACGAAATGAAGTTTCCACGTGTATAGGTGAATAAAGTTACCATCATGCATGTATTGTTTACGCTAGTTGTTAACAGTGTGTCGCAATGAACTTAAGTTATTTTTCATTTCCTCACTCCTATTTAGATGCATTTGATTCCATTTCCTGAGCAGACACCGTCGTCATTGGAAGATGCAGCTTTGATGCTTTCTGAAAAAAATGAGAAATTTTCAAAGTTAGCTTTGTGACGTAATATTATGATATGAAACGTTGTAGCTGAAGTTGTTTCTGAGTTTTTAAGTCAATCGGGTTAGTTGAAAACTTTCTAAGGTTCAACTTTTTTTAGATTTGATCTCAAGAGGAATCTATCTTGCTAATAATGTACCACAGTCTGAGCATATTAAGTGATGGACAAAGTTGGATTATGAATCCTGTAGAATTCCGTCCTGTACATGAACAAGAGTGCTCTGCAGTGCATTTGAATTTTCATCGAACACTATCGTATAGGTCCTCCTAAACAACTTCTTAAATCCATTTGAAATGAAGGCTGTTGGAAACTGTGATTTTGAAGTAGTAGTAGTATTCAGTCCTATGAAAGGTGTTTTATGGTTGGTTGTTTACACTGAAAACTTTATTTATATACTTTAGTTCTTTTTTCTTTATACTATCACGCGTAATCAGTGTATGGTAACTTGAAGTTTAAATATTCGTTCAAATAATTTAGCACCTCTAAAAAGATCATGACTTACTTTACATTTTTTTGTCGCCCAAGAAGTATGATTCCTGCGAAACCAATATGCGTTTTTTTAAAGCTAAGTACAGTATTACAAGATGTAGCGTTTGGTACGTCTGTGATGAATACATGGAACGTCTAACTTACAGTACCATATATCTATTATCAACTTCTGATAGCTAGATTTTTGTTTAAAGCAGGCGTAAGAACACACATTATTCACATTTACTCACAAATAAGTTCATCAATAAGGGTGATATACATGAAGTCTTAGCTACCCACACTGGTCTGCTTAAATACTGATCATTCATTCGTCATTCTTATTTCGTTTAAATAAATAACGAAATTTATAATTTTGTTTTATGATACATTTATTTCAGCAAGCTGATAGTTGTTTCTAACTACCAGCTTAGCTTCTTACAACTTTGTCTACAACGTTCAAACAATAATAAGCATTAAGACAAACTAATAAGATGTGACAGAAACAAATTTTGATTTATGACTGAAAATGGAAAAAGAACCAAGTCATTACCAGCTTCATCTTAGATCTAATTATCATACAATCTTGGTATACTAGTTAAATCGGCTTTTATCAGTCTATAAAACATGAAAATATTAACGAATATTATTTCTTATTCCCTTTACAAAAATACAGATTACTGATATATTTCAGTTGGATAATTAACGTTTGTCAATCCTTATTGATGACTCGAGTAGATTTGTAATCAAAAATACTTGCAACGTTCAAAACTAGTTTATCTTTGTTAGTTTTAAAACGATTTCTATATAATCATCTTTTAACAGACAGACAAACAAGATAAAGTAGAACCTTGTGTAAAAATGCTTCAGTTCAAGTTACCATACTTCAAAGTAGTATACCATGAACAGGTGGATAAAAAGAGATTGATATCAAAGTAGATAAAGTTGAGTGAGATGATGAACAATTTGAAGATAAATGTTAGCGCAAATATTCAAGCTTTAGATATCAAGAAGTGAATACATCTGCATCACTGTGACCAATTTTCAGTCCTGTTATGAAGAGTCGTCAACCGTTGACTACAGTCCTTTTCAAGGATCCCAATGAGGCAGTCTACACGACCCCAAAAGACTCAGACCAATAGTCAAAGACCTTGTCTACTGGTGCCATGTTTTACTTTTAGCAACCTGAACCCTTTTCCAGCTTAATCCAACTTTCGCTAACATGGCACGTTGAGGTCAGTGGTGGTTAGGTATGCGCTGTACATGTCCTAACCACGTCATTCGATAAAGACTCAACACCTCATCAACTGACTTGCCTATCTTGTCTAGTATCCTTCGCCTGACCTCAACATTTCTCACATGGTGATTATATCAAGCACAAGTAATGCTACAAAGAAACCTATGATCAAAACTCTGTGACCACATCATGTCTCTGACTTTCAACGGCCATGTCTTACGGTGGTATAACAGGACAGAATGGACTGCAGTGTAGTGTACTCTATCTTTTAAAGTTAAAAGTTAACGCTGTTTTTTGATATTTTGTTAACGCTTGCTAAGTAAAGAATTAAGAGATGTAGTGGTGTGGTGGTTAGAATTTAGGCTTATATAAGTCTTAAATAACTGGTCATTTAATAGACATTTAATGACTTCTAGTAATCTTAGATCCATATCGTTAATGCTCAAATAACCTTGAAATCATCAACCAAAAAACTTCGTATCATTTGTATCAAATGATAACAATGTGCATACAAGTAAGTGTTTATTTCATAAACGGATAAGTTATTGCCTGGCAGTCATCCTACCTTATAATATCATTTCAGTAGGGACTATGGTGTTGATCATTAGTTTTCCTTGGAAAAGTTGATTGTCTATACCTTTAGTTAGTTGTTAATCATTCATCTCACTCCATGGTTGTTTTCTGGAAATAAATGAGAGATTTTAAGTATCTTCTGGAATAGGCCGGTTTAGCAGTGATTTCTTCATATCACACTAATAACTAGTGGGGTTTCAATAAAACTCTCAAAATTTTCTATTAGTCTACTACCTATTTCAAAGCAGTTGATGGAAACTGTTGTAACTTACTTGGCTATGGCTGGTACAGGAACCCAAGATGGACGTTTCACCCCACTAAGGACTCATTAGCTGCACTTCTGTGAGTGTTGTTGTTCACAAAGAGATTCGTACCTCGTACGCACCGCTTCTAACGCCAAGTCCTTATACACTAGGCCACTGAGGAATAGTAGTCGTATAAGAGTCTATATGCTAACAGAGGCAAGTCAATTCAATCCAGTATTATAACGGAGAATTATAAATATATCAGCAAATAGTAATTATTAATGAAAGGTTCTGTTCACATATCTTGGGTTTCATTTAACGTGAAGTAACACATACTTTCATTCTGCAGATTAAACTGTATAGATTTCCATGGAGTTACTCCTGAGCGAATTCAAGTGGATCATCTAAGTAACGGCTACATCTCAAGATATGAATAACTTTGCTCTCTTAATTTCTTTTCCGTCTTTGACAGAGTATTAATCATCACTCTGGGTACCGTTTTTAGTACCGCTTCACGATGACATAATCTTCATATGTGTGCAATGAGATTATATAGTGTTTAATAGATACCAGACAGGTGGTCTATGACACTCTTTCTCCCAAACTGGTTCATGTTATAGGTGTGAACTATCTGAGCAACACAATGAGAATACATCAACCATTTTACTGTTAACCTATCCAGAAGAAACGATATCACTAGATGCTTAGAAATATGTATTAAATATAATTTGTTGCACTTTGGCACCGAAGATAGTGTATAAAGAAGAACAAGCAGAGTACAGTCAAAAATAAAAATCGATGAGGAAACATGTGGAATCAGCAGTATGCACCCACGACCTGACTAGAGGTCGAACTCACGACCTTCAGGTTACACGGCGAACGCTTTAGCCGTTCGGCCACTGGGTCGGCTCCTAATGGTTCACAATTTCCAACTTCTGTCAATTCACGATATAGCGTGACTATCACCCAAGGTCTTCAGTTAGCATCTATTTCACTTCCGACTGATTGACCCCACAGGAGTTCCCATACTAGGACGAAACAGCTGTCCAGTGCTCCTAGATTTTCAGTGGTTCCCCAACTGATGTCAAACCACGATGAATACTACTTCTGAATAATTTTTAAATCATTTTTTGATCGTTTAAAGAAAGTGTACAGAAAATTCTGTGATAAAAATCTAACAAATATATATTACTAAACGTTACATTCAGTATGATTTGTTCTTTTGTATACTTGTTCTAAAATGTAAACATAATCTAGCTTCGATTTCGAGGTTTGCGGGGATTTATTGATTTCAAATTAGTATTTATCATGTTGTGACAAGTTAGAGAAACATTAGAAACGTTAGAAAACTCAAAATTGAATTATAATAGTGTAGATATGTGACTAGCTTCGAGAGTTGATGCTCAAAATTCCAGTGAGAAGTCGTGTCCAGTAAGGCCAACCAAGTCGAACATGAGGACAGTTACTCAAAGATGACATTGGATGGAGGTCGAGCTACATAGTGAACTGATAGAAGTAGACAATAGGGACCAGTGGACTCCAATCTAGGGGCTCAATGACAAATTGTTGACCATGGAACCTGAAAGTTCTCTGTTTGACCCTTTGTGGGGTCAAGGGTCCCCACTAATGTCACTGATGACGATCCCTGGTAAATATCAACCAGATATTCTAGTTTGTCATTAATTGCTCAATTCTTAGATGTCTCAAAAAGCTGCCAGTTCTCCTTTCTTCAAATGAGTAAACTGTGATTTATGAGCTACTTATTTTAACATTTAAACTTGTTTATTACTATATCAGGAGTTCGTCGGACGAAGTTATCTACTGGATTTCGAACAAAAGTAATTCCTTAATGACAAATATAAATACTTTAATTTAATAATTCCCATTGTAACATTAAGAACAAGATATTCAGCGAAGAGACTCTTTTCAACGATAAAAATATGCGGGAAAGAAACACTAAACCAGTCATCCATTCGGTCTCAAAGAAAACATTGTTTATGAGCCTAGAGTTTAAAGGAGACCTAGCATCGGATGTACTGAAGAATCGTCTTACCAGATCAATCAATAGGACTTTCTTCGCAGCAAGACTTCAGTTGACTTTTACCAGCCGCAACCTATTCTCCACCTGCCTCAAAGACAAGCTTCCTCGTTTGGCCGCCTCTATGTGCATCTACCAGTTCACCTGCTCTTGTGGAGCAAGGTACATCGGCCGTAGCCAGAGAATGCTTTCTACACGTATACGAGAACATGTTCCTGCTTGGTTTTATAAAGGTGAAAGAAAGTCTGTTAGAAGTTCGATTCTAGAACATTTGATTGACTTCCATCACACAACAAATCCAGATGATGACTTTGAAATTATTTATCAAATTCGCCCAAACTTCCCACCTTCTCTTCGTTTTCAACTCCTTAAAACAGCGGAGGCTTTAGCTATTCGTGAACTAAGACCTGATCTGTGTGTACAAAAGAAGTATGTGCAGTCACTATCTTTATCATGGCCATAACATTTTCCCACCCCATTAGCTCCCCCTCCCACTTTGTTAATTTAACCTTTGTATCCTTCCTTTATCACTATTATTGTTATTATAATCGCCTTCACTTCAACTAGTTTCCGGTGTTGTTTCACTCAATTGTCTTAATCCTTTTAGAAAACACTGACTTCATCTTGTCCAATTTGTCTAATGCCATTACCATTTTCAACAATTTTTTCACCCCCTTCTAAGTTATATACCCTCTATATACCATTCCATATATTACATAATCTATTTGTTATCATTCGCACTTCAATTTTTATTATAATCATAAATGCCTATGTCATCACCCGCTCTATTATTATTATCATCACCATATAGTGTTTAGTTTTCCTCACAGGATATAATTTTTTCCAAATATGATATATATACGATTGTACAGCTTGAAAATAAATTCGTTGAAAAGTCTCTTCGCTGAATATCTTGTTCTTAAATATAAATATCATAGTCAGTTTGTTCATCCACTTGAATGTTTTCCAATGTTGAAATTAAAAGATATTTCATCTTTCATAATAAAATAGTCTGTTAACATTAATATTATCCTATCTTATTGTCTCTATAGATACACGATAATTAATTTGTCATTAGTGGTTTCCGGTAATCTTCTTCTAGGACAGGTTCTGTAGATAAAGTCTAAAGATTACTAAATAACTACTTGATCTCAGTTTATGACTTTTTAACTAAAGGTGAGCGAAAAGCTGATTCCAGTGGTAAACACTTAATGAAATCAGGTTTTTTAAATCCTCATGATTCGGATAATCTGTAAAGACTAGTTGAGCTACTAGAAAGATCTACTTTTTCATCAACGATCTATAGATAAGCACTAGCTTTGCATGATCAAAAGCCTAAAATTTGTATTAAAAAATGTTTTTCGATGCTTTGTCGCTTACCTTGGCTGTATAAATATTTTTTTCATTTTTAATCCTACTCCAATTTGATTATTATCGTAATGCATTCACAATTTTTTTTGACAGATCTTGACCCATATTCCATCTTTGTAGATTAGTTCTTCCCTTTTCAGTAGCTCATTTTCCATTCTGTTCATTTGAATCAGCCCCTAGCCACCAACTTTGCGCATATCATAGCAAGTATTTAACGAACCTCGCCTAGTTAACTAGTTCACTACTTACTAGCCGGTCCTAAGCAAGGATAAAGAGGGAAGGAAGAAGAAAGAAGACAAGGAATGGATCTCAATGGATACCTGGAAGCTGATAGAGGAGGTGGAGGATGGTGATGGTGAAGCAGAAGATAAACCAGTGCAAGGATGCTCAACAACAAGAGGAACTGAGTACAATGTATAAAACACTGGACAATAAAGTGAAGAATAGTGCACAGAAAGACAAGAGACACTTCTACGACACACTGGCAAGTGAAGCAGAACAGACAGATTGCAGGTAGGAGACACAGAGACCTGACACTGTATCAAATAAGCAGGTTACTATCTGGGAGGGAACAAATCAACACAGATGAAACCAATAAAAGATGATGAAGGAAATATAATTACGAAAGAAGAGAAACAAAGGAAACAATGGGCCGACCACTTCAAGAAGCTCTTGAATCGACCTCCACCTGCACTTCGTCCAGAAATACCACCTGCGGCCCAGCCACAGAACTACAAGTGATCACAAACCCTCAGACGAAATTCGAAGTCCTGAACGCCATAAAGCTACTTAAGTGCGGGAAAGCAGCAGGACCGGATGGGATCTCGCCAGAAGCACTGAGAGCAGACGCAGAGACAACAGTGGACATGCTCACACTACTATTGCAGAAGGTTTGGAAGGAAGGGAAGGTACCTGTCTATTGATTGGAAGAAGGACTACCTTGTCAAACTGCCGAAGAAGGGAGACCTCAGTGTTTGCAAGAACTGGCACGGAATCATGCGCCACTCCTGTCCACCCGGAGCAAGCAAAATATTAAGCTGCATCATCCTGCAGAGACTAAAGGATGCACTGGATTCAACTGGATTACGATCGGAAAAGGCTGCCTGGATTCAGGCAGTACAAATCATGTGCGGACCAAATTCTAATGCTTCGCATCATCATAAGACAGAGTATTGAAAGGCAGTTAACTCAACTCTACCTCAACTTGATCTACTTTGAAAAGGCCTTTGACAGCGTCGACCGACAAACATTTTGGCAGAATAAGCAACAAGCAACTTACTCCAGCTGGCAACGAACCAACCAAGAACCTATCACTCAACAAATATGCACTGGAAGGAAGTGAAGATGGATTAGGCATACACTGAGAAGGCCGACTGGGGGCATCACGCGTCAGGCCAGACCGTCGGGTGGAACGCAGATGAGAAACGGCGAGTTGGGTGCCTGTGCCAAGGGTGATATGGAGGAGATCGTGCGAGGAAGAAATGAGAGCTTCTGAGCTGTCGTGGAGCCAGTTTCAAAAGGTTGTAGAGAATAGAGTGGAATGTGGACGTGCTACTGACGCCCTATGTTCCCCTTGGAACCCCAGGGACAAATAATAAATAATAATGAGTATTTGACGTTTAGAAACTAGGTTTGCCTCAATTTCCAACTTCAGTCGACTTGTCTTGTTGTGTAACTTCTATTTCACTTTCTAAGTACGTATCTGCTTTCATTTCCAAAATGGTAGACATCATTGATTACGGCTTCTAAGGAGAATTTTAGAGATCCTATCATAAGACAAATCGCTAATGTAATCGGTAGATTATTAGCGACTGATTTCAGAATAGTTCTCATCACCAGGTAACATTGTCCAAGAAGATATTAACAAAGGAGTGTGTTGAGCAGTTGTTTCGCATCAGTTTTCAGCTTCTTTCCAGTGTACACTCCTTATCTGTTACGATAATACTTAATTCAAAACCTATGCTCAACACAAGCATCATACAAATGGATCAAAAAACTCCTAAAATAAACCTTCTCATATACTAAACTTCATAATAATTAGTAATACATTATTCAGTAGATGTTTAAGCACACAATATTCTGAGGGAGTTGTGGAGATTCAGAAATATTTCAAATCGTTATTCATCGAAGACTGATATCAGTTGGTGGGGTCGTGGGTGCGCACTGCTGAGGAGTCCTGTACTAGGACGAAACAGCTGTCCAGTGCTCCCAGGTTTCCTTTGTTCCTCCAACTGATGTCAGTCCACGATGAATAAAAACTTGAAATATTTCCAAATCTCCACAACTCCCTCAAAATTTAATTGAAATGGTGCTCATTGGTGACTAGCTTCGAGAAGTATTCCCGAAGTTCCAATGAGAAGTCGTGACCGGTGGAGTCAAAGCCTGATGGCCGTGAGGACAAATACTCAACGATGACATTGGGTGGCGGTTCGCCCTATATCGTGAGCTAACAGAAGTTGGAAATATGGAGCATTGGATTCTGACTCAGTGGCTCAATGGTAACGCGCTGGCCACGGGACCTGAAGGTCGCGGGTTCGATCCCTGCTGGTGGGGTCGTGGGTGCGCACTGCTGAGGAGTCCCGTACTAGGACGAAACAGCTGTCCAGTGCTCTCAGGTTTCCTTAGTTCCTCCAACTGATGTCAGTCTTGGATGAATAACAACTTGAAACAATATTCTATTTCTAAACAATACGGTCAGCTCAACTGTTTTAAAAAGTATTTCCTTAATTCTAATTTACGTTTTCATTCCCAAGTATTATTTCTCAAGTTGTGTAATGAACGACAAAAGATGCAAATAAATTTCTGATACTTCAAGTATCTAATATAATTAATCATAAATAGATTAGTGAAACTGTATGAAGTTTGTTCACAGAAAAGTATTTTAAGCGAAAATTTAATGTAGAACTACACTCTTATATGTGTCTTTGTGTGCGTTTGTAAATGTTAGAGGAGGAAAAATTTCACCATATTGTTAAAGAAAATTGAAAAGTATATTAAATAGTTCAAATAGAAGAAAAATAGGAAAAATGAGTGAAATTATAACCAACAAAAATGTCAGTAAATGGGTAAGAACCGGATATGGAAGTTTTTTTTCTTCCATACTGCATTCAACATCAGAAAAAAGATAAATTTTGTCTGCTTCTGTGGGTAATCACCAAAATGTAGCATAACTATCAATCATTTCAGCGCGCAGTAATTAAATAACCTAATTTTAGGGTGATGATGGATTGGTATTCCACAAGTTTTTGAGGTTTATTCTTGGACCTTTCATCACTAGGCTAGATGACTTCATCAGCATTCACTTCACATAGAAGTGAGGTATTTTCAAACTGCGTGATTATTTATAGAGGATATTTGCTGACCTTGGGTTTCATTGGTTTGTGGGTAGACGTAACCCATCCTTCATTCTTATCTGAGGTTGACCTTGGTAATTGTCATTGTTTGAACTAATTTGTTGAGTCAACGTCTAATTACTGATTTGCATGTTCGATATTATTGTTTATTGTAGATATAATGACAATAAAATAAGCAAACAGTAAGTTCAATTTCTGGTTGGAAGATTTGTCGAGTCCCTCTTTTGTTTTGTTAGAAAATCATATCCTTAAATTGTTCATAAGCTAACGTAAGAGCACTGCTAGATAAAGATAGGGTTTCTCCATTCTTATACATAAAAATGTGCTGTCCTCAAATCTACTCATAGCATCGGACATTTGCCTTTACATCACTGTTTCTGTGAAAAAATCATCCACCACTCGATAGCACTTGAGCATGATTTCCATGAAAGGGATTACGAATGTGTGGGTGTGTTGGTTCATTTGGAGAGAATGATTGGATAACTTCACCTTTAGAAATATAAGGATATATATGCAGCCAAATATGAACATCCTTATCTTCATCAATAATATATTGTTACATCTTAAAAATTCATAACGACTGAATCAGTATTTGTAGATTCTTTTCATCTTTTCTACAATGAAGTAGATTCTTTTAAACTGTAAGAGTGTGAATCGACTCTTCATTCAGTATGCTCTGTTCATTTGCAAAGGTGTATATGAAATTCATTTCAAGAATCTATATCATAAATCAATTATTGATGAAAAATTCCAAGGAAACCAGTTGGAATAAAAAACCATTTCATTTCAGCTTTCTCATTTGTTAAACGGTTAACATTTCATGACTTATTTCACTTAGTTAGCACATGAACACTGAATTACCAAGGTAAAATTTAGTATATAGCAGTTTCATTTTCAACTGAGGTGTCCATTATAGCAAACATCATCTAAAACTAGGATATAATACTTCTTCAGTATTTCCTGGCCGCAGAAAGTTCTTGCATTACTATTCATTTCTAATGAAACTGTTAGCTTATGTGTATTCTGAAGGCGAGTAGTTGTGGAATATAGCATACATCTTTCATTTTAAGCAGAACTTCTTAGGTTTTAGTACGAACACCAAAGACATTGACAAATTGGCATTATCTAGCTGAGAAGTTCTACTTAGGACGAATGATTTATGTTATATTCTGCAGTCAGTCATCTTCAGTTTACATCAGTAATGAATATTAATGCAAGAACGTTTCACAGATATGAAACACTGGAGAGGTATTTTATCCTAGTTTCAGATGATGGCTTTATTGATAAATGAAGATGAAAATCCAGCTAACCTACTGCTCCAACAGCATCGTTCTCAGTTTCTTGTTCTTATTGGTTAGCTAAAATCGACCCTTCTGATAAGGCGGAGGTCCATAAGGAACTCAAAGTTCTAAGGCACTGTAAAGTATCCAGTTCTGATAGCCCAGTTTGGTTTATTTTGGAAGGTGGTTACACTATAAGCCTTTTGAAACGCATGATAAACTGATCTGTGAGGAGCAGTCCGTTTTTTTTGAGGTCAAGAATATATTGATCATGTCTTCACACTCTGTCAAAAATCTCTTGAACTTCACCATCGATAACAGTTGTGAAATATCTCTGAAGAAGGTGGATGGTGTGGACATGTTACCACGTGAAAGGCTCTTCGACCTTAAGAATGCGGACGATATAGATATACAGTCTTCTCAGATAGTACTCAGTCAGTTAGCGAATAGTGCCCGTAATCATGGGATGTGCAAAATACCTCTACAAGATTTGCAGAAACTCCTACTTTAACTTACCCCTCGTGGCGAATCTCTGAAATCTGTAAACAGTTTGAATAGCTGTGTGTTGGTGGAAGCACAACTTACGGAATTTCCAATCGCGTATGAAACTCAGAGTGGAAAACACTGAGCCGGGTCATCTACGTAATCATTACAATGTTACTGCTGCTTTAAAAGGTCCGATATCCAACGCGTTGGTGAGAGTAGTTTTCCTCTACTCCTGCCAAACCTGACCTCTTCAAATTTAAGATATCTCACAACTCTACGTTTTCGATCGCTACTATCTCCATAGGATTACTCGGATCCGGTGTGAACACTACATGATTCTTTCTGAAGTGAGGGAATGGATGCTTGTGTGATTAAGATCTCCATTTACTGAGTGTTGTAATGTTGAAGCACAGGGATCAGTGCTTTGGATATGCATTGCAAATGTCATCCCAGCGACTGCCATACCGTGCATCGTTCGCTTGCCACGGGACTGGTTGGAAGAAGCGGAGGGGTGACTAGTGTATTACATGGCGCTGTGGAATTCATATGAAGAGGTGTAAGTGGAAATCAGCATTCTAAGTCATCAGCCATTAAGGTAAAAGTTTTGTGGTTCAATTTTCTTTATTTTTCGCTCTATGATCAGGAAAACCTTACTAAACAAATCTGTCTTACAGCTGACCAATCAAAATGAGCTACTTCACTTTGGACCTAATGATTTTATATGCTCATGAAAACTGCATGTAAATTATGTATTTACTTGGAATGAAGCGTCTTTATTATAGTCACAGGCCGGTCTCTGTCTTCTGATATTTTCGTAGCTCAGTAAAGTATGACACACTGAAGGTGGACAGTCGCTATTCGTATCGTCTTAATATCGCTCACGTAGTTTCTATTATTTCAACCGGTCACCTTAGGAATGAGGGGTAGTTATGTTAGATTTACCTCTGTTAATCCCTCACTAATCCATGGATGAGAATCTGAGTGACAATGTACTTAGGTGGCTTGAAACGATATTAGATATGGCTCAGAATCTAAACCAGTAGCAACCATGCTGCGGTTTTCTTTTTTTCTTATGTTACTGATAAAGAAATGAAAAGTAGTGAATGCTTTTCTGAATGTACTATAAAGACTATTTCTTTAATCACTAGTTTCTGTTTTTTCTTCCTGTTTCAAGACTTTTGTTTTCTCAGAGCTTCCATGTCATCATAGTCTGCATGTTAAGTTTGTGTTTTCAATAAGTGAGTATCTCTTCCTATGAAGAATGGACCAGAAAAAATTGAAAGGGTATTTAGAATATTTTTGACTTGTTAATTCCCATCTTGTCCTTGAAGAATGACTTCCTCTGGGAAAACAGATTTTCCACCCCAGAAAGTATACAGAAGATTGTTGTGAAGAGAAGTAACAGGTTTACATAGATAAGTTGAAATTCTAGGTCATCCAATAGTGCATGCTAACTAACAGTATAACTGACTTTCAGTGTCGCTTCTGTTTTTCAACTGTAGTAGTGAAACTCACTTTAAAACCTTGCCCACTCATTCTTAACTTTTATCTACAGATCATCTTGCATGTTCGTCTTTCAACCCTTGTGTCCACAAGCGCAAGTGAATTTCAGTTTATCTGCTCACGTCTTGATATTTTCCAGAACCTCATGCTGTATCAATGAACTCCCATTTTCAGCCTCTTTTAGGTGCAATGTCAACCTGTCAACAGATGGTCTTTACAGTGAAAACGGCTTTCAGAATGACTATGAAAATTATTACTCCTGATGTTTTATACAGTGTCTCCTTTTAAAACTATGATGAAGGCATACTGATAATTAATATTTATTTGTCAATTAGTCTTTTTATTTACAATCTCATTGTGACGAACTAACTAAAAAAGAAATGGTTTAATTTAATGCCGAAAAGTAATAATCCCAGTAGAATGTATGGTACTATTAAAATTCATAAGCCAGGTTATCCCATCAGGTCTATAGTAGATTTTAGAAACACTCGGACTTACGAGTTGTCTAAATATTTAGCAATGGTGTTAAGCCCAATAAGAAATCACTCAAAATCTCTACTTTCCAACTCTTATGACTTAAAGCATAAATTAGACGACATACACTTAGACGACAGTGAAAAAATGGTTACTTTAGACATAACTAGCCTTTACACAAATATAACAATTGACATGGCTCTACAGGCAGTTAGAAACGGGGTTAGAGATAACAAAGTACTTACGCATCCAACTAAGGTGACGATTGAGGAAATCATACTAAGAGTAAGATTGTGCCTAACATCTACAGTTTCTAAGTTTCAAAATAAAATATATAAACAAACTGAAGGTGTTACCATAGGATCACCAATATCCCCTATCGTCGCCGACATATTTATGGATAGTTGGGAACAGATGGCCCTTCAAACATTTAGTCCTACCCATAAGATATAGCTCCGATATGTAGATGATACGTTAACAGTACTGAAATTAGAACACATCAACAGGTTCTTGGCACATATAAATTCAATAGTGAATGCAATCCAATTTACCTGTGACTTAGAAAGTGAAGAAGGTGAGCTAGCAATGTTCGATTGCAAGATTAAACGAACACAAAAAGGAAATCTGCAGACTAGTATCTATAGGAAACCCACCCATTTGAATCACTACTTAGACTTCGAATCATCCCACCCCATTTCAGTTGAAGTAGGCTTACTTGAAGGCTTAGGTGATAGAGCGAAAAAGCTTACTAGTAGGTCGGAAAATCTGAGACAAGAAATTAGATATATCAAGAATACCCTGCGTTTCAACAATTACCCATCAAAATTTATAGATAAATTCATAAGAAATCGAAAGAAAAATACTGGCAGTGGTAGTGGTAGTAATGCAGGTGTTATTAATAATAACCCCACTACTAATGCTAATAATGGTGACAGGGTCAGGAGAGAATTCGAAGCCTCTACTGTGTTATCATACAACGAAGGCACCTCACAAGCAATACGAAGAATTCTCAATAAGGCTGGCTGGGATTAAACTGGCATTCAAATCAACAAACTCACTTAGAAACAAGCTTTGTAGGTCAAAAGATCCCATCGATGCAATTAACCAAAATAATCTGGTTTACCAGACAAATCCACTGCAATGATTGTGAGGTCAAGTACATAGGTGAAAGCAGTCGACCAGGGTCGATTACAATAACAGAGCACAAAACTTACTTAAATCAAGATTAGTAGATCCTAATAAGATAAGAAATTTAGAGAAAAGCTCGGCTATAGTTCTGCATGCAATGACATAGAATCCCACACTAGGGTGGGATAGGGAGACAGTGTTGGAAACTAACTTGGTTGGGTGGAGGGAGAGATTGATAACCGACTGAATCTTTGTTTATCGAATCAACACCAAATACAGGCAGCAATCGATATATATATATATGGAAAATTCTACTACCCTTTTAAATAAAAACGTTATAATAATCATCTACCTTAGTGTAGTTAAATATGAATTTTTTTAGCTGTACACACCGCAGTAGGTGGTAGGGGATTACAACTTGTAAACTACTTATCAAAAGTTGGGTGTCTAAACCGCAAAAGCTTAGCCTACCAAAAGAAAGTGATACTCCTGAATATTCATAATTTCGCTTTTCAGTTCAATATTCTATTCATTGTTAATCATATTATTGAACCACTTCACCGGTTTTAAACATTTAACTCATCAGAATACATATTTTGTAACATATGCAATGTGATATCTCTTTTGTTTTGGACAACATATACATTTAATTAATACACTGAAGGAAAAAAAACGCCGCTCATGATCCCAACTCAAACAATACACTTTTTGGTTGAACAAGAAAGGATTATATAACTTTCTTAAAATCTAACATTTTGCGAATGGCTTAAAACTGGTCCAATTTCTCCCTTCGACAATTCACTGAATCGATCACATAAAGGATTCAATTGTTCACTTAACGAATATTATTATTATTATGAATGCAAATGGCATACATATGATGTATTTCTGACTCATAAAAAACCTTCTTCTTGTCACAAATCAGTCCTTATTTTCTATCGGTTTAACAGCACAGTCAAGCGTAAAATATTCAGAGTCCAAGCTTTTTCATATTATCAATATTGTTACTTACATCCAAATTCAACTGATAATTTAAATTTTCCATTCAGTAGTCATTGGTTTTATTTGACCTACTAAATATTTTTAAGTAGTATGAAACAGAAATGTCTTATCTTCAGTCTTATTTCATAGAATACATTGATTTCTAGCAAAAGTCACCAAATTCATTGAGTTATCTAAACCCCCAAGTTTGATACAAGTCTGAAATTGTTTTTTATAATAAATGTACAGTATTAGCTGAGTAGTCTAAACAGTCGAGTAACCAAATGGAAAAACGTTTCAGTAACTAGGTAGTATAATAAGTCTTGGCAAAATAAGTTTCGATCATTATACCTGGTTCACGAAATTTCCGGCGGTCATTGAATTAGATTAAGACGTTTATTTTAAGGTATCTGCTCCACATTATACTGTAAATCAACGAAACAGACGCGTAACAATGCGCTCACTGAGACAGTCAAAGGTGAGGATACATTTTTAAAAGTTAACAAAGTGCGTTAGGTTGTGAGCAACGCCCCATTTTGTAACGGCTATCATTACTACAAATATCAGCAAACTTCGATATTATTATTATTATTTGTCCCTTGGGTTCCTAATGGAACAAAGGGCTTCAACAGCAAGTCTCCATTCCACTCTGTTCTCTGAAATCTTTTGAACCTGGCTCCACGACAGCTCAGAAGCTCTCATTCCCTCCTCACACCATCTTCTCCATGTCACCCTCGGACACCCAACTCGTCGCTTCCCATCTGGGTTCCACTCGACGGTCTGGCCTGTCGCGTGATGTCCCCAGTCGGCCTTCTCAGTGTATGCCCAATCCATCTCCACTTTCTTCTGCATATTTGTAAGCAAGGTTGTATTCAAGCTTCGAATAGACTGTTTGAAGGGTGAATACTGAAACTGATAAGTTACATTACATTTTAGAAATCAGTCCACTTCTTTAAAAGAACATGGATCCACAGTGGGACATCGTCACTGGATTTGTCGAAATAATCATTTCATATGCTAAAGATGAAAATGGTACGTTAGCGACAGTAACCAATGCTAGTTGAAATGCACTTGTTGTTGTAATTGGTCATTCTTATTCACTTTTAACACTGACCAAGTTATCCAATTACTTTTAGGACTTGTACATTTATGGATTTCGGCAAATATGCTAATCATTCTGGATTAACCCTATATGTTGATTTATTTATTTGAGGTATGACGAAATACTGAATTCTAGAGTATAGACAAAGTTGTTCCTCTCAAAATCAAAAGTCATAGTACATTATAGGCTTTCATTATTTCATGAATTGAAATACAAACCAACAATGAGAACCACCGCACTATCTAATAAAAGTAAACTTGATCTAGTTGAAAAATAAAAGTTGAAGTAATTTTATCGCCGCATTAGATCAACTTCAGAGGCTATGTGAGTAGTCAGTAAATATAGACGTGAGACTTGACATTGCTGTGTAGGTGTTGAAAATGTCACAACTCGCCTCAAGAAATAAGGCAGTTGGACGAAATACAACAGGATGGAAATAGGATACTCACAAGTCGTAAAAGGCCATGAGATAATAAAAAGAGGGGAGAAAGCAAATGCAGATATGCAATACAACAATAAAGCTGAAGAGATTTGAATGCATCTATACCACTGAGATCAGTTCTCAAACTACCTATCTTACATTAATAGATAGATCGACCCCCTGTGATAACATCCAGTTCTCTTTAAACTGTTGGGTAGTGTTCAGATAAAACAATAACACACCTAATATCAACTAGCCACTTAGGTGTAAGCGATCTCATGTTGCCTAGTTCTATACGCCAACAGAATTCTACCAACTCTTTAGTAATATGATCACCAAACTGAAAGATCCACTATCACGATGCGTTGTGATTCATGCTATGCAGTTGAAGGCAATCGGTAGGAAACTCTGAACCTAGATTTCATAACCGTTTGCACAAAGATGTATACGCGACTTCAGTTGGATGGATGCTCTTTTAGAGAATTGGACCCGTATCATCCAGTGCTACAGTCAAGAGAGCTATATAATATAAAAAGACTATTTGGTAATGTCTGTGGATGTAGCACTTGATGAGGGAATTTGGATCTCTGAAATTCTAGGTTCCTGACTACCATATGCAAGAAATTAACACCATTAGCAGGCCGTGAACAAATGTTGATTTGAATGAAGCAGAATAAAAGTCAATCATATTCACATAAAATACATATCAAAAATGCAACGGATGTAAATATATTAGGTAGAAACTAGACAACACGGATTTTGATATACAATTATTAACCCAGTTTTTTTTTATCATAGGGAATAAGGACACATCAAGTTTGCTCATATAAATAAATGTATACGCCTTTTCAATGGAAGAATATCAATATGACACAAGGTTAGACAACAAACTTATGAAATGCAGAAACTGTTAATCAGGTCATGGTTAACACAGGAAACGAATTGTTGTTTCATTTTCTTGTTTATTTGATATAAATTACTTAATAATAATAATAAGTTAAGACTTTGGTTCCACTTTAGTTGATTTATTAGAAGTATCCCATAATGGAACAGTATTGTTTACTGGATTACGTTTCATACATAATTTATTTCTTTTGAATACACAGCTCCGGTTTTTTTACGTTGATTTCTATGGCTTCAGCAATGGATAAGATGCGATGTCTTGCATCTTTAGGGAGATTGGAAGGGATACGAAGCCAAGGCCGAAGTCATAGGGATCAACACAAGGCAACCGACATAAAGACATAATTTATTGTCAATAGTCACATCAAGATAACTGCACAACTTTGAGAAACCCATTAAACAATCTTAATTTCCTTGTAGCCTTAGTGATATGAGTAGTGGGATTCTCCAGATATCTAGAATATGTGCTAGTTCATTCCTATTGCATGTATTACGCGTTGATACGATACGATAAACAAAGATTCAGTTATCGCTCCACTCTGTTAGCTTTCCAGGTATATTTCTGTCACGTAGTATAATAAGGTAAGTGAATTATTCTCGCTTTCATCTTTGACTAGATAAAGAGTGAATCTTAAGTATCATCAGCTTGGAGTTGCTACATCCAGTTAACAGGAACCATGGAATCGATGTAAGCAAATCATCTGATTTTTATTGAACATAAGAGTGATTGTAATCTAAATCGTTGTACAAGTTTTTATTGAGATAATCCAAGAGAAAGAGATGTTGAGATTTTATCCCAAAGACAACAAAGCAGTTGAAGTTTACAATACGCATCCAAAGCGGCTACCCACTTCAAAGTGTAATACGATTGGAGTATAATAACGATAGATTAATCAGTGGTCACAGAAAAACGTACTACTTATCTATAAAGCTACCGAATGTTTTTTGTGAAAAGTGTTTATTCACCGATTGGGGTGAAGAAGATAGAAAAATTGAAACAAAATAAGCCCCGTTTATGAATTCGGTTAACGCAGTTAGTAGAAGCAGATTGGTTTGTCAAACTTGCTTTGATATTAGGCGATGATTGAAGTGAAATAGAAATCTGGTCAGAAGTCAGGTCTCGTAGCTCAGAGCATAGGGTCGGATATCCGGTGATCACCTGTCCAAATCCTGCCACTGCCCAGATTTTCATTTCACCTTCAACCATCATTCAGTATACAGGAACTTATTAGTAAGGTGATAAAGGAAGAATGATAACATTTGAAGACAACCTTGAGAAAACGATTTGAAAAGTGTTGCCAGGGTAGGTTTAGCGTAAGGACAAACTGATTTTGAACACACAACGAGGGCTTGAATTTGTGTACAGCTAGCGCTTCAACATGCCTAGGTATACGCCCCAGACAGTTTCCATACAAAGTTGTAAAGGTCATTTTTTTAATATCAGTCCTTTGACCTTCATCAATTAAACGTTTTGCAATCGATGATGATAACTGTCAACCACCGGTGTTTATCGATGTTTGTGAATCTAGTTGCTTTTATAGCCGTTTGAGTATATATCTCCCACCCTCAAGTGCATAAAGAAATGGGTTAACTTAGCTGGAATCGACGTAAGCACATTTCTTTTAATCCTTGAACTTCTGATTACTTTTATACCCAGTTATTCCTGACTTTCTCACTATCTTCGCTTTAGTTCATCTCTAAAATAGATCCTTATTGTCAACTCACTAGCCTATCTCTCACTTTGGTCGTTTCATAATGCTGCTACTAGATTCAAGTCTTATCTACATTCAAATGCCCAATCAGTACCGTTATTCAATTTATCAACAAGTTTTCAAAAATTCATGTAACAATGAAAACGCTGATACTATACACAAAACCATGCTTCAGAATACAGTGTGGCAGAATACTCATGAATTCGTCTACAGATACTCACCATCAATAAGAACAATGTAACAAGCAGGTGAAGCGTTCATAAATAACAGCGAGGGACAGAGATTGAATTTCACTTTGAAAATTTGATGGTTTCATAATTATGCTTCTTCGAAATCCTCCTCATCTGAAAAATATGAATTCTGTCGAATACATCGTTTCTTCGTCATACATTCAGATGATGTCTGTCTATTGTAAAGTTCTGCCTGATGTTGTACAGCTGCACTCCAACTATCCAACTCATCATCTATATCACTATCTTCCTTGCCATCGTCATCTTCCGTGTCATCATGCACTTCCTGTCTTCTTTTATCGTGTGAATTCGACGCAGAAGAATGAGAAGAGCTGTAATGACAAGATTTACAGTTATAACATTCACAATTCATAAGCATGATAATAAATGCAATTTAGGCATTTAATTTATAGAGTAAAATTATGATTAAACAGTTACTAAAATGAGATGAAATTAGTTAACTGAGCATAACTTTGACGTTAGACTGATATACTGTATAATGTACATACAAAGACATGAGTTCAGACTAACCAACAAACGGTTTTGAGGGGTTAAGAAGATTAAAAAGGGGAAAATCAATCAATATCAACATAGGACCAGGAATTACTGCGTAACGGTCCGAGTTTCCACAGTTCATATCAGTACATCAAGTAGAAAGGTAGTGAGGTGAAGCATGAAGATAAGAGAATGAAGTCAAAAGAAATATAAAGTACGAGAAGAAAGAAAGGAGGAATGAAAAAATGATGACCGATAGCTGCTACCTTGACGTGGTGGTGGGGCTTGCATATCACAATGACCCAACGAGCTATGCTGGTCGAACGCTTGTTCCCTCGAGGTCCTACCATACCAGAAAGGTCTGTTGGATAGTGGTTAGAGGAAAGCAGTTACCGTTGTGGTGTGGATTGCTGCACTATGATGGTGGTCTGAGGGTGAAGTCGTACTGCCGCTAGCTGGATGGGGTGTGACAGCAGTAAGGTGTTTCCCTTGGATGACCAGCAGTGCCATGCTGATGCTGCCTTCTCAGTGGAAGGGGGAGGTTAGAAAAGACCGGCCCCAAAAATAACACACTCCGCCATGCCCCACGGTCTGCCGGGCCGGCGCTGTTGGTTCATTTGTCGTTTCCTTTCGACCATCCGGCGCCGAAAACAGAAAAGAAGGGAAAAAACAAGCAATAAACTAATCAACAAGTCATTAATTGTCTTACAGTTTTAGTTCTGGTACATCCTACGACCCGGATAACCATCCAGTCAAATTACTACCAATGTTATGAGGATGATTCGATTCTGACACTCGAATGTTTGATTTGCAAAGCTGTAACTCATAGGTTTATGCACCTAACTCTTAAGCAATCGGTTTGAGGCTCAAGAGAAATCTGTGCTCTACCAGTTATAGCCCCAATAATTCAGCGTTATCAATAACTCTCATATATAAAATGTGGTTTATGATCTACAAAATATGCCTATACTCAATCACAGAGATGCGTTATTCATTGGATTGCTTCAACACTAATCAGTTAGCCAATAAATATTTCGCTAAGTATCTCCCTTACAGAAGTACTTGTACAAAAGAAAACAATGAACTGACAGAAGTAAGAAATGTGGACAGCTGGATTCCGACGGAATGGCTCAGCGGTGAGGTGCTTGGTTAGGCAACCTGAAGGTGGTGAGTTCGATAGTTGGTGGAGCATTGTCGAAGGTGCGCACTCCCAAGGAGTCCCATATTTGGATGAAACAGTTGTCCAGTCCTCCCAGATTTCCCATCTCCCTTCAACTGATGTCAGTCCATGATGAATTCCAACCTGAAGTCAATTAATAAACCTCTAGATTGAAGATAAGAATCACTCGACAGTGAACGCATAACAATTCCTAATATAACACACTAAAATCGGTGGTTGGAAACTAAGGGTGATACGGTTCAGAATCAGTCTCCATGGTGCAGATGTATACATACATTATCTTTCTTTTAATCATCATACCGAATTTCATCATTGCTTTATTCCTTCTTACTGTCTTATGATGACTTCCTACCACTTTGATTTTTTTATCTAGCTCCTCAATTTGGTACCTTTAGTTTGATGGGCTAATTATGAGATGTGGTAACTTGGATTGTTATCCAGTAATTTCAGGTCCCATGTCGATATTAACTAACTGACACAGTCTACCTAACACGGTGAAGAAAACCAATTCTTGGATTGAACAGAAATCCTTCGAACAATACGTATAATGAAGTAGTTATGATACAAACAGAATGTTCTTGAGACAGATAGAAAAGAAGAAAAAAATTGAAACCCACTCAACAACCTCGTGTCTACATACGTGGAGTAGGCAACGGGTCATACCTATAGTGTATGATATTATCTGGCTGTTCAAATCTCGGCAGGTGGAGCGGTGTTCGAACGCGTGACCCATTGATTGAAAGTCATCTCTCTGAACCAATGAGCCATAACTCCAGAAAAGATAACATAAATGATGAACTAGATGTGAAGCATCCAGTGAAATAAGGAGTACAGGATAAGTATGAAATGTAATAAAAGCAAGTCCAAAACTTACGGTAATCTTACGAAAATATCAGAAATTATATTTTTGTTTCGGGATCTGTAATATAGCCTGAAAATAGATGATCAGATCTACACTATAACCGATATAAATAGTCAATTATTCATCGTGGCAATGAAAGGTTCAATAGCGCTCCAGTACATAATGAATACTATCAACTTTTCATCATTCAGTGCACATTAAAGAGGTTCCCATTGATATCAGTCAGGGAACCATTGAAAAAATGAGTGTAGGGGATAGCTTTTTTCCCCTAGTTTAAAACTTCTTAGCAGCGCATACCTGTGACCTCATGTTGGGATGAACCTCAGACAATTAGGTCTCACACCTTGTATATAGCTATTTATGCAATCATTACGAATCTAATTACACTACGTGCATGTTATTAGCTATTTAACCTAGCCAATATTGATATTGATGCTGCTGGGTAGCAAATCTATGTACTCAGTTCATTTTAGGTTGTTTGTAATTGAATAGAAGCTTCATAATCTTAGAATACACTCATTTTATTCAGAAAATTTTATTGAACATAGGCGGATTACATTAACTAGGGACGCGTAATCTGGATACCGAGTGAAGAAATATGATACTCAATAACTTGCTCCAGTAACACAAGGGAGAAAACTATACTGGACTTCATAGGAGTATGAGCACAGGGGCACAGTTCATGCGTTTATATATAATGAAGAAAACATTTGAAGAAAGTAGGCAGGCAAGTTACAATTTTAAAAGTGGAAGAATAACCAATGGGAGAACAGTGCCTTCAAAAGGGGTCAGGAGATTCGGTAGAAAAAGGTCAATTCAAATTTCTATTAAGTAAATTAACCAATTTAAGGTGTAAAGTGCTTATTTTGGGAGATCTAACATCCCCAGAAGTACGAATCTGTCGATAAAGAGTATGTTTTGAATTCCGTATGCTGTTTTATCTAATATGACATTCTATCCAACCGTTTACTTTATAAAAAACTGTATATCATGTAGAGTTGATACAAAATTAGGAAATGGATGTATTTACAACGATGAGATGTACTTTGTAGAAGAAACTCTTTTGGCAGGGGTGACTATTCATTTCGTTCGCCGTTTTTAACAACTACAAGTCCATTGATATCAATTATGTTCATGTAAAATTTGTGAATTATGAAGAGTCAATTTATTATTAATATATTTGTAATGAATATTTAGTTTTGGTAATATTTCGAGTGAAATTACTACCCGTGATCAAACCAACTGTTGTGTGTAAAACTTCATCACAAAAGTAATTATAACGACGCTCTGGCGTTTAAAGCGATCGTTCCCGAGTTCGAGTCCCAATGGGAATAACACCACTCACTGGGGATGTAGGTACGTCCAACTGACGAGTCTCAAATAGGACAAAACGTGCGTCTTCGATTCCACTACCAGCCACTATCCATCATTATTAAGTACATTAATATTGTTTATTTCATAGTTGTCAATGATATGCTTATGTTTTTAGCGAAATACTTTCAAATTGCTCAATTGTTTTTTGTAAGATATTTATTCTTTTGCTGATCTTCCCTTTTTATAGTGCCATGAGGAGTGAAATTCTAGTCTGAGGTACATGAATGATATCCCACGTGCTTTCCTTTATACCGTTTGTTGTTCGATACAATGTGAATTACGCTTCCATTCAATCTATAAATAATCATCACGGCAACAGTTTAGAATTACCTATAGCTTTATTAAATGCCATGTATTGCTTTAGTGAAAAATAATTTTCAATGAATTAAGCAAGTTTGATTGCATATTGACGAATACTGACATACCACTTTTCTTATTAACCAAAGTTTAAAGATATAAAGTCTCTAGTAGACTGAAGCACTTTCAAGTAAGTACAATTATGAGCAGAATAACCATAAATGAAGAAGCTTAAAAAGCAAACGAAAAGTTATACGAAGAAAACAAAGTAGAACAAAGCTTGCAGAAAATACAATGACAACTTACACGTGAAATATTTCACTATATCTAACTATACTACTGATATAAATGAAATATATTTGTAAACTTTTACTGAGGTAGAAAAATACATTTCTGACGTTTCGTAACTTCGTGGAAATCGCTTATTCAGAGAGAAAAACATGTACAAATGATCAACTGTTTAAATAGTAAATGGGGAACAGTCGATAATTTGTACAAGTTTTACTCTCTGAAGAAGCGATTTCCACGAAGTTACGAAACATCAGAAATGTAATTTTCTACCTCAGTGGGAATTTACAAATATATTTCATTTATATCCCATTTACCCAATGCTCAAATTACTCAACTCTAACAGGTCAAATTTTGATCCTGAAGTTTATAATATGTCACTGATATAAAATTTAAGTAGTACAATTATATAGTATAAAAGCAGAACTAATGCACCATGGTAGGATAAGGTAGGAAATTTAGAGAAAAGCTGTAATGATACTTGTAACTTCTAGTTCCTATAGACGGCCGAATTGCTCGACCTCTGTTGGTAGATGGGTTCTTATCCGGATACTTTGATAGTGCCGGATATTCATGATGTTATATCGATCTTGGTGACTAGAAGAGAAATCCAGGACGCGCGTTGAGTCTAATTTGAGACTCGTCAGCTGGATATCCCTGCATTCCAGTGAGTGATATTTTTCCCACTGAAGCTGGAACCCAGTACCCTTCGCTTCAAATGCAGGAGCGTTATCCAATAAGCTACTGGGACACAATAGCCACCTCTTGTGCTACGGGTATCAGTTATTATAGTTATACTTTTAATTTCCTGTGGTTACACAGGGCTGAATCGCTCGACCTCTGTTGTCCCGGTGGCTTAGTGGATAACGCTCTGGCGTTTGAAGCGGAGGGTATTAGGTCCGAGGTCCAGTGGGAACATCACTCACTGGGGCACATCCAGCTGAAGAGTCCTAAATAGGACCAAATGCGCGTCATGGATTCCTCTGCTAGTCACTAAGATCAATATTACAGAGAAGCCGATCTTGTGATTCATGCTGTCACACAATCACACAATAGGATGGGACAAGGCGTTAATCTTAAAAACTAAGTTATAAGGTTGCAGGGAGAGGTTGACAACTGAAGCTTTGCTTATCACACTAGCATCGAACACATGTGCTATAGGAATGACTCAATACCTACTCTAGATATATGTAAAACTCAACTATCTGTACGACAAATAAAACAGTAGAAATATAACCATAACAAGAAGATGTAAAAGATGTGCAGTTACCTTTGGATGAATATGAAAAATAGATTGTGTTCGGAATGTCACTCAGTAGATAGATTCATTATATGATATGTTCAACAAACTTATTACATAGAACCAGTTATAGAACTTCACAATTACTGAACAATGAAAGCAATTCAAAAGCTCAGTTTTTTAACTGAATCCTCAACCATAGATTAAAAATCAGTTGGACAAAATTCCGCACAAATCACTTTCCAACTAATTAAACCTACGTTTACAATCATATCTATCTTTCAAGTTGTTATTCATCGAAGACTGACATCAGTTGGAGGAACAAAGGAAACCTGCGAGCACTGGACAGCTGTTTCGCCCAACTAGTATGGAACTTCTCAGCAGTGCGCACCCGCGACCCCACCAACAGGGATCGAACCCGCGACCTTCAGGTTCCACAGCCAGCGCGTTATCATTGAGCCACTGGGTCAGAATCCAATGCTCCATATTTCCAACTTCTGTTAGCTCACGATATAGCGCAAACCGCCACCCAATGTCATCGTTGAGTATCTGTCCTCATGGCCATCAGGCTTTGACTCCACCGGTCACGACTTGTCATTGGAACTTCGGGAATACTTCTCGAAGCTAGTCACCAATGAGCACCAGTTCAATTAAATTTTGAGGGGGTTGTGGAGATTTGGAAATATGTCAAGTTGTTATTCATCGTGGACTGACATCAGTTGGAGGAACAAAGGAAACCTGGGAGCACTGGACAGCTGTTTCGTCCTAGTATGGGACTCCTCAGCAGTGCGCAACCACGACCCCACCAGCAGGGATCGAACCCGCGACCTTCAGGTTCCGCGACCAGCGCGTTACCATTGAGCCACTAGGTCAACGATGACATTAGGTGGCGGTTCGCCCTATATCGTGAGCTAACAGAAGTTGGAAATATGGAGCATTGGATTCTGACCCAGTGGCTCAATGGTAACGCGCTGGCCACGGAACCTGAAGGTCGCGGGTTCGGTCCCTGCTGGTGGGGTCGTGGTTGCGCACTGCTGAGGAGTCCCATACTAGGACGAAACAGCTGTCCAGTGCTCCCAGGTTTCCTTTGTTCCTCCAACTGATGTCAGTCTTCGATGAACAACAACTTGAAATATTTCCAAATCTCCACAACCCCCTCAAAATATCTATCTTTGTTTAGAGTCAGTGACTAGCTTTTGTATACCGAAAAAATACTCCCATCTAAATTACAGGCCAAAAGCATACACTTATCCTATGGATATGGAAGGTCAAAAAGATGTAGATGGCTTGATCCAAATCTCACTAACAAGAATACTTGAGGGACAGATCAGGATTACGCACCACTAGTTGTGGTGTGTGCACCGTTACTTGTAATCTACTACTATATAGAATATATTTTGAAAATAGCCCAGCAAACATTTTTCTAACAGTACGACAACAGAAACTCGACTGAATAATAGATTCATAGATAATATATAAACATGAGAAAGTCATCATTAAAGCTTCTTCAGAAAAAGCTGTAGCATACACAGTGAAACATTTTTAAAAAATCCTGTTTTGATTCCTTATACATAATGGAAGTATATTAAGACATATTTATATGATGATGAAATCGGAATCACAACCCGAATTCTTCCAGAACAATCATAAGAACTATGCACTGGATGATACAAGAGTGTCTCATAAGCACCAAGCCAGCAGGACTACTACAAAGAGAACTGATTGCCTGCTATGACATTATTACACGGGTTGTATGAAACTTACTCTATCTTCTTACGAAGTTTACGCTTTTTCACCGGTTGTTCACGTTCACCTAGTGAATTTTTTTCACATTTATAGCTGAGATGACCGTGAGCCTATAAAATAGACAAGAAAGTTAAAAAGTTACTTTTTCAAACCTCAGTGCTACGCAGTTAGGCATAAAGATTGTACAAACTAGAAAAAGTAAGACATTTGATAAAATAATTGCTCAAAATCATCTCTGCCTAATTCATACCACCGTTTCCTTCATACTACTGCTCATATGTTGCGGAAACCCCATGCTGATAATGTAGAGGCTTGGTGTATGGCTTCAAGTAAAAGACTTACTTAATGAGTTTGTAGGCCTTAGTCAACTGAGATGCATGAAATGTGTTACGTATACCTAACCTTATGCAGATGTCCCATAGGCTCTGCGGTCACACAAGTCTTTTTCTCTTTTAGTTACCCCCCAAGAAGAAATACCCTTCTATGGAGTGGCCAACCGGGAAGTGTCAACCACCAGCACGTTTCTAATAGTACACAAGACCCAATCGAACATAACCTATCCTCCTCAACTCTGTCTCCACCGTTGCCTTCACTTCCTGATACTAATACTAGATTTATTACACCATTTCCATTCTCTCATTCTAAGACCATTGTTAACGACCGAAGCCATGGAAGCCTCAACCCATCTCTTAACACTCCGCACTCAAGTCCACGTTGAACCCTCCAACATCCAAACTAAGTGCTAAATCAGACATCAGTCATCGACCGCCAGAACTCTGAAATCTAGAGCCATTTACGTATGCTGTGTCAGAGACACGTATACAGGGTCAAAGTGTGGTTATTAAATTAATCTCACCTGGCCATTGTAGTGAGTCTGCAAAATCCACTTTACAGGTATCCGGAGGCCAGATACTAATCAACAGTCTTTTATATGCTGTTCCACTGAATGGATCTGTAAGAACTAAGAAAGATCGTGAGACTAGCCGATGTCCGACTGCGGTTCGGATAATGCAAAGGATGAACTCTACGAAAAGCTATCAACTTTCCCACAGAAAGTAAAATGTTTAGATGTACTCATAATGGCAAGTGACTTCAATGCTCAAGTAGGAAATCTGAGCCAATCGGAAAGACATCTAGGAGGTATCTATGGAATCCTATGCCAACGAAGCGACAACAGTGATCATTTCTTAAAATTTTGTCCCAACAATCACTTGTTTACAGCCAGCACTAACTTCAAGCACAAGAAGAGATACTGTCTCACTGGGTGCTTGCCAGCACCGAACCGATGATGGATGCAGATACATCATATTGCTATTGATGAAGAGGATTGGTGGAGGATTGCCGCTCTTTCTAGAGCAGGTGTTTAAACTCCGATCCTATGTTACTACGGGTATATGTATATCTGTGCCTCACTAGTCGCAGAAAACTGGCAGCAGTATAGTCTGCTTTTTGCTTGATTGAAAGATGAGAACGTCAAGTGCGTACTTAGGTAGGATTTAAATGAGCATTCATCTGAACGCCACAGTAATTCCCACCCTAAGGAAACCTGGTATGATTCCAGTGCAGAAACAGCAGTAAAGATAGTTGGTGACCTACAGCCGAAGGTTAACAGGAGTCATTGGATTTCCGCAACGTCATCCGAACTAATCGAAGTCAGAAGACTTATTCCAGCTGGCTCAAACCCTAATGAGGAACAGAAGCGTCTTAAACATTAATTGATAAAAACTTTCGCAACGAACGCGAGTAGTGGTGGGTAGCGAAAGTCACAGAAATGGAGAAGGTATCTTCATTGAACAATACTTAGTAATTAATTAGGCTTATTAAGAATATCGGTAAGAAGAAGACACTTGTAAATGAAATCATCACCGAAAAGGGTGAAGAGCTACGACGTTGGATGAAACACTTTGAAGCCCAGTTCAACTGACCCACAACAAAGCTTTAGTTGCTCAGCATACAGACGCTAACCCCAACAGGACGTAGATACCGATCCTCGAAATCTCAAATTTGAGACGACAGTTTCAGACCTGAAACCATGCAAAGCAGCAAGATCTGACAGTTTGCCACCAAAAGTTTTTAAGGAAGGAGGTAAAAAAAATCCGTAAAGTAATGGAAGTAATGCGTAGCGTATTGGAATCAGAGGTAGTCTCAACGCAATGGTCTACATCATTGATCAATCCAGTTTACAAGATATTCTTATGACAACCATAAAGGAGTCAGTTTAACTAAGTTCCCAAGACACTTTGGTTCACAGTTATCTGACACCTACCTGGAGCTCGAGAACAACAAACTCGAGAAGACCTCGCAGGTATGAGGCCTGGAAGACCGAATCTTCATTCTTCGGTAAATCGTAAAACACGAGTATACTCACAGAGGCTGACATTTGCCGAATTTCTCAACTTGAAGGCGGCGCTTGACTCTGTCGTCGATGAGATGTTGTGCCGGTTTCTAACTCCAGGGAGTACCGAGAAATTAGGTAGAGCTAATCAAAGCTCTCTACTAGAACTCATGCAGCCCTGTAGGGGTTCATGAAGAGTTTTCGTCAGAAATGACGACAACTAGTGATGTCCTCTGAGATGCCCGCTGTCACTGTTCATAAAAGGTCAGTGAGCTCGACAACTTTGCTGTATTGTTAAAACTAGGCAGTAACTCAAACCAGTCGTCTTGCTGCAACAATCAGCACCTGGGTAATGGAAAACGCACCTCAAACATTCCCAAATAGTCATTTAATATGTTGAGAAGACTCTACATTTCGTCAGCGTCTTCACTTAACAAGACTGCTATCTGCATACTCTACGTCTAATTAGGGGTCTCTCGTAACAAAGTCAACCTTGACTAGCTTACTAGTTCACTAGTTTACTAGCCGGTCCTAAGCCCGGATAAAGAGGGAAGGTTGGGCATACGGCTACCAACCCTACCCCAGAAAACCAATCCAACCGCTACACAAACTTCAAAGCACAAACAAAATATATTTAAAAGAAATAAACATATTCCTTGTTGCAATTGGTGAAACGAAATGACGCTGGTTGCTGAAAGCCTTCGAGAAGCCAGTTGGCCAATGTGTCTTCTCTCCCTCGATGAAAGCGAAAGTAAACTTGGGGACATGGAATGTCCGCACCATGTTTGAATCTAGCAAGTCTGACCAGATTGCAAAAGAGATGAGAAGATATAGCATAGAAGTACAAGGAATCTTCGAGGAATCTGGAGAGTAAATAGAAGTGGAATCTCCAAACTCTTAACTGGAGGGTCCATTATCTGCTCCAATATTCTCACCCAGACAACAGCCATGAGCACACTGAGTATTCAAGTGGCTATCATGATATCCCCAACAGCATCGAAGGCTCACTCTCATGCAGTGGCAACCAATCTCCTCAACGACCAGGATCACCATCATGACAGCAAGATTCAAACCAAAAGGAATGAAGGTCACAATCATACAATGCTACGCTATTCACCTACAAATAATACAGATCAAGAGAAGGAGGTGGAATTTTATAGACAACTGCAATCAGTAATGGACAAGACCTTATCCCAGTTGGCGACATCAAAATTCTAATGGGCAACATAAATGCCAAACTCGCAGTGGCCAACACAGGAAGAGAACTGATCATTGGTCGAGAAGCACTCGGTGAAATGAATGAGAATGGAGAACTGTTTACAGATTTATGCGCATTCAGTGATTTGGTGATTGGAGGAAGTGTGTACAAGCACAAGGATATTCACAAAGTGACACGGATTTCACCAGACACCAGGACACATTAAAAATCAGATCGACTTCATCTCAGTCTGAAGAAAGTGGAGACGCAACCTACTGGACACAAGATCAGATCAAGAAGAGGAGCTGATAAAAGTTCACACCACTCACTATCTAGTACAAGGAACCTACTTTCACAATCAAGATGAAAGCCTTCAAAGAAGCTGATGGCAGACCACAACTCAAGTTCAACACCCAGAACAGAAATACCACCAGTAGCCCAGTCACAAAATTACCAGTGAACATAAACCCTCTGACAAAAGCAGTAGTCAAGTCCTGAACGTCATAAAGTTGCTGAAATACGGGAAAGCAGCAGGACGAGATGGAATTCCCTCAGAAGTACTGAAAACAGATGCAGAAACATCAGCAGACATGCTCACATCACTATTGTAAAAGATTTGCAAGGAAGGAAGGAAGGAAGTAAAGGTACCTGCCCATTGATTAATTAGAACAAGGGCTACCTGATCAAACTCCCAAAATAGGGTGACCTAAGCTAAGTCTTTGCAAGAACTGGCACGGAATCATGCTCCACGCTTGTCCACACCAAACAAAATATTAAGCCGCATCATCCTGGAGAGACTAAAAGATGCACGGGATTCAAAATTACGACCGGAACAGGCTGGCTGGCTAGCTTCAGGAAGAACAAACTATGTGCGGATCAAATTGCAACGCTACGCTACACATCATCATAGAACAAAGCATAGAATGGCAGAATGGAAACTCTTTATGTCAACTTCATCGACTTTAAAAAGATCATCGATAGCGTCCACCGAGAAATAATTTGGAAACTGCTTCAACACTACGGAGTACCACAAATCTTCATCAAACTCATTCAACAACTGTATGTTATATGATAACCTCGCCTGGTTAACTAGTTTACTAGTTACTAGCCGGTCCTAAGCCCGGGTAAAGAGGGAAGGTTGGGCATAGGGCTAGCAACCCTACCCCGTAAAACAAATCTAACCGCTAAAGAAACTTCAAAGCACAAACAAAATATAAAAAATGAAAACAAACTTATTCCCCGCTGGAATCGGAGAGGCGAAATGACGCCAGTTGGTGAAAGCCTTCGGGAAGCCAATTGGCCGATGTGTCTTCTCTCGATGAAAGCGAAAGTTAACGTGGGGACATGGAATGTCCGTACGATGTTTGAACCCAGTAAGGCAGCCCAGATTGCAAGGGAGATGAGAAGGTATAACATCGAAGTGCTTGGGATTTGCGAAAGCAGATGGAATGGGAGTGGACTCTCCAAACTGTCAACTGGAGAATCAATAATCTACTCCGGTCACCCAGACGCCAACCACGAGCACACTGAGGGAGTGGCTATCATGATGTCCTCAAGAGCATCGAAGGCTCTCATGCAGTGGGAACCAATCTCCTCCAGGATCATGACAGCAAGATTCAACTCAAAAGGAAGAAAGGTCACAATCATACAATGTTATGCACCTACAAATAATGCAGAGCAAGAGAAAAAGGAGGATTTCTACAGACAACTTCAATCAACACTGGACAAGACGTCAGTTGGCGATATCAAAATTCTGATGGGCGACATGAATGCCAAACTGGGAGGGGACAACACGGGAAGAGAACTAACCATGGGTCGAGAGGCACTAGGTGAAATGAATGAGAATGGAGAATTGTTTGCAGAATTCTGCGCATTCAACGATTTGGTGATTGGAGGCAGTGTGTTCAGGCACAAAGATATCCACAAAGCGACATGGATTTCACCAGATGGACACACTAAAAATCAAATCGACTTTATCTCAATCTCAAGAAAATGGAGACGCAGTCTACTTAACACAAGGTCAAGAAGAGGAGCAGATGTAGGTTCAGACCACTACCTAGTGCAAGGAACCTTCCAAATCAAGTTAAAAGCCTTCAAGGAAGCTGGTGATAGACCTCAACCCAAGTACAACACTCGGAAACTGAAGGATGAAACTACAAAGGAGATCTTCAAAGCAGCCATCAAGACAAAATGGGAGACATCGAGGGACATCCCTGAAGAAACCTGTGTGGAAGAACACTGGAAGTCTTTGAAAGCTATGTGGAAAGAAACCTGCACAACAGTATTAGGAAGGAAGAAGAAAGAAGACAAGGAATGGATCTCGACAGATACCTGGAAGCTGATAGAGGAGAGGAGGATGGTGAAGCAGAAGATAAACCAGTGCAAGGATGCTCAACGACAAGATGAACTGAGCACAATGTATAAAACACTGGATAAAGAAGTGAAGAAGAGTGCACGCAAAGACAAAAGACACTTCTACGAAACACTGGCAAGTGAAGCAGAACAGGCTGCAGGTAAGAGAGACCTGACGACATTGTATCAAATAACCAGGTTGCTATCAGGGAATAGACCAACACAGATGAAACCAATAAAAGATGAAGAAGGAAATTTAATTACGAAAGAAGAGAAACAGAGGAAACGATGGGCCGACCACTTCAAGAAGCTCTTGAATCGACCACCACCTGCACTTCGTCCAGAAATACCACCTGCAGCCGCTGAATTACAAGTGAACATTAATCCCCCAACGAAAATGGAAGTCCTGAACGCCATAAAGCTACTGAAATGCGGGAAAGCAGCAGGACCAGATGGAATACCGCCAGAAGCACTGAGAACAGATGCAGAGACAACAGCGGCCATGCTCACACCACTATTGCAGAAGGTGTGGAAGGAAGAGAAGGTACCTGACGATTGGAAGAAGGGTTACCTTGTCAAACTGCCGAAGAAGGGAGACCTCAGTGCTTGCAAGAACTGGCGCGGAATCACTCTCCTGTCCACCCCAAGTAAAATATTAAGCCGCATCATCCTGGAGAGGCTAAGGGATGCACTGGATTCAAAACTACGACCGGAACAGGCAGGCTTCAGGAAGTACAAATCATGTGCAGACCAAATTGCAACGCTTCGTATCATCATAGAACAGAGCATAGAATGGCAATCACCTCTCCACCTCAACTTCATCGACTTTGAGAAGGCCTTTGACAGCGTCGACCGAGAAGTAATTTGGAAACTGCTTCAATACTACGGAGTACCGCAAACCTTTATCAACCTCATTCAACAACTATATGAAGATGCTACATGCCAAGTAATCCACAATGGGAAGCTCAGTGATGCCTTTGAAGTGAAGACAGGAGTGAAACAAGGTTGCCTACTATCCCCCATGATATTCTTGATTGTGGTGGACTGGATCATGCAGCAAACAGTAGGCAGCGAGAAGAGGGGGATACACTGGACGACGGAAAAGAACCTAGAAGACTTGGATTTCGCCGATGACTTATGCCTAATGTCACACAAACTTGAAGATCTGCAGGCAAAAACTAACAAGTTGGCAGAAGAGGCAGCTAAGACGGGACTTCAGGTGAATATAGAGAAGACAGAAGTGATGAAGATACCGCACCACCACCATCAACAACAACAACAACAAACTCCAATCACTGTCAACGGGAGAAACTTAAAGGAAGTAACCTCCTTCACTTATCTAGGAAGCACTGTTTCAACTACAGGCGGGACGGACGAGGACGTCAAAGTCAGAATCGGAAAAGCAAGACAGGCGTTCATTAGCCTGAAACCAGTGTGGAGATCTCCTGCACTCAGCATGCGGAACAAGATACGGATTTTCAACACCAACGTCAAGTCAGTGCTCTTGTATGGCTCAGAGACTTGGCGCGTCACGAAAGGTATTTCCAATAAACTACAGACATTCATCAACAACTGCTTACGCTCGCTGCTGAAGATCAGATGGCCAGAAAAAATAAGCAACAAGGAACTCTGGGAACGAACCAACCAAGAACCTATCACGCAACAAATATGCAGGAAGAAGTGGAGATGGATTGGCCATGCACTGAGAAGGCCGACGGAGGACATCACGCGTCAGGCCCTCGAGTGGAATCCCCATGGGAAGCGACGAGTTGGACGTCCGAGGGTGACATGGAGGAGGTCGTGCGAGCAGGAAATGAGAGCTTCTGGGCTGTCGTGGAGCCAGGTTCAAAAGATCTCAGAGAACAGAGGTCACTGGAGGCGTGCTACTGAAGCCCTATGTTCCACTAGGAACCCAAGGGACTAATAAAAATAATAATAATGTTATATGATGCTACATGCCAAGTGATTCACAATGGAAAGCTCAGTGGTGATGACTGAAGTAAAGACAGGAGTAAGAAAAGGCTGCCGCCTACTATCACCAACGACCTTCCTGATTGTGGTCAACTGGACTGGACCGGATCATACAACAAACTGTGAGGAGGTCTGAGATGGGCATACGCTGTTTGACCAATGAAAAGACCCCAAGAGAACATTTGGATTTCGCCAACGATGATGATTCATGTCGAATGTCTTGTCGCACACACTCTAAAATCTACCGGCAGAAACTAACAAGTTGGTAGAAGAGGTGAGGCAACGAAGACGGGACTTCCTCCAGGTGAACGTAGAGAAGACAGAGTGATGAAGATACCCAACCACCACCAACGACAACAAGCGTCAATCACCATCGAGGGGAGAAACCTAAAGGAAATTGTCTCTTTCACCTACCTAGGCAGGCAGCATCGTTTCAACTACAGGCGGCACAGGCACAGAAGAGGATGTCAAAGCCAGCATCGGAACGACAGCAAGACAGGACTTTACTGATCTGATATCAGTGTTATCTACTGCACTCCACACCATTCAATATAAAGAACAAGATCGGGATTTTCAACCCTAATTCAGTCAAGTCACCGGTTCTATATGGTTCAGAGATGACGCGTTACAAAAAGCGTTTCCAACAAACTGCAGACATATATCAACAGCTGCCACCTACGCTCACTCGATACTGAAGATGGAGATCGGATGGCCAGAAGGAATAACCAACAAGGAACTCACTCTGGCTGTCAACGAACCAACCAAGAACCATTCGCCTAACAGACATGCAGAGGGAAGTGGAGATGGATTGGGCATACACTGAGAAGACCGTTCGACGACACCACGCGCCAGGCCAAGTGGAACCAGCATGGAAAACGACGAGTTGAGCGTCCCAGCTGAGGGTGACATGGAGGAGATAGTGTGAGAAAGAAATGAAAGCTTCTGGGCAGTCGTGGAGCCAGCTTCAAAAAACTGAAGAGAACAGAGTGAAGCCCTATGTTCCACTAGGAACCCAAAGAACAAATAATAATAAATAATAATGTAACGAAGTCAATCTCTGCAAGGTCAAATGAATGAAACGAGACCTCCATAAGTACGTCTTTGATAAAGTTGAATCAGAATGGAGAGGGTGAACATCCTTAAATGACACCGCACGATACACACAACTTACCATAGGCTCTGAAACAAATATAGGTGTTTGAGTACAGTCTGCAACAGATTTACGTAATTGCTCAGCATTCTCCTCACTCAGTCTGCCGTGAGACCTCTTAGCCTACGGAGTCGAATGCCGCCCTCAAGCCAGAAAATACAGCTATCGTCGGACACCGGTAATTACGCCTGAGTTCCAGAACCTGGTGGAGAGTGAATACTTGATCGACGCACCCACGACCAAGTTTGAAGCCTAATAGGTTTTCTCGAGTTCGTTATTCTGGAGTTTTGCTTAGGTGTCCAATGATTACAGAACCCAGAATTCTGGACATTATTCGTCAGATTGATCCCCCTGTGAATTTCATAGGAGGATCTCTCTCCCTTCTTGAAAACTGGGACAAGCAACAACTGAGACCAGTTAAAGGGGATCACATCAGATTCGCACACGCTGACTAACACCTTGGTTCGTCTGGCCAATAATCCTCGATCATTGCCCGTGAATACCTCCGTTACTAAACTATGTGGCTTTGCTGCTCTTTCTCGTTTCAGATCATTTACTGCCTTCCCAACTTCGAAAAGATCTGGAGGGCCTATCTAAGTGTTCCACTCAGGATCAAACTAAGTTGAAGATATAATAGCTGAAAGCTAGTTGAATTGTTCGTCGATTTTCTGCTCTTCGTCCCAGTCGTCTCGCGAGAGAATAAGTGGCAGACACATCCTCCTCAGCAATAGTTTCGCTAAATGTTAACTTTTCTGGCTCAGATTCCTTGATATGTCTAAGCATTTGTCAACTGTTACCTATCACCTCTGCCTTTTACATCTTCTTAGCCTTCATCACTCACCGCTACCAGCGACCATTGCGTAGTCTCTCCGACAGTTTACATTTAAGTTGCTTCCGCTCCTCATTGTACCCGGGGCCTGCAGTAGTGCGTTTATGCGCACCCACTATTCAAAGAAAGTTGCTGAGATCCTTTCTAACCTCTATCTAAGAGTCAGTTGCGATCTTCAACATCGCTTTTACAGCAGATAGGAGGTGGAATCAGGACTCTTCCGCATGAGGGACATCATCCTGTTTCGATAGCTATTAAGCCAGTTCCTTGTTGAAAACAACCTTATTATTCTCACCGTAGAGCTGTGATAGCAATGGGCAGGCAACCATAGTTTTCCTACTTTCATTTAGACGCAGACACACGTGTACTCAAACTAACACGTGGTCGCTGTTCAAACAAGTGCTTCAGGAGGAGCGGCAATCTTCCACTGACTTACACTAACGATAACTGATAGCAAAATGATTTATCTGTATCCAATACTATATCATGGAAATCTTGAGTATTTTATTGACTCTTTCTCTTTGTTCTCAATTGAGCCAACTCCTGTGGATCGCGTATTTATTATTATTATTATTATTATTATTATTATTATTATTATTATTATTGTTATTTAGGTGTTGTAGGGTGAGACGCGCATTCCCGACTCCATTGCTAGAGGACAGTAAGAGAATAACTAGATTGAAAATAATGACAGTACCAATATATGTTTAAGAAACAGATATGCCAGCACAAGCCAATTAATGCAGAGAAATAAAAATGTTGTACCCCTACTTCGTTCATTATCTTTCTATTTCTACACAGGTTGGTATACTTGATGAACTCTTTGTAACTAGTTATCTTCAGCCTTACTTAACAGTGTTAAACTCGCTACCACGGGCAATTTCGACTATAACATTACTACGTGTGTCACAGCAGCTCACATACACAAAGACATCAACATTTTTGTTAACCCATGATGTGAACAGTATGCATTTAACAAAATGCATAAATGCCTGAGAAGATGGAGGCAACCTATTGTTATTAACCCTATATATATATATATATATATATATATATATATATATATATATATATATATATATATATATATATATATATATATATATATATATAGCGATGCGATGCTCCGACGCGATACGATTAACGATGGAACAATGACTTCTCAACTCGATATTCAGCCGACACTAGAAGACGATGGGATTAGAAGTATATTTACTTCAAGCGAATAATCGTGGCTGAAAACTCAGTCGCTTACATATCCTTAAATGGCCTTGGTTAGCGAAAATAACATATTAAAAGTGCGAAATCGACCAATCAGTGTTTTTAGTATCTTAAACTGCGGTAAAAATAAGTAACATAGCATGGTGGAAAACGGGAGCGAAAATAAGGTTTAATTTTTACAGTGATGGTATAAACATGTTATAAGTTAGTTTTCTTAGGGATTAGGTATCCTTAACACCTACGAAAATTATGAATGAATGGTCGGCTGATATTCTCGTTCTTAGTACACGAGAGTGAATACTAAAGCATTCGTCGGTAAACACACATCTAACATACACAGTTACGCATAGAGAAAATCACAACTTACACCGCATTCATAACATCGAGTTTTGTTTGGGTATTCTCGTCTACGGATAAATTCAGCAGCTCGGCCATTATCTCGAGCGATCGATGCTTTTAATGTACGACCAAACATCTAAAAAACATTAATTAGATAATCACACTGAAGGAATAATCTCAGTGGAACAAGTAAGGATTCATACTAACCAAAACAGTAACAAATATTAGTTAAAAAGGAATATATGCAAAGAACACTTAGAATGTCCTCTCCAAAACTTCTAATTAAGATCAATCCAAAATAGTATACCAATCCATTGACTATGGTTTGATTTACCAACGAAAACTTAGGTTAGTCAACTAGCAGGTCCACTAAGAGTAAAAATGTCTTACGGTCTATTTAAAATCAATCCAGTTTGTGCAAAAGTTTTCAACAGCGAAAAGTTGTAATACCAAAGTTCTGTTTCTCTTTAGTCTTTACGAATCTTTTCTGTTTTGAATCTTCTCTACTCTCATTGTCTATTACATCCTCCCATACTGTATTACTAAGAGCTATCAAAATCTGAAGTGATAAACTACAATATCGGTCGGTTAATGATCGCAGTCCATAAATTCTTATTTGTAAATTAGATATGACTAAAAAGTTTCCATAAGATAAGAATAAAACAAAGTCTATACAAAATTTAGTAAGAAATCTTAGCTTCCTACAACAAATATATTAATGATTCCACCTGGTAACTCGTTACAACTCCGGCTGAATAAACACCAACAGCGTCTGAATTATTGACCGAGTCCAACACAGGATTTCAGTTTCAAACAAACAATCCTCAATTGATCAGAGAGGAACGTGTGACTAGTCTTGAACTTATCACAGTTCTTTAGCCAGACCAATCATGATTCACGAACAAATAGAAGTAGTGTCCATGAAACGAGTGTACAACTGTTTACGACAGCTGAATTATCATTCAGTTGTTGCTTTTTACATACTTCAATCTACCCCGGTGACTGACTGACAAAATCAGCGTAAAACTTCGCACACAGGTCCATCGGCTCAAGTTGCCACACTTCAAAGTAGTACACTAAGAACAAAGGCACAAAAGAAGTGATATCAAAGTAGATAAAGTAGTGTGAGAGGATAAACAATCTGAAGATAAAGGTTAGAGCGAATAATCAAGCTTTAGATGTCAAGGAGTGAATACATCTGCATCATTATGATCGATTTTCAGCCATATTACCAACAGTCCTCAACCAGTGATTCCTTTCGTTTCGAGGACCCCAACCAGGCAGTCTATGTCCCCTAACAGGGATCAGGTCAAAAGTAAGAGATTCCGTCGACTGGTGCCAAATCTTGGTCTGGCCACCCTGAACCCTCTTCCAACCTAATCCAACGTCTACTAGCATTCCACGTCAAGGTAGGCGGTGATTCACTAAGTAGAGTACATGTTCAAGCCACCTCAGTCGACTTTAGTTCACAACCTCCTCAACCGACTTTCCTGTCTCGTCTAGTACACTTCGCTTGATCTCAACATTGCTCACAAGGTAATTCCACCAAACGCAAACAATGTTACGAAGGCATTTGTGACCGAAACCCTGTAATCGCTTCATGTCTTGTACTTTTAATGTTCATGTCTTACAACCATATAACAGGACAGAACGGACTGCAACTCAGTCCTTTGGTAGATATTTGGATATCTCGCCAACGACAAATGTGACTCAAGTTAGCAAATGCCAAACAGGCCTTCAGTATCCGAGCTAATCTGGTTTGAACTGAGATAAAGTGTAACTAGAAAACTAGTCGGATGAAATGAAAACTGGATAGTCTTCACTGTAATAACGAATAGATAAACATCAAAGAAATATTGATACTGAATCAAGTTAGTCCTTACATACTTCCAGGTTCATAATTCAAAATCTAGTATAATTCAAGTTTACTTCTTGAGTATCATCTGCATGAGAAACAAGAAAGCTTAACAACCGAAGCTATTCTGTACGTTATTCACATGCACAACATAGGACCAAATATCACTGTGTAGCGCTCCAAGTCGCCATACCTCATTAATTTTTCATCGGGGGAAGCTCAGTTTATGAATTTTTAATAAGATAATCTATGCCAATTTCAAATTATGTAAAATGAATGCTCACTTGAACATTATTCAGTTTCTCTGCACAATTACGAGCATCATTTCTTTCTAAGAAGAGAACAAAGGCAACACCTTTGCTTTTACGACTGTCCTTATCTTTAACAACTGTTACTCTAAAATCGGTAGAAAGAAATAAAAATACACATTGGTGTACAACTTGATCATTGCAAATAAATAAGCGTTAATGTAACTCAGTACCCATACATTAGGCTTTAAGTTATACAGATTATGAAAGTAAATAATGACTAACAGTGTGGAGACTATCAGAGGCAATGATTCACAACACCGATAAACGGAAATCGAAAAAAAAATGGAACATAAGTATGTAGGAAAAAACACAACAAAACTATGGATTTCAAAAGAAAAGGACAAATTTCATCCGTTCAACTGATCTCCAACCTAATGTCAAGTTTTCCAATTACCAGGAATCAAGTCATCACGTCTAGTGAGTTCTTCAAAGTGCTTATATCAAAAACCAATGACTTCACGGTCACGACCACCCTGAAGCTCTTTCCAGCTCATACAAACAACTGAGAAAATAAATCAGAACAGAAGAAAAAATGGTTTGAATGTTTTCCTACACATAGCCGACGAAAAATACTCAAACGCCTCAGATCATCATCATCATCAAAATTAACATAGGACCAGGCATAAGGTAGCGTAGGTATAGCGTAACCATCCAAGTTGCCACACCTCATACCAGTACATTAAGTAACAAGAGGAATGAAGTGAAAAATGAAGAAAAAAAGTCGATCAAAAGAAGTAGAAAGTAGTAAAAGAGAGGAAGGAAGAATGCGAAAATGATGAAACTAAGTAGAGCGGTTAAGATGAGGATAATGTGTGTATGCATCTCCGCTAATAACGCCTTAGGTAATCACATAAATCTCAGACAACCATTTTTACTGTTACCTACTAAGAACAAACAACAATACACAACGCAAACTATATGATAGCCATTAGATTAAAAAAAAGCTAACAAGAATAGGACATATAGATGAATTATGAATGATCCCACGAAAATGAGATGAGACTGTAAACCATCATCGACTGAGATGGCTCGGAAATGTTTTACACAAAGCTATTTACCGTCTGCTCCGTTGCGCAATGTTACCTGGAGTACTCTTAGGTCATAGGCAGACAGATTAGAACATAGCACCAATACATGAAGTCTATGATTGTTGGTCTGAGCAGTTTACGGTAGTGCAGACTTCCCAATCGGGAGCCGCTTGAGAACGTAAGTCAATAGGTGACATAGCTCAGAATCGATATCAGTCGAGCAGACGCATACACATTATTTATATCTAAATCGTTATACTAAATTTTGGTGTTGTCGCATTACTTCTTGCTCTTTCATGATGACTTTCTATCACTTATGACTATTTTCTTATCTTCCCATTTTGGTGCATTCTCGCTTGGTGTGCTGTGTCGCAACTTAGGTCGTTGTGCATTAACGGCAGGTTCAATGTTCATATTGTCTGTCTTATCCGTACTCTGAGCTACTCATCTTTGTCCTTATTACAAGACTAATGTTTAGATGACTGTCATAAAAGCAATACTTTTTTTTCTTAACAGCAAAATAGGGTCCTCACTGTAGTGATCATACAATGCCTGCTATACTTTGATGACTGAAATTCTGCCCCATAGATGTTTTAAAAGTTGCAATTTCCAACGTCTGCTTTAGAAAATCTACTAACAACGATCGATAATCCAGCATTTGTTAGCGCAGTAGGAAAGCCGAAAATGTTCATGAAGCGCTAAAGCCAATGCTGTGAACTGTACACAGCTTGCATAAACGATTTTTACTGACTTACAATTAACGGGCTCTCATTATCCTCCATATTAAAACATTCAAACTAAGTACTCAAGTATACAGTTAGCATCAAAATGCCTGTTAAATGGTGCAGATAAGTGTTCTTCAGATGATAACAGCATTCATTCTTCGTTGCATCGTGACTTTTGTCCGTTAGAGTGCAGAAAGAGATAACCGAAACTCCTCATTTCTGTTATCACTTAAACTTCAATTTAGCTGAACATGACAACATAAGTTGAAGAAATGCCTTGCTGATGAAACCTGACAACCATGAAACCTAGATCCAAAAGTTGTGGTTCGCTGGTTTAGGAAGTAGACTGTTACAGGGTTCGTACATTGTCCCACCTAACAAGATCTGGGCGACCAGGTAATATCATTAGCTCTTACACAATAAAAGTGGCGCATTGCACGAACGTGCACGTGGTTACTAAATGCATTTCGATTTTCGGCATCCAAGAGATTTTTGCTATCTGACTCGCAGAACATAATATCAGAAAAAGCATATCGCAGTATCGCACAACTTAGCTAATCAGTCGCATTGCATACCCGATCGGCCAAATGTAACAAGTGTTCAGGACTTAATAACTATACTGCAAACGATTCGTACGTACTAAAAACTAAAAATACAAAACTAGTCGAGTAATACAGGTCCGTATCCAGTGCTAAGTGCTACACAAAGGTGAATGCCAGTGCCATAGAGTTCCTAAGAACAGACAAATAAAACATTAATTGGATCAAAAAAAGAAGAAAATCTATTCAACGAACAACGATGAGCTTGAAATTATAATAAATTCACGAAATAAAGTGTAAGTTAACAACTATGTTTGTCAATATTCCACTTAGATTTACCATATGATTTACATCAATGTGAACATAATGAAGATTGCAAGTTTAGACAGTAGAAATGATTTCAAAGCATCTAAGTAACAGGTGACAGTCAAAAATATTTTTAGGCAGGTGGTTATAGAGAAACTTCCGGAAAATGAAAATCCTAAAGATTTTCAGGGTTATAAGTGAGATATGGTTGACGGTAAGTAATAGTACAAACTCTGTCGCGGAAAAAGTAATATGCACTGGATTACAGTATTCCTTGTCACATGAGCAGACAAAAGTGGACGTCAGAAACTCATTCCAAATGTTGCAAAAAACTCAATTTCATAATATCACTATCCGTATACAGTTTTTACTACTCTATATGTGATCAAATTGCTAGATAATAACCATTAGTGATAATCTACCAGTCTTCTTTTTTTCTGCTACACATCACCGCTTGTAAGTGCTGTAACTGTTTATCTCAGTCTATATAGTAACAGTGGAGCTGTGGCTCAGTGGTATGGGGAATCGCAACACACTCAGCAACTTTGTGCACATCCGTGCAGTAGGCAATGAGCCACGACTATTGTGTGAGGGCTGGTGGTAATACTCGGCTGCCTAAACCTCGGTAGGTAGAGCGGGACTCAAACCTGTAACTCAATAGTTGATAGTCATCCCCCACACCACTGTGGCTTAGTGGTTTAGGGAGATTACCAACCACTAGTCCCCGCTCCAACTACGAGGGTTTAGGCAGCCGGGTAGCACCACTAGCCCCCACACAATAGGTGTGGTTCATTGCCTACTGCACTAATGTGCGCAAGATGGCTGAGTGCGTTCCACTCATTCATTTCATCTCATTCTACAAAGCTATTGCTCTTCATCTTAACCTAGGTCACACATTAAAATCAGAAAATGCAGATTTTGAGCTCTTGGTTTTCTATGAAAAAACCATATAAAATTGCAGAGCTGCGTCTTCAGATCTACTATTGTTTCGGAGGCAAAACTCAATATACATTAATATTAATCAGTACATAAAATAACATACCTAACAATTTTACCATATGGTTGTAATATTTGATGGATATCATTATTAGTTAAGCTGAATGGCAAATTGCTTATGTATACTGTACTTTTACTCGGGGCTAATGCTTTACTCATAACTCATTTGACACCATCATGTAGTTTTTTGGTAACTGCTGAAACAAAAGGAAATACAAAGGAGATTTATCTAAAGACAGAGTATGGATAACTGTTTTATTGTTATATCAACTGAAACTACATGAAGATCCGCACACTAGGCTACAACCAAGCCAATTACGTGATGGTTAGTAATATGAACAAGGTACTCAGGCCTCGGTGGGTGGTGAGGCTCTAAAGACTGACCCAATGGTTAGACACCGATTGCCTGCGCCAGTGTTCTTCAACTTCGTAAACGAAGACTGATTACAGTGAAGTGCACACTATATGTCTGAGAAATCGATAGACTACAATGGCAACCGCGGAACTATGTCAAAAAACCATTGTCATAAGCTAAACACGATTTTCTAGGAAAGCTCTACTGCTCAAACCAAAAAATCATGAAGTGCTTGGTATCAACAGCCTTGCCAGTAAGGTACATTTAGTAGTTGTGATTCTCATCGCATCCCATTACTCTTGCAAATATACTACTAACTTCAGAGATTTGTAGTTCGTTTATGCATCAGATCTGGAAAAACCCACTTCTTCTGAGATACATCTTTTCAAGTATACCACCTGAAATCTAAGGCAAAAGAGCCTGAAATAACAACCAGGTTATCGGACCTCTTTAGATTAGTGAGTGTCGGTGGTCAGTGGGAATCTTTCTGGACTACTCATACCTATCAGTGAAGCGTCAAACAGCTGTAATAAAAATGAACAAATTTTTATAACTTTCATGGGGATGCAGCCTCAAATATCAATGACTAGAATGATGCTACTATATGAAGCTACAACCTCAACATGTGATTGGTTTATGTGATTTTTACAAGAACTCGCAAAATTATTGAAGACCACCGAGTACTGAACAGCCTCATGTTTCAGAGATCCAAATGCGCACACATTTCTGTGTCGTAAGTGAATTGAAGACACCTCACCGTGACAAAACATTACAGGTGGTTAGTTACAAACGGCGAAATAACTATCCACAAGATTGAGCTTAATTAATCCTTTAAAAGCTTATTAAACTGTCTGACAATTTACATTATCCTTACAAAGCCTTCTCGAATTTAAAGATTTTGCACCGACAAAATTCTGTAACTCATTAACACGCTCTTATTCCATTCTAGTCCAGGAACTAGAAAAACAGTAAGAGATGGACATAATATATGGATGCAGCCGCGCTCAACCACGAATTATATCACCTAGTCTCGGACCACCGAGATCAATTGTCTTGTGAACCTCAACGGCGAAGTTTACATTTCCATGCACGGCTCAAACCAATGGTCAGAAACTTTGAGGACTGAGGTTACATCCTATTTTAGTCACCCTTAACCTTTTTCTCAGTCTAAAAATATTTAACATGGTGGGTTAAGATAGAAAGTGACCAGGCATATGTAACACATGTTCAGTTGAGGAAGGTTTAGGACTTACAATTAAGCCTAACTATGTCCCGTTGCTCAGATGACAACCTTACTTACTCTTTATATCATCACCCCAAGCCAAAAAGTATTTTAATAAACAAACTAGATTACAAATAGCAATCATATCAAGAAATGTAGGATTAAAAAGATTCAAGTGATGTATTCACTAGATTATTTGATATACAAAATTATGCATGTGAAATGTGTACATTGATTAGAAAACAGCTAGCGCCGTTTATGCTTAACACGAGGTTTTTTCTTCCCACGACGAAATCGCTTTTTACTTCTCACCGGATTCATTTTCAGTGCTTTTTTAAGCGACATATTAGGTCTACAAATAACAATTATCGACAAATGACTTACTCTGTATCACAGTTAACTGGCTTAGAATCTTGCTCCTAAAATAAAAACAAGTGAAACTCTTCATTTGAGTGTACCTTGCAAGCTCCCATGAAGTAGTGACAATGAGAAATATCCAATTCTTGAATAACAACGTTATGGTTTCCAATGGTTTGGTTTTCACAGGAACGGACATTTTCAACACAATCTAGCATCGCAGGCAACTGAACAGTTTCAATTTTTTTTCGAGCAGCTTCCCTGTACTAGTAACATGAGAATACTTGATTTACAACTTACTTTGGCTTTAACAGCTTTAATTTCTTCTTTTAATTGTTTTTCTGCTGCTTGACGTCCTCTCTCTTTACGTTCAAGTTTTCTCTTACGAAACCCAGTGAGATATTCTCTGATAACTCAAATATTAAAAACAAATATCATACTTTCTTTTCTCCTCATCAAAAATTAGAGAAAGCTTTGGTATTTTCCTCATAGTAACACAGTATTATAAACACCTGGTTAGTGATAATAAAAAGGTGATTATTGAAGTTAGAAAACTAAACAAGTTTTATGAAGTAAATAAATATTTGTAGGTAGAAATAAATATGAATATTCACTCGTAAAAATCAGTATCATTTACCACAAAGTACTAGAGGATAATCAGATGATATCCCCCTTAGCATAAGGCACTAATGGTCACCCAATTTCAATGTAAGCATAATGTTGAGATAGAATCGATCCATTAACTCATCAAATTCATGCCGTGCAAACAACTTAACTTGTTATAAATTTACGTACTAAGCTATAAATTAAGCTGGTTGTAAGGAATTATTACTATAATCCGTTGTCCAGGTCAAAGTGAGTGCAGAGGGATTCGAACTCAGAGTCCGTTGCTTGAAATCCGATATTCTAAAGCGATCAGTCAATTTTTAAACAATTTTATGATAAACAGTTATCGCATATAAGTTGTTGTAATCGATTTTAAGAAATCTCAGAGTCTTAAACGGCTGATTTTTAAGATTTTGAGAACATTTCCAACTATATGAATTAATTGTATTACGTCAACATTGTTTTCGTCCAAACTTGTAAGCTAAATAGAAGTGCTACATTCCGAAATCGGCATGTTATCTACTGGGTTGCAATGGTCCCTTGCCAGATAACGGCGTTGACTGCTTTCCTGAGCGCAAGAACACACCGTTAGATACCATTCGCTACGTAGTACTGCGTGGGAACTTGACGAGAGCACAGTCATGAATCTCAGAGGGAAAAGTGCAAATGATCATACCGGGACTACCAATAGATCCTAAAACTACCATGGGAGCCTCAGTAGACCTATATAAGATAGCTATCAGTGCATAAATACATCTTGATCAACAGCTGAAAACTCAGGAAGAAAATAGAACTCACTTCAGCACTTGTCACCACATGAACTTCGACGCAGCATACTTGTCTGTCAACTCCAGTACGTAAATATGTCTAATCTTGTGCAGGATGACTAATTCTTAAGTATGTGAGGTACTTTTATTTGGTGCTCATTGTGGTCCATGTAAGCCAGTGAATATTCATGAAGGCTTTAAGAGTACGATATATGAACTTAGTAATATGCTGCAGTGGCGTATCCACTTACCCAACAGAAATGTAACTTCCGTAATACTAAAAGGCATTAGTCACACGCCAGCTACATCATCCGCAAAGCAGACTTGGAGTTATAACTCGAAATTAAAAAAAGATGTATGTAGAAAACTGTCGTCGCAATGTACACAGAATGGCAATTCCTGCTGAGAAATGACGCTGATTTTTGCCGGATGATACATAGTCTACACCATCGAGAGATATCACCTTTTGAAAAACTGACTATAGATACGATCACAGTATTCACCATATTTTCAATGCATTTGTTACACCTAAGAGTTGTTCGCTGATTTACTAGGCTATTGTAAAAGATTATCAGATTAACCAACATAAAATAGAGGCGATTAGTTCGCGAATTCTTAGCTCTCATAAACAAATACCCATAGAATTCCAACGTGTCGACCTGCGGTTGGTGTTAAAAAGTAGAAAGCAATTGTATAAAGATCAGTTTCGCCTTATTTAGGCTGCTTGTTTGAAAGACTCTACTGTTGTATCTGTACAATTTTATGAATCACTTCGCTTGCGCCTATAAACTGAGCTAAATGTACGTTGTCCGTCATACCTGGACGACACAAAAAGTCATGTAAACTGGTCAGCAACCTGCAAGTAATATTCGGCGTTGACAATATGGTGTACAGCATAAGCGGCTAACTCGTCATGTGATGAATTCGCGCAACGCGATCTACTCGATGTACTTTCATGCTTCCCTTTCCAGTTTTACATACATAGTGTACGGGCCCAACAATCCAGTTGCTCAAATCTACAAATGAATTACAAAATATCGATCCGTGAGCTCGAACGTATCACTTCATACCACACAGTGGACTTGGCATTAAATGTTGCAAAGCCGGTTGGTTCAGTTGGAGAATTTAAGTTGTCAACTACGCTACCTGATAACTGTCTTGGTGGACAATGTTTCAGTCACCATAAATGAGATAGTATGTGATATGGGATTTAATTTTCGACTTTATCACGATCCATATTCATTCCTCTTCAACAGCATTGATTCTACAGACATTATTGTATACATACGTGGTAATTAATGTCTTCACTGTATCACAGCACTTACAAAAATATTAATGCCCAATACATTTACTTTTCTGTGCTACACTATCCTGTAGATGTACTGCTGCTGTACACTTCAGTGGACAGCTAATTGGGGGCTGACTAACTTAAGGTACCAAAGCATGGGACAAAGTCAACGCTTCTAAATCTTTACGTTGAAGTAAGGATGAGTGAGTGTATATCTGATCCCCATTTTTATAGAATTATATTCGGATTGCCGTTTCTGCACTAATAATATTAACTCCACTTTTCCAGTTAATTAGTTCATATTTAAGACGCATAGTATTTGATTATCGAAGTACCCAGTTTCAGCGAGATGAGTCTTCACTGGTCATGGTCTACTAAGGCCGGAGGAATGCACCTTCGCTGATTGGCAACAGAATATAAAGCCAGTCCAGCGTACTTGTGATGCTTATACATTTTCATACACAACTGCTTTCAGTTCAAGCGTTTTCCGCTGTAACCATAACGGAAAACAGTGGTCTATCCTTTCCATCAGATGCAGAACCATTAAAAGCTTACCAAAAGCAATATCATAGAAAGGGGTCAACGATAGTGTTAGCACCGTCCTGCCGATAGGTACAGTGATCACAACACAGAAAAGTCTTGTACTAGCTCATTAATCTCAAACCTGGAGAACCCCAGAGTCCCGACCGTTTCCACCGTAGACTGTTATGGCTGTTAGAGGACATTGTTGCTGAACCAGTCACTAACCTTCCAAATGTCCTCTCACACTTGCCTCCCCAGTGACTGGAAAGCAGTTATAATCAGCTGTTTTTAAGGTCGGCAGTCGTCAGTTGATAGCTAACTATCGCTCTAGGAGTCTAACTAGCATAGCTGTAATGGTTTTAGAAAACAATAATTCGTGACAAGCTACTTAACTATGTTGAGTCAAATAATCATTTAGCACTACCACAACACGGTTTACTAACTGGACACTCGTTTAACAAACCTTCTCATCGCCAGAGGAATGGGTTGCAGTCCGTGACTGTTAACTGTTAATATATGCCCCGTTCATAGACTTCAGTAAGGCTTTCAACAAAGTCTCATGAAAATTACTAAGAAAGCTCTCCTCTTTCGGGTTCGGTTTTGCACTACAAGCCTGAGCTAGGGACTTTCTGTAAGATAGAAAGCGAAAAGTGACAGTTAATGAGACGCCGTCCAAGTAAAAAAGTGTTATGAGTAGAATCCCTCAAGGAACAATCCTTCGTCACCCTCCTTTTCGTGTTAAGTCAACGAATTACCGCAAATGCCCAACTATTCGAAGCTGCTATCCACCGATGATGCAAAAATCTAGTCATCTTACGTAGTGATGCTGTTAAGTATTCTCTCCAATGGGATTTGGATAAACTGGTAGGTTGATCCAAACCTTGGTGCCTGGAAAGCAACTCAAGTAAAAGTGCAGTAATGTACACTAGTTGAAGCACTTGTTTCCAGTATTCCGTTAGACGTACATCATTACTTCTGGTCTTCGAACTAAGAGAACTAGGTGTCATCGAAAGTAATAATTTGAGGACTTTGGCACACTGTGATGTAGCTGCAGCAAAGGGCTTCCGTGTATTACGGTCCATCCGTAGAGCTTTTAAATGTTCTAGTCAGGATACTCTATTCTAAGTCAAACCTCAATAAGGGGAACGATTAGATCGATTGAGCGTATTCTTGTCTTACTGCAGGAAAACGAGTGATCTCACACTGGCATTCTGCGTCCTTAATAATAATGTCTACGGTACTAATATGCCTTATTTTTCCACTCCCGCTAGGAATGATTATCTCCAAGGAAATCATAGGGAAATCCAAAAGCTGCGATTGAATACAATTAGCATGAATTCGTGTTGCTCCCATCATGTGACGAACCGCTGGAACCCCTTACCTCAACAAGCAGAATCACTACTTTCACTCAACACATTCCAGGCAGAAATAGGTCTCCACGGAGATAACTATTGCAAGGATTAACACAACACAGCTGGCCTACTATCTTCATTATTGAAGACTGCATGGAGTTAAGGATTTAAACAGGTCTGTTAAATAACTAGGCTGCAGAAAATGTTGCGGAGAGCCTCGAGCAAACTTATAGAAATGCAGAAAGCGCTACATGACCCTTCGGTTAGCTTAGGGCGCTGAACAAATTGTAAAACATTTTCGACTAACTTCGGGGACTACAGAAACTGTGAAAGCTGAGGCAATAGTTCCGCATTATACCGTACATTTCTGAATGCAGAATAAGCCCGAAGTCAAAGAAACAAACTGAAGAAATACAGACTGGTGACGCTCTTATCCGTACTTTCTAAAGTAATGGAGTCGTTAATATATGATGGACTGAGGAACCACCCCAGTACTGTCGACCGTCGAGGTCGAATAACTATTTGAACAATATGAACCACTTACCAATGCAGGCTTTAGGTCAACCAGCAAGGGAAGCTTTAATTTCGCCCACAACAATATTAAGTTTTAATCTTTGTCGTTGCACCTGGTATGAAACGTCTTTAATGTTACAAGAAATTGGATGAAAGCTAGTATCAGCATTTATGTGGTCGGATTCCCTTAGACTCCTACTTTGAAATAAACCAAGCCGAATAATACTCACTTAAGTCAGTATTGGGTAAAAACCACACACTGTATGTGGCACTGACGCACTTGTAGGTCACTCAACTGGTAGGTTATTGGTTGAGACAAATTAGCTTATTTTGAGGTCTTTTCGAAATAAAACGCCAATTGTATCCATTGTGTATTTTCATCTGCTCTAATTGAGTAACATCGTTACTGAGAATTCCATACCAGTTATGATTTCTAAAAAATATATGAGCTAGAAAAACTGCACAGTAGCACATACCGCTTTTAATAAGGTATCTACTAAGCGCTGCACCCAGTGAGCATTTTCTCTGGGCCAAATAAGGCAGTGTTGGCCCACTCACTATGGAAAAGGTCGGGTAAAATATAGGACCAGGTGTAGGGTTTCGCAACACTCTCCCTACGTCAGCCCCTATGAGTTTTGACTCCGCATTTAGCTGTACGTTTGGCCCCAAGCTTATAAAAATGGGCCGACGTCCGGCCCGTCATACTGATTGTTGGCCCTTCAACCAGCTCTATCCGCCCTGCTTTTGGCCCGACTAAAGCAGTGGCTCCAAGTTTGGCCTCGCGTGCACCAAATCTGGTCTGACGTCAGATTCATGTTCCAACATTTACCTATTTCCAACATCCAATATCTTTTTACGAGCTAGTGTAAGCCAACTGATTTCTTCACGCTAACTTCTAGGTCTTGTGGAACGGTTTCAGGTCTTTGGTGGATTCCGATGCAGTAGGTCTACCCGCTTGACTGCTGTAGCTCTGGTTAGCCGGCGGGAAGTTGGGTGTTGGTTAAATTTGTAGGGAGTGTTGTCATTTGTTTGTCTTTCTTTCAAGGACTGCGGTGCAGACGGATTCCTCAAGTGTCGTACCAGCAGACAATTGGTCGGAATGGTTGTAAAAAGGAGATGAAAAATATGCCCAGAGGAGTCAAGGGAGAGAGAGTCCAAAGAAAAACAGATACAAAAAGAAAGAAAAAAGGAAGAAAGTGACTAAGAAAAGGGGAACGTAAATTCGGTAGGAAAAAGAGTACATAACATTATAGGACGGATGGGAATGGAGATGTTAACTCTATTAGTAGGAGACGGTAACTGGAGGGGACGTCTATGGGGGAGCATAAAGTTGGGCCAGGTTCCCAGTGGTAGTGGTGTTGCAAAGTATTCTAATAATGGATTGGCCGTGCTGAGTTGGTAGGTCATGTCGGCCTAGTCCATATCCCAGCTGAATGGGCGCAAACCGTGAGTCGTTGCATAAATGTCCAGCCTCTTATTGAAGCTGTCAACAGACAGAGCAGTAGGAATCTTGGCAGGCAATGCGCTCCAGTGGCCACAATCTCACAGAGAGAAGTGTGACCACACATGGGTTTTCGCCCTTTGAAGGGAGCTTCTCCTAGGGCTACCACGGGGATCGCCAAAATGGTCGTTTGGTAGGATTCCACTGTTCAGGTGACCTGGATTACTTAGCATTTTGTAAGCCGTCATCAGTTCACCGCGTAATCTACGGTTGCCTACACAGTGGAGTCCTAAATCTTTCAGCCTGGTATTCGCCTCGTTCTCACGACACCCTTCGTAGCTGACCAGTGGACTTTCTCCAAGAGTTTCAGATATGTTGGTGCAGTGGCGTTGTGGACCTCTGAGTGAGGTGGCATGTAGGTCTCATGCAGCTTCAAAAGGAGTTCCGGGGTCAGAACGCCTAGCTGTCTGCGCATGAAGTGCAGTACTGAGTAGGCTCTGGAGGCATCTCCTGGATAATTGGAGCTAGTACCTAGTTTGTCAGTCAGCATTAGTCCCAGGTCTTTCTCCATGGTGGTATGGGAAAAGTGTGTTCTACGGAGAGAATGGGCACCCCCTGAAAGGCAGGGGTGCGGAGAAACTTGGCTCGGCACTTACCCAGATTAAATGCCAGCTCATTAATATCCACCCACTTTACAGGTGATCTGAGATCACTTTGTGGTGCACTTGATTTCGTTTCCGACGTCACAGCTCTCCATAACCTAACATCATCAGCGTAGAGCGGAAATGGGGAGCTGAGATTCAGTGGAAGGTGGTGCACAAAAGGAAGGAATGGTAGTGGAACCAAAATCGCTCCTTGCACGACACCAGATGATGATGTCCTCCAGGTCGAGCAAACCCCGCTGGGTTTTGTGCAGAACTCTCTGAGGTCTAAATAATCCTTTAACCAGGGGAGCACTTGTCCCTTGACACCCAACCTTGATATTTTGTGAATAAGAATGGTATGCTGGACTGTGTCAAGGGTCTTAGCAAAATTCAGGAAAATAACATGGACAGCAATTTAGAGGTTCCGGCATGTCGTCCACTTATCACCTGCCACCAGAATGTTTGAGGCACAGGACCTACCCTTTCTGAAGACATTTTGAGCATCACTTAGTGCTTTCCTCCCTCCTAAGTACTCCTTGACACGGTCGTCTACCAGGTTCTCCATTACTTTTGACACCACTGACAGACGGGCTGTTGGTCGATAGCATTTTGGGCTCTGCCCATCTCCCCCTTTGAAAGTGAGTGACAGAATAGCACGTTTCAACTCTCGTGGGAGTATTTGATTGTCTAAGGAGTGTTGAAACAGATTACGTAGAGGACCACACAAGACACCCACGCATTGTTTCAACACAGCCGGCTGGATGTGATCGCATCCTGGTGGTTTCCCTGCGTAGTGCTCTGATAGCTTTTCCAGGAGCATGGAGGGAGTTCCCTTTATTCCAGGTAACTCTACTGCATTTGGTGGTGCTGAATGTTGGTCGGACAGTTGGCAATTTCGGTTCGATGGAGACGTGTTTAGCTGCGTATCGAAGGCGGCGTTAAATACCTTGGCAATCTCTGGTCCGGAGAGACTCTCCCCATCCAGGCCTCTCAGGGCATAAGCCCCCTCGCCAGTGGGTTTTCTGCCCGCCATAAGTCGATATAGGTTTCTTGGGTTCACCTCGAGCTTTTGGGCAAGGTTCGTCTGGAATGACCTCCTGTCTTCCCTCATTCTGATGTTACATCGATTTCTCAGAGCAATATACGTGGTGTGGTCAGACTCTTTTCTGGAGGTCCCCCGCTTATACTATGCTTTTCCCCTGACTTTCAAAAGGCGTTCGGTGCCTCGCCTCCTCGGTATTGCTGTGGTCACTGGGACGTTTTCAGAGATAGCCCTCGTGGTAATGTCTAATTCGTTTCCAATGTTGATTCATCGAAATGGAACTCCACTCCTGAGGCCATAGAGCTGTTGACAGATATTAGTTCATGGCCACGAAGTTTGCCTCGCTGTAGCAAAGACAAGGGCGAGATGCCTCCTATGACAATTGTTCGCTGAGTACCAGACAGAACACCACGCTGTGATAGCTGCCAAAAGGGGTTTGAACCTGAACATTTTCAGCCAGTAGATAGTCGCTGGTAAAAAGGTAGTCCAGTTTGGACGGTTTTCCGCCCGACCCATAGCGAGTGTCATCACCAATGCAGTCCCATGCAGTCCAGAATTTTTGACACTGTTGAGTGGGTTTTGGCTGAACCTTCGGCTTGAGGTTCCTCTGTCCTGCCCGAGATTGGTAGTCGGGCGTTGAAGTCGCTGGCTGTAGTGAGCCGATTTAGCCCATGGATGTCTCCCGGCACATTACTTGCAGTGGCTCTCGGTGGTCAAACGTTCCTGATAGGAGTTCTGTAAACACCCCAAGACAGGTTTTTGGTGTGTCCAACTGTGGAGCGACACCAGATGGGGTCTGGGGGCCCCAAAAGCAGAGCTTCAGTTTTTAAGATGGTCACTTATATACACTGCCACTCCGCATCCTTCCTTAAACTCCCTGTCTCTCCTGAACAGACGTAAACTGTCTATACTAGCTTTGATGTCACTCACATCCGGTAATAACCAGGTTTCTGCTAGGATTGTGATCTTGGAACAAGGCTGGAGTAGAGGGACCGTAATTCCTCCCGTAACGGAAAGATGATCTGAAAATCCCTCCTGATCACTCTATTGGATAGTATTGGCATTTATTTGAATATTTTACTCTCGTTATGGATGGTGTGCCTTCGACCCTAGCCGGCGTAATGTTACTTGATTGTTTTGCTGTCTTCTTTGGCTTTGCGCTCAGCATTCGCCCTTTTATGAACGTTTCAATTTCCCATTATGTGACGCTGGACTGTTGTCAACGTGACATTGTTTTGCTACGCCCGACATTTTGTTTTGGTTCAACTTACGGTTGTGTTGCCATTTGACGGTTTGTCTTTTGATTGTCCACTGGAAACGTTTATTTGTTGATTTGCTACTGGTGGACAGAGTACTGATCCCTTTGTCGGGAATATTCTTACTGACTCTCAGGTACTCAACAACTGTATTTGTTTAGCCAGTTTTCATCGCATAGCACGAATTTGTACCCGAGAACGTTTGGACTGTGTAGTTACCCAACGGCACTGCCGAGGTATTGTTGTTATTTTGATATAACTGATTGTTGCTTTGATAGTACCACAGATTTTGTTACGAATCTTCTAACGACTTACTACAAGCCGTGTTTTGATATTTTTGATCCAACCTTTGACTGTGCATCACCCGTGGCACTGTGGGCAGATGTACCAGAACCACGTGCATGAGTAGCGCGCCATGAAGGCGTAATATTGGTCTGGTATGTCCTCATCACACTGACCGTGTACCCGCTTATTGCAGACGTCATAATCAAAAGCAGCATCCCTTTGGCTACGATAAAACCACACGTGTGACAGTCATCAGTCTGTCCAGAAGATTTGGTCAAAGACGTTGTAACGGAAAATTGATCTGAAAATCCCTCCCGATCACCCTTATTTGATTGTATTGACATTTATTTTAACATTTTTACCCTCGTTATGGATGGTGTACCTTTGACCCTCGCCGGTGTAATGTTATTTGCTTGTTTAACTGTCTTATTTGACTTTACACTCGGTATTTGCCTTTGTATGTTTGAGACTTATCATGAATGTTTCACTTTCCTATTATGTGACGCTGGACTGTTGACAAGGTGATGTTGTTTTACTGCGCACGACATTTTGTTTTGGTTCAACTTACGGTTGTGCAGTGATTTGACTGTTTGCCTTTTGACTGTCTACTGGGAACGTTTGTTTGTTGATTTGATTCCTGTAGGCAGAGTTTTGATCCCTTTTGCCGGGAATATTCCTGTTGATCGACAGGTACTTAACAGTTGTATATTTTTAACCAGTTTTTACCGTGTAGTACTATTTGTATCCGAGAACGTTTTGGACTGTATAGTTACCCAACGGCACTGTTGAGGTATTTTTGTAATTTGACATAACTTATTGTTGCTTTGATAGTGCCACAGATTTTGTTACGAATCTACTATTGAATTACTACAAACCGTGTTTTGATATTTTGATCCAACCTTCGACTGCGCGTCACTCGCGGAAGTTAGGAAGCTACACAGTAGAACGCAGGAACTAGTCAGATTCACGTCAGTTGGCACCGCCTAGTTATTTCCGGCGTTCAGGCCAAGATTATTGGATTCTGGCAGCTACAGACGTTTCCTTCTCTTTCGTCTCTCAGTGGTAGCCCTCACGCGTAGACCAGGGTTTGGATTAGTGGTACCAGAAAGATATTCTCTCCGATGACATAAGGCAGGGAGGTCCAGAGGGACGGGAATTCGACTTTTTCTAGGAAGCGGTTGTTGCAACTGTCCTCCTGAAGTTAACCCATGATCTTTTACGGCGGAATCAGGCCTCTTGCTTCTGGCCCCGGTTGTTACCAAGGGTGGGGGGACCCGGTTATTACTCATTTCCGCGGGCGACTAGGAGGGTACATAGAAGAGCTAGACACAAACGGTCGTAACAAGTGAAACGGAGAAAAGTAGTGATAACTAAGGTGGTTGTCAACCTCACCTGAGATTATCCAGTTGTACGACACGGAAGAACCCCGAAAGCTTGGCACAGGTCCAAGGCGCATGATAGAGCGAGATAAGCAGAGCTGCAGATGCAGCAATCTGAGAACACGGTTGTCCTTTTGAAGAGTGACGGTACTGACCAATTGAGGACTGTAGGTTTCGTAGAAAGAGGGCTTCTTCCAGTGAAACTGTTGTTGTCGTAAAGGAAGTATCCGGTTGGGAAGGCTCATACACGGTTATTTCCGAGTAGAATGCAGACGAGTGAAAACACGTCAGTACTCAAGGAGTGCACTAAAACACCAGAAGAAAAACCATCATTTCAAGGCAGGGTACTTTTGTCATATGGCTGGTCTTCACATTATTGATTACCCAATTCCTTTATTCCCGGCAATGAAATGTGCCTTGATTCTTCCGCCTTAAATATTTTACGTGTCAAGAAAACTGTGAATACGAAGCCAAAACGTGGAGGATTGCTTCCGTATGGCGTAATACTGTGAATAACCATTTTCCTTGTGCATTCCCTTTTTCAACTTCGACTGAAAACTAAAATTCATGACTACGGACTTAAGAAACGTTGGCAAGTTGCGAGAAGGTCCCAGAAGCTTTTTACGTAGATTGGGCATTTTTGTTGCGATCAATGATCTTAACCTGAAACTGAAAGCATTCGCTGGGTTTGAACATGTGTGATGTTCCCAGTGCTGGACCTTTGGTACAGAGTATATGTGCTTTTACCGTCCACCTTCGGTGGATACATCGAATATCGCCGTCAACAAGTGAATGGTAAGTGAAACCGCAGTCATGATGCGGAAGTGGTTTTTCAGAGTCTGCCGAAGTAGGAAAATGCTAGATAACAAACCACCAGGGCAATAAACAATCGCATATCTGACTTTTATTCAGGTTTATTTGAACAGATTGTAGTGGATTATGATGTGATGGAAGAATACGTGGTATATGTCACTTGAGAAAAGTAAGCTGAAAGCCGGTAGGTGGCTGGTATTTTAAAGAGTAACTTAGGGTGAGAGCTAACCCTTATCAAAGCCAAATATTCATTTTTTTTCATGTGCCTTTATATAACGTTTGGTCTGTGCAAATAAATATCCAAGCAATGCCTCGGCGCTTATTGCGTTGTCGGTAGGTTGTAGATGTGAGAAATAGTTGTTGTAAGTCTTATGTAGTAGATTCTGCACCTATCATGAAGCTTTCACTCCATGTTTAGGTTGAGATGAGGTTGACATTTTAGCGTGGCCAAACAGGGCATGGCTGGGCCATAGATATAATGTACTGCCTCGTGTTGTGCACAGAGGGCCAAAAGCCGAGCCAAGCGCTTAACCGGTGGGACCGAATTTGCTAGCATCGTAGAAAATTTCCAGTCACACACTGTGCCGGTTGCGAAACCGTAGGTTTAAATGCAAGGCCTACAAACACATCGACACGCAAAGGAAAAACGGTGCAAAATCCCACCATGGGCCTTACGTCCGGCAGGACATTCTGTCTGGGGAGCAGCCAAATACTGCCTCGTTTGGCCCAACGTAAATGCTGGCCGGGCACAATTTGCGCCTTTTCCAAGCTCTCAGAGTTCCATGCATCCCAAGTGTATAGAACTATTGCCCGGTCCACTAGCACAAGGCTCTGTGAAAATGACATTCGGATGCTACTTTCCATATATTTAATATTCGACAACTATTTCTGTGCAACACGTGGTTAAAAGCGTGCGGTCAGAACACTCAGAAAGTGGTGCTTGTTTATATTAGAGTGCAAGTCAAGCTGATCAATCATGGCGATGAAAGCCAACACTTTGTCGCACTCATGGCTAATAAAATTTGGGACTGGCCACGCACGTTCAGTAAGTACTGTGTATTAGTGGCTTGCGGCATTCTTTCGTCATTCATACTACCGTGTACCAAAACATTCGGGACATATCCGACCATGATGGTCAGAGTAGTGTATCATCACTGGCATGTGCGGATTGTTACCACTCAACGTTTTATAGAATGCACAGCAAATTATACGAATTCGCTTGCTGAGAATCGGACCAAGGAGTTAAGGAAGCTACTGAAAACGCGTGGGTGGTTCTCAGTACTGGTACGTTCGCCTACCTACTGCAAATAAACTACCAGGTGTAACAGCGGAACGTTAAGGCCTTCCTACCACTGTGGCAGTAACAAATTGGCCGCCAACTTCATTGGCCTTCGTATTACTTTTCAATACTTAGTGTATCTTGACAACATTTAGAAACAGATGCACTCACAGAGGTCGTGAAAAAAGCGGAAATTAACCATGAAGTAATGGCAAGGGGATAATGAGCACTATGCTTTGAACGTGTGTCATACGAGCAGATGTCAACTTATATTGGAAATAATGTATGAGGAGCGCCCTCAGTAATCTCACGGTACACGAGGCGTATTATGGAGCTGTTCATGTGAAGCAGGAACCAGGATCTTGATCATGCTGGGTGATTATACCCGAACTAATTTTACCGCTTCTGTGTAACAAAACGGCTTTTGCCGGATATTTTTGACCAACAACATCCAAACAATCGCTCACCCCGGAAGACTATATACGGAGCGATGACTTATGCCTTTTAAACTTCCCCAGCCTAACTGAGAAAAACAATATTCAGATATTGTCCTTAAAAATGGCATGTGCACATACAATTCACCATTTGGAATATATTATTATCGTAGGCTCTGGAATTTTTCACATATCGGGCCGAAGAGTTGTCTAATTTTCTGTGTACAGGAAGAGGCTGAATTGAAGCACTCTCGTGACGCTGAGCTGCAGCTGAAAAACAATGGGTTATTACTTCCAAAGGTTCAAATCAGACATCCAACTCAGTCTAACCCCAACGTGTTCGGACAAGGTCATATGCTTGCAAACTGGTGGGCTGCACTAGTTTCGTGACCGTGAGTGGGTTCTACAGCTTACTGTTTCCTTGTTTCCTGTTCGTTTGACGTGGACACTAGTTTCAGAAGGACATAACCTACTCATACATTCTTGTCAACCACACTTGACTAAAAAGCGATCCCACCATGTATCGCATTTTGGTGGTCACGGGAAGCTTCCAAGGAAATTTATCTTTAAGGCCAAACGTGATATCCCACCAAAACTTTAAATTAAAAAACGGTCCAGTATGTCATACTCTTATTGTTTTATGTTATGATAGAGCCTCAGTGGCCTCGGAACACTTCGATCCTTGGGGTATCAACTAGAGCGACTCGCAACTACCACCCGTAACGCGTAAACAATACCGTCGTCATGTTCGCTGCGCGCTTATAGCCGACATACATTGTAGACAGCATGAGCCGTTAGAACTCAATGTAGTGTCCCAGAACCCGATGACTGAGCTGGGAGCCCTACCGTAAGGGGGTTTTTGCAATGGTAAATTTCGGAAACATTTTACTACTTATTTATCTGTCCCTCGGGTTCCTGATGGAATATAGGGCTTTAGTAGCACGTCTCCAATGCTCTCTGTTCCCTGAAATCTTTTGAACCTGGCCCCACGACGGCTCACATCCTCTTATTTCCTCCTCGCACCATCTCTTCTGTGTCACCCTCGGACTCCCAACTCGTCGCCTCCAGCTGGGGTTCCACCCAAGGGCCTGACGCGTGATGTCCCCAATCGGCCTTCTCATTGCATGCCCAATCAATCTCCACTTCCTTCCAGTGCATATTCATTGAGCGATAGCTTCTTGGTTGGTTCATCGCCAGAGTGAGTTTATCGTTGATCATTCTTTCTGACTACCTGATCTTCAGTAGCGAGCGTAAGCAGTTGTTGATGGATGTCTGCAATTTGTTGGAAATCCCTTTCGTAACGCTCCAAGTTTCTAAACCATACAGAAGCATTGATTTGACATTGGTGTTGAAAACGCGCATCCTGTTCCACATGCTGAGTGCAGCAGATCTCCACACTGGTTTCAGGCCAATGAAAGCCTGTCTTGCTTTTCCGATTCTGACTTTGACATCCTCGTCTGTGCGACCTGTAGTTGGAACAGTGCTGCCTAGACAGGTGAAAGAGGCTACTTCCTTTGGGTTTCTCCCATTGATGGTGATTGCAATCTGTTGTTGTTGGTGGTGTTGTTGGTTGGGTATCTTCATCACCTCTGTCTTCTCTGCGTTCGCTTGAAGTCCTGTCTTCGCTGCCCCTTCCGCTAACTTGTTAGTTTTCGCCCGTAGACCATTAAGTTTGTGCGACATCAGACACAAGTCATCGTTGGCGAAATCCAGATCCTCTAGGTTCTTTTCCTCAGTCCAGCGTATCTCCCTCTTCTCACAGCTCCCCGCTGTTTGCTGCATGTTCCAGTCGACCACTATCAGGAATATCATGGGGGATGGTAGGCAACCTTGTTTCACTCCTGTCTTCACTTCAAAGACGTCACTGAGCCTCCCACTGTGAATTACTTGGCATGTGGCATCTTCATATAGTTGTTGAATGAGGCTGATAAAGGTTTGCAGTACTCCGTAGTGATGAAGCAGTTTCCAAATTACTTGTCGGTCGACGCTGTCAAAGGCCTTCTCAAAGTAGATAAAGTTGAGGTAGAGAGTTGATTGCCATTCTATGCTCCGTTCTATCATGATGCGTAGTGAAGCGTTGCAATATGGTCGGCACATGATTTGTACTTCCTGAAGCCTGCCTGTTTAGGTTGTAGTTTTGAATCTAGCGCATCCTTTAGTCTCTCCAGGATGATGCGGCTTAATATCTTGCTTGGGGTAGACGGGAGCATGATTCTGCGCCATTTCCTGCAAAGACTTGGGTCTCCATTCTTTGGGAGTTCGACCAGGTAGCCCCTCTTCCAACCAACGGGCAGGTACCTTCCCTTCCTTCCACACCTTCTGCAGTAGTGGTGTGGGCATGTCCACTGTTGTCTCTGCGTCTATTCTCAGTGCTTTTAGTGGGATTCCACCTGGTCCTGCTGCTTTCCCGCATTTCAGTAGCTTCATGGCCTCCAGGACTCCCATTTTTGTTGGAGGATTTATGTTCACTTGAAGGTCAGCGGCTGTAGGTGGTATTTCTGTAGGAAGTGCAGGTGACAGTCGACCCAAGAGATTCTTGAAGTGGTCGGCCCATCGTTTCCTTTGTTTCTCTTCTTTCGTAATTAAATTTCCTTCATCATCTTTCATTGGTTTCATCTGTGTTGATCTGTTCCCTGCCAGATAGTAACCCACTCATTCGATACAATGTTACTGTCGTGGAGATTTCCTTTGTAGTTTCATCATTCAGTTTCCGAGTGCTGTACTTGAACTGCGGTCTATTACCAGCTTCCTTGAAGGCTTTTAACTTGACTTGGAAGGTTTCTTGCACTAGACAGTGGTCCGAACCGACATCTGCTCCTCTTCTTGACCTTGTGTCAAGTAGACTGCGTCTTCACTTTCTTCAGATTGAGATCAAGTCGATCTGATTTTTGGTGCGTCCTAGTGTCTGGTGAAATCCATGTCGCTTTGTGGATATCCTTGTGCTTGAACACACTGCCTCAAATCACCAAGTCGTTGAATGCACAGAATTTCGCAAAGGGCTCTCCATTCTCATTCATTTCACCGGGTGCTTCTCGACCCATGGTTAGTTCTCTTCCCGTGTTGTCCCTCCCAGTTTGGCATTCATGTCATGACTTTCCAGAATAATTCGCACACCTTTAAGACGGGTGAAAACCTCCGTCAACAAAAGTAACATGACCATAACCTCAGTAGGTCAAACTACGAAAGTTTATCTATCAAACGAGATAACCCGTCACGAAACATTATTGGGCCAATAAGTGAGCATATGTCTCATGAGTGACAGTAGCTCTGAGAGACTCATATCATGACTTCTTTGCTAAGAAGTATGACTTATTGTCGTAATACTGCCCTAGCTTATTGTTGCATGTGGTTTTAGATTGACAAACTTGGTTCGCTCTGTGGTGTTATAGGACTGAAGCTGGAATGCATAACGGAGAGATTGTGGAGCTATCAGAAACATGCCACTTTGACGAAATAACCAGACTTACACGTTCATTAAAAGTCTTTCTAATAGTCAGTGAAAATGCTTCAAAGAAATTAAACCGGTTAAACCCCGGTTAAAAACTAGTGTTTTCTCCGACGTCTTGGTGGAAATACCCGTAGGCGGGGGTGCAAGTGGTGGATTTTTGGTACCTAAGGTGTTAACAAGGGACAAAGACGGGAAAGCACTTAAGTAGGCTAAGTGGGGAAAGTAACCTGAAGGGGGAAAAGGAGAAAACTGTGAAGGAAAAAGAGAAATCTGGTGAGCTTGCCCAAGACTGCAGCCTTATTTCAGCATTGGGCCTCATTTTTCGGCCACTTAGGAAGTGCTTAGAGCACCAAAAATTTTCCTTTCTTCGGTGTTATATTACTGAGGGGTTTTGGTCCGGGAACTTGCATGCTGTCCTAACTTTAGGGACGGGAAAACAGTTGATGCGATGACTTCGTTGGATGTGTTCAGAAACTTAATGTAGAATTCAGGCGGAATGAAGACACTTGTCATTTGCAGCCCCCCTTAGGTCGATACGTGCTTTCATTGAGAAATTAAATCTTAAATGTACATGAACGAAGCTAATTCTAGGGGGGACGTTTGGTCAGTTCTACCTCAGTGACACAAAATCGGATTATGAGAGAACTTTCACAGTCGAGGAGATGGAATGGAGATTTCAGTTTGTCACTTTTATGATGACCTGTGCATGTAGGTCAATTTTTTGCCCAAGGTACCTCTCACATATTCCTAATTTATTGCAGCCAATGATATTCCCATTTTCCATTTCACAACAGAAATAGTTGTATCGTGTGCACCGATTCCTGTTTCATCCTCCGGCAATTCAATATTAGTATCTAACCGTCGTATGTAACGGAACAAATTGTTTAAAATTCCTCCTGAGCACTCTGATTGACAGTGCGGACATTCATTTGACTATTATCGCCGTCTCAGTGGATATTATTATTGTGACATTTCCTTCATTTCAGGGAAGACGGACTGAAGGCACTGACCGAAAAGCCCAGGGCTTTTGTTGGCTCATCCAAAACTTGAAGAGTTTGCAGTATCGTGTGAAAGTAACAAAGTACAAAAGACCATTTAGGGCGCAAACGTATAGCTTACAATGATCCACGGATAACTCGTGAACTACTCGCTGGTCAGTTTCTTAATGGTACCAACGTGCATTAAGCCTCAGACGTCCAGTTGGGCAGTACAAGTGGCAGTAAGACGGGTGGTGTAGTTTTTAAGGTAAACAATATCAGTGGTGTGATTAAAACGCTGAAAGCAGATGCTAGCCATTGGACATATGAGATATCATTTGACTATTTGAGTCTGGCAGACCAGTATTTATGCTGGCTGATGGTTGAATCCACGACCGGATTCTAAATGGCCACCATCGGGTTTCCGGCCCGATTCTCTCGAGCGGTAGTAGCGCGCCGCAAATCCACATGATAGCCAGGTAAAACCTTTGATGGTTGGAGCGAAATGGAAGTCTGGCCAGCAGTTAGACCTGGTAGCTCACTTGGTAGAACATAGTGCCGGAAACCCAGTGGTGGCTTGTTCAAAACCAGTCGGCCTAAATTTTCACCTCACTTTCAATCATCATCCAGTATAGATGATATATCGCTGATACTTTACAGAAAGGCTTGCACTGATGTGGCAGTTTTGTAACTTGAAACATCTGCCCTCTCATGAGATTCTGCAGCCTACCCTGGTGGGTGGGAGAACACTTACGTGTTGCCAAAACATGTCACAAGCCAGGACCAGCGTTGGTAATTACGGACCAATCAACATAACTCCGGTCGTTTTACAAATCACGGAAGAGGTGGTTTAAACGAACTGTCTGATCAACTTTGTCGACCAAACTCTAAGTATTTCAGTCTGAACGCGAGAAAAGATTCAGTGGAACCGGACTAATATGATCCAGACCAGTTATCGCGTTCTTCTGTATAGTTTCCAAGACTTCCTCAGTCATGCACAATCAAAGATTATGCTTTAACAGTACCAAAGCACGATTTGACGAGATAAGTCTGTGATAAACTTATAGAAAATCTGCGGTACCATTAAACAGTGACGAGTTACATGAAATTTAGAAAAGTACCTTAACAATGTTGCTGGGTAACTACAGTCCAAAGACTTATCTGGCACGGAATAAGTACTATGCAAAAAATTGATTAACTAAATGTAACTGTTAAATACTCAAGAACCGACAAGAATGTTTCCAAAAAAGGGATCAAATTGCTGTCTGCAAGAATCAAATCAATCGATAAAAGTTAGCGGTACAAAGTCAAGGGGTGGGCATTCACTTCACAGCGCAACCTCAGGTTGAGCCAAACAAAATGTCAGGAATAGTAAAACAAGGCTATACTGCCGACAATCCAGCATCGCACAATGGCAAAGCGAAGCGTCAATGATAAACCTCAAAACGAAGAGCCTTAGGTCAAAGAAGATGACCGAATGACAAGGTAGCATCGAACAAATCAGGGGTAGGGGTAATATCCATGAACAGGGAGAAAATATTCAAATCAATATTAGTACTGTCAAACAGAGAGCTCAGGAGGGATTTTCAAATCACTTACTCCGTTGCTGTACCTGCTGGAACCCAACAATACCAACTCATCATAACGTGGTTTTCAACTCTTTAACGAGATCAACCACGTAATGGACCAGAAAATGCTGTTGACAGTAGCTTACCTCGACATCAGAAGGGCCTTCTGTGGGTCCTTATACAACTTGCTTATCAATAAGCTAAGTTCCCTCGCAATCCGCTACCCCCTCTTAGGCTGGTTAAAATCTTTTATGCGTGACGGCTACTAAATAAAAGTCAGCTCAACCGCCTGAAAGCCTGAACCGATAGCCGGTAGAATTGCCCGAAAGGGCGCCTTGGGCCCACTCGTCCTCACAACATGTATCACCGGTGAATACAAGGGTTTCAAAGCAGGCAGGCCACTTCCACGTCTGATGACCTGAACGTAAAGTACAAGTTCTTCAGCAGTGACTCAGTCGCCACCATTAACTCTATTCAAGGGGAACTAAGATATGCCAGCATATGCTGCAACACCTGACGACTCACAGTGAACTTGGAAGAACGTGGCTGGATAAGCACCGGTGACTGTGCCCTTGGGCCCTTGCCCTAGGTTCCACTATCAACGACACAAGCGCGCAATGTCCGAAGTTTGCGCTATGACTAAGCGACGTTGTTAGTCCGTTTACATAGTTTCTTATCTAGTAATATAAACATCCATTCACCAGAAGGTTCTTCAGCTTTTAGCTCTGCATGCCACAAAAGGGCCTATTTATACGATATGGAGTGTCAGTAAGTATTCACAGTGATATAACCAAGGTGAGTGTCTAGATATTTAGACGCTGTAGATGCATGGATATCCATGCATTCGAGAGGAGTATTTGGCGCATGGTAACTTTTACTCAAGAAGATCGCTTGATACAGAGTACTATAGAACATGTAGTGTGGAACTACTGCAGGTAACTCACATTCCGGGCCAAAAGGTATATTCTCAGCTAGCATTTATCTCAGGCGCACTTCGTAACTTTCGTTAACTCGGCTTAATTTATGACTATTCATCCCATCCCGCCTAGGTGAAGCAAGGCCTTCCCACAAACTAAGAATCTTTCTAACAACCCCTGGTAATACCAGATACGTAGGGTCTAGTGGGAATGCCTTAACCATATCGATGTTTAGTTTCTCAAATGGAGACCTTCCACGGTGGTGATGTTCATCTTTTTGGCTTCGAAAGCAACGGTCTGTCCTAAGAGTAATACGCATTGATGGGAAAGTCATGCGATCATGTTGCCTCGTACATTGAGCGGCGCATTTATCACAACCGCGTTTCGAATTATGTCCTGAAATCTGCTTAACAAATAACCGAGCCGGGGTATAGCAAATAACACTTTTCAGTCCAACTGAAACTGTCAGACCGTTGCTTAGTTCAAGACCTGAATCAATAGGTGATCTCAGTTCCTCAATCGTATCCTCCATAAACTCATGAACGTCAACTGGTTTACAAGGACCGGAATAGATACCTACTAAAAATACATCATTAACCTTCTGGGCTGTCAGTCTTCCCAGCATTGGCCATATTTGCAAGTATGAGTTAATAATAGTGATACTAATTCCTAAATATACATACACACATCATTTTTACAGGTGTGAATAAGTTTATATACAAATTACATTCATCTTCATGGAAAATAATCTGAATCCCTACCCGTTGTCACCCCAAGATATAAGTGCTGCATGTTCGTATGATGGAACATCCCAGCAGAATAAGCCTGCAGAAAATTTACAAGTTGGACATAGGGAAGTATTGTCTTCGCACTAACAAAAAAACCAGGTTTGTATCTAGACAATACAGGTATTACCTGGATAAAAATAAAGCTTGAAGCTAGCGCTTCCATTGTAACAGTTTGTACTCTTTGCTTGAGATTTTAGGATTTGTCCTGGTGCGAACTTGACAGACGCAAAGACCAATCACTAATTATTCGAACTTGTTATATACCCACGAATACGAGACCCAGGAAGAACACGATAGCGTAGTCGGATGGAATAGTATATTTGGATGGTTATGCCAAAATACCGATGCGTTCCAACTAACTGGCTAGAGAGTCGAATACGAGCAATGCAACGTAACACGACTGCGTGCCAAATGGCGAGGATGCTTGACCGGATGCCTTCAGCTTAGCGAGTCCAGTTAAACCATCAAGGTCAGCATCAATGTCGAAGTCGTCAAACCCTAGGCTATTGATTTTGGGGAAGTGTATGACGCTACAGATCACTCCCCCCCTAGTGGGTTCGTGAGGACCCTAAGACGATACCAGCCGGAAGTAAAAACCCAGTGGTTTCTCCACTGGTAAAACTCTCCCGATGGGCTCACTGCGTGAGGTGGCCCCTGGTTGTCTGAACCTTATTCTAGGGTGTCGTGGCGATTAAATAAATAAAATACAATGAATGAAATTGTACGTCGGTCGCGGTCATCTGTTCCTTTCGACGTTCCGTCCAGTGCTCGTTGCACCTGGAATATAAATAAAAGTCTTTAATACCACGAAAACGTTGCGTAAAAATGGGAATTATTTATATATAAACGTGTCGAAAAAGAAAAATTTACGCTTATCTTCGCCGGTTGTTTTTAGTTTTTATTACATGGTAAATAAAAATTGATATAAAAAGGCAAAGTGTACGAGGGTTTGTGCCGGTAAATAAGAAAAATAGTGCCTCGAAAAAAATGGTTGGCACACACATAGCTAAGTTGAATATGACTTCAGGTACTCTGGGAACCTGACGGTTCGACCTGATCGTGTTTTTTGTTGCGCCGCTGGTTGTTGCAGCTGTGCATTACCAGGCACATCGTCGAGAATTTCGATAATTGAGTCATCCGTCGACCGGATGTAGCGAGCTGAAACGTCACTTACAATGGGGTTGCCTTCGAAATAAGCTGGTTTCAAACGGTCGATACTGACAGTATCTTCGCGTCCGCCTCGCTCAATTACATAGAATTTCTCATGTCGCTTAATCACTTTGAACGGCCCGTCGTAGGGTGGTTCAAGTGGTCGACGAACAGCGTCGTGGCGAACAAACACTTGTGATGTCTTCTGTAAAATGGGGTGGACGAAAACATCAGTCGTTTGCGGTCTAATCGGAGAAGGCCTAACTGAACGCATTGCGTTTGTAAGCCTAGTCACATAAGATGCCCTATCGGAAACATGTTTGAAAGTTGAAGGGGAAACAAACTCACCTGGTAGGCGAAGAGTGGTCCCATAGACGAGTTCTGCAGGAGTGCATCCAGCATCAACTTTCAACGCGTTACGAATACCTAGTAGGACTAGAGGCAGAGCCTCGGTCCACTGAGGTATGTTTGTAGCTGAAAGGGAAGCTTTCAGCTGTCGATGGAAACGCTCTACCATGCCATTTGCTTGTGGATGGTAGGCTGTCGTTCGGAACCGAGTGCAACCTAAGAGTGCCGTTAGAGCGTGAAATAGTCGCAGTTTGAGAGTTGTGGACGACAACTCATGATGCAGCTCAAGGTCTTCCTTTTGACGCCGAGCTAGTTCAACGAGATCAATACCCTCGATATAGTTTATCGAAGCTATTCGAGATAGTGCGTCGGCTGCGGAGTTGTTTGCTCCAGAAATGTGGCGGATGTCTGACGTGAACTGGGAAATGTAATCCAGCTGTCGCGACTCACGAGGGGAGTATTTGTCAGACGCCGAGCTGAGGGAAAACGTTAACGGTTTGTGGTCTGTGAAAATAATGAAATCACGACCTTCCACAGAATGTCGAAAATGGCGTACAGAACAGTACATGGCTAGGAGTTCCCTACCAAATGTACTGTATCTTGTTTCCGCGTCTTGCAGCCGCCTCGAGAAAAAGGCTAACGGTTGCCACTGGTTGTCAGTCAACTGTTGCAAAACTGCTCCAATTGCTGAATCAGATGCATCAACAGCAATACTCAGAGGAGCATTGGGGTCATGATGCATAAGCATGGTTGCGTTCGAAATGGCTTCCTTGACTTTGGAGAAAGCAAGTCTAGCCGCGTTGTCCAGAGACACGAACTTCGCAGTTCCTCGAAGTAGATCTGTGAGTGGTCTCATGACAGAGGCACAGTTAGGGATAAACCTTCGGTAATAACTTACCAGGCCATTGAAAGTGCGGAGATGTTTCACAGTGGTCGGCTCTGGATAGTTTGTGATAGCCGCCACTTTATCTCTCAATGGGCGTATACCTTTGTTGTCAATGGTATGCCCAAGGAAGCTGAGTGATTCAACTCCTATTTCACACTTCTGTAAGTTAACTGTGATGCCATGTTTTTTGAGTCTTTCGAATGCGAGGTCCAAATGTTTAAGGTGTGTTTCCTTATCTGGACTCGCAATTAGACAGTCATCGATGTAGACATGAACAAAATTCAGACCACGGAAGACGTCGTCCATAAAGCGTTGGAATGTTTGTGCTGCATTCCGAAGACCAAAAGGCATGCGCAGGAATTCAAACAGGCCAAAAGGAGTAATAATGGCTGTTTTCGCGATATCTTCTGCTGCCATAGGTATCTGGTTGTACGCTTTGACTAAGTCGATTTTCGAGAAAATGTTCATGCCGCATAAGGTTGCGGTCAAGTCGTAAACGTGGGGTATAGGGTAGCAGTCCGGAGTTGTTTTGGCGTTAAGCCTTCGGTAATCACCGGTCGGACGCCAGTCGTTGCTATCCTTTTTGGGCACCATGTGCAATGGCGATGCCCAAGGACTGTTTGACGGTCTGATAATGCCCAGTTCCAGCATATGGTCGAATTCATTTTTCGCCGTTTGCAGCTTATCGGGGGCTAAACGGCGAGCTTTGGATGCCACAGGTGGACCTGTGGTTGTGACGTGATGCATAACATTGCTGGTTATGCACGGAAGAGTGTGTTTCGGTTGTTGTAACTCTGGATATTTCTCCAGAACTGCCTGGTAGGACGCGTCGTCTGATTGTTTAGTCCTAACGATGGCTAAACTCGGACCTACATAGGTGGTGCCGCCAATAGATAACTTTGTGTTGTTATCTATCAGTCGTCGACGGCGAGCATCTACGAGTAGATCGTAATGGTTCAGCAAATCTATGCCAATGATGGGCATAGAGACGTCTGCCAGGAGGAAAATCCAGTGAATAGGTTTGCGTAAACCTAAGTTGAGGTAGGCATACCGTCTCCCGAATGTCGCGATTGCCTTGCCGTTGGCTGCTTGAAGATTGAAGGATGGGTCGAGATGACGCTCCTTTGTCGTTGCTGGAAGAACGCTAACTTCTGCGCCGGTGTCGACGAGGTAGCGGACTTTCGTTTTAATGTCGGTGACGTAGAGCAAACGGCTTTTTCCGCCGGCTACGGTTGCCGTGAGCACGTGCCGGCGTGACCGTTTCCCGAGTTCGGTCCTTCTTAAAACGGCATGGTTTACGACATTTTCTGGCTTCATCCCCGTAAGTGTTATGAAACCAGCACCATTCAGGGTTTTCCACCCTGTTGGGTTTCGTTTTAGGGCTACCACGCGACTTGCTGCGATGCGCCAAGGTGCGTTTCTGTGAAGTGCTACGTGATCTAGGACTTCGAGATCGTAGCAACCGTTTCACAGAGTTGCACAACTTGGTCACCTCCGAATCCTGGCGCTCTGTTTTGTCACAGATAGAATATACGTTGGAGACGGGTCTGCTGGATATCTCCAGTATTTTATCTGCTGAAGCTGCCAGGTCGTCGAGTGGGACTGACTGGAGTGTCACCAACACGGTTTGCACCGGTTGTGGTAGTTTCGAGAGAAATAGTTCTCGGAAGAAACCATCGTCAAATGTTCGTGCACCGATTACTTCTCGCATGCGTGCGAGGACTTCAGTAGCTGAGTGGCTGCCTAGCTCGATGTTACGAAGCAATTCGTCTAGACGTTGGCGATCTGTGAGATCGCTTTTCTTCAAGAGTGCAGCCTTTAGAAGTGCATAAGGGTCACTTACTTCAGGATTAAACATGTTTGCTGTAACAAACCTGTTTAATTCTCGCGGTAGTGAACGTATGACAGCAAGAAATCGAGAATGAGGATCTGAGACACCCTGTTCTCGAAAATCGGCCTCGGCATACAGAAACCATGTTTCTGCATTGTCTGGCCAATATGGCACGAGTTGGATCGTGTTCGAGGTCGGCTTAATACGAATAAGCTTGGGAGTGTGGTCGGACATGAGAAAGTGTAGTAAATGGATATATAAATGTTATCGAAATGAAAACAATAAACAAATATAAAATGGAACAGGCTCACCAATTCAATACTTGTTATTGGTCGGGATATGTGATCACGTCGGGCTCACCAATTTAGGATTTGTCCTGGTGCGAACTTGACAGACGCAAAGACCAATCACTAATTATTCGAACTTGTTATATACCCACGAATACGAGACCAAGGAAGAACACGATAGCGTAGTCGGATGGAATAGTATATTTGGATGGTTATGCCAAAATACCGATGCGTTCCAACTAACTGGCTAGAGAGTCGAATACGAGCAATGCAACGTAACACGACAGCGTGCCAAATGGCGAGGATGCTTGACCGGATGCCTTCAGCTTAGCGAGTCCAGTTAAACTATCAAGGTCAGCATCAATGTCGAAGTCGTCAAACCCTAGGCTATTGATTTTGGGGAAGTGTATGACGCTACAAGATAATGATGAAAAGTTTATGAATTGTTTACATATCGTACTTCATTGACGATTCCAGGACTGTATAATTCATCCATGTTAACACAATTCCACAACAACGATTCACAATCTGGATGAATATTATTACTGAAAGCCAAATGTCTTCACTTCTCCAACTCCAGCATCCAGAAGCAATAGACTTGTTTGAATGAGCCAAATGGGCTTCCAGAACATCTTGTCCTTCGTTTTCACGGGTCGTGACAGCCTTACGGTTGGTAAGCGTTGGACTTTGCTGGTCACTTTTATCATGAGTTAACCCTAGATTTTGATAATTATGAAGTTTTAGTCCAATGAACATTTTTTATTTATGCTTGTTGTAGTTAGGTATTCTGAACTTGGTAAAGCTGGTCACCCTCCGCGAAGGGTAGTTTCAGCCATGGTCTGTTCCTTAAATAGTAAATTCTCGATGGTTACAAAGCCAACGTTTAGAACTGAATAATTTTTCTACGACGAGAAAAAACAGACAAAGCAGCAGGTGGAGAAAGCAAGAATTTCAACAAGGAGGGTGTTTTCTATGTTCATGTTTCTCCCTACTCAACATCCCCTGCTATGGCTTTCATTGTATATCCTTTATCTATAGAGTATTTAAAGATATAAATTTCATGCCGTCATGTTGTGAAAGATTTCTGTTTTTGATTACCGCGTTGGGTGGGGCAGAATGTGCCGTTAGTTTGAGGTGGTAACTTATGGAAGTCTCCTCGACACTTCGTATGAAAGGTCAGCGTATCTGTGGTGGCTCTTATTATGCAGTCAGAGAGCCGAGTATACAAAGTGTCGTGAAGGAGACTGTTGGTGTATTCAATAAGCCATAGAAGTCACCAGGTGACACAAAGAGTCAGCCAGTAACCGACCAAATTCAGAGGTCGATTTGGAGGCCTTCACTTCAGCTGGAAGTCTGTTCCACAACTGAGAGAATTTGACGGCAAAGAAGTTTGCGCGCAAGCAGGACTTGAACGACTTCATTTTGACGCTATGGAGGTGGTGGCGCAGATAGTAACAACTGCTGAGTTCGAACTGAAACTCACCGCTGGCTGTAAAGGTGTGTTTATGTAACACATTAAAGAATAGTGTCAGGTTAATTTTGAGTCATCACATCCAAAGTGTTTTTAGACTTAGTGTTCTGTATCTGGAGCTGTGGTCCTATTTGCAGTGGTGTCCTAATAATCTAGCTGTGAAATACCTTTGGATACCCTCTATTTTGTTTGTCCATCATGCGGATACCACCCAGTAAAAATGGACAGTATTCCAACGGTGGGCGTAGGCAATTTTTTAGAGTAGCAACTTGGCTTCGTTGAAGTGGAAGTTACGAACTTTGCAACCCATTGGGATCCTAGATTTGTGAGTCTGTGATGCTAACTGTTCAGAAAATGTTAGGTCCCTTGAATATCTTGCTCCAAGGTCACATATTCTTTTAAGAACAGGCAGTTTCTTACAGTTGTGCACCACCTACGTTCAGCTGCAGTACAATATGTTTTCTGGCCAACAGTATTCGCTCATTCACTATCTGATTTTTCAGCTGATGTTGAAGACTAACGTGAACATATGTACCAGATCCTACTGTTTTTTTAGAAGAGTGACTTGGCGTTCTCATCACCGTTCGAGGCTCAGCTGAAAGTTCAGGGCGAAATGGACGAGGCTCCTGCAGTAAAATGCTTGCATTAGCTTGATTCACAATTGTTCGTTTGACGATGTTTCTCATAGCATGCAGAATAGAACGTGGCACGGTGTTAGTGATGGACTCCGGCTTACAAAATGTTGCAACTCCGTCAAACACTAGTATGTCTGGAGCGACCAAACATTACTGCATTTCGTTCTCTTAGCAACTATCCGTATCTTCATCATTAGGTATTGAAATTGATTGAACAACTGTTTAGGGTTAAAATATAAGTTAACTTACTGTCATCAAGGTAACTAATATCTCGCCGGTAATAGCCCAAACTTGGAGATGGCACTGCCTTTAGCTCAGGTCAGAAATGAATTCAACAGAATTACCTGTCGGTTGTATGCGCCGTTGGTACTCATATGTTTTGACTCGTCGGTATAGTGTAGACATACTCTGATGCAGTTTAAATCCAAGTCGAGCTAAGCCATGCAGTTAAGGGCCAAAGAAGTCTTACGCAAATTTCAGCTTCATCGCCTTCTTCTGCGGCTTGAGGATGCGATGCTTAATGACAGCCTATGTTCCTCAAATGCAATGGTGACAGGTTATAGGACTTGTTACTGTAACTGAAAATGAAGGAACTAATTTTACTCATACAAAAAATACCACCGCTTACCAACACGGTGTATAGTATTGTGAATTGGATATTCACTCGCAATCACCGATTCGGGTTTACTTAAACAAAAGTTCAACAGTTTCAAGGTCAACACTAAACTTTGAGAAGTGCCCAAAGCGTCTGCAGTGCGCCCGAACACTTGTAATAGCCCATATCCCAAGAGATGAGAAGGTATAATCCGTTCTATTTTTAGCTGATCAGTTGACGTTTACGTGCTGAATATGTTTTTGTTACAGAAGTCAATAAAATGTTAGCGGCCGAGTAAAATATTTGCAAAATTTACGGGGAATACCCAAAAGTTCCTAAATGCGACAGAAGTGGCTTCGGGTAAAACCCAGAAGTTACAAAGTGCACCCGAAGCGAATGCTAGCTGGGTTGGTCCCTCGTTTGATCATTTCTTCAGAATATTTGTGCCACCATGGCTTTCGGGAAACTTTAGACGGTTCGTCGCAAGAAGAATCCTGACCGGCTGATGAGTTGATTGTAGGGGTGTTCCAGAAACCGTGAAAGATTGGGAGCAGTCCAATAATTCATGGAGTTAAACAGTAGGTATTATTTCCACTTAGTAGATATGTCCAGATCGAAATTCAGCATTTAATGTCGTCATCGAGCTGTTGCTGTAAAGTAAAAAAACAAGGAAGAAGAACGAGCGGATGTGAGAAAGGGAATTACCACGCAGACCAGCTTGGAAAAGAGAGAAGTACATGTACTTTTAGACCTATCCGAGCTTTACATACATTTTCATGTATGTGTGTATGATTAACCACATAGTCTTTCCATTGTAAGATTCTTGAAACTTCTCTACGCGAGCGTATCGTAGTGGCTTTGAGGGAACCAGTGTACATAAGTTCATTAAAGTGAGGAGAAGAACCAGTGCCCACACCCTTGTAAGCAGTCGTCAACCCATAAGTATAGGAGGAATCGCCCTGTTTCATACATTTAGAGGTCCAAGTATATCCTAATTAACCCAGGATGCGTAGAAGTGTCAACGAGCTTGCCGTACGAGTTTCTTCTGAGAGCCTGTTCTGAATGTGTGAGAACTTGTTCAGGAAGAAATTACCTCTCAACCTCGTTGTACAACACTCAGTTTCAACCGGTACTTTGTGATTGCGCATATCGTACGTAGACGAAACGATTGGCTTGATTTGCGGACCATAAGAGTGCAAGTGCTCATGAAGTAACTTATAATAAAATACAAGTTTCAGTTTAAGTCTCTTCTTCCAGAGTGATTCTAACCCCCAACATGTTATATCTGGATGTGTAGTCTAGATTACAGTCAGTTCCCAATGTTCTGAAGGTGAGGTAACGTTGTACCCCCTCAGCTTTCAGTTTATCACTTCCACGGAGGCCACTGAGGATAAACGAGCAATATTCTAAAAGTGGGCTAATGCACACTTTATAGAGTAGAACCCGTGACCCAGAGCCACAGAAATTACGAGTGATACATCCCAAGAGTTTGAAAGACTTGGGTCTGATATATGCTGTTTGTTCCGAGAATGTCAAGTCTCTGAAATACCTGATGCCGAGATCTAGCCCAGAAGCTAGTCTAGGTAGCTGTTTTTCGCACACCTCAAGTCTCAGGTCATGTTTGTAGTTACTTATGGTAAGCCAACCGCATTTGTCATTATTGAGTTCAAGGTGCCATCCAGCACACCATGATGCAAGTTTACTTGGTTCCTGTCGGGCAGCATCCAGGGTATTATTTAGTTCATGAGGGTGACAAGCGTACACAGCCTTCAAGCTATCGGCGTATATGAATGTTTTGCCTTCACTGAAGCAGTTACAAGCACTGTTGATTTAACTTATGAACAACAAAGACCCAAGGACACTACCCTGTATAGCTCCTCCAGTTATATAACTGGGTTCAGACTGCACAGAGTTTACCTTCACGATTTGAGCATGACCACTAAGAAATGATTTTATCCATCTAGGCAAGGGGTCGCAAATACCAATTGATTGTAGCTCATGAAACAGTACGTTGTGAGACACCTTATCAAATGCCTTTGATATGTCAAAGTATAGAACAATGACGATTTTACGTGCCTCATGGTTACTAGTGATGAAGTTGGAGAAATCAAAGTGGCAAGTAACGCAGGACCTACTCCGTATGAAACCATGCTGAGACTTTGTGATTAGATTTTCTGTTGATAGGTAATCAGAGACGCTGCTTTTAACTACTTTTTCCATAATTCTAGAGAGGACTAGTGTTATGTTAATGGGTCTGTAATCATTGGCGTTCACTTTGTCTCCTGGCCTTTAGCGAGGCGTTATGTAGCTAGCTTTCCATTCAGTGGGGCATGCTCCACTTTCCATTGATGGGGTGAATATCTTAAACAGGAACAGAGACATATCATCACCGCTATTCCTGACAACAATTGAGCTTAGGTTGTTGTTTCCCATACCTGTTGATAGTCGCAAGTTCATGATAGCCTCTGCGATACTTTTGACAGTAAAATTCACATTGGAGCATGAATCTGTAGTGAGCAGTGAAAAAGTGGCGGGTTAAGTGTGCTAGGACTGAATTTCGCGAAGGATTCGCTAAGTAGTTCACAAATTTCGAGGGGACCGTTACAGACCATTCCTTTTTGTAATAAACAAGCTATGCCCCTCGGTGGCTGCAAACGTTCATTCAAAAGGGAGGTCAGACTATGTATGGCAGAACCACTTTTGAGGACATTCGGCTCTTCTTTTATTGAGTCTTGTGCACTTAGTCCTAATTGCTCGATAAGTGTCGTAGGTTGAGTGAAGCACCAGAAGGTCTTTAAAGGAATGATATGGCTCAGATAAATTTCGTAATTTGTCCCGAAGTATTCGAGGGATGTATTGGCTCTCATTCTTCTTCACCTTAGCTGCTCTCATAGAAGCAACGATATCTAGACATAGCATTATATTTCTATAGAAAGATGAAAGTGACTCCGTTAATGAGGCTGTCATGAGGTGCTCACCACATAGGCTGCACCTGAGGAGCTCGATGAATACCTCCTAGTCTATACTTTTGTGGCCACAATACAAGATGTTTCATATAGGTTTCTTTGTTTTCCCCACGAAGAGGGGAGACTGGTAGACAAAAGAAAACCATTCTGTGACCACTGTCAGCGAATTCAGCAACAACGTACGTGGTGACTGAGATGATGTCACGGCAAAGACTAGATTCAGCGTACTGCTTTCACTTGTGGGTGAATGGATATATCGTTTCCATCCATGGAAATCTAAGGCAGTAAGTATTTCATCATACCGTTGAGGGCCGCAGCTGGTTTCCCAGTTAACTTCAGGCGGGTTAAAGTCTCCTGCAATCAGTTTGAAGTCAGCGCCGATGGACGCAGCATGGGAAAATGATTAAGCAATAAGCTCATCAGCTTCCCTCGATGAACGTGGTGTTCTATAAACACAGCCTACTGGGATTTTATGGTTAGTACCGTTTACAACAACCCATATTGAGTCAGGCAGAGCATTCAGTATACCATCTCCAATCTTATTAGCTGTGACAAGGCTACATATATAAATCCTGCACGCTTATGACCTCGGTTAGTGCGATAAAGGTTATAACCATCTATGCACAAGTCCGCATCAGGGACTGAGGTGGGACACCATGATTCAGTGACTAATATCACTGCACGCTTAGTTAGCAAGACTATCTTTCTCAAGTCAGAAATTTTCTTCAGCAACGGCAGCGCACTGGTGAGCAGAAGCGCGAAAAGGTTACCATGACTTGCGAAGTGTTTTACAATATCTTATACGTCTAGTTCGTCAGAGAAATTTCCTGTACCTAATTCATTAGACGATGTGCTACTTGCACTACGGACATGATAAGACTCAATGGTGGTGAATGGCGATATAACCACTGAAGTTTTACTGTGCAATGATTTATGATCGCTTGCTTTTTGGGGGTGCGTATACGCAGTTGATGCGCTGTTCATTCTTGCTGGCGACGTACAGTGCAGTTCATGATCGGTGAAAGCCGAGGATGGTAGCTCCAGGCTCGTGTTTCTGGAGGGTAAAACGATCCTATGAACCATGGGTCGTACATATTGTCCGGGGTCCCAAAGAATTTTTGATAAGGCTCGAAAGTAGGGATGGTATTAAGGGAGTAATTATATACATTCCCAAAGTACTGGCCAGGGTCATCGGGTGCCGATGTAGGTTTGGGTAGGGTATATCTGACCTGTATGACATGAATTTATATGGTATGCCACATACCATCCTGTTGGAGCCCTGATGGCAGGGTAAACGTGATCTAGGTTATTGTCTAAAGTCAGATGCCTTCGGGTTATTAAAGTGTCTCTTTCTAACGGTTGAGGTTAGGTGTGTAACATGCGCTTTCGGTGGGTTTTCTTTTCGAGATGCCTCACTTCCCGTATATCCAATAGCGTTTTTGTCTACGGCAACTATGCTAGCTACAAAGTTATCTTCGCCATCGTCGGACAAAACGCGTTTAAAATGGCTTTCTTCGGGAGCTTTGTAGGTCTGAAGTGCATGGTATTACCTGCAGGCCTGTGTTTAGTGACGTTATTATCAGCTAAAGGGTCTTCATCTATATTAACCTTAGGGAGGCCAGTACTGATGCTTTGGGTCTCATGAGGAATTAAACGATCCGGGTTACTTACGTCCAAGTCCACTTGGGACTGCTTTAACACCAGAGTGGTTGGCGCAATGGGATCACTAGTCATAGCGGCACCATTCGGATGTTTCTCAGAGCATCCAGTGCCTTCGTTGCTTGCATACGTCGGAGTGATAGGACCTTTTCTCCTTTGTTTTCTGCGCTGACAAGGAGTTTTGTCCTGTACATTTGTATTAGTTTTAAAATCACTGTTTAGTCTTATATGATTCTGATAGTTAATGAACCTTTTAGAGTCATATGAGGTGGTGAACTTGAAAAGAATCGGGCAACTTAGCTGTGCTGCTTTCTTGCGGAGGCGTTTACAGTCACAGTACATAGGGGTCATCCACATGAGTTTGATAACCTTTTCTTGGCGACATCTAAAGATATGGTATCTCGAACATTATATACTATTGCCTGTTGAGAAGATACCAGCCTCTTCATTACTTCAGCTGCCAAGAAATCTATTAGCGTTTCAGCTTCTTCAATATGGTTTGGGACTAGGTTCTTGTGTTTCCCAAAAAGGTGTGCTAAGAGTTGGAAGTCCTCAACTACTTTCTTGATTCCACCTATCATGGACTTGATACCGTCAGTTTCTTCGCTATTTTCCTCGATATTATTATTCACAACCGACATAATGTCTTCAGCCCTGACGAGCGGTGTAAGGCATGTAAGTTCATCGGGATCTGGATCATATGACGCGATGGAGTTCCGGTCACAACCTGAAATATTAGCGGAACGGACTCTTTTATTCTTATCGCTTGGGCTATTTACCTTTGGACGCTTTGCCTTCGACCGTCCCATTCTCATAATAGGTTTTTAGCGAGATTTGCAGTTGACGGTAATGTATGCAGTCTAAAAGGATGGGAATACACTATCTATATATAACAATGTAGCCTTAGCTTACTCAGACAGAATATATTGTTATACTACCATGTGTATACAGTAATAACGAGCTAAGCGCAAAAATGAAATCGACAAAAGATATAACCAGGGATCATGTGTAAAAGCAGCGTATAGTTTCAACGTTACCGCCTTATCCTCTAGGTCTCCTTCTTGCCGTCAAAATGCCAGCAAGTTCAGAATGAACGAATAAATATCTAAAACACCCAAATATTGGACAAGTAATCTGCTTTGACGACAGTGGGTGACTTTACTCTCCAAAGTTTTGTGTCACTTTGCAGGTATGTACCCACAGATAACTACCAGTAGCACCTTCTTGTAGCTGGTTTACAGCTGCACGCTCAAGGTTCATGGCTTGAGTATTCAGTCATACGAGGTAAAGTTTTTCCGTTGAAACTTTTCCCAGCAGAATTACAAATACACTGCTATTCTGAATGATTTTGCTGCCTCGTGAACTTACACGTACGTAAGGTACTAATTAGGTTGATGCTGTTGCAAATCGACTTGCGCAAGACTGGCCACCTATCAGGGAATGGCAGACCTGTGGGAACTATATAACACGGTGGAACGGACGCCTCATGTTAGAAAGAGATGTTTGTAAGCCCATCTTGAGGCCAGTACTCGCCGACTCTTATTGCTCTCCTACACAGCTTTCTGGTCTGTTAAGGCATTCCAAGAATTTTTTGCCTATCGCTGCACAGTTCCCCTCCGTCACATAACCACAATTTTTCCTGTCTGTTGAAGTTAGTCACGGAGAAAATTGTTTACAGTGATAAGGATGCATCTCCCCTTTTAGTCGCTCATGCCAGTGAATTATCCATTAAAAATATTTCCCAGAATCTAAAGTGGATTTACTAGGATGCTCCTACTGTTCCAATGACTTTACTCCAGTTTCTTTCTGTATCCGGCCGACTGGTGTCTTCACATCTGACGAAGTTCATGAGCACAGTCTGTCGTCGCTTCAGGTGAACTGGAGCGCTTGAAAGTAGAGAGTGGGGCAGGGTGGCCATCGGCACACGTGTTTCCGTTGAGTAAGAACCCCCAGCGGTTGTAGCCAGCCTTTCCAGTCTGCCCATCATAAAGCCATTCGACGGTTCAGTTCATTCAACCACTGTAGATACAACGGCGTCTGTTGGGGTGTGAAAGTGGTTTGGTTTTACAAAGATGCCGGGACCCGATAACAAAACGATTGCTTCCAGATAAAAGGAGGAAAGATTACAAGGTTGTCTACCAAGAATTCTTTGCTTTTGAAAACGCAACCTGGGTGAAATCGTCTTTGGCGTCCCATCTTCACACCGATTTTCCGTTTCTCGACAGCTCCACCTCCTCAGCGAATTCACAGAACCTAACTGCACTAGAGCTGTCATCTCCGCTACATACAAAGTGTCAGAACAGAAAACGATACAAGTTGTGTTAGTGGAAAATGAATCCATGCGCAGCTGAGGGAAGAAAGCTCTTCGCTTTTCAAAAATGAAACCGGTATCAGGAGGAAACCTAGAAGACTTGGATTTCGCCGATGACTTATGCCTAATGTCACATAAACTTGAAGATCTGCAGGCAAAAACTAACAAGTTGATAGAAGAGGCAGCGAAGACGGGACTTCAAGTGAATATAGAGAAGACAGAGGTGATGAAGATACCGCACCACCACCATCAACAACAACAACAACAAACTCCAATCACCGTCAACGGGAGAAACTTGAAGGAAGTAACCTCCTTCACTTATCTAGGAAGCACTGTTTCGACTACAGGCGGGACGGACGAGGACGTCAAAGTCAGAATCGGAAAAGCAAGACAGGCGTTCATTAGCCTGAAAACAGTGTGGAGATCTTCTGCACTCAGCATGCGGAACAAGATACGGATTTTTAACACCAACGTCAAGTCAGTGCTCTTGTATGGCTCAGAGACTTGGCGCGTCACGAAAGGCATTTCCAATAAACTACAGACATTCATCAACAACTGCTTACGCTCGCTGCTGAAGATCAGATGGCCAGAAAAAATAAGCAACAAGGAACTCTGGGAACGAACCAACCAAGAACCTATCACGCAACAAATATGCAGGAGGAAGTGGAGATGGATTGGCCATGCACTGAGAAGGCCGACTGAGGACATCACGCGTCAGGCCAGATGCTCGAGTGGAATCCCCATGGGAAGCGACGAGTTGGACGTCCGAGGGTGACATGGAGGAGGTCGTGCGAGCAGGAAATGAGAGCTTCTGGGCTGTCGTGGGACCAGGTTGAAAAGATCTCAGAGAACAGAGGTCACTGGAGGCGTGCTACTGAAGCCCTTTGTTCCACTAGGAACCCAAGGGACTAATAATAATAATAATAATAATAATAATAATAATCAGGAGGAAAGCGAAGTGAAGTCACAGGTCTTAGTTGCAGTATGGATAATGGTCTAATGTCTTCTTCTACTCCTACCGGGTATATGCAATCTTTCCTTGAAATACCTACTGATGGATCAAGGACTATGGCTCTCCGCAAAGAGTTCTGGTGCTTCACAATTGTGAGCGGGAAACGCATCTCTAGACGCAGTCGATTTGACCCGGGGTTTGTGACACAGTTTGAGGTGAGCATATCTTGAGAAATGGGATGAATGAGATGAGTACGGATGCAGCCCATCGTTCAAGGTGCGATACATCCTACAGTAGGGCCTGGTTGGTTCAATTGTTCCTCGTGGAAGAAGTTGAAGAGATTTTCTGAGATCCTTCTGCCTACCCCTTGAGCTCCGTGATATACGTATATGCATGTGTGCGTATATATACGTATCAGCTGCATATCTGGAAAATGGGCTTGCTGCGGGAACCCCAATTACAATTAAAAATCCTAACCCTAACTCTGACACAGCTCCCAATTATATCGTCGGCCCGAAAAGTTTCTGTGGTCTTCCTTCGATCTAAGTAAGACATCATCATTCATGCTATTCATATCACTGTGAGCAGTACACTCCTCCCTTTAATTAAAAAGGTGTGTTGGCCATGAATAGCAGGCCTTAAACAAGTCCTCCTTTGTCGCTAAAAGCTTATTTCCGTGGACATGCGATAGAAGGGCATTGGGAACGATCCTTTTCAGAATTTTGGTTGCTAACCTGTAGAGACTAACCAGGTGATGGTTGGCCTATAGGTGTCGATAACCAAAATGGATTCACGAAGGCATCCTTTCAATCCTCAGGTCATTTCGATTGATTCACTGATATAATATGTTTTTCATACAAAATAAGCCTTATGAAAACAAACCCGTTTAAAAACGCCGCTTTAGTAATATGAATCCTTTGTTGCGTACAATGACACGTAATACATTTGACACCACTATTTAATGCAAATCAGAGATACATTCGAAGAAAAGATGCTAGTCTTTGGCACACAACAAGGCACAAGATAGCTGGGCACCAACGTGATTGCTCGGCAGAGCATAGCGAGTTCAGTTCGAATTTCAGAATTACTCAGCCATTGTTTGGACTTCTGAACATTCTTGAAGGCAAAATGGAACTCGAAAACTCGCCTGCCAGCAGCGTAATGTGAGTTTTCTTATCTGGGCTCGCAATTAGACAGTCGTCGATGTAGATGTGAACAAAATTTAAACCACGGAAGACATCATGCATAAAGCGTTGGAATGTCTGTACCGCATTCCGAAGACTAAATGGCATGCGCAGGAATTCAGACAAACGGAAAGGAGTAGCAATGGCTGTTTTCGCGATATCTTCTGCTGCCACAAGTATCTGCTTGTACGCTTCGGCAAGATCGATTTTGGAGAGAATGTTCATTCCGCATAAGGTTGCAGTCAAATAACAAACGTGAGGAATCGGGTAGCAGTCCGGTGTTGTTTTGGTGTTAAGCCTTCAGTAATCACCGGTTGGACACCAGTCGTTGCTATCCCTTTTGGGAACCATGTGCAAAGGTGATGCTCCGGGATTGTTTGACGGTTTGACAATGCCCAGTCCGAGCATGTGGTCGAATTCACTCTTCGCCGTTTTTAGATAATCAAGCGCTAGAGGCCGTAATTTGGATAACACAGGTGGACCTAAGGTTGTGACGTGATGCATAACATTACTGGTCATGCACGGAAGAGTGTGCTTCCGTCGTTGTAACTCTGAATAATTCTCCAAAACTGCCTGGTAGGACGCGTCGCCTGATTGTTTAGTCCTAACGATGGCTAAACTCGGACCTACATAGGTGGTGCCGCCAGCAGATAACTTTGTGCTGTTATCTATCAGTCGTCGACGGCGAGCATCTACGAGTAGATCGTAATGGTTTAGCAAATCTATGCCAATGATGGGCATAGAGACGTCAGCAAGGAGGAAGATCCAGTGAATAGGTTTGCGTAAACCTAAGTTGAGGTAGGCATACCGTCTCCCGAATGTCGCGATTGCCTTGCCGTTGGCTGCTTGAAGATTGAAGGATGGGTCGAGATGACGCTCCTTTGTCGTTGCTGGAAGAACGCTAACTTCTGCGCCGGTGTCGACGAGGTAGCGGACTTTCGTTTTAACGTCGGTGACGTAGAGCAAACGGCTTTTTCCGCCGGCTACGGTTGCCGTGAGCACGTGCCGGCGTGACCGTTTCCCGAGTTTGTCCTTCTTAAAACGGCATGGTTTACGACATTTTCTGGCTTCATCCCCGTAAGTGTTATGAAACCAGCACCATTCAGGGTTTTCCACCCTGTTGGGTTTCGTTTTAGGGCTACCACGCGACTTGCTGCGATGCGCCAAGGTGCGTTTCTGTGAAGTGCTACGTGATCTAGGACTTCGAGATCGTAGCAACCGTTTCACAGAGTTGCACAACTTGGTCACCTCTGAATCCTGGCGCTCTGGTTTGTCGCAGATAGAATATACGTTGGAGACGGGTCTGCTGGATATCTCCAGTATTTTATCTGCTGAGGCTGCCAGGTCGTCGAGTGGGACTGACTGGGGTGTCACCAACACGGTTTGCACCGGTTGTGGTAGTTTCGAGAGAAATAGTTCTCGGAAGAAACCATCGTCAAATGTTCGTGCACCGATTACTTCTCGCATGCGTGCGAGGACTTCAGTAGCTGAGTGGCTGCCTAGCTCGATGTTACGAAGCAATTCGTCTAGACGTTGGCGATCTGTGAGATCGCTTTTCTTCAAGAGTGCGGCCTTTAGAAGTGCATAAGGGTCACTTACTTCAGGATTAAACATGTTTGCTGTAACATACCTGTTTAATTCTCGCGGTAGTGAACGTATGACAGCAAGAAATCGAGAATGAGGATCTGAGACACCCTGTTCTCGAAAATCGGCCTCGGCATACAGAAACCATGTTTCTGCATTGTCTGGCCAATATGGCACGAGTTGGATCGTGTTCGTAGTCGGCTTAATACGAATAAGCTTGGGAGTGTGGTCGGACATGAGAAAGTGTAGTAAATGGATATATAAATGTTATCGAAATGAAAACAATAAACAAATATAAAATGGAACAGGCTCACCAATTCAATACTTGTTATTGGTCGGGATATGTGATCACGTCGGGCTCACCAATTTAGGATTTGTCCTGGTGCGAACTTGACAGACGCAAAGACCAATCACTAATTATTCGAACTTGTTATATACCCACGAATACGAGACCAAGGAAGAACACGATAGCGTAGTCGGATGGAATAGTATATTTGGATGGTTATGCCAAAATACCGATGCGTTCCAACTAACTGGCTAGAGAGTCGAATACGAGCAATGCAACGTAACACGACAGCGTGCCAAATGGCGAGGATGCTTGACCGGGTGCCTTCAGCTTAGCGAGTCCAGTTAAACTATCAAGGTCAGCATCAATGTCGAAAGTCGTCAAACCCTAGGCAATTGATTTTGGGGAAGTGTGTGACGCTACAGGGTCTACACTTTCAGCAGACTATTGGTTATCGAGTTCATTGTTTACCAACCTTGCTTATCTTTGAATTGCAGAATCACTGTACAAGTAGCTTGATGAGGGGTTGTATTACAATACGAGATATTTTATGCGACAAGCTGAATATGTCCCATCCCTTTGGCACTGTCGGATGTGCGTTTCTAGCAGATATGTATCATAAAATGGTATCTTATCTGAAATTTGACGGTGACATCCACAGTTTAGGAGTCATGACCGACTTCTTGTATTTCAGCCCTGAATCTTCGTAATGATGATAAACCATTTCAACAGGATCAATACCTTCGACATGGTTGTTGGATAGATTATAGACTGTGTCAAGGATGTGCCTTAGAAACCCACTGTTGTACCGGGATCATAATCTGCCGAAGGGTTAAGCAAAATCCTTCGAAAAACGATTATATTCTCAAAGATTCTTTTCGGGACAACGGTAACAATGAAAGATGAAACCATCTTCTCTCTCATTGTTCAGTACGTAAACCACTACCATACTACATTCACAGTTGAGACATTTATCAAGCAAGCCAATTCTCTGCAAGTAACCAACAGCTCTATTTTCGTCATAATTTATCAAGAGTTCACGCAGTCAGCAGCACGGTTAACGAACAAAAACAAGTGAATTTATTGTTCGACCTGAAAGTTTCCTATCACTTAAGTCTATTTCAAAGTATATTGCAATTTACTGGTTGTTACAAATGTCTTTATGCCAGATTTTGCCTGAAATTTTTGAATGGTTTCCAAATCAAATACTTGTTGGACTACAACTAGTTTAACGTAAGTTAGAGACCAATATAGTCAGTCCAGACTTTGGAAACCAAGTAGTATCACACGACTAGCCGGGCCCATTGTCAACTACGAGTATTTGTAGGTGGTTTCTGACTATCGTGTCGTACGTAGACATAACGCAAACTGACTTCTTTTCTTTCGATACTTGTGTGATACACAACGGAAAGAAAAGCTGTTTTAAGATTATGCCTTGTGATGTGCAAGTTTTCACTGGTATTGAGGAGCACAGAACTCTTTTGACGAAAACTCAGTCTTTTACCACTTATAGATTGTAGAACAAAGATTCTACTTCTCAAGTAGTAAGAGGTATGAAGATAATGGTAGGTTCCTTTAGAGGCGAATGTGAAATTTGAGGAACAAAGACCTAACAGATAAGAAAATTATCTTTCTGACTTCATTTAATAAAGCTACACAACCGTGTTTAGATGGTCATGTGGTTACCATATACTTGGAGTTCATAATATAAATGTTTTTTCTGAATATAGCAAAGATCACTTTTTAGGCTGTGGTAAGGCTGGTGAGTGCATGTAGTGCTTTTGAACACAAGGATATGGCTTATGGGTTCGAATTGTTTACTATTCAGCTATGCATAGATAGCATGGTCGAGTTCGTTTTGAATTGAAAGGATGCACTTTGTATATTACTTTGAAACAAATATTGAGACTAGCCAGATATCCGAAGATAGTGAGATGTTCAAGAATAGAACTGTTGCTATTCTTTCTTTCTCTTTAGGATGACCAAGGTGGACAGTGTTCCCAAATACGTTAAAGCACTTCAGGCTCTTCACAGCTGATGTACGTTACACTTCAGGGACAAAATAGCTGACAGATGCACATTAAGGTGGTCAGAAGTGGCATTCACTCCTTAGCGCATTGAAGGATTAGTTGTCTACTTGCGAATATGGTTCTCAAGCTGGCTGTGTTAAATGTAACTCTTAAAGATGAGAATTTGTTATCCTCATCTGAATCTCTGCAGATAACAACCTCCAGTCCGTCGTACTTGTTTCAAACCACGAGCGCAAGACTACAGAAGTATGTTAGTTGGTAACCTCATATAGAGATAGCAGTAATTGTTAAACCATGACAAGAAACAGAAATGCATGTACTGTCTGCAGGACTATGAGCAGGTAATTAAAGTTAGCACGGAAGCGTACCGAATAACATGGTTGGTTAGTTTAGATCACAGTATTCATACTTCTTTTCATCATCATCAATGCGTAGTGAATTTGGAGCTCACGAAACGCGAGAAAAAAGAACAAATTGTCGTTCTATTCCCTTATGTACTTTCTTACTGATACTTTAGAATGGATACAGATCATTAAGTTGCACTCTATTAAACCAGCTTATTATCAGAATTTTACTACAGATACTTTAATTGGATTTCTATTCCTTACTGGTATCATAGCATTTTCATGAGCTCACAGAAGGAAGTCGTGGTAGTGAGTAAGCAAAAGAAATACTGGAAATGTTCGATTATATTGTAATGGAACACAAATTCACAGTTTTATTGGTGTAACGTTTTCTATAACCAGAAAACTAAATTTTCTATCCACCTGCTGTCTTCCTTCTATACTTTCACAACGTTCATCCAAAAAGCCTTCGTAAAGACAACCCTTAAATTGTCCATCAAAGTTTTTCCACTTTTCATGATTTTGTGCTCATCTTACAGGAAAAGAACACCAGGTGGATCTCATGAAATCTAAAATAATAAGCAAACAAGACAGTTCTAATCTTCGGGATTCTATTGGAGCCTACGGAGTTAAAGGCTGAAATCAGACGGACACACCTGAAGAAAGCAACCATTATCCTTTCTCTATCTTGTAAACTTTTCTCATCTCCAATTAATCCATCCCTTATTAAGAAATTGAACGATGGTACATAAAGCTGTTTTTCTTTTACATGACATACGCAAACTATTTCTTACATGTATCCTGGTTCGTTAGCTCGAGTTTACAAATAAACCTTTTTCAGACAACTGAATGGGTCCTCTTTCTAATAGTCTCATTCATAGATTTGGGATAAATCTAGCTAACTGATGGTTAGTATCACCAATATGCTGAGAATATTTTCGCAGCTTCGGGACTTTTTTTACATTGTTTCACATAAACTCCGATTAAAATAGCATCCAAAAGTCATTAAGTAGATAATTCTAGTGGAGATCTTGATATCCAAGATATCCAGGAGTGGGCTCTTTGAAGGTGATAAGATGAATTAAGAAATGATTTACTTTACAGTTACACTGCAACCAAAAACATTAACTCTGCTTTTCGTAATAAGGCAGAAAACGTATTCTCATGAATTCAATATATTAACCTCCTCAGACTGTTCCTGTAACTGAAAAATCCTTTTTGAGTGTTTTAAAGACGACATATTAAAGAAAACAGTTGTCTTTAATAGCGTTGTCTTAATGTTATGCAGCTATAAATCCATGAACATGTTGTATGGTTGTCGACATAAAGCATATAGTAAATCTAAACAGAATCAGTCTTATGAGTAAGTTATGTCAAACAGGTTGGATCCAGACCTTAGTGATGTAACAATGTACGGCAAAAAAAATGTAAACTTGTATGTGAGTACCGAGTCTGGAAGAAATTTTGACTGTGAAATGATGATTTATAGTTGGGGGGGGGGAATTATGTGAAAGGGTTATGTAGAACAGTGATGTGAATAGTTGTAAAAGTACTCATAGCGAATGTTATAAAATGGAAAAAAAATTGTAGAAGTATAGTTTGTATTTGTGCAAGTCAGAGTGTGTTTGGAGTGAAATAATTCCGTTTCTCACAGAAGTCTGGTCCGAGCTTCTTCAGGGAATTGCAGTGAATTAATTTATGACCACTAGCATCTATCAAAAACTCGTAGTGCTGTAGAGAACCTGTTATTGTAATCTATGAGATTATATCAGCAGTGACGAACCTCCAAGTGAATATCATAATAAGCCCAAAGTCTATAGCATTAATCCACTCTGTTTATGAGTGAGTGTACTAGATTTATTTACCGTCTTCAGTGTTCCTTTTAGATTAAGTCTTTTACTCTTGCCGTTAGTTGATGGGACTACAATTAAATCTGGTCTGACATCAGCAGAAAATTAGGCGCTAGTACGTTTTTGTGTGACTAAGACAGATGCCTGAGAGATCGGTCCATGCTAGTGATAGAAGTCATCACTGACTACCATCCTTCTCCGGAACGTGGATATGTACTTTACTGCAAGTATGTGTTTAGTAGCCCAAATACAGTTACCTTTTCTTAAGGTTTCAGCCGCTGATGATATGTCACTGTCAAACAACATAAACGCATACGAATTATATGGAGATAGTAGGGAATGCATTCATAATACAATCTAATTAAAAAGCCACAACTAGACGAATATTCTCAAACGTGGCACATACAAACGAACATGCATTTACAATGTTAACGTCAGACAAGGAAATGCCAACAGGATACCATATCAACAAATTAACAAGACATATATTTGTCACAATATCTGGCCTAACTAACCATCTGCTGTTGGAACAAAAACTTCGTATATAACTGCAGAGTAGTTTCATTGACTAAAGCTGTGTAGAAGCCGGTATCTTGTAAGACAACATAAAATAGAACAGACTTTTGGGGAACTTGGTAGTCTCTAATTTCTTCAGTTGCAATTAGTTTTTTTAAGTTGATAGTGTTACCTTTAAATGCAGCTGAAATGTCTTCTCTGTGTGTAGCTTCTGATGTTTGTTTAGCTATCACACTTTCAGTTAATTATCAGTTATTATTACCTATTGAACTGTCAGTTTCGGCAAACAAAAGTTAACAATCAAATATTGGTTGATATTTTCTTGACAGTCTAAGATGGTATATCTTTTAGGATTATGACGACTGGCTATTTGGTGAACTGCCCTAGAAGGTACCAGCTGAATTACACCCAAATGTATATGGTCAAATTTAGAATGAACTGGAGTAAATCTGAATGTCCGTGGATCATAATATTTATTTATCTTCAGTCTTTGATAAGATAAACAATTTCTTACCAATTTTCAGAAACCTCAACTTGTTTTCCACCTATTTCAGTTTTACTGGTACTGGAATGTAAAAATGCTTCACGGTTAACTTAAGGTTATTCATCTCAGAGAAAAAAGTAGGTGAGGTCATAGATTTTTTATAGATTTACCACATAATATGAACAGAAAGGCATTAAGCATAACAGCTTCAAGATTCAACTAAGTAGTTTAATTGTCTTACAGTACCTTCAAGTCCTCATCTGTTGCCTGTATCTTCCAAATCTAAGTAGCAATGTTGCAAACAGTTTCTAAGGAAAGTATGTGAAGAAGAGACAAAGCGTCTAACAATTTGTTTCCCTTGCCACCACTTTACTTTACATAGAAAGTATGTCAAATGATCAAATAAATGAGGCTTATTTCTCACAAATAGTACGACCTAGAGGCTTTTTTAGTCGACTCCGTGAACATCTTATGGAGTGTGAAAAAGATGAGGATAGGCGGTATAACAGTACAGCTAAATGATTAATAGCCAAGTAGGTGACTAACAGCTGTTTCTGGAAGGTTATGCATTTCATCTTAATTGAATTCAGGTGGTTTGTAAAAAGTAAAGTAGCTCTTTAATACAAGAGCAATATTCGAGCATTTTGTCAGCAGGTAATTATATTTTTTGTGTTTATCTCGTATTTTATCGTGATATAACCATAGATAAGGAACTATGTCCGAAAAATTACTCATTGAACAATACGATTTCAGTGTAGTATATATCTGGTGATCAAACTAAAATGAATAACTACGGTGGCTGTACACAAGAAAGGTATCGTTGTGGAGAATAATTATAACTCAGATAGTTAATTTGGGTGGCCTGCGTTCTTTGAGCAGTATCATCTCAGAACATCTTGAAATCATCATTTTAGATATCTAAGAGGACAGTAAAATCGAGTCAGTTGTATCTATTCCCCTTAGATGCTATCCTTCATGCCATGATAACCCACTGATGATGAAGGCTATTACTACTAATCAGTAGAACAACGTGAAATGAAGTTCCCATAGTAATGCAGTTTCAAGATATCCTCGTAGTTTCGGTGGTCACTTGTTCGAATCCGGCTGTGGTCCAAATTTTCATTTCACCTTCAATCATCACCCGGTATAAATACTAGTCTGCCAAACTAAGGCTATCTCAGATAGTCAAACCGATATACACTTCTCATAAGGAAAAGATTCACACTGTTGACAGAATAATCACCTGTTTTTAGTAGTTGTCAATGCGTATTAATAAATCGTCACATACAAGAGGATCTATTAGAAGCGGTAGACTATTGATTTAATGTTTTAAGAAGTTTATTGTTAACCATATAAAGATTCTCTTCCAATCTTGAAGTGTTCTGTCTATTTCATCTCGAATACAGTACCAAATTAGGGTTATTGAAATTTCGCCTTTTACATTCGCATTAATAATAAACGTATGAACGAAAGTTATCTTAAATGATAAAATAAACCGCTGAGATATTTATATTACAGTAAAACAAAAATGACCGACCAGACTGAACAAATTTGATATTGAACTGTTTGTGAAAGTATGAAATACAAGACGTAATAATTGAACATCGAAGTATGACAAAGGAATATCACGCAGTAAATTCATATCACTTAATAGCATATATACAGTGAGTCGTGCCTTGAATAGTTGTAATATTGTTTGGTTGGACCAAGTATTAGTCTCCAATGGACATGTGTATCCATCCTTAAGGTTGCGGATATGCCATACTGAAAAAAGCCAACAGATAAGAAACCCAAACCAATAAAAACCTACTACTAATTGATTCAGAAGAAAGTATAACTTCAAAAGTGTTCTTATCACGCATTATTATCATCTAGAGAAGTATTGGAAACTTGGGAATACTTGGCTGCTGTTCTGTTTTAGTTTTGAACTACATAGCAGTGGGTGTATGACCATAAGATATTTTCACCTATCACTTTACCATCTGGCTATCTGGTTAGGATTCACTAGCCAGCTTTCTTCAACTTTTCTCAGTTCATGATGTATTACAACCATCATCTAGTATAATAAATAGTATTTGTTCCAATACCTAACTAGGTTTCGCCAACGTTTCACACTTTCCTATCAGAACTTCAGTAACTACATTTAAATGCCACTCTTTAATGAGAACTGAGTTGTTATTTAATTTGTTACCATGTGGTGATGGTTATGCTGCATCCGGAATTGATACAAGTTGAAATATATGAACTATTGAAACCCCAAACAGTGTCATGTATGCTATGAAACTGGATCACGTGATTCCAGTTACTGTAGGAGGTTGTGGATTAGCATTGACAAACTAGAATTAGACAGTAATTTGGTGCAGCATGCTATTCACTGGTACTCTATTATTATTATTATTATTATTATTATTATTATTATTATTATTATTATTTATCCCTTGGGTTCCTAATGGAACATAGGGCTTCAGTAGCACGTTTCCAGTGCAGTCTGTTCTCTGCAATCTTTGAACCTGATTCCACAACAGCCCAGAAGCTTTCATTTCCTCCTCACACCATCTCCTCATTGTCACCCTCAACTAGGATCCCAGCTTGTCGTTTCCCATCTGGGTTCCACTCGAGTGCCTGGCGCGTGATGTCCTAGAATGCTCTTCTCAGTGTATGCCCAATCCATCTCCACTTCCTTCTGCATATTTGTTGAGCCATAGGTTCTTGGTTGGATCACTGCTAGCTGGAGTGAGTTGCTTGTTACTTATTCTTTCTGGTCATCTGAGCTTCAGTATCGAGCGTAGGCAGTTGTTGATGAATGTCTGTAATTTGTTGGAAATGCCTTTCGTAACGCACAAATTCTCTGAACCATCACATGGAAGCACTGACTTGACGTTGGTGTTGAAAATCCGGATGTTGTTCACGCTTTATGCTGAGCGGAGTGCAAAAGATATCCACACTGGCTTCAGGTTGATGAACGCCTGGCTTACTTTTCCAAACCTGGCTTTGACATCCTCGTCTCTGTCGCTTCTAGTCGAAAGGATGCTGCCCACACAGGTAGGTCAAGAGATTACTTCCTTTATGTTAATCCCCTTCATGGTGATTGGTGCTTGTTGCTGATGCTGTTGTTGGTTGGGTATCTTCATCACCTCTATCTCCTCTACATTCACCTCAAGGAAGTCTCATTCTCGCTGCCTCACATCTTCTCTCAACTTGTCAGCTTTCGCCTGTAGATCTTCGAGTTTATGCTACAAGCAATCAGATATAAATCATCATCGTTGGCAAAATCCAAATCTTCTAGGCTATTCTCATCAGTCCAGCGTATACCCCTCTTCTCACTCCTCACGGTTTGCTGCATGATCCAGTACACCACAATCAGGATGATCATGCGTGATAGTAGGCAGCTCTGTCTTACTCCTCTCTTCACTTCAAACGCGTCACTGAGCTTTCCATTGTGAATCACTAGGCATGTAGCATCATACAACATACAGTTGTTAAAGGTTTTGTGGCACTGTGTAGTGTTGAAGTGACTGTCTGCTAAATTGCTTCTCGGTCGACGCTGTCGAAGGCCTTTTGAAAGTCGATGAAGTTGAGGTTGAGTTGAGTTGAGTTGACTGCCATTGTATACTCTGTTCTATGATGATGCGTGAGGTATCGTTGGAATTTGATCTGCACATGATGTGTACTTCCTGAATCCAGCCAGCCAGCCAGCCAGCCAGCCAGCCAGCCAGCCAGCCAGCCAGCCAGCCAGCCAGCCAGCCATCCTGTTCCGGTCGTAATCCAGTTGAATCCAGCTCATCTTTGAATCTCTCCAAGATGATGTGACTTAATATTTTGTTTGGTGTGGATAGGCGTGGAGTGTGATTCCACACCAGTTTTTGCAAAGACTTAGGTCACCCTTCTTCTGGAGTTTGTCACTAGTATTCTAGCTGATATTATTCCGTGATGATAAGTGTCTTGAAATCATTCCGTTGTCTAGAAACTATCTCAGCTAATAATGGCTAAAACTGTTTTGCAAAGAAAACTTTACTTCAGTAAATGACTACATGAAATCCTACTTCACATTTTAGTTGTTTCATATCACGAGTTGAAGAACTTGTGAACAGTCTAACAGAAAAAAAAGAATATTATAACTGCCTTTAGAGATTTTCGAATAGATGAATAGTTACTAGAGAAAAGTAAGCAAAAGAACTGACATTAATCCAGAAGTCTAATCCATCTATGTAATGTATACTTATATCATGATATGTATCTGTTGAACATTTAGAGTGGACGTAGAATAAAAATAGATGGTATATAACTAGATAAGTAATCGTCTGCTTGTCTTGGCATCCATACTTAAATCAGTCAGATTAAATAAGAAGAGTGAACTATTTGGTTGACAAAGTTGAAAACAGATTTTCACATTGATGTCAAGAAAAGCGACCACAACGTGAATAAAATTTTAATCTAACTGTGGAACATTAAAATGAAAATGGTCTGATAAATGTAAACTTTTAAAATTTGTATTGTAAGACTTGGAGTACTTTTGACTTCATGAAAGACGGGAAATGTTTCACAAATACACGGATTTGAGAGAAATCTAAGCACGTTGGTAAAATGATCAACCGAAGAAAGACAGAAAATACTCCTCTCCATTGATATATATATATATATATATATATATATATATATATATATATATATAATACATTGATTTGAAGGTAGTTGTCGTCAAGGACGGACATCAGTCAAAGAACCATTGAAAATATGCGATCACTGAGTAGGTGTTTCATTCTAGTTTCGGACTCTTCAGCAGTTTCCTTTCACAATTCCATGAGAAATCTAGTTCAGGAACGTCAGGTCTTACGGCTTGTGCATTACCATTCATCTACTAGAATGGAACTAAATGACCTGTCACTTTCTCATAGGTATTAATTTCTTCGGGAAATTCATTTCTTAACACTTAACCAATAAGCGTTCGACAGTAATTCAGTTGCTAGGTTTCTTGAGATTTGTTAATTTAAAAGAGGTTTTCATGACATTGACTTTTGGATCATCTAGGTTGAAAGTAACTAGGATGCCCACTGATGACATCGGATGACAGTCCAGTTATATCCCAAACTGAAGAAAGTTGCAAATGATGGACCGCTGGGTTTAAACTCACTGGCTGAACTTTAATGGGCTTGCTGTTTGATATAACGGTTGACTTGTCACTCTCTGATTGGTTTGCGAGTAAGCATTGCAAAGCAGTCCCAAGCTACGATAAAACCATCATTCAGTGTTCCTAGCTTTTCAACAATTTAAAAAAAAATGAGAGCCACACATTCCACTATCGTAAGCTGTATTCACTGGCAACAAGTGGAGAATACAAAAGGCTATGAAATATGCTACTGAGTAACAAGACTGGTCATCGTTCACTTACACATATCAACAGTGCTTCCAAACCAAACCAATATGATATAAACACTCGATGGGAGTTTTGCTAGTTTTGGGACCAAGTTCACTGGTACTTTGGGAGTGATTCAATTCACAGAACCGAATTTCGGATGGCTGACTGAGCAATTGACGTTATCCATAAGCAAACTTAAGAAAGTTTCATGTGTTCAGAGCATTAAAACAACCACGACTAACATTACAAACTTGTTTCTACTAGTTAACTCTGCAGCAAAAAGGTTTTGAAATGTTTGTCTTTGAAAGTGTCCAGATAATCATTATCTACAATAGGCATATTATGAGATTGTTAGGAGTCCTCTAGGTAAAACGAAATAGGTAATTAGAGATTTTGTATAATGTGGCTTAGGAATAGTTGCAATGGTTCAATGATGAGCTCAAATTTTTTAGGTTGGTTGGCTAAAATCAAGCATTCAGAATTCGATACTACAATTGAAGTAAACGGGTGCAATAAAACAGTTTGACAGCTACAAATAATATCATTGGAACACTAATCTGTGTGGATTTTGACTCTTCTTTCTGGCATGGGCTGCCACAAGATGAGCTGTGCGTTCTGAATGACATTATGGAAGCTTTAAAAAACTCTTCTTGTACCACTAAAAGCTTTATAGGTGGGAACCAAACAGAAATAGCTATGTAATCAGAGGCTTTGAGCTGTTTGTAAAGCAAATTTGATAACTTGATAATTAACGTATGAAACTGTCATAAACTTTGTGAATTCGCTCAGAATTTGTATAATCTACTCATCTAGATTGATGAATGAAATTTCCATTTATTTTTGTTATTGTAATTCACTATCATTTATCTTTCATATTTTTCTGATTATTTTGATTACATTCATCATATATTTCTCTGATTTTTTGTTTGTTTTTTTCTACTGTGGTTATCTTGAATTTTTGCTAGAATCATTGACCATAAGAAAGTGTTTTTCTTCTGGTTGATAAATGAAAATAACTTGCACAAATATGTGTCCTGAAAATTTCATCAGAATCAAGAAAATATTCTTCCTTGTTTATATCTTGATGGAATTTTAAGCGTTTCATGACGATCTATTAAACGAATCCAGTTATTATGACAATGACTTGTTGTTATCATCATTATTATTATTTGCCACACTAGCTGTTACAACTCTAGGATCTTCCTTCCAGTTATCTATAAATGAACAAGCTTTATCATCATTAGTCGTATTGCTAACATTTTTCCAACTCAGTTCAGCCTATTGCATTCATATTTCTCAATGTATATGATTACTTTGTTCTAATTGAAAAATAATTCTGTATTTATTCTGGGCTGTTTGCAGACGAAGAAAAGCGAAGGAATAAATATAGGTTCAGTTTATTCTTTAAATCTTGTTTACTTGCTTTGAAGAAAATAATAGACAAATGAAAGATGGTGGTTAAACTTCATCTAAATTTCAAATATGGTATTCCAACCAACCATTTCAAATGTATTACTGCTTGTTATTATGCTTGTAATTCTTCTTTGTTATACTGGATCGATTTCGCCTAGTTAACTAGTTCAGTGGTTACTAGCCGATCCTAAGCCCGAATAAAGAGGGAAGGTTTGGCATACGGCTACCAACCCTACCCAGAAAACCAATCCAACCGCTAAACAAACTTCACAAACAAAGTATATTTAAAAAAATAAACATATTCCTTGTTGTAATTGGTGAGACGAAATGACGCTGGTTGCTGAAAGCCTTCAAGAAGCCAGTTGGCCGATGTGTTCTCTCTCCCTCGATGAAAGCGAAAGTAAACTTGGGGACATGGAATGTCCGCACCATGTTTGAATCTAGCAAGTCTGACCAGATTGCAAAAGAGATGAGAAGATATAGCATAGAAGTACAAGGAATCTTCGAGGAATCTGGAGAGTAAATAGAAGTGGAATCTCCAAACTCTTAACTGGAGGGTCCATTATCTGCTCCATTATTGTCACCCAGACGACAACCATGAGCACACTGAGTATTCAAGTGGCTATCATGATATCCCTAACAGCATCAGAGGCTCACTCTCATGCAGTGGCAACCAATCTCCTCAACGACCAGGATCACCATCATGACAGCAAGATTCAAACCAGAAGGAATGAAGGTCACAATCATACAATGCTACGATATTCACCTACAAATAATACAGATCAAGAGAAGGAGGTGAAATTTTGTAGACAATTGCAATCAATAATGGACAAGACCTTATCCCAGTTGGCGACATCAAAATTCTAATGGGCAACATAAATGCCAAACTCGCAGTGGCCAATATAGGAAGAGAACTGATCATGGGTCGAGAAGCACTCGGTGAAATGAATGAGAATGGAGAGCTGTTTACAGATTTATGCGCATTCAATGACTTGGTGGTTGGAGGAAATGTGTACAAACACAAGGATATTCACAAAGTGATATGGATTTCACCAGACACCAGGACACATTAAAAATCAGATCGACTTCATCTCAGTCTGAAGAAAGTGGAGACGCAACCTACTGGACACAAGATCAGATCAAGAAGGGGAGCAAATGTAGATTCACACCACTCACTATCTAGTACAAGGAACCCACTTTCACAATTAAGTTGAAAGCCTTCAAAGAAGCTGATAATAGACCACAACTCAAGTTCAACACCCAGGACAGAAAGTGAAGGATGAAACTACAAAAGACATCTTCACGTCTCTCAGTCATCAGGAAAAAATGGAAGATACTAGACAACATCCCTGAAGAAACCTGGGTGGCAGACACTAAAACGTTTTGAAAGAGATGTAGAAGGAAACCTGCATAACCGTGTTAGGAAGGAAGAAGAAGCAAGACAAGGAATGGATCTCCACGGATACATGGAAGCTGATAGAGAAGGGAGAGGAAGATGGTGATGGTGAAGCAGAAGATGAACCAGTGAAAGGATGGACAACGAGAAGAGGAACTGAATACAACCTCTAAAACACTACACTGGACAAAGAAGTGAAGAAGAGTACGCGCAAAGTCGAAAGACACTTCTACGACACACTAGCAAGTGAAGCAGAACAGGCTGCTGGTAGAAGAGATAGAGACCTGACAACATTATGTCACATAACGAAAATACTATCAGGGAGGGAAGAGATCCAGTCAAATGAAACCAGTGAAAGATAGCAAGGGAAACTTAGTTACCGAAAGGGAGAAACAAAGGAAACAATGGACTGGCCACTTCAAAAGGCTCTCGAATCAATCACCATCATCACCACCACTTGCGTTTCGTCCAGAAATACCAGCAGCAGCCCGGTCATAGAACTATCGGTTAAAATAGACAGTCCGACAAAAGCATTAGTGAAGTCCTAAAAGCCATAAAGTTGCTGAAATCCGGGAAAGCAGCAGGACCAGATGGAATTCTTCCAGAAGCACTGAAAATAGATGCAGAAACATCAGCGGACATGCTCACATCACTACTGTAGAAGGTTTGGACGGAAGGAAGTAATTAAGGAAGGAAAAGTGCCTCCCCATTGAATGGAAGAAGGGCTGTCTGAGCAAAGGGTGATGACCTAAGCATAATCTTTGCAGGAACCGGCGCAGAATAACGCTCCACGCATATCCACACCAAGCAAAATATTAAGTCACATCATCCTGGAGAGATTCAAAGATACGCTAAATTCAACTGGATTACGACCAGAACAGGATGGCTGGCTGGCTGGATTCAGGAAGTACACATCATGTGCAGATCAAATTCCAACGATACCCCACGCATCATCATAGAACAGAGTATACAATGGCAGTCAACTCAACTCAACTCAACCTCAACTTCATCGACTTTCAAAAGGCCTTCGACAGCGTCGACCGAGAAGCAATTTAGCAGACAGTCACTTCAACACTACACAGTGCCACAAACCTTTAACAACCTCATTTAACAACTGTGTGTTGTATGATGCTACATGCCTAGTGATTCACAATGGAAAGCTCAGTGACGCGTTTGAAGTGAAGAGAGGAGTAAGACAGAGCTGCCTACTATCACGCATGATCATCCTGATTGTGGTGTACTGGATCATGTAGCAAACCGTGAGGAGTGAGAAGAAGGGTATACGCTGGACTGATGAAAATAGCCTAGAAGATTTGGATTTTGCCAACGATGATGATTTATATCTGATTTCTTGTAGCATAAACTCGGAGATCTACAGGCGAAAGCTAGCAAGTTGAGAGAAGATGTGAGGCAGCGAGAATGAGACTTCCTTCAGGTGAATGTAGAGGAGATAGAGGTGATGTAGATACCCAACCAACAACAGCATCAACAACAAGCACCAATCACCATCGAGGGGGGAAATGTAGAGGAAGCTGTCTCTCATCTGCCTAGGCAAGGCAGCATCGTTCCGACTGTAGGTGACCGCACAGATGAGGATGTATAAGCCAGGATTGGAGCGAGAGCAAGACAGGCTTTCATTAACCTAAAATCAGTGCGGAGATCTTCTGTACTCAGCAAAAAGAACAAGATCCGGATTTTCAACACTATTTCAGTTAAGTAAGTCAGTGCTTCTATGTGATGGTTAAGAGACTTGGCGTGTTACGAAAAGCATTTCCAACAAGCTACAGATATTCATCAACAGCTGTGGCCTACGCTCACTTGATACTGAAGAACAGGTGGTCAGAAAGAATAAGCAACATGAAACTCTGGCAACAAACCAAACACGAACCTATCACCTAACAAATATGCAGAAGAAAGTGGAGATGGATTAGGCATACACTGAGAAGACCATTCGGAGACAGTATGCGCCAGGTCAGGCGAGGCCATTGAGTGGAACCCAGATGGGAAACGACGAGTTGGGCGTCCAAGGTGAGGGTGACATGGAGGGATGGTGTGAGGAAGAAATGAAAGGTTATGGGCAGTTGTGGAGCCAGGCTAAAAAGACTGCAGAGAAGAGAGTGAAATGGAGACGTGTTACTGAAGCCTTATGTTCCACTAGGAACCCAAGGGGTAAATCATAATAATACTGGATAGAATTGTTTGACCTCTGTTGGCATATGGCCTCCTATGTGGATGTCTCAGTATTGCCTGAAATATTATTATGATACTTTACTTGGTTTTGTCTAACAGAGGAATGCAGGATGTGTCTCATTTGAGACGTGTCAGCTGGATGTACCTGCATCCAAGTGAGTGATATTGTTCCTACTGAGACCCAAACCTCGTACCCACTGTTTGAAACGCCAAAGTGAGTCTCAAATAAGACAAAGGGCACATCGTGAACTCCTCTGCTAGCCAAAACCAAATAAATTATCATTTCAGTGTAGTTAAGCTAGAACACAATGCAGTTTGCTAGTTTAAGGTTAGGCTCACAACATCTTGGCTCAGAATAATTCACTTGATGCAGGCAGCTTACTCAGATGATATGAATTCGACTGAGTAGTAAAGAATAAGAATTGGGTTTTTAAATGCTAAAGCAGCTTATTGTCATTTTGGAATGTGCCATATCTGGCTACTTACACACTTACAGAGTATATTTGACGTTAGCTCATTTAATAGTGTGTAAAGTTTAAAGAAGAATTTAATCTTTCAGTATTCAATTGGCAGTGGACAATATAGAGTTTGATAATTCATACAATATTCATGAGCTTAATAATTGTGTACGCTTTGGAACTGCATTGACGACTATAAATGACCACAAATGTATTCACAGATTTATACTTATAGTGATAGGTGTTTGATGAGTCTAAAAAAAGCTTTACTTGAACGAGATTTCACATTTGTTGGTAATATCTTGCAATGAGTATCTGTAACCATTAAAAAAGGCATTATAGATATCTCACTGAAATTATTGGCTATCAGTGTGGAAGTCAGTAACTTAATCCCTAGGTTTTTCATTTCGTAGAAGGTAACCAATCCATGAACTCATCGTTTCATTATGACAGTAATAATTATTAGTATAATTGGTTGTATTATACCGGTAGGAACGGCATCAATCACCGGGAGGTAGGTACATCAAGTCGACCAATCACAAATAAGACGAAATGAGCATATTGGATCCCACTGCTAACCAATATCCATCATTACTATAAGTAATAACCATTGTTTGAAACTTTGACTACAGAGTTCAAATTTAATTCATGTTTGAAGTCTAATGAACTCCCCTCGTACAGATATAGTTAGTAACCGGAAGGTATACTACATCAGTCAGATGTGTATGTAATGTAAAATAAATTGTCGTTCGTATTCATAACCCTAAGTATTGCTGTCTAACTAATTTGCATTGCCATATTCACCGACTAATGTTTAACAATAAGACTCACTACTTACATAGACTCAAATTAATCTCCAATAAACTGATCAAATGGTTCTGATTTTTCTTTTTGTTCTTATTCTTCTTCAGAATTCTATTTTCTATCAGAATGTACTAAATGACAGCGGTTTTTGGTACTTTTAAGTGAATACTCATATTTTTGTAGGTTACTTAAAGTTCTGTCGTTTTCATCTTGACTGTCTTTATCTTCCTCATAAAATTAAAACTTAATAAAGCGTTACCTATTTACGCGCATAAAAATGTCTAGAGTAAATTCAAAGAACGGATATAGTTCTTTCATCTAATAATCTTATTAAACCAATTCTTTTTGTGTTCTTCCGCAGGAGGACATAAAATCGAGTTACTGGATTGTTTTGGAATATGAAATGAAACAGTATCAAGTATTAAAATGCGTTCAACAGTGGAACTTAAAAATCCGCTATGTCTAGCTGGGCCATTTATGTCAAATAAACTCGTTTCCCAACTATACAACTATACATTTTACTATAAAGAAAGGCAAATGATAGATCTACGTTCACTTAATTGCTTTTAAATGTTTGAAGATGAAATAGTGAATTATTAATTGTACAATCCAATTTATAAAATCAAGCATCAGCCTATTTGTCATCTTTACTGAGAATTTACAGACAATAGTAAGAAAGTGAGCATAGAAAAGTTTACACAGGAAAGAATATATTCCGTGACTGCTAACTAGTGAGGCTGAACTTGAAAATTCAACTGTTATAACAATTATCAAAGGAGAATTCAGCGAAGAGAATTTTCTGTTCAACGAATCTTCTTCAAAAGCCATACATCGTAATCTCAGTTACAACAAAATATGTACCCATCAATAACCAGTGGGTTAATATAAAGTCATTGGAAACGCTCATTAAAATCATAAGGTGATAACGGCTAGAAGATCAACTCAACATCGTCAGAAATTTCCTGCTAGGATTACAATAAATAAACAGATAAGTGAATGAAATGTCTTAGAGAGATTACAACATAGGTGCGACAAGAGACTGAATGCATCTCTACTGAACTCAAATATCAGGCTTGTACCACTGGATTGCCAAAGTCTCCTGTGTGTATAGGTGGTGAATACACACTGCTTTAGAATTGTTTGATTGGGAAGAAGATTCTCGTACAGCAATGTGACTGGAGTTAATGAACTGCTGAAGAATTGAGTTGTTGATGACTTTACACTCCTTTTGGTGACCATACAGGATAGTGTTCGGAGATGTGTTTGGATAGAACACACTTTTATAATCAGCTCCACAAGAGCAGATGACTTGGTAAACACACATGTGGAATGCAAATGGGAAAGGACGAGTTGGGCGTCCTAGAGTGACAAAGAGGAGATGGTGTGAGGAAGAAATGAAAGACTGTGGACAGTTGTGGAGCTAGGCTAAAAAGACTGCAGAGAAGAGAGTGAAATGGAGACGTGTTACTGAAGCCGTATGTTCCACTAGGAACTTAAGGGATAAATAATAATTAAGAGTCCCGAGTCCCAGTGGGAACAACGTCATTCACTGAGAGGCAGGTACATCCAGCTGACGAGTCCCAAATAGGACGAAGTGGGCATCCTGGATTCTACTGTTAGCCATCATTATTATACATAATTAAAACACAGGCAATATCGAGGCATCCGCATAGGAGCCTATTTGCCAACGGAGACTGATCAATTCGGTCCAATCAACGACGGTGTCATACAAGCAATAACCCTAAAACAAGTTCGTATACGTCAGAGAACTTCTGTGTACAATGTAAGGAACTTTCACGTTTTTCAAAGTTGAAGTAAATACCATATGAAGATTGGATTACATTAGTAGTGTAAACCATCCCTCTTTCTCTCTTTAGCTACTAAATCTACTCTAGTTGTTGACAACATCTCCATCTGTTTTCATCTGCAACAAAAATACACTTATTATCAATCAGTTATCCATAAAACAACGATTTAAATTCCGTAGACAGCATCACTACAATTCCCCGCATTATTTTAAGAGGAAACAAAAGGAAGTATAAGAAAAGTTGAATACTTACAGCTTTTCTACAGTGGAAGAACAACTTTTCCAACACTTATGGACAATATTCATACAATTCTCTTAAATATGGTGTTGGAAGTAATCAAATGAAAATTTTCTGCTTTACTGCCAGTTATCAACATAGTTTTCCAAAGACCATAGTGACAAGAGGAGAATACAGGACATAAGAATAAACCCATTTATTGTGTTCACTAAAGCAAACATTACTTGGTTTATTCTGATGGTGAATTTTGCAGAAGCCACTAGATATCTGAATCCATCTATTCTAGTATTTCATGATACATGAAGTAAATCATGATATCGCACTCGACTAATCGCATTTGTTGTTTCCAGTTTCTGTATGACTTTTCAACAGTAAATATTAGAAATTTTCATGAAGGCATTACTCATTTCCAAGTTTATAATTCTGAAGTAAATTAAATCACCTGGACCTATAAATATTGGTAGCAGACGTCCAAGTTCTCAGATAGCCAAACGTATCGTTCAGATAGGTCACAGGATAGATATGGCTACTTCCTTCACGCCTATTTACAAAACATGTTGGGGAGGGATCCTGAAATTTGTTGAAGCCTTAGCTATTAGGAAGTTGAAACCACCTTCATGTGTTCATAAACAATTTGTCATATTAAATCTTCTTTGGTAAATTCAACTATTGAAAACCAAGTTCGATGTACTATTATTGTTCGCTCTATTGATTTTCATTGTTATTCGGCCTTTAATTCAGCCTTCCTACCTGACCCCTTTTTATTTTCTCACCCCTTATCTTCATGAGTTTTTATATAAATACCTATGACAAGTACCTGTGTGTGTTCAGATAGTTTGAAATGTGTTGCGCAAATACAAGACACGGTTCAGACAATTTACGTCTTCTTATTGTTTTGTCGAAATTTTGAAGGCCTTAAATTCAAGCATCTATGAAGTGTACTACAGTAAAATCTCTTATACACATAAATACATTTTCTTGACACAATCATGATGCAATAAACTGCTTATAAGTGTAAATCCATTTGTATTTTGCCATTCAGATGTAAAGTTTCACCATCCTTTGCTACGAATCAAAGTTAAGAGTGCATTTTTCACTCATACCTACGTCTACAAAGTGGTGTACAGTGCGAAAACAGCGAGCCGACAATATGAAGTCAAATAAATGTGCATTCCGTACATTGCTGACATTATTATTTTTAGTCATAGCTTTGATTATTGCTAAACTGCACGTAATCGAACATCATATGGATATATTTTAGGTGAATAACAAGTGGATAAAATGTTAATTTTATGTAGGAACGAGTTGCAGAAGTTACTGAGACAATAACTATCTTATCTGTCTTGTATAAGCTTCAGAAGAAGGAGATCTTCCGATTTCTGGATCACTTTGACCTTACTAGCGATGTCTGCAGATTAGCGCAACACTTATGCTGTTCAGCAGTATATTTTGTTAGCCAGTGACGCTTTTGTATTCAAGATCAATTTTTGTGTTCTTAGCTTGATACTGAAGCTGGGCATTTAGAAAGCCAATCAGTTGAGGAAAATATCAATATTGATTGTACAGTTTTCAAGCGTTTTGAATAATTATAATCTTCGAAAAACAATCTAAAGAATTCATGAAACAAATGTTAATCCAATGTGAAACACTTTAAACTACATATCCTTTAAGACTGATAAGTAAGGGCCATAATATTCGCCAATTGACCAAAGAGGATTTACTGTGGAATTTTGGATAACTGTAGATTAACTGAAGTAGTTGTATCACTTAAGCAACACAATAAATAAACATTAAAAAAAGAAATGTCATGTGTGGAACCAGGATAATGAAGACTGAGAAAAGAGGAGGACAGTAAGTGCACTTAAATATCTGACACTGATTTCTTTCTGTGTAAATCAGTAGAATCTTTAATCAATCATAGTACAACTCAAAATAGTAGTCAGAAGGCTGACCATTGTTTTAAGATAGAGCAAATAAATGCTCAGTATAATCACATCAGTTTGTCAACATGGAGAGATGGATTTCTTAATTATCTCATTTTTAAAGTTTATAATGGCAGTACTCAACAGTGACTTAGCATTAATATGGATTGTGCTAATGAGTCAATGGTCACCACCAACTTTATGCTACAAGTGTAGAATGCAACACAGAAACCCGGTATAAGAAAAGTCTGTTAGTTGATAAAGTAAAAGAAGAGGGAATATAACTTAGAACTACAAATAAGAGTTGAGCGTTTGCTATGCATTTCGATTCTTCATTGTTTGTAATTTTATCATCAAATTTACGAACTTACTAGAATAATGCTTGTTGCCACTAGGTTCATAAAATTTTGTCTAAGATTACGCCAAATGTTTATTATAAGTGACTTCTAAGCATCATTTTACAAGTAGCTGATGAAGGATATAGAGGAAAGTTAAGAAATTTTGACATATTCCTATGACACGATTATATCGCCGAATAGTGCGAACTGATAAGCTATTTTAACTTGAATAATGATACTATGAATACCTTCCATTAAAATGTGGCTAACTCTGAACATTCCTAAAGTTGTAGGAATCTAATCAAGCTATTGCTTGAAGTATCTTGCTAACCACTTATACCAGATGTAGTGACAGTTTATAACTAATCGTTTTATAATATGTGACCAGACTGTGCAACTTCCACTGTTTTTTATTGCTTCTGTCTGATACAACCTTGCATAGAATGCTACTACCATCTACAAAGGAAAGAAGTTAAACAAAGTGAATTTGAAGTGATTGTGAGTAAAAAAACTGAGTCCGAAACTTTATCCAGTAAATAATAATGTTTCACTCTAGGACAAACCAAATCATGAAGTTAAAATACCATTAAACAGTACCATTTTACTCATATTCTACTCATGAATTAATGAAGTTGACAGGTTTATTTTATTATGAACTAAACCTTCGTGTTCCTGAAGTACTAGTAGTCTCAGGTTGTGACCGACAGAACTAAAGGTGAATTTGTGGTATCACATGAACATTTATTATTCTTAGTAAGCTGTCTTCAATTCAAGCTGCAAATATCCTGTTTCCAGGCTGCCTCCAATGTACAAAGAAGCAATCTGGTGTCTGACACAGTGTGACGTACTTTGTTGAATGCTTGTATTTCTAAACTACTATGTACTTTCAGACTTAACCCAGAAGAACTTGCATTACCTTATATAGGTATAGAAATATGACCGCAAACAAATTCAGTATACTTACATTGCCAATAAAGCTTGAATAAGTGAACAGCAAACATACAGATCCTCTCTTTTTTTCCCTGAAACTATGGTATTGTAAACTGTTATGATAAGTGGTGATCAACAAACAACTGTTCGGCTGAATTCAAAAAAATACTATGGAGAGATAAGGAGAAGAACAATCAAGAGAAACTTGTAAGAGTTTCTTTTCTTTTATTATGTAGACTATCAATACTTTATGAATGTAGTTGCAATATGAATTAAATTTCAGAACTTTTGTATCCATGTTCCGCCTTATATATATATAACCTTGAACAAAAAGATGGGGTTTTCTTATTTTTCAAAATGGATTTTTCTGAGGCAAAATTTTGACGTAGTAATTCTTCAAGTTGTTATTCATCGAAGACTGACATCAGTTGGAGGAACAAAGGAAACCTGGGAGCACTGGACAGCTGTTTCGTCCTACTATGGGACTGCTCAGCAGTGCGCACCCACAACCCCACCAGCAGGGATCGAACCCGCAACCTTCAGGTTCCACAGCCAGCGCGTTATCATTGAGCCACTGGGTCAGAATCCAATGCTCCATATTTCCAACTTCTGTTAGCTCACGATATAGCGCAAACCGCCACCCAATGTCATCGTTGAGTATCTGTCCTCACGGCCATCAGGCTTTGACTCCACCGGTCACGACTTGTCATTGGAACTTCGGGAATACTTTTCGAAGTTAGTCACCAATGAGCACCAGTTCAATTAAATTTTGAGAAGGTTGTGGAGATTTGAAAATATTTCAAGTTGTTATTCATCGAAGACTGACACCAGTTGGAGGAACAAGTTTCCAAATCTCCACAACTCCCTCAAAATTTAATTGAAATGGTGCTCATTGGTGACTAGCTTCGAGAAGTATTCCCAAAGTTCCAATGACAAGTCGTGACCGGTGGAGTCAAAGCCTGATGGCCGTGAGGACAGATACTCAACGATGACATTGGGTGGCGGTTTGCGCTATATCGTGAGCTAACAGAAGTTGGAAATATGGAGCATTGGATTCTGACCCAGTGGCTCAATGATAACGAGCTGGCCGCGGAACCTGAAGGTCGCGGGTTCGATCCCTGCTGGTGGGGTCGTGGGTGCGCACTACTGAGCAGTCCCATAGTAGGACGAAACAGCTGTCCAGTGCTCCCAGGTTTCCTTTGTTCCTCCAACTGATGTCAGTCTTCGATGAATAACAACTTGAAATATTTCCAAATCTCCACAACCCCCTCAAAATTTAAGTAGTAATTCTTGTTATTAGTTGATTGGAGGTAATCAGCAGAAGGCCTCAAATCTAGATTTTGTGCTTGCTGACACTCGTCAACAGAGCTTATCTGTAAACTTGCAAAAACCGATATCCCCCCCGCCGTGATTGATAGTTCCCAGTTGATATCCCACTAGTGAATTAGATGTATCGGTTTACTTAGCTGGGATTTGAAATTTTTGTAGGTATCAATACGAATGATGCATATCCATATGTATGTAAGTTAATTGAAAAGAAAGTGGTCACATGAATATTGTATAAACAATATCGAAAAAGATGTAGTGAATATATGGTCGGGGTGAATAATGAGAAAGAAACAGAAAAATTGAAACCGAAGGAGCGATAAAGGATTCAAAAGTTTCCTCTGGATAAAAAAAAACTAGAATTATTACCTTGAACTCCAGTAGCTTCGCTATGTGTAAAAGATGAGTTTAAATGCCATTCAAGTAACTAGGTGTTATGTGATAAATCATTTTTAATGCAGTGCTCTTATGTCATCATCACCATCAGTATCAACATGGGACCAGGTATTACTGCTTAACGGTCCGAGTTGCCACACCTCATATCACTACATCAAGAAGAAAGGTAGTGAGATGGAAGATTGAAATAAGAAAATTCAGTCAAAAGAAATACAAAGTACGAGAAGAAAGAAAGGAAGAATGAAAAAAATGGTGAGAGTTCATATAGTGATAAGATAAGGATAATGTGTGTATGCATCTGCGCCACTGACATCGGTTCTGAGACATATCACTTAGAGTCTGCAGCCAATGGTTCCTCTTGTCCCGCGGACCCCAACCACCAAGTCTGCATCGTCCTACATGACTCAAATCAACAATCAGAGACTTCATGCACTGGTGCCATGTTTTAGTCTGGCCACCTCGGGCCTTTTCCCAGTCTGGACCTACTTCAGCCCACACTGTGTGACGAGGCCATCGGTGAGTGCTCTTATATATATATATATATATATATATATATATATATATATATATATATATATATATATATATATATATATATATATACTAAGTGATCATCATAAACTGGATGAGATCAGACTCGTCTTCTTATAGAACTTATATATGCCTTTCGTAACCACGGAGATATATATTCAGCAATATGTTGGTAGTATGAGAGAAATAAATTTCTCCATAAGGGTGCCGATAACTTGTATAAGTTTTATTTTCTGAAGAAGCGATTTTCAAGAACTCATAAAAGCGTCAGAAATTAATTTTTCTACCTCATTGCGATTTTACAAAAGCATATTTTAATTGGTGATCCATTTAACCAATGTACGACTTTTTAAAAATTGACCAGTTCCATTTCCACTGAAATGCACCTTTGTGAACAGCGGTTTCTTCTGAATGCTAATTGCTAGGGTGGAAGAAGCCAAAGAAGAATGTATGAACAGTTTTTATGTAGACAATACTATTATTTACTTAATTAACAGATTCTCATTATCTCTACTGTTAGTGCCTTCGTCTGGATGACATGAACATAATGTAAATGAACTGAATCAAACTATTTCTTTTTATTTGATTCCAAATGAGATCATACATGTGTACACATATATGTACATATATAGACATGTAATTAAACTTCATAATGAAATAAATGATTCTTTTAAAAAGCTAAACTTGGTAGAAGAAAAGTGCATGTGCATGAAACTAGTTTTCTTTTCAGCTTCCCATTTGTTTTGTTCTTCAAATGTAACAAAAATGAATCGAATGTTCTGCTTTATAGCTACTTCAGTTAGTGACTGTTCAAATAGAGTATGAGATAAATATGAATCATGTTAGGATCTGGAAAAAAAGTAAGTATGATATTTCATATCTTCCAAAAGCTGTTGGGAAGGCTTAGAGTTACATTTAATCTCATACAGTCCACCATCTAATACAAGGATATCTTTAGAATGTTTTTAAAATAACTAAATTCGTTATCTAAGCGCTCGATTAAACAACCCAGTTCAGAGAACACAATACAACCAGGACAGTCCACCTGAGCTACAAAAATTCTCTATCATTTCGAGTATTTTCTATTGATTTTAATTTCTTCCTGTATGACTCAAACCGTTACACTTCTTCGTCTCTGACTATGAATGATGCTTTATATGAATTTTATTTTAGCTCAAGGATCCAAGATAATTATTACTATTTGTCCCTTGGGTTCCTAGTGGAACATAAGGCTTCAGTAGCATGTGTCCATTCCACTCTGTTCTCTACAATCTTTTGAACCTGGGTCCACAACTGCCCACAAGCTCTCATTTCTTCTTCACACCATCTTTTCCATGTCACCCTCGGCACCGACGCCCAACTAGTCGTTTCCCATCTGGGTTCCACTCGACGGTGCCCACTGACCTGGCGCGTGATATCTCCGAATGCTCTTCTCAGTATATGCCGAATCAATCTCCACTTTCTTCTGAATATTCGTTAGACGATAGGTTCTTGGTTGGTTTGTGGCCACTGTTCCTTGTACCTTGTTCTTTCTGGTCATCTGAACTTCAATATCGAGCGCAGGCAATTGTCGATGAATGTCTGTAGTTTGTTGGAAATCCCTTTCGTAAAGCACAAAGTCTCTGAACCATCACATGGAAGCACTGACTTGACTGTGTTGACAATCCGAATCTTGTTCACGACGTATGCTGAGTGCAGGTCTCCAAACTGGTTTCGGGCTAATGAACGCCTGTCCTGTTTCTGCGATCGTGGCTACCTTTGAGGTCCTCGTCTGTGACACCTGTAGTTGAAACGATGCTGCCCAGACAGGTAGGTGAAGAGACTACTTCCTTTTGGTTACCCCCGTTCATGGTGATTAGTGCTTGTTGTTGATGCTGTTGTTGGTTGGGTATCTTCATCACCTCTATCTCCTCTACATTCACCTCAAGGAAGTCTCATTCTCGCTGCCTCACATCTTCTCTCAACTTGCTAGCTTTCGCCTGTAGATCTTCGAGTTTGAGCTACAAGAAATCAGATATAAGTCATCATCGTTGGCGAAATCCAAATATTCTAGGCTATTCTCATCAGTCCAGCGTATACCCCTCTTCTCACTCCTCACGGTTTGCTACATGATCCAGTACACCACAATCAGGATGATCATGGGAGCTCTGTCTTACTCCTCTCTTCACTTCAAACACGTCACTGAGCTTTCCATTGTGAATCACCAGGCATGTAGCACCATGCAACATACAGTTGTTAAAGGTTTTGTGGCACTGAGTAGTGTTGAAGTAACTGCCTGTTAAATTGCTTCTCGGTCGACGTTGTCGAAGGTCTTTTCAAAGTGGATGAAGTTGAAGTAGAGAGTTGACTGCCATTGTATACTCCGTTTTATGATGATGGTTAGCGTTGCAATTTGATCCGCACATGATTTGTACTTCCTGAATCCAGCCAGCCTGTTGCGGCCGTAGTTTTCAGTCCAACTCATCCTTTAGTCTCTCCAAGATGATGCGGCTTAATATTTTGTTTGCTTTGGGTGGACAGGAGAGTGATTCCGCGCCAGTTCTTGCAAACACTGAGGTCTCCGTTCTTTGGGAGTTTGACAAGATAACCCTTCTTCCAATCGCCAGGTACCTTCTCTTCCTTCCACATCTTCTTCAATAGTGGTGTAAGCATGTCCACTGTTGTCTCTGCGTCGATTCTCAGTGCTTCTGGCTTGATCCTATCTGGTCTTGCTGCTTTCCCGCACTTAAGTAGCTTTATGGCGTTCAGGACTTCCACTTTCGTCGCAGGGCTTGTGTTCGCTTTTAGTCCTGTGGCTGCATGTGGTATTTCTGGACGAAGTACAGGTGGTGGTCTATTCAAGAGCTTCTTGAAGTGGTCAGCCCACTGTTCACTTTGTTTCTCTTCTCTCGTAATTAAATTTCCTTCATTATCTTTTATTGGCTTTGTCTGCGTTGATCTCTTCCCCGATAGCAACCTGTTTATTTGATACAATGTTGTTAGGTCTCTGGACTCAAGATAAGGTTAATTATAAAGTAGATGGGTAGTCGTTCGTAGGTTAACGCTAATTGAGAAGTTTGATCTAAAGTGTTTATGCAAATTTTTAGAACAGTTTCCTAACCATTTGACTTTACCCAAAGTAACAGCATTGCATTATTGTAGTCTTGATAGGTTTGGAAACATAGATTGCATTCAAAAACTCGCCATATTACACAACACAGTTCCACTGATTGTCAATATGCTGTACCACACAAGTAAGCATGTGGTAGCTATTTGTAAAATGAGATTTTAAAAGGTTGTGAATGTAATGAGTTAATTACTATTCCTCGTTTACTGATGTTTATACTTCGTAGATTAAGTTTCTGGTCTACGAAATATTAGATTACTATTAACATATACAAGGAATATAATCACCATGAGAGCAGAGATCTTAGGGACGATGATATCCTTAGAATACATAAAAAAGAGTTTTCAGCAAAGATAATTATCATTTTGACGACTCGTTTTTAAAGGTATACATTAGTAAATTTATAATTCGAATGATAAAACGTTCTAGATGAATTTGCAGTTAAAGATCAAGGCTAATCATGTAGTGAAGATAAGTCTAATCAGTGAGTGTTAAAATATTAAGCAACACTAGTTTAACTGGAAAGGATTTCAGAAGGTTGGTGAATAATGATGGGGAAATGAAAAGAAAAATATGAAACACTGTCAAATAACTAGTCTGTGTATCATTTTCAAGAAAACCACAAAGCCAATAAGCAACTAAAATTACAACGTAGTAAGTTTAATGGAAAAGTAAAGAGTGTTTACAGGTATTTTTCTTAAATGTACAAATGAGACTTGAATTCTTAGATTACTAATGCTGTGGCTGCACACAAATATCTTATTCTCTCACCTTTTGAGCGATTGGTTTAGATTTTGTAGAGTATCTTGAATAATTTAACAGGAAAAGCCAAATATCTTGAATTCACAAAATGTCCAAAGACAGAGTTGGAAGTGGTAAAGCGAGAGCACGGTAGGGGCAGTTTATTAACTTTTACAGGATCAAATGAACTTATAGGTACATACTGAAGAAGTTTGATCCACCAACCTGTCTTTCATACGTTTAGGAATCAGCTGCTAACATGAAAAGGATGATTCGGAAACTTACAGCGATTAGTGTTTTGCATACTAACTTCATAACTTCATTTATGCGGAACATCACCGATAATATCATCCCTGAATTCGAGATTCAAAAGGGGAAATTTGTTTTGAAGCTAGATGGGGTCGTTCCGTAACCTTCTTTTTCACTTTAAGATGTACAGATCTAAGTGGATCGCTACTTAATTATAACTTTTCACAAAGAGTTTCTAGTTAAGGCTTTATGATATCATCGAAGGATATCATTTTAGTTTTTTGAAGACAGAAAGTACATAAAGATTTTCTTCCTGCTTACAGGTCCTCAAATTTAGAGATTATTCAGATAACATTTCCAAGCAAGCCTCAAGTAGATAAATGGAATTTTCAAGTCTGTTTGTAATTTTTTTTCAATAAGATCATTTCTCATTTGGTTTGAGAGGATAATGATCAGGTAATCATTTAATTATCTATGGGTAGAAGTTGGAGAGCAGGTAAATTATTTATCGAAACAAAACTTAGTGTTTTTCTGACATTGTCTTCAAGAAGTGGACACCTAACAAATAAGCTATTGAAACTATTGTAGAAGCTACTAGGTTTAAGATCTGATGTCCATAAGATTACTTTAAGCACACAAATCTTGTTTAGTATCCTTGCTGATGCAAAGGATATAAAGGATAGATAGAATCTTTATTCAGAAAAAAAGTGGTTTTCGTTCTTCATTTCATAAGCTGCTATTTTTTTGGCTTAATTTTAGGGTTAAAAGTGGTTTTGTGACTAATCTTCGTTGATCCATTAATACAGATAACGATGATTACCATACTACTTAGGAAATATATCCTACTGTATGAAAATAAACACTTTTATTCCCAGTTCTGATAAATGAGAAGCAAATTTTCATATGGCACATTATATTGCTAATTATATCACTTCAAAAGTATTCACAAATTTTCAATTATTATCCTGATTATTGAGTTTAGATATTAGATTGATAGTGAAGTACTACTGTACAGTGGTAACAATGTTATAAATGTGGAAGAAAAGTACCAGTTTATTCAAGATGAACTTTGTATCTGAATGTATTGTCTAATATGGTTCAATCTACCAAATTTGATAATTCGGTTAAGACAGATAAAATAGGTAATTCGTTCACGTGGTTTAATTCATACTTCATAGTTCTGTGAGTAACCTTCTACTAACTTCAGTATTACCATGGTATCATCATGTCTTAAGGCTGAATTTGAATTGATGAATTTAGCTATCGTACTGAACAGCCTATTTAAACTTTGGGCTACGGAGAATTTTCCAAAGAATATATTCTATTAAATTCTTCCCTTTTAATTTGTTTAGATGTCTTAAATATGTGTTTAAACTACGCCATGTAGTCTGGCACACTTTTAAAATGGTTTCAAATTGTTGTTTTCCAAGTAAACAGTGAAACAAAAAAAACTATACAGTGATAAGAAATGAGATTATAAATGTACAGAAATATAGTATATTATTATTTCTTGGATAACTGTGTCCGATTATAGATTTTAATACTGGTTTAGTAAACTACCACCATCAAAATTACACTCAATATTCTATTCCATTCATTTACCAGCCAAAACCACATGCTTATGTAATATCGGGTGCTCATTTCACATTCAAACCTTGATCGTTAAAAGTATTAACATTATTCAAGTGCAGTGGTTATTTCGCATAAATAAATTGTACGTGGAATAGATTTGCTGAACTATTAAATGCTGAAAATTGCATACTGTATTACACGTATTGTTTAGAATAAAGCAGTAATAATAACAGTAATAAGTATTATTATGATTATAAAAAAGTTTGGGAATACCTTGTTTGAGATATTCAACTACTAATGTATGGTTATCTTTATTTTATTTGTACACTTCTAAAGCAATTGTTCTTTATTTATCTAGCTAGTAATGTCGTTTCAAAAAAATACCTTAGTTGATAACAATCAAAGTTAGAAGGGGAACATGTATTTATCTTTGATATTCTAGATACTGTGTAAACAATAAAGGAGGATGACTATGATAGATAATGGCAAGTAGTTGAAATCACAGTACGCTTTTCACCTTATTTAAGATTCACTGATATACTGGACGATCGATTCTGTACAGTACAGTATTAGGCTGGCGGTGACATAAGGGCTGAAGGTATGGAATATAAATGGATAATAAACTGTTTGTTACTGGATGACGACTGGAGGTGAAACGAAAATTTGTGACATGGCATCGACTACTGGCTTCCCGGCTAGTTGCTCTAACAACTAAGCTAAGAGACTCAACGGCTAACGAGAATTCTACAGTGGTCCATATTTTCATTCCAGCTTCAGTCATCACCTAGTATCAATATAAGTCTGACAAACCACAGGTATCTCAAACAGTTAAACTAATGACAAACTGTTTGCCCTAGAATGACTAACTTTGATAGATAACAAATATGCCATACTATGAGGACTTCTACTTTATGACTGGAGATTCGCCTATACATGAAGGTGACTCTAACGCTCATACTGAGATAAAAAGAGAGAGTATTCTCTAAATTTAAAAAACAATCTTGCCTCCATTTAATGCATTTCAGAATACTACAGGTGGTGGCAGAGATGAGGGTGTCGAACTTAGGATCGAAAGCCAGCAAGACAGGCCTTCATTAACATGAAATCAGTGTGGAGATCTACTGCACTCAGCATTAAGCATGAACAGTATCCGGATTTTCAACACTAACTCAGTTAAGTCAGTTCTACTATGTAGCGGTTGAGAGACTTGGTGGGTTAAGAAAATTATTTCCAACAAACTGCAGACATATATCAACAGCTGCCTTCGCTCAACACTGAAGCTCAGATGACCAGAAAGAATAAGCAACAAGGAACTCAATCTGGCTGACAACGAATAAAACAACCAAGAACTTATCTCCAAACAAATATACAGAAGAAAGCGGAGATCGATTGGGTATACACTGAGAAGACCATTCGGAGACATCACGCGCCAGGTCAATGGGCACCGTCTAGTGGAACCCTTTTGGGAAACGACAAGTTATGCGTCTGAGGTTGACATGGAGGAGAGAATGAAATAAAGAAGTGCTACAGAATCCCTATTCTTTACCAGAAACCCAAGGGAAAAATAATAATAATGACTAGAAATAGAATAACATTTTAAGTTTTTTGTATCTTTCTAATTAGAAATCAAATTAGTGACAATATCAAGATGGAAAACTCTGTGGTTTGAAGATACAACAGTCTCAGTAACATGCACGTGTATCCAGTGTACCATAAATGAAATACCCAATGCTCTGAATAAGGTTTTTAGTTCAGTCGACAGTCACATAATCTATAGATTTGTTGTCACTTTGATCAGAAAAAGTTGATTTTTATTATACTCGTTGATGTGATTTATTCCCTAAAATCGAGTAATGAACGTTGAGATGCGCTTATGATTTACTTCAAACTTACTCCAGTGTGATGACTGAAGGTGAAATAAAACTGTAAACCGTGGTTGGATTCAAACTAGTGACCACCAAGTTTCCGGCCTGTTGCTTTACCAATATCATATTCCTTCTCTCTAATTTAATTAGATTTCCATTATGATGAGAAGTTGTGATTGGACAGCCAGTGTGAGTATGATCAAACGATAGTAACGCGTCATAAATTCACATGGTAGTCGGATATAACCCTTGTTGATTGAACTCGAATAAAAATCTAGTCAACAATCAGACATTGTAGCTATGTTGGTAGAACATTTGACCGGAAACTCAGTGGTAGCTGGTTCGAATCCGGCTGCTGTCTAAATTTTCTTTCCAGCTTCAATCATCACCCAGTATCAATACTAGTCTCCAAAATCATAGCTGTCTCAGATAGTTAAAATGATAATCAAACTATTCAGTTATGCATTTAGTTAAATAGACACTATAGAGTCATGAAATTCAAATAACCATATCCTATCTGCTTTGTAGAAAATATTGTAATGAATTTCAGTTATTACATATTTTGATCGTTATAAAATACGTGCCTAAAATAATACTTATGTTTGTTTAATGCTATTGCATAAAGAAGCTGACTTATATTTATCTACAATAATAATAATGGCAAAGAATCAGAATGTCTCAAACTGTTTAATATTTTAGGATAGCTTAAAAGTAGACCAGTGATTTATGAAATGATTGCGTTATTTACGTTTGAATATCTTTTAATCTGATAACTATTGTATTTTTAGCATAATTATATGAAAACTTTCTTTATCAAACAAAATAGGCATAAGATTAAATCTTTCACATTATATTTTAACTAATGACAAAGAATTAGATAATTTTATGCTACTATATAAAAGTAATGCTGACAGGGCATAGTTTTGAAGCCAGTAAATTTATGATTGATCATTTTAAGCTGTTTAACCTTCTTCTATTAGGTCACGAGTTCAAAGGCTATAGAAACCGCTCAGCTTTTCACATTTACACCTTTACACCTCATTGTCTCACTAGGAAACCTATATTTTGTTGTGCAGTTAGCTTTCTATTGTATATAACCTTTATTAATATTTATTGATATACTTATACTCCGTTGTTTTATTGAGTCGAATTGTTGCACCTGTATTAACATAAGGGCTCCTATGCGGATGCCTCGACATTGTTTATGTTTTAGTTTTAGTAATGATGGATAGTGGCTAGCAGTGGAGACTCAAACCTTGTACACTCGTACCCTCGTACAATAGAGCACTAGAAGTACATCAATAAATAGTAATAACTAATACCCATTATACAAGAAGTGGCTGTCATTCCTCCGTGGCATTGTGGATAACGCCTCTAGGTTTGAAGCAATAAGTACGAGGTTCTAGTCTCACTAGGAACATTATGACTCAGTGGAGTGCAGGCACGTCTGGCTGATGAGTTTCAAGTAGGACGAAACGCGCCTACTGGATCCTTCTGCTAGCCACAACCAAGTAAATTACGATATTACCTTTAACCTATGGATTTGAACAGTATTTCGAGTAAATTTGGAATTGTGTTGGTTCACTTCACTTACCAGGGTCATGGTTAGATAAACGGAAGTCATTCCAATATGCTTGTACAATCAGAAAAAAAAATCACAATGAACCATTTTAATGCATTTATTGTTTTGTAAGCTTAAAAGCTGTCAAGACGTCTTCTTTATTACACTGTCGGTTTAGGGAATGGTTGATTTTTGATTTTTCCACTTGTTCCTAAGTGTTTAGATGAAATTCTCTATAAATATTGATAAAAGTGCATCTCCGATTGAATACCTACTGGAGGAACACTAAATATGACATCTTAATTGATATAAAGTTTCGCTAAAGTAAGGGTTAGAGGGGGAAAAATCATCAGAATACCTAGATTTTCAGAGGAATGACTCTTCTCGTAGAGTGATAAAACTGTTAACATCTTTAAAATGATACTTTAGAGTTGTTAAATTTTTCCATACTTTTTTCTTAGAGATCTAGAATTTAGTATAGAAATAGTTTGCTTTATCTGTGACCCCAAAGATAAGTTTTCTTTAAGGGGTTTGTTTACACTGAAGAGATTATCGTAGCGTTATAACTTGACTGAAAGTTAATAGTTGGGAAATGAGATTCTTATTTTAAACAAGGCCTACATAAAATCACGTATAATTAGCTGATATTTCATTTCAGTATGTATTTAAATTCACCTTTTGTAAAGCATTCGTATTTTATTATTCCTGTTGTGTTACATTCATGACATCATATCAAAGTGTTGAATAGTAGCTTTCAATGTCTATGCATCTAACGCATAGGCAATAATTACTTGGTGTTAACCAAGTTATATGGATTTTCCTTAAAATTTCCACCATTCACCAGGTTTAGTGACTTCATCAGCATTTACTTGATAAAGAAGAGAACCTTGATGAAGTTAGCTAACTTGGTGATAAAAAGCTCAAGAACAAACCTTAAAGCTGAGAAAACACAAAACAATTATGACAAACGGTTTTCTTGATTTTATAGCTTGTACGTCTCTTTCGCTAACTGGATAGGATGATAGAGATGTATAAGCTAAAAAAAATCACGGAAACATGCTATGTCCATCGCACAAAGAGCGGTTGTCCTAACTCAGTGATTTAGTGGATAATACTGTAATGTTTTTGAGTGATACGTCTGGGGTCCGAGTCTTGGTGGGAACGTCCAGCTGATGAGTCCCATGAAGGACGAAACGCGTCTTGAATTCCACTGCTGGCCTTTGTCCATCGTTATTACCAAATTATTGTTAAAATCCAGAGCTATTTCACAGAGACAGAGTTTTTTCGGCGACTGATCTGACAGAAATTTTGTCAGATATTCAATATCAGTCATGATTTCTTTCAGTTGCAATCACAAGTACTTGGTTATATAGACATATTCTGATACGTGCAAAAGTGTAGAAATAGGAAGGATTCACACTCTGTAGAAAAGCATGAGGCTATTTAGTATTTTGTAAGCTTTAACATTTGGTCATGAACTTCGCATAATAACAGTCTCTGAAGGTATTTCAACAGTGAAGTCTAATTATGTCTTATTTATTGTACTTGTGCCACTTCTTTGGAATTACTATCCAGAACTTTAGTTTCAGCTGTTCATTTAAATGTCATCCTTTGAAACCGGTTAACTTACAACACAATGCGATCCATCCCTATATGACCTGTGTGGTATAACAAGACTGACTGAAGAAATCATTACTTTTGAAAAAGATAGTAACTAATGTCTCACAGTTGACTAGTTAGTAACAACAGCTGGTAACATCATTTTGACCCGAATAATTACAGATTTTTACTCAACCTGAAGTGCTTTACTGTGATACACAACGAAAATATTTGAAGCACATGGACATTTTTTATGTAGAAACAATATGTAAGTTTATTCTGAACACAATGGATATGAAATTTCTTAAGAGTACTGTTGACTCTACTGAGTTTCATTGTTATACAAATCTACGAGTTACAGTTGATTGTAACTCAGCTGTTTTATAGTTACTCTCTATGTATGACCGAATGAGTCGCTGTTTACTGAGGTACATAGACCAGTGGCGGTAATAATAATAATAACGAGCTTATCAAATTTCTATGGAAAACATCAGTTCGTAGGACATCAATTTAGTAACTCATTGGGATAGTACACAACGATACTGGTTCAAATATCCTAGAAAGCACGAGTTTTCTGAACATTGCAGATAGATCTTAGTGATGAGTTCCAATGACCGCAAAATACAACTGAAGCACAACTTTTTCCACTTATTGTTAACAGGATCACTGGTATTCCTTCAACTCTTTATAGAAAGATATCATGATTTATGAGAACTACTAGTAGTATTCTTATCATAAGCTGGACATCGTCTTGGTTTACAGATTTCTATTTCTCTCTCATCAAAAGACACAAGGAGACAAACTTTGTCAACACGACTTCTGAAACCAGAAACATGTATTACAATCGCATGAACTAAATATGCCACTCAGGACGCACTTTGAAGTTCTATGCATTCCTAAGCCAGTCACAGACATGTTGTCACCTTCTGTTTGTAACATTCAAAGATTGCAGTTTAAAGTCTAGCTTTCAAGTAAGTTGCTGTAAAGCAATGCAAAAAAGAGAATAACTTTCTCCGAGGAGGAGAGAGCATGAGAAGACATTATGTAAAAAAATAAACAGGATAGTCAAGAAATCCAAACTAAATATCATACGAGTACGTTGTTTTTATTCAAAGAAAAGTAAAGAACAGAGATACCTTGAGTTCAAACTTACTGGAATTCATCTCATTAGGGAGTATTTTACATCTTGTCAGTGTATATGCATGCACCCATATTCATCACAGTTGAGTCACTGAAACTCACTAGCTAAATATGTTAAAACATGAAATCCTTACATAAGTAAATCAAAAGTGTTTTATGTTGTTATTCGTCATAGACTGACATCAGTTGGAGGGACAAATGAAACCTGCGAGCACTGTACACCTGTTTCGTCCCAGTATCGGAATCCTCAGCAGTGCACACCCACCACCCCGCAACACAAGGGATTGAACCAGCGACCTTCAGGTTCCGTGGCCAGCATGTCACCATGCAGCCACTGGGTCAGAATCCAATCATCCATATTTCCAACTTCGAGAGGTATTCCCAAACTTCCAATGAGAAGTCATGACCGGTGGGGCGAAGCCTGATGGTCGTGAGAACAGTTACTCAACGATCACATTGGGTGATGGTTGCGCTATATCGTGAACTAATAGAAGTTGGAAATATGGACGACCGGATTCTGACCCAGTGGCTGCATGGTGACATGCTGGCCACGGAACCTGAAGGTCGCGGGCTCGATCCCTTGTGTTGCAGAGTCGTGGGTGCGCAATGCTGAGGAGTCCGATACTAGGATGAAACAGGTGTCCAGTGCTGCCGGGTTCCCTTCGTTTCTCCAATTGATGTCAGTCTACGATGAATAACAACTTGAAATATTCACATTTTTGTTGTATTCATTGTTACTGACGATCTAAGGACTCATAAAAATAATTTTTCTATGGAGTACTGATGTATACGACTGGTATTTAAACTAGTAAACTTATTCTATGTGAATTTTAAAACAAGTAACTGAGCATTGAACTATTTTACGCAAACAATTTACTTTTCTAGTGAACTCAATAAAGCAGATTTCACTAATAGTCAAGGATGCTTTTCTTTGCACTTTCTCCTCTGAATCAGCTGGTGAAGTTATTTCAAAGATCTATTACATGGGCATACTTGAAGGTTGAAATATTCATTACTCCTTTTATGGTTCATTTAGTCTAATGGAGAAAAAGAAAAAGGTTGAAGTGTCTAAGCGAAATATTTGTCTACTTCTTTGGAATTATATAGATTTAGGATTTTAGTCCCAAGTGTCATGAAAGGTCATATACTCTGATAAGCAGTCAAACTTTTAGCGTTTAATCGTTTTCAAATTCTTTTCAATATCTAAGCTGTCAATGATTAGTACGGTCAGCTAAATGATATTATAATGTTGATATGAAATTTTAGTAACAGATCTAAAAACATAACTTTGATTCTGAAGGTCACTGTTGAAATGATACACTATTAATTTCACTATGAAATGATAGATATTATCAGTAAATCTTAGAAAATACTTGTTCATTATGGGTTTGTTGATGAACTTGTTCAAGGTAATATCATTTTATTTTTTACACTTCTTGAATTCTATCAAGGTTGTTTTGTTTAGAAGATAAGAATTCGAATTGTAAGTGATTCTTAAGGTCATCTTGGCAACCGCTAAAATTATCAGTTAGGTTTCGTTATTTCAGCTAGAAAAGTAGGTTTTTATCAATATATAAACCTAATTACTAGGATAACTTTTAAAGTCATTCATAAATAGTTAGTCAGATTTTTACCTGATGGTTTCATTCCTGTTTTCTAAAATAAAGGATAACATTTTCAATTTCTTCGACATTTGCAGTGTTCAGGAAGCCATCTAACTTTGTCATAGTTTATGTTGTATGCTATGGAGATAGTGAGATTTTTTTTACTGTTATACTAAACCTGATTTTGATAATACCAAATAAATTTGAAAGGGAATGTAGTTACAGAGTGAACGTATCTCATCCATATCAGACTAGTTTGCCTTATATAGTACATAGTGATACGGTATACTATTTACTAGATGATACTGTAACACCTTGCATTGTATGAAATAGACCAATCTAATATGAAAGTATACTTTATCACAATGCTCAAATTTTATACTGATATTACTTTACTCCTATCCCTATAAAGTGATTTTCTTAACTCCCTTTACCATATTCTTCAGAAGACATATGTAGTTCAGATATCACTTTGAATACAATACAGTAAGAATAATGCAAAATATATGTTGCTTTATCCTATTTTTTCACAGGCCACGATAATCTGCATCAACCTTTCTTTCAGTCTTACTTGTCGGTATTTAGTTTAGTTATTAAAGGTTGAAAATCAAGGCGATTTCTTCATCACACAGGTCTGAATTTTTACACTGAACTGATTAAGTCATGTTATCCTACTCGACTCCCAATATTCTATATAAGTCAGTCATTTCCAATGATATCACTTTCATGATTACTTTGATTTCGACTTTCTAGGTTTATCTCAAAATTACCATATTCTGTTATTTCTGTTGATTAGAATATTTCAGGCTTATTTTGTAAGATTGGTTTCAATGATACTGGGTAACTTATATACCTGAATGAAAATTCAAGTATTGGCAAGATTCTCTGGTAATTAGTTGATACTGTAAACTCTATATCGATTGAATTGAGTTCAGGTCTAAACATAGCTTTGTCCTGTAGGACATTTTGCTCTTAGCATGCTAATTTAAATCTTAACACAACTCTGTATTTCATTCACTTTCACTCATCGTACTTCTGAATTTTTGTTAACATTGGGCAATCAGATAAAGATTATATTTACTAACAGTTTTTTGTTGGAAATTATCTTCACCTTATTAAAAATATGCACTTTATATAGTAAACAGTCAGAATAGAATTTGATGATTTGACAACATTAAAAAGTATTTCTTTGACAAATTTATCCCAGTATTTATTATCTATTAAACAAAATGTAACCAACTGGAAAGGTCCAATATTTTCGCCAGAAGTTTCTATGTTATGACCTCATTATTTCTACTTGAATAATCTTACTGAAATTATCCTTTTTTAATATTTCTCTCACAAATAATTATACTAATTTATAAATATACAAATACTATGACAGTAATGGTTTATCAGAAAGTCACACATTTGTACTATGCAAATAATTATTTGAGATAAATGAAAAGAAATTTCCTATCGTCGGTTTCCACCTAGAGCTTAATATGTTTTTGAAATACAATGTACTTCACTATCATGTGAGAAATGAAATTAGTTGAAGAAGAGGTATTTATGTTAGTCTACCATCTTAAAGAGTAACATTTCACTGTTCCAAATGATAAATAGTGGGCGCTTAATTACCAGTGGGATCAACACCACTCACCGAGATAATAGATACATAAAGTTGATGCGTAGCAAAATTTAAGAGGATAAGCTATCTAAGATCAAATGATATCCAGTGAAGCAGAATGATGAAAAAGTCACTACCGTTGCTGTAGTACAAGATATAAATTCCAATCCAGTGCTTGGCCTGACGCATGATATTCACGAAATATCTTCTCAGTGGATGCCCAATCGATCCACACTTTCTTCTGCAAATTTGTTGGGCAGTAGGTTCTTGGTTAGTTTGTTGCCCGTGTTCCTTGTTGCTTATTCTTTTTGGCCTTCTGATCTTTAGTATTGAGAAAGGGCAGCTGTTGTTGTATGTCTCCAGTTTGTTGGAAATGATTTTCGTAACGCACTAAGTCTCTGAACCATCACATGGAAGCACTGACGTGACTGACACTAGTGCTGACAATCCGGATCTTGTTCACGCTTTATGCTGAGTGCAGTAGATCTCCACACTGATTTTATGTTAATGAAGGCCTGTCTTGCTTTTCCGATCTTGGCTTTGGCGTCCTTGTCTGTGCTGCTACCTGTAGTTGAAAAGATGCTGCCGTGCCCATATAGGTGAAAGAAGTTGCTTCCTTCAAGTTTCTTTCATTCATGGTGATTGGGGCTTGTTATTGTTGTTGATGGTATTGGCGTTGTTAAGTATCATCATCACCTGTGTTTTCTCTAAGTTCATATAAAGTCCCGTCTTCGCTGCCTCACCTCTTCTGTCAACTTGTTGGTTTGCGCTTGTAGATCTTCAAGTTTGTGCGACAAGACATCAGACACAAGTCAGCGGCGAAATCCAGATCTTCTAGGTTCTTTTCCCCGGTCCAGCCAGCGTATCCCCCTTCTCTCGCTCCCCACTGTTTGTTGCATGATTCAGTCGACCATTATCAGGAAGATCATGGGTGACAGTAGACAGCCTTGTTTTACTCCTGTCTTCACTTCAAAGGCGTCACTGAGCTTTCCATTGTGAATTACTTGGCATGTGGCGTCTTCATACAGTTGTTAAATGAGGTTGATAAAGGTTTGTGTCACTAAAACCGTAGTGTTGGAGCAGTTGCCTTCAGTAAGCGTATTTATTTTAGTCTGTAGCCTCTCAAAGGCTGAAGATAACTCAACATTACAGTCAATATTAGATACTACATTTCAATAAAATTGTGTGACAAAGTGCGAAGTGATAAACTCTCTAGATGTTATGAATAAGTGAACGAAAAAAGTTAAAAAAATTTAAGATTTCATAAACTATCATTAAAAATTATTGCTTATTTATGCATGATAAATCGAGAGCATAAAGAATTGAACGAATAGATGGGAGCCATTACAGAACAGAGTAGTTCTAGGAGCTGTTGTAAGGAATTTTCTTCGTTGAACACAGACGCATAATAGGTGAGCTTATTAGGTCTTCCATTGTTTCGGTGAGTGCATTTCAGTCTAATGGCATTCACTTCACCGCTGTATTACTTAGCTTTCTTTTTTATAATCTCAAAAGTTACTCTTCATTGTATTCATTTAAAAGTGGTCTTGAGTTGTATTTCATCATACTTAACTTTTCAATTCTTGGGTTCGACTAGTTTATAATAACTTCCAGATTCTGACTAAGCCTTGTATGTTATTCTGTTTTGTTTAAATACTCTATTATTCGCTACAACATCAAATTATTTTCAACTTATGATACAATATAGAGGCAGAGAAGACAGGACTTCAAGTGAACGTAGAGAAGACAAAACTGGAGAAGATACCCAACCACCACCAGCAACAACAAGCACCAAACACCATCAACTGGAGAAATCTAAAGGAAGTTGTCAGTTTCATCTACTACCTAGGCAGCATCATTTCAACTGCAGGTGGCACAGATGAGGATGTCTAAGCCAGGATCAGAAAGACAGCAAGACAGAACTTCACTAATCTTAAATCAGTGTGTAGATCTACTGTACTCAGCACAAAGAACAAGATCCGAATTTCCAACACCAATTCAGTGCTTCTATGTGATGGTTGAGAGACTTGACGCGTTACGAAAAGTATTTCCAACAAACTACAAACATTCATCAACAGCTGTTGCCTACGCTCACTGGACACTAAAGACCAAATGTTTAGAAAGAATAAGCAAAAAGGAACTCGCTCTGCCAACGAGCCAACCAATCAAGAACTTATCGCTCAAGAACTATGCAGAAGAAAGTAGGGATGGATTGGGCATACACTGAGAAGACCATTCAGGGACATCACGCACTAGTTGAGGCTGTCGAGTGGAACCCGCACGAGGAACGACGAGTTGAGCGTCACAGCTGAGGTTGGCATGGAGGACGTGGTGTGATGAAGAAATGAAAGGTTATGGACACTCGTGCAGCCGGGTTCAAAAGACTGCAAACTGCAGTGGTAACGTGCTACTGAATCCCTACGTTCCACTAGAAACCCAAAGGAAAAGTAATTAATGATGATAATATGATACGATATAGCATAAAATAAATGCCTCTTATTTTACAGATCGTCTTTTAGTTCACAAACTTTATACTGCAACTAAAACAGCAGTTAAACTTGTGAAGAAATTAGTCTCATGTTAACACAAATGATGGCTTGCTTCATTTGAGAACAATCAGACAAACAACTTGGTATCTGAATAATGGATAGCTGTTCTTTAGTTCAAATAGAGGAGTTCTTAAACTATCCTGTGATTTTGATTACATGATGGACGGTTACTATCCATTATGATGCCATTGCTTATTGTTTTACGTCGTGTACAAGTTCAAACTTATCGATCAGTATTAGTCTTTTGATTCCTGTGGAAATGCCTTAAAATTGCTGTTCTCAATAATTTAGTAGTTATCACCTATTTATATAAAATTCAGAATAGCGCTTCTGTAAATTTACAGATACAGGGAAAAAAGGAAATGAACAGATAACCAAATTTATTCCAGTTAAAATGCAACTTAATTATCCAACAATATTCATAAACATGGTCTTTTCAGAGTAAGTACTCAAATCCAATCTTCGAAAGTCTGAACTCTGAAATCCACATTCAAATTAAGAATGCTGACAACTTTTTTCCTGGGATTAAATCATCATTTTACTTGGTGTGAATTAATGTAAACTGTTTTTTATCTAATAGATGGCATACGATTCTGAAACCACATCATATACATTCAGGTTAAATTTAATGAGGGAGTTAAATGGAGGTGGTAAGTTATACATTTATGATAATTTTAATTCACGTTTCAAATTTTTCGATGATAAATTACATTCAGCTAAATATCTTGCATTCAAGGTAATGAGGTCATAATTCATAAAGAAATAAAAATCAAAACCCTAAGTAAAACCAATATTTTCATAATTAGTATTTGGCATCGGTTGGAGGAACCACGGAAACCTGGGAGCACTGGACAGCTGTTTCATCCCACTTGTATGGGACTCCTCAGCAGTGCGCACCCACGACCCCACCAGCAGGGATCGAACCCGCGACCTTCAGGTTCCGCTGCCAGCGCGTAACCATGGAGTCACTGGGTCAGAATCCAATGCTTCATGTCACTTTACGATGAATAACAACTTGAAATAACTCCAAATCTGCACAACTCCCTCCAAATTTAATTGAACTGGTGTTCATTGGTGACTAGTTTCGAGAGGTATTCCTGAACTCCCAATGAGAAGTCATGACCGGTGGGGCGAAGCCTGATGGTCGTGAGAACAGTTACTCAACGATCACATTGGGTAGTAGTTGCGCTATATCGTGAACTAACAGAAGTTAGAAATATGGATAATTGGATTCTGACCCAGTGGCTCCATGGTGACGTGCTGGCCACGGAACCTGAAGGTCGCTGGTTTGATCCCTTGTGTTGCGGTGTGGTAGGTTCTTACTGTTGAGTCCCATGCTGGGAGGGTTTTTAAGGTAGTGTTTATTGCAGACTGGTATCATTTGGAGGACCATTGAAAATCTTAGAACACTGGAAAGCTTTTCCGTTCCAGTATGAGATCGAACTCAGGTCCTTCAGGTTTCAAGGTGGACGCGTCAACCATTCAGCTACTGGGCCGGCGTTAAGTGTTAATTCACAATATAACGCATCTATCACTTAAGGTATTCAGCTAGCATCCACTTGCATTCCGACTGGTTGACCCCACAGGTTACGGCTTCTCACTAGAATCTTGTGGTATCCATCTAGAAGCATTTCACTAATTAGCACTATACAGTAATGGGGATTTTAATTTAGAGGTAGTATTCATCATGGACTGACATCAGTTGGGGAAACCATTGAAAACCTGGGAGCACTGGACAGCTATTTCGTCCTAGTGAGGGACCTCTAAACAAGGGGGAACCCATGAACGCACCAAGGATCGAACTCAGTGGCAGACAGTACAAATCTGCAAAATCTGCATTTTAAAGTATATAGTTGTCCATTTCCGTCGGCTATAACGTTTTTTTCTTTATTTCTTTCTTAGTATGAGAAACGATAGTTTGAAAAATGTTTTAAGGGGATTCGAGTGTACATGATACATTTAAAAGATTAAAACAAAAGGGAAAAGGGGAAGAATGTGATAAAATCTTTTCATGGGAAAATTTTTGATAGCTCAAAGAAAAATTCCACTGAAGTTTCTTTTGCTATAATTAAAGTTAAACAGAGATGAACGGAGAAATGAAATCTAAAGTGAATACATTTACTTAGAAGCTCATTAAAAACCTTTATTCTTCCCTTATACTAAGTGCTTATTTAACACAACTTAAATTTTAGACTGTAACAGATTATGAAATGTTAAAAATGATTGAATTGTTGAAGCAGTTAGCGTACACAGTTTCTACTGTACACAGTGTCACTGACAAAGTGAACACATTTTTATTTTATTTTCAATCAATCAATCAATATCAACATAGGACCAGGCATTACTGCTTAATGGTCCGAGTTGCCACACCTCATATCACTACATCAAGTAGAAAGGCAGTGAGGTGAAGCATGAAGATAAGAGAATGAAGTCAAAAGAAATGTAAAGTACAAGAAGATAAAGCGTCGTTTAAGATGAGGATAATGTGTGTATAAATCTGCACCAGTGACATCGGTTCTGAGCCATATCCCCTAGAGTCTCTAACCACTAGTTCCTCTTGTCTCGCGGACCCCAACCACCTAGTCTGCATCGCCCCACATGACTCAAACCAACAGTCAGAGACTTTATACATTAGTGTCACGTGTTAGTCTGGCCACCTTGGGCCTACTTCGGCCAACATTGTGTGACGCGGCGATCAGTGACCGGGCATACTTAGTGCGTGTCCCAGCTATTTCAATCGATGAAGGTTCATAACCTCGTCAACTAATTTACCTCTACTCCCAAGAACTCTACTCCTGACTTCTGCATTACTCACTTGGTGACACCACGGAATACGGTCTATACTACAAAGGTAACGGTGGTCAAACACCTGAAGTCTTCTCATGTCTTTCACCTTGAATGGCCATATTTCACAGCCATACAGTAGAACAGAGCAGACTGCTGTGCAGTACAGGCGACCCTTAATAGACAATCGGATATCACGGAGGCGTCATAGGCGGCGTAAATTGGCGAAAGCTTATCGAGCTTTTTGTTTCCCTGCAGAGATTTCATTGGCAACTAACCCATCAGGGTTGAATGATAGAAATCATCAAAAAGGAATTTGCTGTCTATGAATTCATGAAGTTGATTGATACTAGGTGTACTGATGATCCGACTAATTCTAATTCTCAAAATACAGCTATCTGAGAAAAAAGAATTGAAGTAAGCGTATGCTTATTTAACAGAAGGCGTTAGGTTAATATTGTTTCCATGTATTAACTACTCAGAGTAACAGATGGGTATTTATTAAGAAAAACAATCTATGACTTATTTCTCAGATGATTACATTCTCCCTGACAGTTTTACCGACCACAAAAATATAGGCACACCTCTTAGCAACACTTGTCTACAGTTCTTGTGATTGACTTAGTTGTACCTGGTGGCTGAATCAAGGACGGGCCTTCTGTTCTATTTGGGACTCATCAACTGGATATGCCTTCTCCCAAGTTACGTTTTTCCCACTCAGTCTTGTTCCCCATATCCATCGTTTCAAACACCAAAGTGTTATCCATTAGGCAACCGAGGCATTGTTTATTAATACTTATAATTCTCTGTTGTTATACTGCATTGAGTTGGCTGACCATTGTTGGTAATATAGACTTCAGTGTGGATGGCTAGATATTACCTGAGTAATTATTGTTATAATTAACTTAAGCTGATGACTGTGAGGTTCTAGTCTCAGTGGAAACATCGCCGCTCACTGGGATGTAGGTATATCCAGCTGATGAGTCACATATATGACGAAACGCGCGTTCTGGATTTCATTGCTAGTCATAACGAAGCCAATCATAATAATAAATATTTAGACAATATTAAGGCGTCCGCGTCAGAACCATTATGCCAACAGTAGCCGATTAGTTTAATCCACTATAACAATAGCGAATTAAAGTATCAACAAATAATAATTTGTCTCAATAATGATTGTGTGGAAGAATTTAGTTTGAGTCAATCTAGAACATTTACTGAATTCAAACAATCCATTTTGATATAAAGCTGATGAATACAAAGTGCAGAGAATTTTATGTTGTAATGGCCTTTGTTAACACCAGCAAAAAATATAACTGCATAATACTAGATACATCTGTGACACTCAAGGCCTTAAGATGGCCGTAATAAAGACGTCCCTTTTTTAGGGACAGTTCTGGTTTGAGTCTACCGATGGTCAGTGTTTCAATTGTATGCAAACACCTTGATCTTACTTCCCTTGATTGGTTTGATCGAACTGTGTAAACGATTTCGAATGATTTCTCAAAAGGATTTGAGTGGCCTGAGTTCACAAGGTGTTCTTATATTGAGCTGAAAATGCATTTCCCCTCTACCTTTACTGGCCAGGCTGAGTTGTGTTTACGAGCACGTTTCAAAAGCGGAAAAATGATGCGGCTGATGTACTCGGCTCAACAGAAGCAAGTTAACTGGTATATACACATTGAAGTGTAACGGAAATTACCAGCAAAATGTGTCTTTGATGAAGTCTTTTGTTAACCAACAATTGCTAAACAACATAAAGACTTAAAATCCAGATAACCTGTACGATTCTGTAAGTTATTTTCCATGTAGCATCTTATTAAAACGTTGATATGTCTATCGACAGTGTCACCGTTCTAAAAATTCAAATAACCCGAGTTTTAGTAAAAAATGCTTCGATCTGCTTGATGGGTTGTGCTGTTAAACGTATTTAAGTAAACGGTCTACTGTATCAATAATTTTTGCTGTCCTGCAAATTTTAGCAAAGAGCATTCACGAACTCAACAAAATTGATGCACCTTCAACTATTACGAAACGTGCCACTCACTAAAGAGCTCAGGTCACACCTTAAAAAACAAAGTGCACCCCGGTGATGAATCCATTAGCCTCACTGTCAGATTACTTAATTGGATGAATAAAAACTCCCAGTCATTTCTGACTACAACAAAAAGTGATCAGAAAGCTAAGTGGGAATAGCAACTGCCTTTTAAACAGTCATTTGATAAAGAAATGCAATCCTACCTAACCAAGATAATTACTATTGAGTGACACCAACCTGATCTTTGTATGTAGTAGACGTTCATGACTTGTTTGATCTTGCTCAAGTAACATTTTCTGGGATAACAAGGTGTCTTTTATTACATATTGTTCACCCATTGATTTCAACCTAGTCTATTTCCTTTACTTTTATTCTTATATAATACTAGTTAATTTTCTTCTCGGTAAGTGATTTATTGTCAATTAACCCACTAAAAAGGCGTTGTTGTTCACCATTTAAAGTAATAGAATCATCCCATCTATTTAAAAACAGGCCTTTAATTATGACATACGTATATATATATATATATATATATATATATATATATATATATATATATATATATATTAGTTCGGTATCTCCCTTTTTGTCAAATTAAGGCCCTTTTCATTTCGCTTCGGCTCAGCAGAAATGCATATCCCAGTTTTTCACTGAAGTGAAGTAAAAATCTGGTCAGCAGTTGGACTCTGTAGCTCAGTTGGTAGAGCATCTGGTCGAAAACCCGTTGGTAGCTGGTTTAAATTCGGTCGCGGTTCAAGTCTTCATTTCACCTCCAATCATCACCCAATGTAACACTATTATTAAGGTTGGAATGATTTTACGGCTACCAACAGAGATAGTTATCAAGACCTGTGCGCTGAAATACTTTTCTGTGTAAACATTTTTGTGACTCAAGAAAATGCACATAGTTTGTGTCCAAGGAGTTCAGGTTTCAAAAAGTACTTCTTCTAGGAATGCTTAAACTTGATAATGTACAAAGGGTTATTTCTTAGCAATCTCTTCGTAGACAGAAAGTATAATTTCTTAGCTGGGATGAAAATTAATTTAAGTATGACGGTAATAAGATATTCTTCCAACCGTTACTTGTCATTATTGAAACATTTGGCTGAATGACTTAGTACATAGTAAAAGAAATATTTCATTGTAACTAGTGATGTTTTCTTTTTCAAAACACGTTTTATCTGATCATTTTACACTAAAATGAAACTTGTAAACACTATGCTATACTGTTTTGAATTAAGAACAATAATAAGGCATGATAAGAAGTTATATTCAGAGGGATATTGTGTAGTGTAGAGTACTTCAAATAAGTTGTAAAGGACTTGTAAGTGAATGACTTTTTGATGTTTTGGATCCGTTGTAGCTGTTTTATTGTTGGTCCTAAGTTAAAATTTTAACTGATGGTTCGTAGGGATTCCTTTATCTGGAAGTATTTTAAGCGCGGCCTGACATAAGTTGTAGGAGTACTCGAAAACCTTCTAGCGCTAGACAGCTGTATCATCCTAGTTTGAAGTTACTGAACTGTGTGCATCCTGGCCTAATACAAGACTATCAGGTCTCAATACAAGTGCGTTGACATCCGCCGTCTACGTTGAAGTCAAGTGGTCTACGAGTTCGGATTCTCGTCAGTTGATGATGTGGTGTGAACGTTATTCAGTGTGACAAACAATCAAATTACTGTCTGTGTAGTGCTTATTGGTGGAATTCTTCGACAGAGATTTCACAAATTTGCAATGACTTATCAGGAACATCAGGTCTAGAGCTAATCAGATCCCCACCCATTATACTGAAATATGTTCACCCTATACCGTGAACTCGCAGAGGTTGGAATATGTAAACCATTGGATTCAAATACAGTGAGTGCATGATACAGCACTCACTGTGAAAAATTACACAAATTAAGGCGAACGCTCTTACTGATTCACCGCCACGTACAGCTCAGAAATTTGGAACTAGTAGGAAACAGCTGTCTAGTGCTCTCATGTTTTCAGCGGTTCTCCAGTTGATGTCAATCCATGATAAAGACTACTTTCAAATTAAGATTTCATTGAATCAATTATCATGTTCATTGTTATTTATGAGGCTAGGAATTGGTCATATTTAGCAATTTGCCTGTAAAATATCGTTTGTGTTTTATGATTGTCAGTATTAAAAATGCTGGTCCACTAAGCTTCTGCTGTTACAGTATATGTGCGTAAGAGATGATAGCAAATTATCATAAATTATGGCGGAATAAAAAAAGACAAAAGTATATGCGAATACTTTTGGATAGTAAGTCTCGTCAAACCTTACATTTCAACAGTATACTTTGGTCAAGAAAAATATGCTCATATAAACTGGTGACAAAATTCTCTTCTATACACTTTACTAGTTTTGACAGTGAAAGCATTGTGCTGTAGAATATTTTTCAAGTTTGAATAATTATTAGATGAAGAGATAACCAGATAAACCAATTAAATAAATTTGTTAAGGGATTCTGTTACAGATAGTTTGTTAGAGTCAATCGGTGGTAAGACCTGATCCTACGTTTCGTGTTTTTTAGCACTGGTCAGTAATTCGTGTCTATAATCTTGAAGAAGCTGATGTACCTTGTGAGATTCAAATTCACATCATCCAGCAGTTGCAGTTAGTGTCGTTACCGCTGAACTTTTCACGTAGTAAATGTAATAATTCGCTAAGTTTTCGGTGTCCTACTTCTGTCATGCTACTGTTATTGAAACCTATTAAGTTTCAGAATAGTAAACAATACAATGGGTGGGAAATTGGTGTAATTGTTATTTATATTGCACTGAAGACTTCTAAAATCCATACTTCGTAGGTATTTTGCAGTTCGTTCCAAAATAAGTGAATAAAGCAATAAAACTCGGCTCTTCAATTTAAATAACAAATAGGAATATTATTTTTATCAGAATTAAACACGATAGTCAGAATTCAGAAGACTGTTTCAATTGCACCTTATTAAATCTGATAAATGATGAATGTTTGTTTGAGAAATTTTGTCTTCCAGTAGTATATTTCCTTAATTCCATTCATCTTTTAACAGTTACAAAATATTAAGTAAGGTCGTTTATTTGTGTTAACCTAACGCTTCTTTGATCCACACTTGTCCAGTGGTGGAAAATGTCGATATAGCATGCGTACTTATTGAAAATGGCTGAAAACCAGACAAATGAAGCATCTTCTGTAGTTATGAGGAGGGTCAAGTTGGAATTCGGCTTTGCTTGATGAGACACGAATAAATTTCCTATCTCTTGTCAGACTTCTTTGAAAGCCATCTAAGTATAAACAAGGTTTTTTTTAAGATCTTCAGAAAATTTTCGCTCTATCCTTTCTAAGCTCTGTTCATCATCCAGCATAGTTTTATAAACAGTGAAAGTGTAAAGCTATGGTAATGAAATGATTCTACCTACCTAATTCATTTCTCGTTAGTTTTTTTCCTTGAACTTAATGGTCAAGATATGTAAATTTTACAATGAAATAAGTGTTGCCTATGAGCTACCATATTGCTCACAAATGAATTCTGAGAACACTTATGACTTACTTTGCCATGCAGTAAAGTCAGTTTGTCAAAACTTTGCCAACAAAATCTTTCAAGGTAAGTGACAACTAAAAGTTATCTACCATAATCACCAGACATGTTATATATGTCCAGTTAAACGCTTGGAGCATTCAACTGAATCATTCGAAATCTTTCAGCAATATGAATGAAGGCAGTTATCGAGAAGCTGTTCCTTTAGTACACTACCTTTAACCATGAAAATCCACAAGAGTGTGGAACAGTTCTCAAGCATATCATTTTATGTATAGTACTATTCAGTAGCCTAGAAAAGTGAAATTATTTATCATCTCAAAGAGTTGCTACTGTTTTTATATCATCCTGTGTTTACCTTCAGTAGCATACATTCCAAATTTAAATATATGTTGTTATTGTTTACGGGAGGGTAATCATATTTCCATATGTCATAGATTTATGGCTTTATATATATATGCCTAAACGTGGGTTTCATCGTTCCTACCTATCGTCTGAATTACTGTCCAAAACAAGAGACAACAGTGTGTTAACTGGCTTTGCACTAAACCCTCTTTTTAGAGTCACGCAACTCATGATTTAGATTGAGATGTTTCTTGATGCAGTGAACATTACCATTTTCTTTTACCTTATCATACGTTTCGTGAAAAAGAATAATATTCAGTGATGAATAATTTAGCCTAAAACGGTATATTTTGTGTGCGTGTGTGTGATAATTATTCAGTGTCAGAAACAAATCACATGATATTACGAACAGTTTGAGACTAAAATTATTAGTGCGAGAAATTTTTCGCAGAAACGCTCACTATCTGGTTTGATTAAGAAAAAAATATTCATTCCAGGTGTCTGAGACTTAAGTTAACAGGATAAAGTGCCTTTCAGAAGCTAAATGATATTCACTAAGTGTTGAACTCTTTCAACGGATAAAAAAACTTTCCCCTCACATGATGAAATCGACTGAAAAAATCGTAAACTTCAGATTTCAGACTTATGCTCATCAACTTCTAATTTGTAAAGTATAAGCAGTATAAATAATATTACTGAACGCAACCAGATTTTCTTGAGACAATATCTAAACAACAAACGAAAAACAACATATTTAAGACTATGAATGTTTCAGATAGTGGTGTCTTATTTCAAGAGATTTATGATATTGTATATGTAAAGTCAGTAATAACCTTGATTTAGGGAGAACTAAATGTACTTTTTATACCCATGTATACTTTAGTGAGTAACATGAAATCTTCATTGAGTCTATGCTTCCAGAAAATCGTCCGCTTGATTAAATTTCCCCTGATCGTTATTTCCTTTACTCTTTTTATTTGTTGTTTGATCCGTTAATAATAATTACTATTATTTGCTGATACTTACACATTCAAGCCATCCGTATAAGAGCCCACCTACCAACAGAGGTTGATCCATTCGATCCAGCATAACAATAGAAAATTACAAGTACTAATAAATAATTATATCTAGTGCACGTTGAACAAGATAAGGATACGTTGCATCAGTAGCCCAATGGATAACTCTTTGCCATTTAAAGCGATGGGTACTAGCTTCAAGTCACACTGGGAACAAAATCATACACTGGGATGTAAGTATATCCAGTTGACAAGTGAGTCCCAAACAGAACGAAACGCACATCCTGAATTCCACTGCTAGTCGCAACCAAGTCAGTTATAGTAATTATTAATTATCTTGAATGTGAAAACACTGATACGCAGGCATGATAGCCGGAAAAAATCTGCTATGTACCTGATTTATGAACTATAGCGAATCATGAATCCAAGTAACCGGGTACAACTTTGACTGCATACCACTTTCATTTTAGTTCGATCTAAAAAATTGCTGTTTTGCTATTCACTTGACAATGTAAAGTTTAGAAAAAAATAAGAAATAAAATGAAGGGCAGGTAATAAAAACGTAGGCAAGAATTGTTTTAGTGTAATACTCTATGCTGAGATACTGATAATCAAGGCCAGTGACTATGAAGCGATGCAGTTAAAATTTCTTACTTCATAATACTTTTACAACACGCCAACAACTTTGGAAGCATCAGTGTTTAGCCAATTTTTGACAAAAATGGTCACTGACCGGTTAATGTTCCAAGTATTATTATTATTTATTATTAGTCCCTTGGGTTCTTAGTGGAACAAAGGGATTCACTAGCACGTCTCCAATGCGCTCTGTTCTCTGAAATCTTTTCAACCTGGCTCCACGACAGCCCACAAGCTCTCATTTCCTCCTCGTACGATCTCCTCCATGTCACCCTCAGTTGGGACGCCCAACTCGTCGCTTCCCATCGGGGTTCCGCTAGACAGTCTAGCCTGACGCATGATGTCCCCAGTTGGCCTTCTCAGTGTATGCCCAATCCATCTCCACTTCCTTCTGCATATTTGTCCAGCGATAGCTTCTTGGTTGGTTCATTGCCAGAGTGAGTTTCTTGTTGCTTATTCTTTTTGGACACCTATCTGATCTTCAGTAGCGAGCCAGAGTAGGCGGCAGTTGTTGATGAGTGTTTGTAGTTTGTTGGAAATCCCTTTCGTAACGCGCTAAGTTTCTAAACCATACAGAAGCATTGATTTGACGTCGATGTTGAAAATCAGAATCTTGTTCCATATGCTGAGTGCAGAAGATCTCTACACTGGTTTCAGGCTAATGAACACCTGTCTTGCTTTTCCGATTCTGACTTTGGCACCCTCGTCTGTGCCGCCTGTAGTTGAAACAGCACTTCCTTGATAGATGAAAGAGGCTACTTCCTTTAGGTTTCTCCCATTGATGGTGACTCGAGCTTGTTAGTTTTGTCTCTAGATCTTCAAGTTTGTATGACATTAGACACAAGTCATCGGCGAAATCCAAATCTTTTAGGCTATTTTCCCCAGTCCAGCGTATCCCCCTCTTCTCGCTCCCCACTGTTTGCTGCATGTTCCAGTCAACCACTACCAAGAATATTAGGCAACCTTGTTTCACTCCTGCCTTCACTTCAAAGGCCTCACTGAGCTTCCCATTGTGAATTACTCTGCATGTGGCGTCTTCATATAATTGCTGAATGAGGCTGATAAAGGTTCGCGGTATTGCGTAGTATTGAAGCAGTTTCCAAATTACTTCTCGGTCGACGCTGTCAAAGGCCTTCTCAAAGTAGATAAAGTTGAGGCTGAGTTGACTGTCATTCTATACTCTGTTCCATGATGATGCATGGAGTAGCGTTGCAATTTGGTCTGCACATGATTTGTACTTCCTCAATCCAGCCAGCCTGCCTGTTCCGGTCGTAGTTTTGAATCCAGTGCATCCTTAAGCCTCTCCAGGATGATGCGGCTCAATATTTTGCTTGCTTTGGGTGGACAGGAGAGTGATTCCGCGCCAGTTCTTGCAAACACTGAGGTCTCCCTTCTTCGGCAGTTTGACAAGGTAACACTTCTTCCAATCAATGGCCAGGTACCTTCTCTTCCTTCCATACCTTCTGCAATAGTGGTGTGGTGTGAGCATGTCCACTGTTATCTCTATGTCTGTTTTCAGTGCTTCTGGCGGGATTCCATCTGGTCCTGCTGCTTTCTCACATTTCAGTAGCTTCATGGTGTTCAGGAATTCCACTTTCATTGGAGGATTTATGTTCACTTGTAGTTCTGTGGTTGGGCTGCATGTGGTATTTCTGGACTAAGTGCAGGTGATGGTCGATTCAAGGGCTTCTTGAAGTGGTCGGCCCATCGTTTCCTTTGTTTCTCTTCTTTCGTAATTAAATTTCTGTCATCATCCTTTATTGGTTTCGTTTGTGTTGATCTCTTCCCAGATAGCAACCTAGTTATTTGATACAATGTTGTCAGGTCTCTATCTCTTCTACCTGCAGCCTGTTCTGCTTCACTTAGCAATGTGTCGTAGAAGTGTCTTTTGTCTTTGCGTGCACTCTTCTTCACTTCTTTGTCCAGTGTAGTGTTTTATACATTGTACTCAGTTCCTCTTGTCGTTGAGCATCCTTGCACTGGTTTATCTTCTGCTTCGCCATCCTCCTCTCCCTCCTCTATCAGCTCCCATGTGTCCATTGAGATCCATTCCTTATCTTCTTTCTTTTTCCTTCCTAATACGGCTGTGCAGGTTTCTTTCCACATCTCTTTCAAAGGCTTCTAGTGTTCTTCCACACAGGTTTCTTCAAGGATGTTCCTCAATATCTCCCATTTTGTCTTGATGGCTGACTTAAGTGAAGATTTCCTTTATAGTTTCATCCTTCAGTTTCCGAGTGTTGTACTTGAACTGTGGTCTATCATCAGCTTCCCTAAAGGCTTTTAACTTGATTTGGAAGGTTCCTTGCACTAGATAGTGAGTGGTGTGAACCTACATCTGCTCCTCTTCTTGACCTTGTGTCAAGTAGACTGAGATTGAGATAAAGTCGATTTGAATTTCGGTGTGTCCATCTGGTGAAATCCATGTCGCTTCGTGGATATCCTTGTGCTTGAACACACTGCCTCCGATCACCGAACCGTTGAATGCACAGAATTTCGCAAAGGGTTCTCCATTCTCATTCATCATTTCATCGAGTGCTTCTCGACCCATGGTTAGTTCTCTTCCTGTGTTGGCCACTCCCACTTTGGCATTCATGTCGCCCATTAGAATTTTGATATCGCCAACTGACGTCTTGTCCAGTGTTGATTGAAGTTGTCTGTAGAATTCCTCCTTCTTCTCTTCATCTGCATTATTTGTAGGTGCATAGCATAGCATTGTATGACTGTAACTTTCCTTCCTTTTGAGTTGAACCTTGCTGTCATGATGCTGGAGGATAAGATTGGTTCCCACTGCATGAGGGCCTTCGATGCTCTTGGGCACGTCATGATAGCCACCCCAAATCTCAGTGTGCTAGTAGTTGTCGCCTGATGACAATATCGGAGTAGATTATTGATTCTTCAGTTGACAGTTTGGAGAGTCCACTCCCATTCCATCTGCTTTTGCAAATTCCAAGCACTTCGATGTGATACCTTCTCATCTCCTTTGCAATCTGGGATGCCTTGCTGGGTTCAAACATTGTGAGGACATTCCATGTCCCCATGATTACTTTCGCTTTCATCGAGGAAGAGAAGACACATCGGCCAATTGGGTTCCCGAAGGCAGGCTTTCACCAACTGGTATCATTTCGCCTCTCCGATTCCAGGGAGGAATAATTTTGTTGTTATTTTTTATATTTCGCTTATGCTTTGAAGTTTCTTTAGCGGTTGGATTTGTTTTACGGGGTAGGGTTGGTAGCCGTATGCCCAACCTTCCTGTATACCCGGGCTTAGGACCGGCTAGTAACTGGTGAACTCGTTAACTAGGCGAGGTTAATGTTCCAACGGCATTCATTTTTGGTTTTTCCATAGGCTTGGGAATGTGTTTATATAAGAAAGCTGAAACCTAGTTTAGAACCATCTAGAATCAATTAGTTTATTACCCAACCCAATGGTTTTCATTTTGGTACATGTGTTTTTGGGAATAGCTTTTTGCTTGACAGCAATTAGCTGTCTTCACTTTACTCGACAACAATATAATATATAAAAAATCAATAACTGAAACAAGGAAGTGGATGGTTAATATGAGCTGTCATATTTTTCAGCTTTCAGATAAGAAAACGATGTATCTTTCATGCTCAACTTAAGGTTCCCAGTGTAAATATCACTTCAAAACTTTAAATAACTAGGAAATCAGTTGATTTGGTGAAGATGATTTTCATGAAGAAATTAAGATGGAATAAACCCATTTAGGTTAAAACATTACATTCCTGAACATTCTCGAAAGATTATGAATCGCGCTTGAAAAGATCTGTTTTTCAGAAGATCGACATCAACTAATTTGTTTATAATACCACTTTTCTTTTCATGTGTTGTTTTACAGTTTTCAGGATAACCATGTTATCATTCAGTCCACTTATTTCATGATTTCTACTCATTTCTATCAGCGTACGTTTTCTAACCGGACTTCATTTTCATTGAAAAAAGAGTAAAACTTGGACACAGTAGTAGAATGTTACTCCATCTTAGCTGATTTATTAAAAGCGTCACACAGTTGAACAGCACTATTTGTTGGATTATGCTTGGAATATATATCCAGAACAGGTGCTGAGTCATTCTTATTGAATGAATTTGATGTTGATTCGATAAACAAAGATCTGTCTATCAATCTCTCTCTCCATCCTAAAGTTAAAGTGACAATCCTTATAGGTAAGTTAATAAAGTTGATGAACAGATTGATTAAGGACTCTATGTTCATCGAGTCAACATCTAATATATGCAACAGGAATGACTCCATACCTATTCCGAATATCTGAAAAATCCTACTACCTAGATCCCAAAGAAGGTGAGAAAAAACTGTATAAACCTTTCCCAAAGTAGTGGAGTTATCTTGATAGGACTATGAAAAAATGAATACTGTTTGAAATATGATCTCGCGTAAAATATTGTCCCAATGTATAATGCATCTAATAAACCAACAAAAGTGGAAATAAAAACTTTTAGTTTTGTTACAATTTCTGTCATATTTAGATTATTCTTGGCTATTCATACCAATTTTGATTATTTCATGAGTAAAGTATAATAATGGGTACAGAAATCTTTTCTAGATACCATGTTTGACAAGTCACTGCTGAGTATTAAATACTACATAGAAACTTTCAGAAAATGAATAATTTCTTGATTATACAACTTCAGAAGTTGAAATATGAAAAGGTTTCATCTTTGAACGAAACTAGATTTGTCTCCCATTTGAAAAAAACGTTTCGCAGTCGGGACTATGGATCAGCTAGTGTGTTCAAACTAAAGGCCTTTACATTACTGTTTGTTTTTTACCCATGTAGACTAAAAATTTCATTCAAATAATAACATATAAGTCTAAATGTAGTCAGTCACACTGTGGAGAGCTGAAAACCCAGGAGAAATCGTTTTTAAGATCTTTTTTTGTGAAAATTGTCGAGTCAAAAGAATACCAGTAGAAAAGTCAACTGTCAAATTTAAACAAATCGAGTTAACAGACAGTTCCAAGCTCTTGGTACATGCTTATTATAAAAAATTTTACACTCAAGATGAATTGCAAACTATGAGAACACGTTTCTTGCACTCTTAAATGCTAAAATCTTTAAACTAACTACCACAAGAGATACAGTAATACCATCAGCTCGTTGAATCCCGTGGAGGCTATCAGCTAGATTATATACATTTCATTCGGGGTTCATCTATTTCATATAAGATTATAAAGTCACCTTAGGTATATGTAAACACAACTTGATATTAACTTTGATTTAGGCAAGTCAGGTTAATGGAAAAAGAAATTGTTAGAGAAACAAACAGAGATAACAACAAGATATCTTGTTGACAACTTATTTTCTTAGCTGTAAACTCCTAAATGCATAATGAGGATGATAGAATGTTCACAATACTATCCAGTCAAAGGTCAAGGTTTATCGATGGGTTAGAAGAAGGAACGAAATGATATTACGCAGCACAAGGACTGGTCGAAAATGTCTAGTAAGGTTTAAAGAAAATGGGTTGGACAGTAAAATTAGGTATCTTGTAAAAATAAATAAACCAATAAGTACACTAAAAAAGGGAAGAATACAGAGTACCTATTTAAGGCCACATAAAGAGAGCGTTTTTGTATGCTTCTTTCGAAGCTTTAGAAATCCATAGTTTCAAACTTTAACTGTGTATCCAAGTCATGCTAACCAAAGTTTGCTTATTGAAAGTTGGCAGGATACTTTTGCTAATTTTGCCACTTAACTGAATACTTGATGTTGCGATAATGACTTTGAAATGGGATAAAACATGCATCCTGAACTGCATTTCTAACTACCATAATGTTGCTATTATGTTTGAATAAAAGGAAGGTATTAGTGTCTTCATACGAGCTAACTTGTCAAAACGGCATATCTTTTCAGTTCTTAAAACCTTCAACTGTAAATTTCAAAATGTAATATCATTCTTAGATGAACTCATGCTTATTATTATTCCACTGAAAGTAAGGACCAAGCAAAAATTATTCACCAGAACTCAAGGTATATTTCTTAGTTTCAAAGAAATAATTTGCTTATCAGAAAGTCTCTACAGAGGCCGATTGCTAACAAACTGAAATGTTTGAGGGGGTTGTGGAGATTTGGAAATATTTTAAGTTGTTATCCATCGAAGACTGACATCAGTTGGAGGAACAAAGGAAACCTGGGAGCACTCGACAGCTGTTTCGTCCGACTAGTATGGGACTCCTCAGCAGTGCGCACCCACAACCCCACCAGCAGGGATCGAACCCGCGACCTTCAGGTTCCGCGACCAGCGCGTTACCATTGAGCCACTGGGTCAGAGTCCAATGCTCCATATTTCCAACTTCTGTTAGCTCACGATATAGCGCAACTGCCACCCAGTGTCATCGTTGAGTATCTGTCCTCACGACCATCAGGCTTTGACTCCACCGGTCACGACTTGTCATTGGAACTTTGGAAATACTTCTCGAAGCTAGTCACCAATGAGCACCAGTTCAATTAAATTTTTTTTTTGAGGTGGTTGTGGAGACTTGGAGTTATTTCAAGTTGTTATTCATCGAAGACTGACATCAGTTGGAGGAACAGAGGAAACCTGTTCCTCCAACTGGTATCAGTCTTCGATGAATAACAACTTCAAAAAACTGAAACGTGTTACCGGAAATTGATTATTTATTACAAAAGGTCAATAGAAGTGGAGTTATGAGACTTAGAAATAACCTTAAGAGTTACAAACCGTTGGTGTATGTATAAAGTTTAATGCTAATGAAGATAATTTACAAATGTTTTAGGGGTATAATTTTATTCTTTAACTCAACAAGAAAGGAAATGATTTGTACTTATTGCTACATCAGAGGAATCAGCTGTAGTAAATTTTAAGTAAGATGAATAATCTTAATCTGCACCATATTTTCAATAGGTCATTCAAAAAGTAACATGATGAAAACAAACAGATTTGTTATGATCAGAAGGTGTGTGCATCATACTAAATAAAATGGAACAGTAAAGCTTCAACATTTCCACTTTTCCCTAAGGTCACTGAAAAGGTCAAAATTTCACGTAATGTTTATGTATACGAAAGAAAATAAGAAGAGTATCAGATGATCAGTGTAAGTATACAAATAGGTTGCTGTCATTCTCGCATTATATTGACCGGAGTTAAAAAATATACTTCAACATAACTTGAATGAAAGTATACAGGTTGTTTGGAAGGGTTAAAAACGGTTCGTATCGGTCATTTGCGAATAAGGATGTATGAAAAGTTTATTATCAATCATCTTAAAAAGTTTAAAGGTACCCAAATGCTATTTGTTTTAAACACCAGAATTGACATTTAACAATTCTTGGGATCCTTATTTAATATATACATCTTCAAACTAAAATTTATCATTTCCTGTTGTTGATTAGCTTGAATCGAATTGGTCAACTTTTGTTGGCATATAAAAACATCACCACTAACTATTATGCAAGTATACTAACTAACTAACTATATTTAGCTGACGAGTCCCTAGCAAGACGAAACGCGCTTGCTAGATTCCATTGTTAGTCAATATCTATTCTCCACGTTGAAATGAAATTACCAGCTATATGGAGATACGCAAAAAAGTTAATATACTGACAGAGGTGAATAAATTTAGTCTAAACCGACGAACAACAACACATAACAAGTCATAATATTAAACTATACACGTTGCACAAGGACTGACTGACATAATTCGGTAGCTTAGTAAATAATACTAAGGTTCTGGAATCAAGTCTTAGTGGGAACACTATCCATCACTCACCGGTAAATGTGCAAATACAGCTGATGAGTCCCAGCTTCCATGATATCATTGCTAGCCATACTCATTCCTTAGTGGCTGAAATATTTCATTGTCTGAATCGCTTTTAGTAGTATACTGACTACAGTTCATTTAATTTCGTCAGACAGGTACGACTCCGTTTTGTGGTACTAATTTTTTACAGATCAGATCTTACCATTAAAATTATCATCTTATCCTTATTTTTATTCTAGATGTAGTAAAAGTTCCTTTCACTATGTGCCTGGATGTGACAGAAAGAAGTAAACGTTGTTGTATCATACTGTAGTGTAGCTACATTAACCTAATACTCCTTGATCAACACGTAGGATCCGAATAAGTGACCAACTACAACTTGGATGCTAGTTAGTAAAGTCTGTGACTACAGTACTCTATAGCTTACGTTTAAACCTTCAAAGAAACTTAAGATTCTATTAAGCTGCAAATGGCTTTCGCTGATGAATGCTGAAAAACATGAAACCTGGCTCTCAAGTATCCTACTGATCCAATTAAAACATTTAATATCAGCCGAATAATATTTAGTTTTATAAAAGGCTTAAATACTGTTGCAGTAAGGCTACGAGAAGTTTATGGAACAAATGAATTTGGTAACCATAAAAAAGTTTCTTAAATGTATGATTTCTTTAGAAGAGCATTTAAGTAGCCCTTGTACACCAAACAACTCACTATAAGCGTTATGTATATGGAATTCACCCTTCTAATGACGAAATAAAATTTATTTCTAAGTTAGTTATAGTGTTTTAATAATTTCCTACCTTGATAAGCCAAAGACCAAACAGTTCGTGTGAGTCATACAATGTATTTGCACAACATATTTCAAACAATCTGAGCATATTAGTATATGTCATAGGTATTTCTGTAAAAGGTTATAGGTAGACAAAGAGCCACAGTATGTAAAATAAACAAGCAGGGAGGCTAAACCAAAGGTGAGAATCACGATGAAAATCAATAAAGTAAGTGATAATAGTACTTCGACTTTGGTTTTGAAGCCTAACTCACCAATGACAGTTTAGTACAATAAGAATTCTCTTTGAATACGCAAAGTTAACCAAAATTTCATATTGTCGAAGTTTCTAAAAACACGTTATGCACATCAGTCTGAAGAATGAAGAAATATCATTATTATGACCTATCTGAATGTTGTGTTTAATAATCGAAAATCTCTGAAGTCTAATTCCAATGTTTGTGGGGTCATATAATTTGGTTTACTACTGAACCACTTCAAAGAATGTTTGAGTTTTCTACTTGCATGTATCTTTGACTCTTCCTTATGCAGTTGTCACCCCACATGTATTTCAACTGGTGGATATAATAAAATGTGATATTATTTTTATTAGAGTTCTAAGAAAAAAATACCGTTTTGGTAAGTCCTAATAACCTGATTCTAGCTGCATAGCATTCCCATGTGATAACAGTAATAACTCTTCTCTTAAGGATTGTATTGTAGAAGTGACCTGTTTAAGTGCGTTTGATAGAGTATTAGTTAAATAATGTACCATTTCTGAAGATGAGATTCATAACTCTTTTGGATTCGACTCATTGAGTTTGTACCCACCAACAGTCAACCATCAAACTTAAGAAATCAACAATAAGTATAACAATCAGTTCATATTCTAATCCTTTGTGATTGTAGATACAAAATATTGAAGTAATGAAAAATCCAGTCACTAAATAATATATTGTTAAAAGACTCGGAAATTATTTTTACTCCAATTTTCGAATAAAGATTAATGATTTGAGCTAGATGGAAATATAACTTACCAAGTGCATATATATATATAATTCCTTTGCCAGAAACTGAATAATTCCTTTTACATAGAATATTCGAAAAATTCAGCTCATTTTATCATTATAATGCCAGTGTTTTTTGTGCATTACTAAAAGCGGATACAGGTTATCTAGGCCATGATTTGATCTTTTTCAGACCATCTAACATTAATTATGCTAAGCTTATTACTGAGATGCGATCAAAATGCATGAGCATTAAAAATTTGGAAATAAAATAAAATAACAGAAAAATTTATAATCCACACAAGCAGATTCTTTGATCTTTTTTAAAAGCTCAGTACCATAATAAGAAGGCCGAAAAACCAAACTCTATAACAGAATAAATCACATTAGTGCTTATCATCTGGGGAAATATTGATCAGCTGTATCACCAGAACATTTAGTGCTATATGTGAAATGGAGGAACATTCGTAATAAAATATATCTCAGTGCAAAACGTACTAAAGGTTAAGGAGTACTAACAGAAAAACGGTGACTCGTTTACTGGTTAACGGAAAGCAATTGACTTCAAGGTGTTATTGATGATAAACTGACCTTATATGGAGAAATATTAGGCAGATGAGAGCACTGTAGAGATCCTTTGCCTTAGTTGAAGACTCCTTAAATGAGTCAGTCGAGGACCTCATGATACATCGAGCTCCCAACTGTTTAGTTTTATGGTTAGCTTGTCCCTACTTTGTTTGTGTGCTGAAACTATAAAATTCCACTAATAATTACTTTTGCTGATTCGTGACATAGACCATCGAGTAATTCACCAAGCATTTGTTCTCACACCAAACCTGGTGACTACAAGAATATGTCATTGGGGTAATGTTTTGGATAAAAAACTATTTAAAAAGCGAGAAACGAACTTAAAATGAGGTGAAATGAGGACAGATTTGATAATAGTTCAATGTTAACTTTGGTGACGCATGTCCATGCTGTTCTAATTTCCAAGTGATTTTTATTAAAGTATTGATAAAGTTCTAATTAACCAGCATATATCTCACAGATGAAAGCTAAAATAATATATTGTAGGAGTTAGCAAAATGATCTTGAGTGACTGGAAAGTGCCCTGAAATTAAGCAAGGAAAAGAATTGAGAAATGTTTATTTTAAAAGAGGTGCTGCTGTGAAATAGGAAGTCAATACTCATGAACGTGAGAAATATTCTGCTTAATATAGCATGGTCACAAAAGTGGGATGAAGATAAATGAAAAACAACTTTTTATATGATCTAATACACTCTATATGGAATCACTGTTTATTAAATATTGAAAATAAATTACGCTCAGATAAATAGAAACTTTTCTCAATGATTGTTTTTTCCACAAAACATATGCACACTTTGATAACCTAGTGAAGGAATTTATGGACAGGATCTGACGACGATAACTAAATGGCACTGTTTACCTTCAATAATAAACAGAATGAAGGCAAAGTGTTGTATAAAGTCAAACATACCAAAGTTGTTCACATTTCTATACTGATATAACAGAAATTCTCTTTCTTTGCGTGGACAAAAGCGGACATATCCATGGACTACGTCTGTATGTTGCACGCACTATATGTCTAAAGTTATACTAAGCAGGAGAATATTTAATAATAAAATTACTTAAGATATCGAGGTTGCGAGGATAAGTTTTTCAATCACCAAGAATTAAGGGCACCTGTTAATCTCACAGTTTTACAAGCATCACAAGATATGGAGTAATAGTTTGGCCACTGGTAGAAAAGGAGCACAAATGACGATTCTAGCCGAAACAAATCCTGAAATTGAGGTCATCAGAGATCACTAGTAAAAATCTGCATGAATAGACTCAGTGCGCTAAACACTAGTTGTAAGTATCAGGAGTGGGATATAATAAATATTGGTGTTATTGCGAAACATCCGTAACTGATTTACGATATCTCAAATAGTAGGACGCTAGTAATAATAATTTCCGTGTTTTCAAGTACTTGTTGCGAAAATAGAAATACAAACTTTATAAAGGCATCTGAATAAAAAAATGACCCAATACCTTTAAGGTGCATTGTTTTATACTCCTGTCTCACAAACAAAATGTTTACTACATCTGTCAGTGCAAAGCTGAGTAGTACGAGTATGAATTTCAGAGACAATTATAACTGTTTTACAGACTTAAGGACCAAGTTTTGACCTGATAGAGTTCTTCAGAGAAACAAAACACCGGGAATTTATTTTTCAACCCGACTGTAATTTTACAAAGACATTTCATTCGTATTTATAACTACATTGGAATTTGCTTGTACTTCGACGTATACATCAGCAATAGTTCTGTTTAACTGACATCAAGACGTGAGCAGCAGACAGGTCTCATACCTCTTCTGGTAGTTTGAAGGCCGCTTATCTGGATCTTACTGTCCATCTTGGGTTTCATTTCGCCATCAGTTATCACCCTGTATCGATAGTAGTTTCACCAACATCCATTGACTGCATCCAAACAACAATTAACCATTTTCCTTCAAATTACATGTTCCTTTTTTATGTCAGTCATAAATCTGTGAAACATTTTATTGTGGTGAAAACCTACAACCATATGCTTGTCACCAACACAACAGCTTTCAAACCCCATCTCACAAACTAGTTGGCTTTTCTAAAGCTTAAACGACTTTTAGGACAAAACATCAGTGTGCCAGCCAGCGACCACTGTACTATTTGGGCCTTGAATGACCTCCTTTAGGATTGAGTTGCATAAACTGATTGATAAATAGAGAGTAACCAACTTCATACTGTCTAATCCTGAGTGTTGATAGAATTCAATCTATTCACACTATCACATATTTTAAAGCTTCTTACATAGCACAACTATTCCCTTGTTATTTTGATAAGCCTAACGTAGTAAGAGTTGTAATTCTGCAGACCTTGTTACCATTCTCTGGCACAATATATGGATACTAAATATATCAAAATGTGACCGTTAGATTTTTGGAAAGGATGTACCTAGAAACAAAGTAGTCAACTGAAGTCTTTCCTCTGTGTCTCACACGGAAAATTTAAACAATTTTTCAAAAGAATTTCCCTTTAAATGCAACTACCAAGTATTTGTAACGTGAAAAAATTTTTCATTCTATAAAATTTTCTTCTTGCTTTGTTACTAACTAACAATTGCAAGGAATATATGAATTAATGTGGAAAAATTAGGAATTTGTTTGAAATTATTTACGCTTCACTTTGGTTTACTTAGAGGCTGAAAATAAAATTTTGTATAAAAGTTTAATGACAGTTATCAACAGGGGTTCATTGATTATAAAAATTATCACTTGGACATTAAATATAACCCATTTTGTATTAAATAAGAAGAGGTGAATTGACAAAGTCACTGATAAATAAAGTTAAATAGGTGTTTGTTAGTTGAAGGAAATAGATAGGAGGCCCTGAACTTCGTGCTTATTGGTACCCATCAGAAAGGCGTATCTGTAACCACTAAGGAATCGATATCCCACCTTAGATTGAAACCTACGTCTTCCAGTATTGCAGTCGGTGACGTTACCATTGAGCTACTCAGGTCATGGCTGAGCTCCTACAGGAATGGGTGGCATACATTGATTGATCATTGCACAGTAACTGGTCTCATATTGCCTATTCGTGATTGCCAACCCAGTTCTATCGATAGCTGTACAGTGTATTGGGCCCCCACTCTTACCATCGTGGTGCACTTCGATGCATGTTAATTGGTTGAAGGGAATCGGCAGGAAGCCCTGAAATTAGGCTTCATGCTTGTTAGCACTCGTGAGTGAAGTGTATCCACAACCTCTAGGGAAGTGAATAGGTGTTTATAAGTTTCGAATTATGCAGTTAGGAAGTAAAGTCCATCATTTTGTATCAACTCGTTCATATAAAGAAATAAGCATGCATGGATGCAAAATGTCTTGATAACGATGAGTACGGGCCGAAAGTGAAACGTATACGTCTAGCGAATATTGAAAAAATGGATTATAACATTTATCTGATTGAAATCAGTAGAATTTGTTTTAATAGATGTAAACTATGATGCTGCGTTGTTCAATTTCGAGATTCTTACTTTAAGTGGAAATGCTAAGGCATACTCTGTCATTAGTATATGGTTTTATATTATTCGCTGTTCACGTTTTTATGCTTGAGCTTTATATAAGCCATCCCAGAATGATCATTTATAAACATACTACTGCAATGGTTGACAAGCTTTCTGCTACTGTAAATTTTATGTGCCACATGATGCTTTTATTCGATATTTGGTATCAGGATGATGGATTCGTTTTATCCAACTCATTTGGAAGGTGAATTATTAAGTTTAAACTTTTTACTCAATAAAGCTTATTTGATTGGTGCCTTAACCATTCTCGCTATCCACGTAATGCAGTAGCGAATTATGGAGTTTCTTTTATCAACTAGTGGTCGATGAAAGTTTATGAAAGTATTTTTCTTCTAATTGACGTAGAGTCGTGCAAACGACTTCTTATTTCAGTGTAGAATGCTCAACTTGCCTGATAGATGAGTCGATTACGTTTAGGTTATTTAAAATGAACTAAAACGCAGTAACCATATTCATTCACACCTAAATAGCATAACAATCGCAACAGAATTTCTACCTTGACTACTGACCAGAATTTATTAAATATATTTGGCTGTCCGACAGATTGAGATTTATTTGAGCGGGATGATTAACCTATTGTTGTCTAGTCAGTAGGAAGTATCTTCAGTCTCAACAATAAAATGCAACTGACTCAGTAAAGCAAGGCAAATTAGTCAAAATGAACCGTACTCTGAAGCGTGATTTCATAAATAACATAAGCTGCTTAAACCGATTCGATTAATTTTTGGAACCTGAAAGAAACTCAGTGTAATTCAGCTGAAGAAGTTTAATCAACAAACCAATAGAATTGCTGTTATATTCAACATGATTAATCATAAGATATTCACTGCATTTTAACGTTGGCTTGAAGAAAATAATATAAAGCGTAGTCTTTTCTTGAAAAACACCAATTTCCCACCATTTTATGAAATCTAGAAGTTAATGATCTAATACAATCTTCCATCAGATGAAATGAGTTAGATTTTCCAAGAAGAGAAAATGAATCCATATGTATTTTCTCGGCCTCTGTTCACTATTTCTGATGCAGTGAACTTCATTCCATTCGAACATATAACGTCTTCAGACTGTTTGATAATAGAGACTATACAAAGAAAAACTGACAAAATGAAAAGGCAGGACAAATAGTTCATCTCGTCTTGCCACTTTTCTACATGAAAAGTTAACAAACAATCACATTGCTATAAGCCATCACTAGAGAGGATCGATGGAGGATTGGCTCTGTTTCTGGGGGTACCTGTGTAGAGTTCGACCACGCCGTAGTACGGACTCATGATAATCCCATGTGATGATAATCCTGTCTACGCCGAAAACTTATTCAAGTGGGAGTTAACTAAGCATTTATCTCGCCGCAACAACAACGCTGATCCTGCAGATACCTGGCGAGATGTTGTCAGCTATAGAAAAAGCGGTAAAGACAAAAGGTAACCTACATATGAAGGTAAGTAATCGTCATTGGACTTCTGTGACGTTATCCGGATTGGTTGACTCAAGAAGAGTGATTTTTAACTAGCTGCGACCTCGATGAAGAGCAAAAGCAACTCAAACGCAAGTTTACCAACTGTCTTCATGTCGATCGCGAACAGTAATGGGTGGCGAAAGCAAGAGAGATGGAGAAGGTATCAGCGGTGGGTAACACTCACCAAATATTTGGACTTATAAGGGGTGATGGCAAGAAGATGACGGTTAGTGAAGCCATAACTGAGATTATGCAACGCTGGCAATCTTCCAGGACAGGCAGCTTGAACGTTGGGGAGAACAATTCGAAGCACAGTTCGATTGACTCACAGCAATTCTTCAGTTGCTCAACATTCAGTCTAAATCTGGATAGCACGTAGATGTCAGTCCTCTAACCCTTCTTAAAAATGAGAAAGCTGTATCAGACCTGGAACGACGCAAAGCAGTACGACTTGACTGTTTTTCAGCTGAAGTTTTGAAGGATAAAGGAAGAAAATTGTTGATAAGAGTGATGGAGGAACTAGATAGTGTGTGAGAATGAGAGACAGTCCCATCGGATTGGCGTACTTCACTGATCATTCCAGTCTGTAAAAACAAAGAGAAGTCTTCATGTGAAACCACGTGGAAATTAGTTTGACAAGTATCGTGTCCATGATCATAGTGTCAGTAGTCATCTGACGCTTAACCGGAGCTCGAGAACAGCAAACTCTGGAAAGCCGAGCAGGTTTCAAACCTGAGAAAGGGTGCATCGTTCAAAATTTTACCTTCCGCAGGTTCTAAAATACAAGGATAGTTACCGGTCAGTGGTCTACACCTCTCATATTTCACTACCTTAGGGCGGGATTTGACTCTTTTGACAGTGAGGTGGTGTACAGTGTTTGAATATGAGAGGAGTACCAAGCAAGTATGTAGTGTTTGTCAAAGCTGTCCACTGGAACTCATGCAGTCGATTAAGGGCTCATAGAGAGTTGTCACATGAAATGATAAGAACTAATGGTGCCTCTCATAGATGAAGACTGTCGCCATTCCTATTCAACCTCGTTATAGATGTGATAATGGACACAACAGGAGATACGTCTGACTTCACAGGATTGGTCTACTCTCTGGAGGTCATCTGACTGACATAAAGTACACAGTCGATACCGTCCTGCTGAATGAACATGCTGACAAAACGCAGGGTCTTCTGAACGTGTTGAGCAGAAACCGATCCATATAAGGTACGCACGTTTCATATCTGTCAAATGTAAGATGACGCTCCAGAACTGGTCTCCTGCAAGCACTCCCAGTTTATTGATGGAGAGTGAAGAGGTGAAATGTGTCAACCACTTCACATACTTGGGAGTTGCATCAGCTCAAGCAGGCTGATTGCCAATGAAATCTCAGCTCGTATACACAATTCCCGTTTGGCATTCACTAATGTGCGTCACCTGTGGCGTATACCGATGAGATATTTATCTGTCGAATGACAAATATACTGCATTGTAGTTCGTTCTATCCTTTTAGATAGCTGAGACATGGCGGTTAAAAGTAGAAGACATGGAGCGATTGCAGGCGTTTGATGATAGATGTCTTCATAGTATTGTTCGCGTTTAGTGAATCACCATGTGAGCAGTGATGAGGTCAGGCAAGGGTACTAGGCAAGGAAACTAAGTCGATTGACGAGGTTGTTAACCTTCATCGACCGAGGTGGAGCAGTTATGTGACGCGCATGCCGAGTTACCCTCCACCTCGATATGTCATGGGAAGCTGAAACACGTAGAAGTGTGTTCAGGATGGCCAGATAAAGATGTGACACCAGTACATGAAGTCCCTAATGTTTGGTTTGCGTCGTGTGGGAAGCTACAGACTACTTGTCTGGGGTCCTCGAGATGATAAGAGTCAGTAATTGCGAAATATTGATGATTTCGCAGATGTGTCCGCTCTTTAGCATCTTCGAAAGCTTAAATATTCACACTAACCTTTTTCTTCAAATTAAGAAGCAATATCTCACTATCGTTGATGTATAATTACCCAGAATTTGCATATAACTGTGGAACTCATCGAAAGGCCCACTATTTTTTGAGTAACTATGTAACCAATTTAAATGTTAAGTTGGTTAGTTGTGGCTGGCAGAGGAATTCAAGACACACACTTCGTCATATATAGGACTCATCAGTAGGTTGAACAATTGTATCCAATAAAACAGCGGAGAATCATAAGTATATCAATAAATAGTAATAATCATCTAAATGTTGTCATGGCTTATTTATTTACCACTTTTCAGGAAAAAGTTGGTCTCCCGTTTTATTTAGTTTCATAGGAGGAACACTGGCGCCTAACGACAAAAATTTCCAACGAACTGCAGATATTCATCAACAACTGCCTACGCTCTTCATGGAAGCTAAGATGGCCAGAAAGAATAAGCAACAAGTAACTCTGGCGTGGCAACGAACCAACGAAGCAAAAACCTATCGCTTAACAAATATGCAGAAGGAAGTGGAGGTGGGTTGGGCAAAAACGGAGAGAACCATTCGGGGACTTCACGCACCAGTCGTTTGAGTGGAACCCAGATAAGAAACGGCGAGTTGGGCATCCGAGGGTGACATGTAGGAGATCGTGTGAGGAAGAAATTAGAGCTTGTGGTCAGTCATGAAGCCAGGTTCAAAGGTTTGCAGAAAAGAGAATGGAATGGAGACGTGCTACTGAAGCCCTATGTTCCACAATGAACCCAAGGGACAAAGAATAATAAAAACACTGATTCTACTCGTTTTCTAATAATTTCCATCTAATTAGTTGAATATTTTAGAAATAGAAGGAAGACTAAAGCCAACAGAAAGTTATATGATCAACAAAATAAACTAATAAATGATTTTTCTAACTGTTTTTATAAGTCACTTCGCAAATCAACTACCTCTGAGTTGCTAAGCCCAACTTTTGATGAATGAATTTCAGTACTAGCCTGATAATGTAGTCATAAACTGTTTTGTTCGCTTCTTCTTTAAATGAGTGGGCTAACCTTCTGATCATCATACTAGATTCTCAGTCACATATTTTAAACACAAACAAATAAAATATCTGAATATTTGGTGTTTAAATGATTCAATTTTCAAGTTGTTATTCATCGAAGACTGACATCAGTTGGAGGAACAAAGGAAACCTGGGAGCACTGGACAGCTGTTTCGTCCTAGTATGGGACTCCTCAGCAGTGCGCACCCACGACCCCACACCACCAGCGATCGAACCCGCGACCTTCAGGTTCCGCGACCAGCGCGTTACCATTGAGCCACTGGGTCAGAATCCAATGCTCCATATTTCCAACTTCTGTTAGCTCACGATATCGCGCAAACCGCCACCCATACTAGAACGAAACAGCTGTCCAGTGCTCCCAGGTTTCCTTTGTTCCTCCAACTGATGTCAGTCTTCGATGAATAACAACTTGAAATATTTCCAAATCTCCACAACCCCCTCAAAATTTGATTCAATTTTCGTCAATTTTTGGTAATTGAAGTTGAAAACAAAGCTGTGTCGTAGCTTTTTTTGCTACTGATTTTATTTGGATTCCAAGTAAAAACAACTTAGGTAGGAAGATTGTTTGGCCATAATAATACTGATCATTATATCTCTCTCTCTCACTTCGATGACAGCATACTGAAACCTTCGATAACTGATATGAAATGGATGCCTAACCAGCAATTTGATCTTGTAGTTAAGTCGTTTAGATGACAAGTCTTAGATCTACTGATTTGATGCGTTTTGCTTTCTACATTTCCTTATAATATCAGTCACTCATATTGGGATAGATTATTTTTAATGTTTATATCAAGATTACTTCACTCTAATTAACAATATCTTATTTCATTCATTCTATGAGAAGCAAAAATTAAAGTAGCAGTTCGAAAAAAAATTTGTTTATGTAACACAGGATTTATGGAATGACTGGTTAAACAAATGGGAATATTTGCATCTAGTTTGACTACCAATCAAAACTGAAACATCATCTTGCCTTATATGCAATTATCGGTTATTGGCTGTTTTGTATATATATATATATATATATATATATATATATATATATATATATATATATATATATATATATACCAGACAGTATTTCAGCAATCTTAAAAATTAAGATATTTCTCTTTGCGCTTTTCTGAAAATCAACGATTTCAGACAAAAGACTAAATAAACAACCTATTAATTAAATTTTATTCATATTATGACAACTGTACACTTTATTGCAACTCAAGTACCAAAATCAAATATCCCAAGATTTGTACGCATTAAAAATGATGAAGTGAATGTAACCACTAAATCTGAATACATACCTCCCAATTTGTTAACAGAAAAGGTAAATGTAAATGAAACACTATCAACACCTTGTTCACATGATGAAGATACAATAGACAATAATAGTCAAAATACAATAAAGCATGAAAATCAAAAAAATTTAACTGAAATTGAATTAAAACAGTTGAATGTAATAAAAAAGGACAATGTTATTCAAGAAGATGTAGATGTATTAGACTGTCATATACCGATATTAAAAATGAAAGAAATAGTCAAGAGTCCTATTGCATCAACAAGTGAGTCGAATGATGACATATATTCACCAATACGTTCAATAAAAGGTAGAGTCTATAGACTGTATGATAGAAATTCTATTAGTCAAGAAAATAATGATCATTCAATCCCTTTTAAGTATGATAATAAACAGATTAAATATAAGAAAGGTAATACTAAATGCTTAAAATTTAAAAGGTATTTTAAATCATTCATTGCCTTTTTATTTTCACATATTGGTTTATGTTTAGTTGTAGTTGGTTATTGTTCATTAGGTGCTTTTTTATTTCGTTCCATTGAAAGAAATTATCAAACTGAAGTTATTCGTAATTGTACAATAGAATTATTAAATAAACAAAATCATATTCAACATTTATTGATCAATTTTCATTATGATTTATTAGAAATATGTACAAATCATATAAAACAATGGTTTAATAATGAAATAAAATGGAAAAATGATATGATTAAAATATTATTATATTATGGATTTTCTATAAATCCAGAAAATTTTAAAAATGAATTTGAAAAGAAAATTTATCCTCAATTACTTCAACCAATTATTAAACCTATAATACAAAATCAATCTAATTTTGATATAATTTCAAATATGGAAATATTTAACATATTTAACAAAAATTTAACTATTCATTTAAAGTATAAAACTGAAAGTATAATATATGAAATAAATAAAGTTATTGAAAATTTAATACAAGCTACATATACTGCATGTGATGCTGGTTGGAGACCAGTAAATTTAAGTAGTAAATTACAAGTTAAAGAAAAATTTGAAAATATTCAATATCAATGTTATAAATTTAATAATTGTACATTGAACAATTATACAAAAGTTAATGCTAATCATATAAGAAATAAATTAAATCATTCACGAGATCAAGTATGCAGTTGTTTAAATGAAAAATTATGTCTATGTAATAGTTTGAATAAAACAAATGATTATTTTGATGGAATACTTTTAAATGATATTATAGAAGAATATTCTGATCCTTGGACATTAACTGGTGCATTATTGTACGCTGTGACAGTTATTACAACAATTGGTAAGTATTTTAATATATTACTTTGATGAAAAGCAAAAAAAAAAATTAATTTCATGAATAAGATAAAGGTAGGTATTTCTGGTGCCATGTAGATCAAATATTAAATTCTTATGTTTTAATGAATTTATTTTCATGATCGTTTATTCAAGTTACCCCATTCAGAAAATAACTTTTGGAATATACAAATAGATTTTTATAATCTAATAAATTACATGTTCTGCATTTCATTAAATTGTCAAATGAAGTTCTAAGAATTGGGTAAACACGTTACATGCGTGTTATGTTTGGCAAATATTATTACCATTTATGAAACACTCGACTGTTATAACGCATAAAGTCATAGGTCTACCATCAGTGAATATATGTAATAGCAAGTTTCTCTTCTCTATATTGGGGGAAGTATATGAACAGTAGTCAACTTATCTTTGACCACTTTAACAGAAAAAGGATACAAACTGAACTTGTATTAGCTTGAGTAACATTAATTTTAAATCTGCGTTAGCCTCCCAATTTAGATTGACTTATATCACTAGGTCTAAATGGTATTTCAATGGTTTCCGTAGACATTAATGAAGAAGCAAGGGGTATGTCACAAATTGCCAAAAATCTGCTGTCATTAAAAGTGATATAAGCATCCTTGACTCACGATTCTCATAATTCATAAAGGCTGAAAATAAAGTGGTTAGCATACCTACCTACTTCTGGAAACGCTTACAATTAGGGATTCTTTAAAAGTAACCAATCAAATCATATGAGAATTAAAAGGTTGAAAAATATTTTTCTTAAGTCCTAAGCTTCAGACTAGAATAAATCTGAATTAAACATTATATATATCAATCACCTATTAGCCTTATTAGACCATTCCACAGGTTCTATTACATTTTTTACATCAAACAGGCTGCAGCGGCGTTTATTATTCTAGAAGGTAAAAAAGATGAATTAGTTATTTCGGTGGAAAGTAATCCAGTTTCATTTAACTAACCTATCACCTATACACAAGACATGAAATGAAAAAAAATCAGACACACGTGGGTGCTACACGCTTTGTCTTCTATGCAATAACTCCAAGAACCTATTTTCCTTTCGTAACTGAAAAGTCATGAACCCATACTGACTCTAACCGAGTAGAGTCTGCATATCACCTCATGAAGTGTATTGCTTCGCTTATCTACTTTATTTTATTCTGGGAATTATGAAACAATTTTTAAACACATATTTTGTGAGGAATCCGTTGGATTTGTCTCAGATTTCAATACCATTTACCTCACTGAAATCCAGATGGCATAAAATAAGGTTTTGACCTCGATTTTAAAATGTTCAGAGGAACATCTCATAACCCAGCACTAAATTGAACTCAAACATAACAGACAATCATGCAAATATGTTAGCATTTGACGCAATACTGACCGTTTTGTGACTCAAAGTCTTCAATTTTCTTCATATCGCCACATATTCCAACACCCACACAATGTTTTCGGTGCACAAAACTTCATATTCTCAAAGTATATCTCTCTACATGTCATAGATATCCATGAAAAATCAAATTGTTTAAAAGGCTATAAATGATAGTGATTAATTGTGATTTGCTTGACTTTTGGGAAAAGTGATTATTTACGAGGAAAATCGATCAGGAAATAAATGGCATCATCGAAAATTAGTTTCACTGAGAGCATTTTTCAGTACTTTGTAGCTTCTAGTATTTTTCTATCTAATCCCAATTCAAAAACCTGAAAATACGTCTTTGAGATGAATGAAGATTTTTAATTCAGAAGTAGTATTCATCATGGACTGACACTGGGAATCACTGTAAACTGACTCAGTGGCTGAATAGTTGACACGTTCGTCGTGAAACCTGAAGGTCTTGAGTTCCATCCCTAGCCAGATCGTGAGTGTGTACTGCTGACGACTCCCATACCAAGACGAAACACCTACCTAGTGCTACTGGATTTGTGACCTAATAAGGACTTTTAAGGGCACACTTTATTTAGCAAATGAAGTACCCTTCACTTTTACTTATGAATTTTGACAGCTGGTTCATCTCCTTGTTAAATTGTTCATCTCTGTGATTTCCTTCCTGATCAGTTTACAATGTGTTGTACTACTAAATGTTTAAAATGGATCAGTAGGAATCCATAAGCTTAAATATCTCATTAGTCTGGATTATCAAGAAGAGCATATAAGCAGGCTTGTCAGACTTCATATTCCACTTAGTACCCATATCATCGAATGCATAACTGAGAGGTTTTCTTCCATGGTTATTTAATATATAGCCTGTTGAACTCCTTGTCAGTTAGCTCAATGGCTACATTACAAACTTCTTTACTAGACTTCGATTAGCAGTTTGTTGTTGACATATGTGTAAGTCTTAGTATAAGACTAATTAGCTTATACTATTTGTTAAATGACCTTCTTGTTATGCAAATTGGAGTAACTGACAAGTTTAAAGCTATCACATTATATGTGTGCTTGTTATTTTGTAACTAATTTGATAAACATATATTTCATAGTTATTTGATCAAGTACAAGTACATTTCAGTGCTGTCCGATGTAGAACTTAGTATAATTCGTCTTTTCAGTATACAAACAACATGATCACATTCAAGTAACTTGCAATGCAATAGAAATTCTTGTAAGCTATACTAACTTGTTCATAATGTGTGAATTCTAGTAGGGTCGAACTTTCACTTCTCCCTGGTGAATTATCAATTTTATTGCTTGAAAATAAACTACCTCGTACCAAACTGATTGTTTTGTCAGCATCTGTAACCTAATCGAATGCCTCTCTGCATAAAAAGATGTCAATATGATGATGATGATGTAGATCTTGGTTGAAAGGAAGTTCCGTAAAAGGAATGGATCCATTAGCCTACAGGAAATGTGTAGAGAGACATTCTGAAGGGGAGATAAGTATGTTAGCTTGTGATTCATTGACTGAAGTGGTAAAAATTTATACAACGTGACATTTCAGTATATTTTTTGGCACTTAGACCAATGTGACCGAACTGTAATTCAGCTTTCTAAACCAGACCGACAGTAACACAGGCTTCTAAAACACGAGTTATCGCCCGGTAACTTACAAGTAAATGTTGGACTATTTATATGGATCACATTACGTAAACGTAACTCAGGCAGGTTTCTTCATGGGAGTTCTTTGTAATTCTGCATCACCGGGGTCTTCCTTGAACCTTGGGCTATTAGGATTTTGCCACTAAATATATGACACCCAAGTGGCTCTTGTTTGGATCCTTTGAACCATTCAATTTTGTCGTCAGATCGTATTGTGTAGTGTTGCTTATTTTCATAATATCTGCAGCAAGCCACAGTAAAATGAAGAAACATCTTTGTAGGTGGAAATGGGCTTTTAAACACTCAACAGTCTTTCAAAGATCCATTCTTGAAGTAGTCAGCTTGAATAGCAAATTTTTGTACTCACTGACTGAACCATTACCATCAGACTTGCCCATGCTTTTCTATTTTTTATTCCCTTCAGACCTGATGGTAGCCTGATAAAAAGTGATTTTTATGTGTTACTGTTTATAATACTGTTATTATTAACATTGCCGAGATGGTATAATTATTTCGTCTAAAAATGTTGTATAGGAAGTAAGATTAGTCGAAATATTAGAAGCTGAGAATTCCATACCGCATCAAGCACACACTATGTGACACACTAAGTCACACTAAGTGACGGTAAGATATCATTTCACATCAAAATCTATCACCTTTATCAGAGGCATGCACGATCACATTTAGAGACACATACTTAGTATAAGAGAGTCTTATTTATTTCGTAAGATCATATTAAAGCATTTACTAATTGTAACATGAAGTTGGATGATTACACCATCAATCAACCAAATATATTGTATATAACACAATAGCTATAGTTTAAAGGTAGTTTTCAAGTGCGAGTATAACATGAGAAGCGTTTCTCACTTGGATGATATTCTCAACTATTATGATAAGTAGAATACACAGTTAAAGCAAATATATTTCTTTAATAATTTTTCATCAGGCTTCATAATTATATGTTGCACTCTACTGGAAATAGGCCTTATATGATGATTAGCAGAATAGAAATTCATGAGATGAACTAATATGTGATCATAAGGTGACATTAAGGATACCAAAATCATACAAAGGTTTATTCAATTACAGTAATCAGTTATTGCTGATATATGAGTAGATTGTGCGTATGTGTAGGCTTGGGGAAGAACAAATTACTGTCACAAGGAAAGTAAACATTAAAATTCTTCAACTCTTAGTAAATTATAAAGCTAAAAACAACATATAAGACTTAAGATAGAGTATGACGATGATAATAATAACTAGAGTAAAAACGGAAATAATATATACATTTTTCAGGATGGATTTAGAAAGAAAATAACTTTATTTTTACCTGAGTTTAATTTTTGGGCCACTGAAGGTAACACACCACAGTAAACATATTTAGTTTGCACAAATAAGATTTAAAAACTTCATTTGCTATTTCCTTTATCAACCATACGATCTAAGAAGGTTGTAGTGACTCTCTACTTGAAGGTTTATCAGTTGTGTGCTCACTGTTCACAAGGATGACAAGTATTGAGCTTCTGACGAGTTTTACTATCCCTTCAAATAACACCTCTGAACAATATTTATTAAAGTGATTTTGGGCTTACCATATCATTTTAACTACGTAATGATCTACTAGAAGACAGCGAAACTTATAAATCAACAACATGATGAGTGATTATTATAGTTAATTAGTTATGTGCAATAGCCTTTCTTTTTTTGAAGGTTCAAGGTATTTAAATGATTAAAACAATCTTTCCTTGAAGATGCTCGGACCAGAATTCCGTGCGAAACGTTGGAATTATTCGATTTCAAACCCACTGTGACTTACACAAATACAATCTATATCTAATGTCAACCTTTTTTTTACTCAGCGCCCAATATTTGCCAAACTATACGATCGAATCTTGATCATAGTTTATATAAATCGCTTACTAAATAAGGCTCAGGACTGCACACTCTAGAAACTTCCTGTATTGAACGACATCATTGTAACTAAAAGCTTACAACATTTGACGATGCTAGTTAAGCAATATAGATAGTGTTTTCGCAATGAAATTTCCAAGTTTGATCTAATACAACTGGTATTTTTGTCTCACATACCTAGAACGAGTATGTGAACTAATTTCCGTTCATTTTCCACTGACCTTAGAGAAATTCGTAGTCTGAAAGACCTTTGTTTGAGCGACTTCTCAACTTTCGGATTCCTGTAGAAGAAGGAAATATTGGGTGTAGATATATGTAATTGTTTTTGCTGGTGTTGTGTTCTCTGAGACGCGTTATGTCAACGAATGGTCTTCTCAGTATATCCCCAATATAATCCATCTCCACTTTCTTCTGCATTTGTTGAGCGATAGGTTCTTGGTTGGTTCATCGGCAGGCAGAGTGAGTTCTTTGTTAATTATTCTTTCCGACTATCTCATCTTCAGTATCAATCGATGAATGTCTGCAGTTTTTAGGAAGTGCTTTGCGTGACGCGCCAAGTCTATCAACCATCACACAGAAGCATTGACTTAGTTTACATTAGTGTTGAAAATCTGTATCTTGTTCTTTGTACGGAGTGCGGTAGATTTCCACACTGGTTTCAGATTAGTGAAGGCCTGTCTTGCTTTTCGGACCCTGGCTTTGACGTCCTCGTCTGTGCCACCTGTAGTTGAAACAGTGCTGACTAGGTAGGTGAAAGAGACTACTTCCTTTAAGTTTCTCCCGTTGATGGTGATTGGAGCTTGTTGGTGTTGGTCGGGTATCATCATTACCTCTGTCTTCTCTACGTTCACTTGAAGCCAATTCCGTCTTCGTTGCCTCTTCTGTCAACTCGTTAGTTTTTGCGTGTAAATCTTCGAGTTTGGCCGACAAGACATAAAACATAAGTCTTCATCGTTGGCGAAATCCGAATCTTCTCTTGAGGTCTCTTCATCGGTCCAGCCACTGTATGCCCCTCTTCTTGCTCCTCACGGCTCGCTGCATGACGCAGCCCAGTAGACCACAGCCAGGATGATCGTCAGTGACAGTAGGCGGCAACCTTGTCTTCTTCCTGTCTTCACTTTAGTGGCATCACTGTGCTTTCCGTTGTGAATCACTTGGCATAAAGCATCATATAATATATAGCTGTTAAGTGAGGTTGATAAAAGTTTGTGGTACTAAAGCCGTGGTGTTGAAGCAGTCGCCAAATTACTCTCGAAGGCCTTTTCAAGATCGATGAAGTTGAGTTTACTACCATTCTATACTCTGTTGTATGATGATGCGTAGCGTTGCAATTTGATTCTAACATGATTTGTTCTTACTGAATCCAGCCAGCCAGACTGTTCCGGTAATAATTTTAAATCCAGCGCATCTTTTTGTCTCTCAGGGATGATGCAGCCTAGTATTTTGCTTGGGGTGGACAGGAGTGGAGCATGATTTGCGCCAGTTCTTGCAAGGACTTAGCTGAGGCCACCCTTCTTTGAGAGTTTGATTAGGTAGCCCTTCTTCCAATCAATGGACAGGTACCTTTCCTTTCTTGGAGACCTTCTGCAGTAATGGTGTGAGCATGTCCGCTGTTGCCTCTGCAACTGTTTTCAGTGCTTCTGGCGGGATTCAATCTGGTCCTGCTGCTTCTCCGAATTTAAGCACCGTTATGGTATTCAGGACTTCACTACTGCTTTTGTCAAAGGGTTTATATTGACCGATAGTTTTGTGGCTGGGCTGCTTGTAGTATTTCTGGACGTGTTGCAGGTGATAGTGGGCGTGAAGGTCGATTCAAGAGTTATTTGTAGAGGTCAGCCCATTGTATCCTTTGTTCCTCCTCTTTGGTAACTGGGTTTCCTTAACTATCTTGCACGGATTTCATCTGAGATCTCTTCCCAGATAGTAACCTGGTAATCTGATACAAGGTTGTCAGGTCTATCCTACCAGCAGCCTGTTCTGCTTCACCTGCAAGTGTATCGCAGAAGCGTCTTTTGTCGTTGCGCGCACCTCTCCCTACTATGTCCACTTCAGTGTTTTATAAATTCTATACAACTCATCTTTAATTTGTCTATCCTTGCACTGCACCGCTGCATCTTCTGCTTAACCATCCCCCACTCATCTATCGGCTTCCATGTATCCGTCGACATCCACTCATTTTCTTCTTTCTTCTCCCTTCCTAACACCCTTATACAGCTTTATTTCAACATCTATTTCAATGAGCTCAACCACTCTTCCACTCACGTTTATTCACGAATATTGACAAATATCTCTCATTTCTCCCTGACCACTCACCAACGAGAAGATGTCCTTTCAAGTTTCGTACCTCACTTTCTGTTCTGGCTGTTCAACTTCAACTGTGGTCTATCACCAACTTCTCGCAAAGCTTTCAACTCAATTGTGAAAGTAGCTTCCTTGCACTAGATAGTGAGTGGTGTCAACCTACATCTGCTCCCTCCACTTCTTCATCTTGTGTGCAGTAGCCTGCATCCCCACTTCCTTCACATTCAGATGAAGTCGATCTGATTTCTCGTGTAGTGAGTCCATGTTGTGAAATCCATGTCGCTCGATTTGTGAATATCCATGTGTTAATACACACTGCCTCCAACAACCAAATAGTCATTGAATGCACAGAAGTCTGTAAACAGTTCACCATTCTCATTCATCATTTCACCCAGTTACTATCCACCTATGATGACTTCTCTTCCTGCATTATCTCCTCCCAGGTTTTGCATTCTTGTCACCACAACCATTAGAATTTTGATGTCGCCATCTGTGGTGGGGTCTTGTCCATTACTCATTGCAGTTGTCTTTACAATCCCTCCTTCTTCTCTTCATCTGCATTATTTGTGGGTACATAGTGTAGCCTAGAGTAGCATTGTATCATTGTGACTTTCATTCCTTTCCACTTGAATCCATCTCGCTGTCATGATGGTGATCGTGTGGGAGGAGATTTGATCCCACTGCATGACAGTGAGCCTTCAATGCTGTTGAGGAAATCATGACAGTCACTTCAGAACTCAGTGTGTTCGTGGTTGTCGTGTGGGTGACGATATTGGAGTAGATTAGATTATTGACTCCTCTGCAGTTGACAGTTTGTTCAGTTCACTTCCATTCCATCTGCTTTCTCAGATTCCATGCACTTCTATGCTATACATTCTTATCTCTTTCGCAATCTGTGCAGCCTTGTCAGTCAGTCATCCTCAAACATTGTGTGGACATTCCATGTCTTCGTGTTTACCTCTGCTTTCATCGAGAGAGGCGAAGATACATCGGCCAATTGTCTTCTCGAAATCTTTCACCAACTGTCGTTATTTTGTCTCTCTGATTCCAGGGAGGAATGAGTTCATTTTTATTGTATAAATTTTGTCTGTGCTTTGTAGTTTCCGTTGCAGTTACATTGGTTTTCCTATGTAGGATTGTTAGTCGTATGCCCAACCTTCCCTCTTTATCAGTGCTTAGGACCGGCTAGTAACTAGTGAACTAATTACCTAGGTGATTCGAATGAACTTCCGTTAACAAAATCTAATGTTCATAGCTACAATAAGGATAGATGTTGCGATCTTAAAATGGATATCGATGTATGATATCGACAAACATTGAATGAAAGAAGAAAGCGAAGTTTTACTGAAATGAGTATATAATAGGTTGTCACTTCCTCGTTGACTATCTGGACAGGTAAGTTGAAATCGAAAGATTTTTAGTCTGAAAAATGCACTCGATTTTTATTTGATGGTTGACCATAACAACTAGTTACTGAAAATGTTTTGAAATGAGCAACAGTTGTGTTTTGCAATATTTTGAGGGTTTTTTCATGTCTGCCTAACAGTGTAAACGAAGTTGTCATTATTAATGACAGATCAATAACTTTTAAACTGTATTCCCTAACAGGCATATTTTGTTATATTTTCAGAACTCAGATTATCCTCAGTTATATATCCGAATCCCTCGGTGGTCCAAATAACTGCAACTTGAATGACTCAAAGTTACATACCGATAATGGCACGATTTTTCAAGGAAACACAAGTGTATATCCGTAATGAGTGTTAGCTAGCATCTAATTCTGATTCAAACCGTGATACAAAGCAGCTAGATAGTCATTCATTTTCCTAACTGAACATCATACATTCTTTTTTGGATGAACTTAGATTAGTTCTAATTATATTTAAATGGCAGGGATTTTAAGTTAGTTACTACACTATTTACTGCTTAAAACTAGTTTATAAAGCTGTAAGCTGACACAATTCTAGACTGTATGTGATTTTCATAGTAATGGTGGGTAATGGCTAGCAGTAAAATCGAAGTGCCCACACTTAGTTCTACTTAGAACTCGTCAACTGGATGCATCTGTCTCCTAGTAACTGGTGTTTTCTCTAACACTTGAACTCTGGAACAGTCACTTCTAACTTCAGAGAGTTATAAATTTGGTTACTAAGTCGGGGTAGCCACCCCTTGTGCAGCAGACATAGTTTCACTTTTATTGGTCATAATTTCCTATCAATGATTTTGTTTGGTTGCATACTAAAGCACTTCAGTATTACTTCAGATTTTGATATAAACCACTCATTAGTTTCTTTCAGATATCACTTTTTAGAAAAGAACCAAACACGACTTAGAATAATTTGGATGGTTGACCAATTACTGAGCTGTTATTTTTCTAGTTACATTATTAATTTTCAACCAGTGGTTCATGGATTCACTCCCCAGCTCATCTATTAGAGTTTGGGGAACCACTCAGCATCAATAACCCTCATACAATAAGTGTGACTTATCACCTGAATGTACCTTTACATGGCAGCTTGGACCTGAATTTTTTCACTTGACCTATGTTTCAGGATATCCATCAGTCGCTTTTCGAACATGTTTTGCCTGACTAGATAAAATTCAATTTATATTTAACTGTTAGTGGTAAATAAAGTTGGTAAGTGCTTCTGCAATGTAGCATTACAATTTAACTTACTTTTCTTGAACTATACATACATATTTAGGGGTAGTTCAGTGGTCCTTTGTAAGCATTAGTCTGCGTTTGACAGTTACATTGTGCCAGTTGAAGAATTTTAATAAACCTCGAGATTTACAAATGCCTTATCTTAGAAAACCTTTAACGTCGAATGTGTAAAAGAAAAGAAAGTTAACAAAACGGCTTAATAGATGAACACTGAGTTTACAAGCATCTCATTCAAAAATAGAGTCCATCAGGAGGGTATTATAATTTTTAAATAAAAATGTAGTGAGGTAATCGAGGGAAAGTTAGATCAAAAAATAAAATTGAACATTGAACAGACAAGCAGTTTCTCTTGCATTCTACACACCTTCCTTGTAGATTTTACTGTATCAAGGAAGGTGGGAATAGTGTCACTTAAGGAGACCGTATGTTGTATTTGATTGTACTAGTGTTCACTGTACGCTTATATTCAAAATATTTTAAATTATATGATGATAACTAAAGAGCAAAAATGAACTGTTACGTATAATGGTAAATTGTTGACGGTAATTAGAGACAGTAGGGGGAGAGAAAGATGGTTAAGTCTGTAATAATAATAATAATAATAATAATAATAATAATAATAATAATGGAGCTATTGAAATACTAGTTATAGTGAATTGTGTGGTGGATGAAATGAAGAGTCTTGTTGTAATAAATGAGCTATACAGATGGCCAAGGCAAAGAAAGAGGCTGTACGAATCTCTTCTGAACACACAGACTTGGCTTGTGTAGGTGGATTCCTATGGCTTCTGCTGTATGTAAAAGACGGACTCGTAGAGGATGGGTGAGGTGAGAGGGAATGTGATAAATAACTTTAAAGGCATTATGAATGTTAATTCGGAGGCCGGTGTCAATCAGATGAGAGAGTATTGAGCTTCGTGTCAGTCTGGTTTCCCCCTTACTTAGCCATGAAGGATGATGCTCGGCGATTCGACGACGGACTTGCCTAACTGTACGTCCAATGTAACTAGCTCCAACTAGCTCTAGTTACCGTCAATAATTTACCATTTTACGTAACAGTTCATTTTTGCTCTTTAGTTATCATTACATAAAATATCAATTATGTAAGAACCTGTTCGCAAAATCTTTCTACGATAATTTAAATTATATAGTCAAGTTACTAAGATTATGAAATATGGTTTGTCTAATTAGAAAGATGTCAGGTGAAATAATCTGCACCACTTTATGTCCATCTTCTAAGCGCAACTTGAATCAATTCACTTTTTGTTTCAGTGATTAAAGCGCCATTTCTTTACGACATTGATGTTTTCATTTCTGCAAAATATAACAATAGTCGTGTACTGGAAATAAGGAGAAGTGTGTAATACGAGTTTTTGCGCTACCTATTGCAAGGTAATTTGTATTCAGAATACAACAACTTCAGTTTACTTGAAATAAAATATATGATAAGTACATTCTGTCAACTTAAACTAAATACCTTTCTTGTTTGTACCCACAAAATGGGTTAGAAGGGAAACACCGTTTGTGACTAAATAGAGTACATAAAACGACATAAATTTAGTTGTCTAAAATTTTGTTAGATATGACTGATGATGTGAACTGTAAATGATATGAATTTATTTGGTGACCAGAAATGAATATTCTTTTCTAATTTATTTATAGAGTAGAAGTAGTGATAATGAGAATAAAATAATACTGATCAGTAGTTTCGAGTTAAAAAAAAAAAGACATTAGAGAGCGGATAGCTAGTTAGCTATCATCGGTTATGGCTTTTTTCTCAAGACGTTTTCAGCTGGAAATAATTTGACTCTATTTCTCAAAGCCAACTGTTAAGCTTCCGTTTGGCGCTGACTTAAAATGTATGCCTAACTTTTCTCAATCCTCCCTCATTGAACTGTGTATACTAATTGTTTTCTTTTACTACTTATCTTATCGCTAGAGTCTCATATTGAGTAGAAACTGGCCAAATTTCGCCTAAAAACAAGTAATGCATGCATCATCAACCAACTGGCTCATATTCACAAGACAATTCAAATAGTCTCATACAGTTTTATTGAAAACAAGGGCTGCCTATATCTTATTGCTTGAAAATGACGAAATCATACTAATACTAATAATATTCACAGTATTTAGTTCTCATATTCTCTACCTAATGAGCCTTTTCTATGATGATTTATTATTGGAAGAGAAAACGTTTGTGTAATTAGCTACTGGCAACTTATGATTAGGCAGCATATTGATAAATAGAGTTTTGAACGCCAATTTATCATCCTAATAATTTTTTTTCCTATTTTTGTCAGCTTCCACTAAACAGTACGAGAGAAAGAGACAAAAAGAGCAGTTAAATGATGAAAATATTTCTATTTTGTTTATTCGAGCACGATAATTGTTTTAGTTAACTTCCATTTTGCATGTTGGTTAATAGACGTTTATGGTCTTCTTATTTTTAAAAGATGTGCAGTGCGTTTTTCTTCTCAATATGGCTCCTATTACCGCTAAAAATTAATATTAAGATATCCATCACACAGCATTTATCATTATAATATATATCAGGATCAACTTCGATATAAGAATAGGCCATAAAATATTTTTCAGGATAATGATGCTGTTTAAGAATAACATGTATGAATGTTATCTGGCTCCAAGTAGTCAATAATAATGATGCTTATATTGTAATATCTACTGTTAAAATGCTTACCAAGTTTTAAGATACCAATATCTAACACTGAGTAATGATTGTTTATACCGAAGCTTATTCATTGAAATGTTTTTATTGGTTTTTGTTAATATTGTAGATAGTAAATACTGTTTCATTGCTATTCAGTTTTCCCTGGAATTACGGTTCCATTGTTGTTAATAGAATGTAGATAGGTAGAAACAATCTAGACAACTCTACTATTGGAAGCATTTTACAAAACTCAGTAAAGCCTTCAAAATGAGCAGAGCAGGGATCTTATTAAACATGTTCTAACCTTATAAGCATGACCACCTAGTGATGGAGTGAGACAAATCTTATTTACATTAGACAGAAAAGATGATGCATGAAAAGTGAACTGCAATAGCCCATATAAGGCTCGAACTGTTGAAGTAATAACTTGATAGGATAAGAACAATCAAGAATATTCCAACATTTACGTACATCAGTTAAAACGTTGGATTACGAGTTCTACATCTTATTATCCATTTGCACGGAGTGTCATTTTATGCACAATGATGCATAATTTCGGATAAATACCATCTCAAAGAAGTAATTATTAATAAAGCCCTTAGACTATTCAGTGATAGTAGACTGCATGATTAGTACTACTGTAGTAAGACTGAGAGATCAGTGTACTTGCTCATTGATATTTCATATGGATTTTTTGGTGTCATGAAGACTCCGTCAAGTATTTTCTTGTCAATTTATTATTCATATGAATGAATTTTGGCCTATTTTTGTGAATATTTCCACATACTTAATATTGACTAATCTTCATGTCACCAAGTATTACTACTAACATTTGGAAGACAATACTTAGTAATATCCTCCAACCTAAATGATTGGTTGCCAACTCATATTCATAAAGGTCATTAGAAAGCTGCCTTTGTATCAGTTAATCAACCCCAGGGATGGTTTAATGCGCAGCTCAGCTGTACGGAGTGAAAATATCTTGTCGACATTATTATTGTATATCGCAGTAGAGAAACCTTGAGCAGTTTACTTCTAACGCTATTCTGTCTCATTCCCATGAATTTTCTCATATTTCTGTTTTTTGTTAGCTTGAGGAAAATTAGTGAAAAACCTTGGATGTAGGTTTTTTGATTACTATCAACAAGTAGTATGTTCTTTTTGGAAAGAAAATAGGATCGACTTGAAAGTCTGAAAACAAACTAACCAAGGTTGTAATAATTAGAACTACCTGGAATGACCTCTTCCAAGACAGAATGAAATACATTTTTTTTTGCTCCTAGGATAACTGACTGTCATATAGTCTACTTCCCAGTGTAAAGTGGATTCTCTACATCAAATTTTTAAGTTGCATTTCAAATTCCTTATTGTTAATCTTCTTGCTCACATCACTAACTGACCAGTGTTTAGATGTAAACTACCTCAAGGATAAATAAAGGCTTGGTTAATAAGTACTGTTAAATAGAGGAAATGGGAAGAGATGCTCCTGTTGTTTACTTTAAATTTTCTAGCCTGGTGACCATATTGCAAAAATGATGACAAACTGAGACAAGACAACAAGATATCAATTACCAAACAGTGACTACTCAATTTATAACACTTTTGTAACATTTCTATCATTTTCTTGCCTGTCGTTTAAACATAAATGACGTCGAAATACGAAAACTTTTCTCCTAACTGTATAATTTTAAACAGTTAGGCAGTACACCAAATTCCTTTTTTATCACTTAGAAAATATATATATCTAAGGATTGTTTTGCAACGATAAATTACTCTTCCAGACACAATCAGACTGATGATATTGAGTTATTCTCCTTTTTTTATAGCAAAATATAAAGTAAGATTTTTTATGGAACGTATTAACGAACTTTATGACGAAAGTAAAGTCAGTTTGAAACTAATCCTTTGAAATAATGTTTCTCAAAATCAATATATCTACATATTCATTATATAAAACAAAAATGTCAGCAAGTGTTTAGAAAAGGGGAGTATAAAAAATTTTCAATTTAATCTGCTTTGTTGTTGCGCTGCAATGAAACAACCGAAATTGTTTCTTATTATATTCATTATTTATAGATCGACCTCGACCACAGGACCATTGAGAATCAAACAGCAGTGTACACCCGTTTCATCCTACTTCATAACTTCTTGATAGGGTGCACATTTTATCCAATACTATCGTAATGTTTTGTGATGAGATCAATATCATCCAGCTATTGCCTGTGAAACTTCGACTGGTTAACTAGTTCACTAGTTACTAGCCGGTCCTAAGCACTGATAAAGAGGGAAGGTTGAGCATACGACTAACAATCCTACATAGGAAAACCAATCCAACTGCAACGGAAATTCCAAAGCACAGACAAAATTTATACAATAAAAATGAACTCATTCCTCCCTGGAATCAGAGAGACAAAATAACGACAGTTGGCGAAAGATTTCGAGAAGACAATTGGCCGATATGTCTTCGCCTCTCTCGATGAAAGCAGAGGTAAACACGAAGACATGGAATGTCCACACAATGTTTGAGGATGACTGGATGACAAGGCTGCACAGATTGCGAAAGAGATAAGAATGTATAGCATAGAAGTGCATGGAATCTGAGAAAGCAGATGGAATGGAAGTGAACTGAACAAACTGTCAACTGCAGAGGAGTCAATAATCTAATCTACTCCAATATCGTCACCCACACGACAACCACGAACACACTGAGTTCTGAAGTGACTATCATGATTTCCCCAACAGCATCGAAGGCTCACTGTCATGCAGTGGGATCAAATCTCCTCCCACACAATCACCATCATGACAGCGAGATGGATTCAAGTGGAAAGGAATGAAAGTCACAATGATACAATGCTACGCTAGGCTACACTATGCACCCACAAATAATGCAGATGAAGAGAAGAAGGAGGGATTGTAAAGACAACTGCAATGAGTAATGGACAAGACCCCACCACAGATGGCGACATCAAAATTCTAATGGTTGTGGTGACAAGAATGCAAAACCTGGGAGGAGATAATACAGGAAGAGAAGTCATCATAGGTGGATAGTAACTGGGTGAAATGATGAATGAGAATGGTGAACTGTTTACAGACTTCTGCTGCATTCAATGACTATTTGGTTGTTGGAGGCAGTGTGTATTAACACATGGATATTCACAAATCGAGCGACATGGATTTCACAACATGGACTCACTACACGAGAAATCAGATCGACTTCATCTGAATGTGAGGAAGTGGGGATGCAGGCTACTGCACACAAGATGAGGAAGTGGAGGGAGCAGATGTAGGTTGACACCACTCACTATCTAGTGCAAGGAAGCTACTTTCACAATCGAGTTGAAAGCTTTGCGAGAAGTTGGTGATAGACCACAGTTGAAGTTGAACAGCCAGAACAGAAAGTGAGGTACGAAACTTGAAAGGACATCTTCTCGTTGGTGAGTGGTCAGGGAGAAATGAGAGATATTTGTCAATATTCGTGAATAAACGCGAGTGGAAGAGTGGTTGAGCTCATTGAAATAGATGTTGAAATAAAGCTGTATAAGGGTGTTAGGAAGGAAGAAGAAAGAAGATGATGAATGGATGTTGGCGGATACATGGAAGCCGATAGAGGATTGGGAGATGGTGAAGCGGAAGATAAATCAATACACGGATGAACGAAGGGAAGGGCAACTCCGTTCAACGTATAAAACACTGGATGATGAATTGAAGAATATGGGAAACGGTGAGTTGGGCGTTCCAGCTGAGGGTGACATAGAGGAGATCATGTGAGGAAGAAATGAGAGCTTTTGGACAGTTGTGGACGTAGGTTCAAAATATTGCAGAGAACAAAGTGGAATGAAGACGTTCGACTCAACCTCTATGTTCCACAATGAACCCAAGGGAAAAATAATAATTATTATTATTATCACTGCCTGTGACCTCTGTTTCCACTTTAAGTCAACTTCTTAGATAATTTGACTAGCATCGAACTTGATCATGAAATAAAGCTGAATAGAACTTCATCAAATCCTTCTCGAGGCAAGTTGTTTTTATATATGCTGAATTGTTGTTCACTGAGATGTTAGTAGAGTACAGACTGAAATCAATGTATCTATTATGCAGTATTTCCATCGCAGTGCAAATTTAAGGATGTTAGTTGGTTGGAAGCAGTCGACAGTTTCGTGACCACATTGCAAACTGATCGACAGAATTTGATGAGCACTTAGGACTAGACGTTATGAGACTGATTGCTATCCAGTGACCACTCAAAGTAAACAGTCCAGTCTTACACAGATCAACTGCAGCTCAGATAGCTCAGCTCACTGACTAGAACACTGGAAGATGATGGTTCAAACCACAAAGGGAATATCAATTCCGTTAAGGTTGAGGATATACCTTGTTGACTACTTCCAACAAGCATGAAACCTAGACTCTGGGCTTTCTGCCGATTGTCTTTTACCAACTAAAAGACGTTAGGACCACAGAGCACTGAAATTCAAGCCATTGGCTTGATAATAACTTGCTCATCAAAAGGACTGATAACCTCTGATTGAATAAAGTATGGTCTGAAAGATGAACATTGCTGTATAGTCACCAACTTCAATATATCAGCTCTCTAATAATTTCTGGTGAACGACCTTCGTCTAGTCGATGCAGATACTCACTGAAAACTTTAAAAGTAGTGAAATGTTTCATAAACTTAACAAATGAAGGTTTATGTGATTATAAAACACTTCTGACGAAGCCATGGAATAATAACGAAAACTATATAAAAGATGTGAGTAAAAAGATTGTAATGAAGTAAAAGAACGTTATATCAACAGTAATGGTTTAGGTTATCGCAATATTTTAACAACAATGGTTCGACTGAGAACCCTTTAAATTTTACTTTTCAGAATGTAAGTGTAATGTTTGTGTTTTCCAAATTAAATGTTTTGACGGATATGGTCTGAAAATTGAAGATATTTTTGAATGATAATATTCTAAATAAAATCACTAGGTAAAATACTAAAAAGTGAGAACAATGGTATTTTCATGAGTTTGTGCTAGATTTGAATGTAACAGATTGTTTAATCTTTTAATATAAGAGTAAAACTTGGTCACTGTAGTCGACAGTAATTCCATTTTAGTTTGCTTATTAGAAATGTCGCACAGTGAAACAGTGGTATTCACTGGATAACGTTTCGGACACAATTTGTTGTCCATATTCATATCAGCAAGTAAATCCACAACTTCGAGACAGACTTTATATATTCCTAATTTTCTCTCCTCTCTGATGACAAGGATAATGCCGAAAACTAATAATTCCAGTAGAATGTATGGTACTATAAAAATTCATAAGCCAGGTTATCCCTTCAGGCCTATAGTAGATTTTAGAAACACTCAGACTTACGAGTTGTCTAAATATTTAGCAATGGTGTTAGGCCCAATAAGAAATCACTCAAAGTCACTACTTTCCAACTCTTATGACTTAAAGCATAAATTAGACGACATACACTTAGGCGACAGTGAAAAAATGGTTAGTTTAGACATAACTAGCCTTTACACAAATATACCAATTGACATGGCTCTACAGGCAGTTAGAAATGGGCTTAGAGATAACAAAGTACTTACGCATCCAACCAAGGTGACGATTGAGGAAATCATACTAAGAGTAAGATTGTGCCTAACATCTACAGTTTCTAAGTTTCAAAATAAAATATATAAACGAACTGAAGGTGTTACCATAGGATCACCAATATCCCCTATCGTCGCCGACATATTTATGGATAGTTGGGAACAGGTGGCCCTTCAAACATTTAGTTCTACCCATAAGATATGGCTCCGATATATAGATGATACGTTTACAGTACTGAAATCAGAACACATCAATAGGTCCTTGGCACATATAAATTCAATAGGGAATGCAATCCAATTTACCTGTGACTTAGAAAGTGAAGAAGGTGAGCTAGCAATGTTCGATTGCAAGATTAAACGAACACAAGAAGGAAATCTACAGACTAGTATCTATAGGAAACCCACCCATTTGAATCACTACTTAGACTTCGAATCATCCCACCCCATTTCAGTTGAAGTAGGCTTACTTGAATGCTTAGGTGATAGAGCGAAAAAGCTTAGTAGTAGATCGGAAAATCTGAGACAAGAAATTAGACACATCAAGAATACCCTGCGTTTCAACAATTGCCCATCAAAATGTATAGATAAATTCATAAGAAATCGAGAGAAAAATATTGGTAGTGGTAGTAGTAGTAATTCAGGTGTTATTAATAATAATCCCACTACTAATGCTAATAATGGTGACAGGGTCAGGAGAGAATTCGAAGCCTCTACTGTGTTACCATGCAACGAAGGCACCACACAAGCAATACGATGAATTCTCAATAAGGCTGCTGGGATTAAAGTGGCATTCAAACCAACAAACTTGCTTAAGAACAAGCTTTGTAGGTTAAAAGATCCCATTGATGCAATTAACCAAAATAATCTGGTTTACCAGACCCCCTGCAGTGATTGCGAGGTCAAGTACATAACTCAAAGCAGTCGACCAGAGTCGATTACAATAACAGAGCACAAAAACTTAGTTAAATCAAGATTAGTAGATCCTAATAAGACAAGAAATTTAGAGAAAAGCTCGGCTATAGTTCTGCATGCGATGACAGAATCACACAGTAGGGTGGGATATGGTGGTGAATCTTTGTTTATCGAAACAGCACCAAACACATGCAGCAATCGAAATGATTCTGAATCTATCTCAGATATATGGAAAATTCTACTACCCTTGTCATCACAGAGAAGGAGAGAAAATTAGGAATATATGAAGACTGTCTAGAAGTAGTGGATAGTTACCTGATATGAATATGGACAATAAATTTTGTCTGAAATGTTATCTAGTGAAAGCTACTGTTTTACTATGTGATATTTCTAATAAACAGACTAAAAGGTTTAATCCTTTAACTGTGATCTTCTCAAGTTGGTTGGCTTTCAGTCGTTTGAACTTATAACACTGAGGGGCTATTTTGTAAATCTTCAGTAGTTTTAGTTACATCCTTTTCATAAATTAATTGACTGTACACAGTAATTTGCGTCTGAATATCAAATGTGATAGACATGTCAGAACAGTGTTGAACTAGCTATCACCTAAAGTACGTTCTGCACGAATTTGATCATGACTCTTGAATCTGATAGTTTTAAATTTTCTAAAGAGTAGATGATTAGATGCTGCACTTCTTAAAGTACAATAATCAAGTACGTCAGACATAAAAATTTTGGCATTTGTTCCTATTTCATGAATTCTACATATTTGCATCACGTCACTGTCTTCCATAAATTACTTTCCGCTCTGTTAGAACCTACAACTTACGATTGTTTTAGCTAAGTCTTTTTTCCTTGCGATACTAAGTCTTTAAAAATGATGTTTTAGTCGGATTACTGACCACAATTATCTACTGATAGGAAAAAACTGGCTTTTCTTTATAGCATCAATCTATCATTTGATGTTTGAAGGTGAACGGCAGTACCAGACAATAAGTTTGCAAAGTACAATAAAAATTAAGCCGAATTTATCATTTGTTACCTAACTAATCAAGCATGATTGTGGTGACAGTCTACCACAGCTAGTAGGCAAATGAACATGGATGTTTCGTTATACTCCAAATAGGGGTAATCACATTCAAGTGCTTTACATTATTTAAAGCACCCAGCTCCCTTTATAAACTTCGACAAAACAATAAGATAAACTTATCTGGACCATTTAATGCATTTGTGCAACACATTTTGAACAATTTGATCACACATTTGCTTTTCGTAGGCATTGATATAAAAGTTTATAGAGGTAAGTGATGAGAAAACGAGTAGAGTTTAAGAAGAAAAGCTGAATTAAAGGTCTAAACAGTGAAAATTATAGTATATAGAACTTAGTTTCAGAATTCAATTCACCAGAGGAGATATAATATAGTAACAATTGCTTTTGAACACATAAAGTGGTTTCAACTTTCATATAGCTAGGTTCGTCTCCAACACTTCTTGTTAATAGGTCTGAAGGAAGTGGTAATGTGAATCTATGGACCTGTCTCAATGATATATTTTACAATCAAAGAACTTGGAAGTCTGGTACCAACATTTTTAGGTTCAGGCAATTTGATTTTCTTCTAAAGCCACTTTGGAATATGCTTCGGTGCTCTTACTTGCATGAATCTATGAATCCTCACTATGCATGTCTTACCACACATACATTTGAATCAGATGGAATGGGATATAATCTTGTTATTCACATGATCTAAGGGTCTGGAGAATATAGGGGTTTTGTAGCTTCTATTAAATAGGTTCAAGGTTTCACTGTTATTTAACCTTTAATTCAACCTTCCTACTTAACCTCTTTTCATATTCTCACAGCTTATCTTTATAAATTTTCGTATAAATACCTGTGACAAGTGCATGAGCAATCAGATTGTTCGAAATATGTTACGCAAATACCATTGCACAATTCAGACAATCTCACTTTATCTTTCAAAACTTGAAAACAAACAGAAATTCAATGCGTCGTAGACAATATGAACAATGAAAAAAAAGTAAGGTTTTTTTTTCTCATTAATACATCATACTGTCTTATTGTGTATGAATGGTAAATATTTTCGAGTATTTTATTGCACAAAATGACTTATTTGCCAACATATTTTGATGAAGAGAACAACAAAAATCCTAGAATCATTCAAATATTCCCTCCTTTAACAAAAGGTTTCAATCCACTTGTATCATGTTTATTTCTTTAACGATTTGACCTTCACAAAGAAAGTCGCATTTTTTTTGACCAATTGTTTGAGGATATAAAGATAATCAGGTATGATGGCATTTAAAATGTCTTTTCCTGAAAAACCTTACAACGTTAAAAACTTGCCTAAACTAATATATAAATAAAATGGGAGTCAACATTTCACTATACGAGAAAAATAGAATTTAGTCATTGTTTCGATAACTTATATTGAATTCCAGTCAGTCTACAATGAATAACAATTTGAAATATTTCCAAATCGCCACAACTCCCTCAAAATTCTTCATTTTCTATGCAAAGCAATAAAGAGAAAAGGTAGCCTAAAGTTATTCCAGTGTAACATAGATAGGACTTCATTCTCTCTTTGTATTGAAATAAACAAGCTGAAATTGACACAACATTCTTTTGAAACTATATCCGTTAAGATCTTCCTTCATTTGGCAGGCTGGATTTTATAAATTCCAATGAAAAAAGTAGATTGGTCATGTTTATTACTTTATAATGTTATCAAGACAAGCATTGAGACTTAGGATTTGCATAAATTTGCTTCTAATTTATCACAAAAAGTAAATTTAGGCAGTTTGCTGACAGCCTGTTAATATCTATAATTAGGAGCAGAGCATTTTTTTCGCGTTTTCGTTTCATTATATTATATCCTGCTTAGAGACCGTTACGACTGTAATTACACTTGATGACATATCACATCTAAGACAACTAGCTATTTAAAGAATAACTTGAAACAATTGGTCCCTTTAATAAATTTCGATAACGCTATTAGAAGACGAAGATTATCTGAAATATGTGATGTATTTACGCAATACATTTCAAACAATCTGATCACACATTCACTTGTCAAGTCAATTTATATATGAAAATTAAAGGTCAAATATAATGAAATCGAAAAGGTTGTGACACTAGTCTTGGTAATATAATCAGCTAAGGATTGCCACGGTAAATTAAGTGAAACAACAAATTGTTTTTGTACACCCAGCGGGGGATTAAGTTTACGAATGGCTAACGCTTCGGCAAACTTCAGTATACGCCCCTGATTATTCCTGTATATTATCTTAAACGCTGTTTTCCTATTAACCCTGTGATTCATTTCAATAATATGTTTTGCTATAGATGACGACACATGTCTGTCACCTGCACTTATCAAAGTTTGTGTGTTAAACTGTTTTTCTAGCTATTTGGGGATGTGTTCACCCACCCTAGTCTGCATTGAATGATTACTCCTCCCGATGTATGTGTGCCTACACATACATGTAAATTGGTAAACGTAGTAGGATATGATGTAATCATTTGTGCAAGGTTGAATGTAACGGACATTTGTTGAGGATACATATTCATTTTACCTCATTTTATTCTCATCAGTCATGATTACCTCAACCACTTCAGTAAAAAATCATTGTAAAGGAGTAAACTACTCTAGTTCAAAGATTACACGATGTTAGTTCATATTCTGAACTTTGGAAAATACACTCAAATTTTAGAATACAGAGGAAGTTGAAATCATAAAATTTTTGTCAAACTAGAGAAGATTTATAAATGTCACCTTTTACCACGGTAATGAAAATTCAGTCTCTTTTTCTTAAATAATTTATCATCACATTGGTTGCACATCAAAAAAAAAACTTACGGCCTCTGTATTCTCTACATAGAGAAAACGAAACTACATTAAAAAATGACTAATAGTTGCATGTCAAAATATAGCATCAATCTATGAAATCTCTAGACTCTAATACGACCGGTCTAGGAAAACTATACTCTTTGCTATAGGGTCTCAAAATGTTAAGAACTTATAGTGGCATCGTTGAAAATCTTTCATGGTATAGCACATACCCCTAAGTTTTATCTTCTTCAGCTTTCAGACATTTTGTGAAGTTTTATAGATATATTTTATTTCGCTTCTCAAACTCCATTGAACACGGTTTAATTCTAGTTTGATTATTGTCTTTGAAGAGTTGTAAAAGTTGTAACAACCGAAAGTGATCCGTTTTTGCCCAGTTTTCTAAGTTGATCTATTTATATTTATGAAGAAAGATCATGAATTCTTACCGCTCAGAACTATTAGAAAATGGAAGTAAAACTCTATAGGGGTATACTTTTCAAAATAAATATGTAGGAGGAGCATAAATATTAGAAAATATAACGGGTTTGAAATTTCTTGAATTCTACATTTAAGACTTAAAGCCTTAGCTTATTAAACACAGAATAACTCCAGAATTTTAAAGAAAAACTAATACTTATAATTCGTAGATATGAAATCTGCAGTAAAATTACATAGTGAAGTTGTAAAATTTTTCTTCGAACATCCAACAGTCATTCCAACTAGTGATGATAATCATGATATCCCGATTTGTAAACAAAAGCAATAGAATAAAGATGGATCTATTAAACATTAAAGGTATCTCTTGAGTTTTTGCTCAGTAGTTCTAAACAATTTTATGCTTAAGATACTTGTCAAAAAAGAGAGAAAGACAAGAAATGGAATTCACTGGCGAACAACTTTACACTCAACAAAATTAACTACTTATATTCTGCACTTATACACTTCATAATGGTTGTATTGGCGATTCACTGTAAAATTTACAAATAAGGCACTTAACTTAATCATGAGGAAAATACTTTAGTTACTGCTGAAAGTAATGATTACAAGTGAAGTAATTAGGATTTAATCCACCTTAAAGATAAAGTCTACCAACCCTATATCTATGTGTACATAAACACCAAATCTTGTAATCAAATGAAAAATCAAAGCAGTTATAATGAAACTAACTAATCATATCCCTAAATATCAGCAAAACTTGAGAGAAACAAAAGAAATGCAGAAACTTAAGTTTCAAGATTCACACCTATTAACGACTTTCTATTGGTTAACCAATCAGTATAAACAAACCTATGCTCAAACATTTGTTAATCGCAGGAAACGAGTGATAAAGAACTCACCCTCATCCTGATAATAAAAGAATCCGAATCAATTAAGTCAGTTAGGCTCATGAATGAGCCAAACCAAGACATCGTACAAGATCATGAAGTTCCATCACTATTAATCTGAGCCATGTGGTCAGATGCAACTGCCTAGCCTGTGGTCCTCAAGATAATCAGAATCAGTGGCTGAGAACTCTTGGTGATATGACCGAAAATCAGTCAAAATGGAGCGGATGTATTTATTCGCTTCTTTACATCTTTTGAAACTTGAATATTTGCACTATGTGTTATTTTCAGATTGTTTATTATGTCACACAATCTTCTCTTATTCAATGCACTTGTTCTTTGCATACTACTGTGTAGTATAGCAACTTGAACCGATTCACTTGTTTGTGAGGTTTTTCGTTGATTTTGTCTGTCTGTCTGCTTTTGATAGATGTAATTAATCACAACGAAACAAATGATTCTAGTTAGACGAGTCAACTATTCAGAGTATACCAGTTTACGGAACTCGATCAAAAAAGAGACAGATGATAGGAATGAGTATAACGGTGAACAAGACTATTGTGAAAATTTATGAAAAATCTTATTCTCCACCCTTTAATTCGATGATTTTAGTGAGGTTGCAATCTACTAGGGAAGGGATAGTATCTACGAAAGGAAAGAAATTTTACTGACTGAACATATGATGTCATGTGTAACAGTAGTATTCGAGAAAGACTCCGAAATTCTATGAACGGAATATGATATTATCTGACGAATTGAGTGACCATTAATATTCGATGATGGTGAAACAGGTTTTCGAATGTGTTGAGAAATGGGCACCTTTTCCAACCTTTGTTTTGGAAGTACTTTTCCTAACATGACTGGATAGAATAAGAGTGGATCAAGTTGTGTGAAAGAATAAACAATCTGATCATTACAAACAGTGAAAATATTCAAGCTTTGGAAGATGTCAGTAAGTGAATAAATACATCTGTGCCATTTTGATCGACTTTCAGTCATATCACCAAGAGTTCTCAGCCACCGACTCTTGTCATCTCGGGGACCTCAACTAGACGGTCTATATCTCCCTACACGATGCAGATCAACAGTCATGGACTTTATAGTCTAATGCAACGCCTTAGTCTGGTAACCTTATACCCTCTTCCAACATTATTTAACCTCATCTAGAATGCGCAATACTTGTCCAGGCCGTTTCAACTGGCTAACGTTCACAACCTCATCAATTGACTTCCTTGTCTTGCTTGGCAACTTTAGGCTGATTTCAACACTACTCATATGGTGATTCCGCCAAATGCGGACAATACTTCTACGATATCTATGATCAAAATCCCGTAATCGCTTCATGCCTTCCACTATCATTAGCCATGTCTCACACACTCGCCTACTGCACTAAAATGATACAGGAACCATTTATCTGACATACTATACTGTTATGTTTCCTTAAAAATTAAAATTCTACGACGTAACGCTTTATTTGTCTGTTCTCTTATTTATTATTGAATGTCAGTTAGTACTTCCGTATCAAAGTGAGCAAAGAAGAGTAGAATTATGTGTATAATTAAAAGCCCGTTGAAGCTCTACAAAAAGATACTCCTTCCAAAAACCTGATAGACCATTCAACTCAGCTTGTTGCTGTCGAAGTGCTAGTTAAAAGGTCACATAGAAAAATAAATGGAAAGTCAAAAAAAATGTTTTATGCAACCAAAATCACAATATAAGATCATGTATTCGAATCACAAGTCTTCAGTTAGTCAAAGACAATTAGCAGAAGGCCCTAGACTTTGATTTCATACTTGTTGACACTCGTCAGCAATAAACAAATCTGCAACCTAGATGGCATTGATGTCATATCTGAGATTCTAACCGGCATCATCTGGTGTCTAAGTGAGAAAAGTTACCAGTAAGATATTGAGGCCATGGTAAGCCTCCTTACTTCGTGGTCACATTGCAAAGTGGTCGATAGAATTCGATTCATGTTCAAGACTAGACAAAATTAGATTGGTTAGTCTACAGTAAACAGTTAATTTTTTTCAAAAAACTATTATTAATCGGTAAATTGTAATAGAAATACAAATATGTTGTAAAACCAATAAAAATCTTAGAAAATTCACTTAGTGTAAAACTTCTTATTGACACCAAAGTTATATTCTTACAACACTTTACTTTTTTATTACCCAGACTAATATGATCAGATAAGGGAATCAGATAGTTGTTCTACTTGAATCTGAACCTTTAAACATCATTGAAGTTTATTCAAAATAATTTATCATTACATTACTTCTTAATTATAAACTTTTCTCTAGTTAATTGCAAAATTTTTATTCCTAAGATATTTTTATTAATACTTATAATCTGAGAAAATTTTCATTGGCTCAATTAATTTTATTTCAAGTTGTTATTCATCGAAGACTGACATCAGTTGGAGGAACAAAGGAAACCTGGGAGCACTGGACAGCTGCTTCGTCCTCGTATGGGACTGCTCAGCAGTGCGCACCCACGACCCCACCAGCAGGGATCGAACCCGCGACCTTCAGGTTTCGCGGCCAGCGCGTTACCATTGAGCCACTGGGTCAGAATCCAATGCTCCATATTTCCAACTTCTGTTAGCTCACGATATAGCGCAAACCGCCACCCATTGTCATCGTTGAGTATTTGTCCTCATGGCCATCAGGCTTTGACTCCACCGGTCACGACTTGTCATTGGAACTTTGGGAATACTTCTCGAAGCTAGTCAGCAATGAGCATCAGTTCAATTAAATTTTTTTTTGAGGTGGTTGTGGAGATTTGGAATTATTTCAAGTTGTTATTCATCGAAGACTGACATCAGTTGGAGGAACAGAGGAAACCTGTTCCCAAAGTTCCAATGACAAGTCGTGACCGGTGGAGTCAAAGCCTGATGGCCATGAGGACAAATACTCAACGATGACAATGGGTGGCGGTTTGCGCTATATCGTGAGCTAACAGAAGTTGGAAATATGGAGCATTGGATTGTGACCCAGTGGCTCAATGGTAACAAGCAAAACAATACATTGAGATCATTTTTTATCAGAAAATAGTTTTAAAGCGAAAAATAGAAACAGGTTAAAAGATAGAAGTAATTAAAGTGATTTACTTCTATTAAAGCATACATTTAGGTGAGAAAAGAAATTATAAACATTTCAGTAATCTTTTTCATTCGTCGTAAAAACTTCTTTCTAAAATGTTTTTTGTGTAATATCATCTTATTTTACTGTTTTTCAGTGTATTATGTGAATAAATTATTCTTAATAGCAAGTTGATTACATTAAACATTTGAAAATAATCCATAAAAATCTCTAACTATTGCCTTTTATGGATCAGGTGAAAATTGACTTCAAGTCATGTTAGGTATCATACTTGTTGGAGCTTATCAACAAAGCGTATTAACAACTATGAGAAAACTTATGTTCACTTGATCATTGAAACCTGTTTAATTTCATGCATAACTCGTACAATAATCTTTGAAAAGAAAGGCAATGAACATTGTTAAGTATTACTTTCAGACTATAGCACATAACTTTTGGTACAAATAGCTGAAATAGCTTCATGTATATCTCTAAATGAGCATCTAAAACTCCAAAGTATTTGAAATTCGTGAAATTTATGCGCAGTTTTGTCAATAAGTTTTATAACCAACAATCTAGCTAGCTTAATCTGTTACTTCAAAACGAAGTTTTCTTAAATCTTGGTACCAAAAAATGATGAGGGAAGGTGAGCATGCAAAAGAATTGTAATTTAATTAATTGTTCAAGGAAATGAAACTTAAAGATACAACATGAATGGGATAACCACTTGTTATTAAAGTGTTTCAAATGAACTCTCATCATATTCTGCTTAGATCTTTAACTCATTACACTAAATCTATCATCATGTGGAAGAAAAAAATTGAGATATGTTCTTAACATATAGCCCTACACATCACGTCTGCAATGTGTGACATTCCACCAAAGAGAAGAAACAAAGGAAACAATAGGCTGACCACTTCAAAAAGCTCTTAAACTCTCCATCCCCAACCACCACTACCTGCAACTCGTCCAGAAATACTACCAGCATCCGCAGAACTACCAGTGAACACGAACTCCCGGACAAAAGCACTAGTGAAGTTTTGAATGCAATAAAGTTGCTGAAATCCGGGCGAGCGGCAGGACCAGATGGAATTCCACCAGAAGCACTAAAAATACATGCAGAGACAACAGAGGACATGCTCACACCACTATTGCTGAAAGTCTGGAAGGAAGGAAGGAAAGGTACCTTCCCACTGATTGGAAGAAGGGCTACCTGGTCAAACTCCCAAAGAAGGATGACCTAAGCCTTTGCAAGGACTGGCGAGGAATCATGCTCCTGTCCACCCTAGGCAAAATATTAAGACTAGAGGATGCACTGGATTCAACTAGATTACGACCAGAACAGGCTGGCTGGATTCAGGAAGTACAAATCATGTGCGAACCAAACTGCAACGCTACGCATCATCATAGAACGGAGTATAGAATGGCAGTCAACTCAGCTCATCCTCAGCTCCATCGACTTTCAAAAGGCCTTCGACAGCATCAACGAAAAGTGATCTGGAAACTGCTTCAACACTAAGGCTTTAGTGCCACAAGTCTTTATCACTTCATACTGAAGTTACTGCTGATGATGTCGTCTAGCAAGACTATGAAAGCTTCACGATTAAACAACCCAACTCAGAAAATACAGTACAACCAAGACCAACCACCTGAGCTACAAATATTCCCCATTGCTTTTAACTTGGTTTGGAAGGTTTGTTGCACTAGATAGTGAGCTATGTGAACCTATAACTCATCCCTTCCTCGATCATGTGTCCAGTAGGCTGTGTCTCCACTTTCTTCAGACTGAAATGAAGTTGATCTGATTTTTAGTATATGCATCTGGTGAAGTCCTTGTCGCTTTGTGTTTGTACAAACTGCCTACAATCACTTAACCGTTGAATGCGCAGAAGTTTGTAAACAGTTCACCATTCTCATTCATCATTTCACCCAGTTACTATCCACCTATGATGACTTCTCTTCCTGTATTATCTCCTCACAAGTGGGCATTCATATCATCCATTAGAATTTCGATGTCGCCATCTGTGGTGGGGTCTTGTCCATTACTCATTGCAGTTGTCTTTACAATTCATCCTTCTTCTCTTCATCTGCATTATTTGTAGGTGCATAGTGTAGCCTAGAGTAGCATTGTATCATTGTGACTTTCGTTCCTTTCCACTTGAATCCATCTCGCTGTCATGATGGTGATTGTGTGGGAGGAGATTTGATCCCACTGCATGACAGTGAGTCTTCGATGCTGTTGGGGACATCATGATAGTCACTTCAGAACTCAGTGTGTTCGTGGTTGTCGTGTGGGTGACGATATTGGAGTAGATTAGATTATTGACTCCTCTGCAGTTGACAGTTTGTTCAGTTCACTTCCATTCCATCTGCTTTCTTAGATTCCATGCACTTCTATGCTATATCTTCTCATTTCTTCTGCAATCTGTGCAGCCCTGTCAGCCAGTCATCTTCAAACATTGCGTGGACAATCCATGTCCCCATGCTTACCTTTGCTTTCATTGAGAGAAGCGAAGAAATATCAACCAATTGGCTTTCCGAAATCTTTCACCAACTGTCGTTATTTTGTTTCTCCGATTCCAGGGAGGAATAATTTTGTTTTTATCTTTTATAATTTCTTTGTGCTTTGAAGTTTCTTTGGGGACTGGATTGGTTTTCCGATGCAGGATTGTTAGTCGTATGCCCAACCTTCCCCCTTTATCCGGGCTCAGAACCAGCTAGTAACGTCAGTCGATTCAGTAGGTTTAAAGATTTTATCCTATTTCAAATTTTTGAAATATTTACACTAGACTTTTAAAATTAGGCACACTTGTTAAATTAGGTCTATTTAACATTCTACATTCTCTCTGATATCATGATATGTTATACCATCACTCCAAAAGAAAACTTAGATTATTTCTCCACATGTCACTAGTTTCATTTCGAGCTGATTTTTTATTATTCAGAATGTATATACCTGAGAAATAACCATTTGTTATAAATCAATCAAAATTAAGTTCCAGGTGGTATTCAACTTTGAAACTATATCCAATATTGCTCTGGATATACTTGAAAACCAATAAAAAAACATTAATTACACCTATAGATAAAGATGATTTTTATTTCAGTTTCCTGGAAAGCAAATTATTTCATTGTATATTATTTTGAAAGCATGTCTTTCAAATTATCCTACTTGTCTTCTGTGTTTGCTTAAAACTTTATAGTTCCTAAAGAAATGAATTCTTAAGTTAACTCTATGGTTTCAGTGCTTAAAGTACTGTTCAACTCAGTGTTTCCTGTTTAGTGGATATTATAGATTTTTGAAATATGATAAAAAGACAGCCACTAAAAGCTTGATTCATTCAAAAAACAGACATCATAACAAGTCATTCGGTATTTTCTTGTCTGGATATTTATTAAAGAACAAGAACTATGTAGTTGTATGTATGAAGTACTCCATTATTAAAATAAAGTAGCCATTTCTCTTTCTGAATAGTTAAATCCAAGAACTAAGATTTGATCTCATGTGATTCTGATCAAAATTAAAGAGTTTCACAATACTTCCATATTACATTTGTTTATTTGATTAACATATAACACACAGTGATCTAGTATTATTTACTTGATGACGTTTCCAGCATAAATTATCATTGCTCTAGTATATATAGGTGTTGCCTCATTTCTATTACATGTGTTCGGTTGAGTGTTGATTCGATGAACAAAGATTCAGTAGTCAATCTCCCTCTCTCTCCACCTAATTATATTGGACTTAAGTACAGTGGCTTTATCCCACCCACCCTATTGTGTGGTTGTGTTAATGTGTGCATTGCAATAGCCGAGTTTCTCCTAGATTACTGATCTTATTTAAGTCTGTCATTCTATATACTTATCTAAATTCCTATGTTTGGCTATTCTAACTGACCCCGATCGACTAGTTTGACCTATATCCTTGATCTTACAGTGATTACATTACATGGAATTTGACAGATTAGGTTGTTTTGCTTAATTGGTTCTATCGGACCCTTAAGCCAGGTGACAAGACTTATCTGTGAGTGAGTTTGTAGGTTTAAATGCCACCTTATTTCCAACTCTGTTGAGGACTCTACATAAAGTTTCTGAGGTACCCTCCTTGTAGGGTAATACAATGGAGGCTGTGAACTCTTTTTTTCTCATGTTGCCGTCATTAGTCGAACCCGTGTGACTGTTATTTCTTGTTTTTTGTGTGTCCGTAAGAATTTCTTAATAAACTGCGCAGGATAGTTATTAATCAACAGCACTTCTTTTGCGTGTTTCAATTCCTTGTTTAGGTTCTTGCCCTGACTAGTCAGCTTTCTAGCTCTGTCACTTAGACACTTGACTAAACCTGCCTTAACTGACATTAGATGAGATGACTTGAAGTCTAGATACCTGTTGAAATGTGTCCGTTTCTTGCAGACAGTGGTATCCAAACCACCTTCTGTCCGTCGTTTTATCGTACATTCCAACATAGGAAATTCTCCTTCTTCATTTTCTGTCTGCTGTGTTTATGTGTGTGATGAAATTGTCGATATGTTCCGATTTCAACACAGTAAATATGTCATCCACATATCGCCACCATATTTTTGGTGTAGGACTAAACGTTTGTAAAGCCATATTTTCCTAACTATCGACAAATATATCCACTACGATTGGGGATATTGGTGATCCCATTGCTACTCCTGTTGTTTGTCTGTATATTTTGTTCTGAAACTTGAAGACTGTAGAGGTGAGGCATAACTGTATGCCTAATATAATTTTTCTCATCAACCGATATCTTAGTTCTGTGAGTAACTTCTGAGTCAGTATTTAGTTGACTTCTGACTGCCTCCAGTGCCATATTGATTAGTATTTTAGTATACAGACTAGTTACATCGAAACTAACCATTTTTTAATCCTCTTCTCTGTGTAGGTCATTAAGCCTAAGTTTTAACTCGTAAGAGTTTACTAGTCTGGAATTTGAGCGGTTCCTAATAGGTCACAGTATTGAAGTTAAGTACTTTGCTAGTTCATATATTGAGGTATTTCTGAAGTGAACTATAGGTCTAATGTGATAACCTGGTTTACGAACCTTAATAGTGCCATAAATTCTGCTAGGATTATTAAATTAAACCGTTTAGACTATCACAGTGCCGAAGTTTTACACCTATATTAGTTTTACAATACACCTGGTCCTCTCAATGAGTTTAATCAAAACAAGATCAAGAACAGAATAAAATAAATTCTTGTCGACTACAAATTTGAAAGTCCCAAAGGTTATTATGAATAATTATTAACTCCTGGGTCATATTCCAGCTGTTACAGTGAAGTTAGAAATCTACAGCAGGAGGGACAAAACAACAGTAGGATAACTGAAACCGTAGCATGTACATAAGTAATGTGATAAAACATTCTGATGATTTTGAAGGAAAAACTAGTTTCACTTTCCAAAATAAGTAAATCGTGGTACAATTTTTTTTTAAAACTATCCTTGGGAAACAGATATGAATAGTTAGCATGTGCATTATCATATTTTCCACCCTGTAAGTTACAAGCAGAGTTATATCTTGATGCTTACAGTCGAAAAGCCACGTATTACTCATAAAAGAAAGCTTGAAGAAGTATTCATATAGGCTTGAAAGAATGTTAGGCTGAACGATATTTCCAAAAAGTTTGTCTTAAAATAGAGAAAAGGTGAAAGAGTGAATGCTAAGCCATCAACTACCAAAAGAAAAATTCTCTACTCAGTCTGCATGCAAAACAGAAGAGATATTTCAACAAATGAAGAACAAATTAGAGCGGTACTTGACAAAAAAATATTCACTACAGCTTCACTGGTCTTGCTATATTGTAGAAATAGCTCCTTAAATCGATACAAAGAGGTTGCACAACCTAACTATAAGACTTAAAATCGTGCATACATATCTTGGTATACTGGAAGAAAATAATCTTTTAGACTTAACAAGGATGGTACAAAATGTTTACATCTAAGTGGGAATAAACATTTTTCAAGCATATCCTTTAAACATGAAGCAGGTGAATAATATATAGTCAATCAGTTTTGACTACACATAGAAAAGAACTTTTATTTCTTCTAAAGGTCAATTTCAACTAATCAATACAACCTGAAATCTATTCACAGAAAGGTAGTGCATTTAGACTCATTTTGCGTTATTATGTTACTATGTTTAGATTTCATTGGATTGTAGACGTTTATGAAATGATTTTATTGACAAATAAGGATAGATTTTTCAACTATCTATTCTATGGATTTGTTACCGGGATACTTCATGTGTAACAAGCACAATAAAACACCCATTGTATCATGTTGAAACAAAATCTGGCTTTAATTATTCCCATGTCACCTTGTCCTTATGTTTTCTTAGTCCCCTGACATTATTTAGAAGAAGTAGGTACTGTAGTAATTTCTTACTTCTGAATAGTTTTGTGGATTGTTTTCACCTTAACCACTGAAGACCTCAGGGTGCTAGGAAAATAATTTGCCAAAAGTAGAAACCAATCAGCCTAACTCAGCGACACCACTTGTTAGAATAGGTGATAACCCCATGAGACGTCATGGTCATCAGTTTAGAGTTTAGGTTGTAATATTTTTCTGTTCTTACCTGTATATCATGAAATGAAGCATTTTTCACGCTGATAATATGCATTACTGTTGTAACGAAGTACCCAAGCTACCTGAAAAATCCAGTTGATTACGAGCCTAGAAAAATGTCATCCACTGTGAATTTCAGTATTAATTCCATCACTAATTTGGGCACAGTCCTTGAGTATTATACAAGGAAGAATGTGTATTTTAAAGTATACTAACGCCCGTTTCAATGTAGCATGGAGATGACGACACCAGGAACGGTACTAAAGTGACTACATAAAGCCGACAAACCAACAGACGTCAGTCACTTTAATTTAACATGTCAACAACAGGAAACACAAAGGTACCTGACGTTACTCAATAGCCTAGATGATTACTTTTTAAAACTTTAACCATAAATAATAAATCAGTGAATAAATCCTCAACAACATGAAATCCACTCAGAGTTTTCCAGCTATGTTCTGTCAAAATATTATCAACTGAAATGATTGAAAGAATGGTTTACCTAAGTGGAGTAATCAAATTACAGAGTGTATAATCTTTTGAAATCTGAAAGCCATTCTGTGTCTGCTTCCCACTATCTACTTTCACAAAAGTTGACTCATTTCATTGTATTTTCTATACGGAGTTTAATATTCTTACATACTTCCAGAATTCTTGATTTAATTTTATTGAGAGCAGAATTAGTGATACATTTAGCACCCTGACATATACCTATATATTTAGAAGTAGTATTCATCATGTACTGACATTATTTGGGGGACCATTGAAAACCTGGGAGCACTGGACAGCAGTTTCGCCGTAGTATGGGACTCCTCAGTAGTACGCACCCAAGACCCAACTAGGGATCGAACTCAGGACAATCAGGTTTCACGGTGAACGCGTTAACCATTCAACCACTGGGTTGGTTCCCACTAGTTAACAATTTCCAACTTCTGTCAACTCAGGACATAGCACGACCATCACCCAAGGTCTTCAGTTGGCATCCACTTCACTTCCGACTGGTTGACCCCACAGGTCACGGCTCCAGTGCTCCCAGATTTTCGATGGTTCCCCAACTGATGTCAGTCATGATGAATACTACTTCTAAATTAAAAAATCCCCATTCATCTCAAAAATGTATTTATGTATTAAATTTTGCTTCATTTGTTAAATGTAAGTATGGATATTTATTATAACCATGAAAAATTTGTGCATTGTGAAGTGAATCTATTTATTATAAATATAGGTGTTGTAGGTGATCGAGTTCATGATTGTGATCACAATGATAGAAGCTCTTCCATTTGAACCTACTCAGCTTTTTTTATTGTGATGTTCCTCACCAACTATCACTCAAGATTACACATATTTTGTTGTCACAAGAGGTTTCTCTTACCTCCTGAAATTCAGAATAATCAAATAATGACTTGATTGGTTACTGAAAGTCTTCACTCACTCCTACACTACAGAAAAAACCTCACTCATGCTGACCAACATTTCTGATTCTCATCTTCACGCACTTCTGATAGTAGGCCCTTTTGACCTATTTATTTCCTTCTTTTCACGCTACCTACACTCACTTCAACTTCGGGAATGTTTGAAAACTCTAGGTCAACAATTTATTTAAGCTGTGGTCGGACAGTAAACAGAAGGTGCGTATAATATGCCTACTTGAGATAACTAGATAACCAACTTATTTTTAAATTATGATCTATCAACCCACCAAATCATTCTAATAAGACAAAATAATTGCCAAATGTTAAAATGTGCCAAAACATAATCGTTGTTTCTCATCGCACTAGCCATTACAAAGCCAATTTTTACTGTACTACATGTAATGTAAACTGAATTAAGGCCTAATTCACCTTGTTTTTCACGCCAGGGTGTTGCATTTTCAAACTATAATGACCAATCAGTTCTGTCCAGTCAACGATGTGGTAACGCAAGCAATATCGTATAAACTATACCCGATGCACAAGGAGTGGCTATCGTGAGTCGATGGCTTAGTGGATAACGCTGTGGCGTTTGAAGTGGTCGGTCGTGGGCTTGAGTGTTAATGGGCACAACACCCCTCACTGGAAGGGAGGTACATCTATTTAATGAGTTCCAAATAGGACGAAACGCGCTTCCTTGGATTCCACTGCTAACCACTATCCCTCAATAATATATAACAATGAGTTTACTATATTATATAACCGTGCATGGAAATAATTAATGTTTTAGCCTTTGAAGTCAGATGGTTTAGTAATCAGTGCAGCCAACAGTTAATATTCAGCTTGTTATCTATGATGGTATACCAATATTTCAGTCAGTTATGATTTCAGATAAGGTATTATGTTCTATTATAACCATATGATCAAGTATTTCCAATAGATTTTTACAGCAGTGTAAAAGCGAATCATAAATTTATCCTATCAACCGATAGAACAGCCTATGAGTGTAAAACCTTTCCTCTTAAAGCAATTCTGTATCCCTATAACTTTGGAAGCAAAAATATGTCTCAGCTGTTTATATATTTAGGAACCTTAAATTGACCGTTAATGAGCTCAGTTTCCCTTCTATCGATCAAATATTATACGTGAGCTATCAATTTTCAGACTTCTTCACAAACTTGCTAAAAGTATTAAAGCATCTTCAATTTTATCTGATATTGTATAATGACAGAAGCGCTGTATAGACTTTAATTGTTGTCTTCTTTCTACATTACTTAAAGAAGTTAATAGGGTAATAAGATCTTTCTGCACTTTCATAAGTCACTGTTATTTACATGACGATGAAATTATGAATGTTCAGGATATATGATTGATCACTGGGAGTAACCAACTTCATGTTATCTCGCTCTATGCGCTGATCGAATTCTGTCGATCATTTTCCAATATAACCATTAGGCTAGTTGACTCAATATGACAATGCACTTCAATAGATGTTAGATGGATGGAGGCAGTTGTTAGGAAGCTCTGCTTAACTTAGATTTTGTGCCTGTCAGGACTCGTTGGCAAGACACATCTGTAACCTCTACGGATATGATGTTACACCTGAGATTCAAACCCGTGTCACAGTGCTAAAGTCACAGACGTCACCTCTAAGCTGGTTAAGCTGTAAGTGACCTTCTGTAAGACTGGACTAGTGGTCAACCAATGTGCTTAGTCCAGCCCTACAAAAGGTCAGTCGCGGCCCGAATACCTTAAGGGCAACATCTCTGACTGTAGCATTAGTTGACGTGGGTTCGAACTTCAGGGGGACATCATATCGTAGAGGTTGTAGATAAGTCTTGCTGACTAGTGTTGCCAACGAAAAAACCTGGGACAGTCAGGGCTTCCTCCCGATTGACCCCACCCAACTAACATGTTCAGGGTGTAAACTCCTCACTGACGTGATTAGTTGTAAACAACTCATAACCATCGGCCATAATCATGAAGCATAGAACGGCTATTTCACTTAACTGAGATTGAGCTAATCAGCAGTATACATAAGCTGATTCAATCCAGAGAGCTGAATACTTTTTCTGATTACCTCATTTCTGACCAGTTACTTAAGTGTACTTTGAAAATATAAGATCCATGAAACAATTACAAACTGGATAGATCAGTCGAAATTAATACAACCAAAACGAAAGTGACTGTAAACTTTCACTGTATTCCTCCGCGAAAAACAAAAATAATTTACGGTATAATATAAAATTACTTGTCGAGTAAAAACTACCAAAAAATTTTGCATTGAAATCTTATTTATTCTTGTTATTCCTGTCACCAACACTGTAGTGCCTACGCAATTACTTTTTTTTTATTCGGACCTAATATCTGTGTATACAGTCCTAATTCCGATAAGAATCAGTTTTCCCTTCAAATTAACTTGTTATTCCAATGGAATTAACTCAATCTCCTAAACAAGACAATATCCGTAAATACGATTAAAAACTGTGTTTTTCCCTTTTTCATAGAAGTTTTTTACTTTGATTTTTTACGCTGATATTAGATTGAATATTTATTACTCGCTAATAACGTATTATTTATGAACCTATTAAACACAGCTGATAAAAGTAGATACTCATATCCTTCTAACTATCATGATTAATCCAAGTTGACTTAAAGGCTAAACCTGTATAGACATTCAGTCTAGCAGTGGTTCTACAGGAGGTTATAACAACAAGTGTTATAGTCAATTAAGTCTTTCCATTTTACAGTATAATTCCCTTATCAGTCAAAATAAAGAAACCTTATTGGTTATTTCTGTATTTTCTAAGAAGATGTTCATATTCAGTCCCAGTCTTTGCCTACAAAAAGCTTTATTGTCTGCACTTTTCAGACATAGATCAACAATGATTTCACATTAAGCCTAATTACCACAACCTTAAGGTAAATATCAATTATATTTACCTCCAGGTTTCTTAGATGTATGGACTTTCTTAATTTGTTCTTATAAAACCTACAAAAATACCAATATTGATAACAAAACACTTTGAACTAGTCAAAGCGAATGCTTTATTGATCCAAAAACTTATACGTAAAGTGATAGAATAACTTTCCAAGGTCACTTACTCGTTACCTTATTTTAATACTTATAAAAAATCCAGACTAATAGGATATAATCTAGTATGGTTCACTTCAAACTAAGTATTTTAGTGACGAGATTGAAGAATTACTTCTCTGTATGAAAGAGTTACCGTTTCTTGCTTTGATACTTGTCATTCCTCGCTGTTATACAAGGTCGAATTGAACGATCTCTGTCGACAGATGGGCTCCTATGCGAATGCCTCTATACTATCAGATATTCGTGATGTTACAATCTGTTTGGTGACTTGCAGTGGAATCCAGGAAGCAAGTTTCATCCTATTTAGGATTCTCTCATCAGCTGGATGAACCTGAACCACGGTGAGTGATACTATTCCCACTTAGACTCGAACCCAGCACCTACAGACCCAACAGTGCCAACAGAGGCCAAGTAGTTTGACACAGTGTAGCAACAAGAAGTGACAAGCATCACAGCAACAACTGATACCCTTTCCACAAGAGTTGGTTATCACGCTTCAGTGGCGTTTGAGGTGGTGTACGCTGGTTTTGCGTCTCAGGGGGAACAATATCACTCACTGGGTTGCAGGTACATCCAGCGGATGAGCGGGTCCCAAAAAGGATGAGAGGTGCATCCTGAACTTCACTACTAGTCACCAAGTAGAGTGACTATTTAACCTCCAAAAGTTCTATGAACAACTTCTCATTACTTTATTATTAGTTCTTCGAACTGGTTATGATTACTAACTTGGTGAACTTAATTCCAGCTCCTTTTTACATCTTACTTCTAAAAACCTAATTATTATCTTTTATTTTTTTAATTCTGAATAATGATTCTTCAAAAGTTCAGTAATAATTGATCTATTATCGCAGGTGATCTACCAATACTGTAAATACGGTTCATCCCGATTGTATGCGTCAGACTTTATTATTATTATTCTTTGCCCCTTGGGTTCCTGATATGACACAGGAATTCAGTAGAACGTCTCTATTCCACTCTCTTCTCTGCAATTTTTTGAATCTGGCTCCATCACTGCTCAAAACCTCTCATTTCTTCCTCACATGATCTCCTCCATGTCACCCTCAACTCGGACTCCCAACTCGTCATTTCTCAAGCGGGTTTCACTCGAGTGTCTGGCGCGTGACGTCCTAGAATGGTCTTCTCAGTGTATGCCAAATCCAATCCATCTTCACTTCCTTCTGCATATCTCTTGAGTGATATGTTCTTGGATGGTTTTTTCCCACAGTTTCTTGTTGCTTATTCATTCTAGACATCTGACCTTCAGTAACGAGCGTAGGTAGTTGTTGGTGAATATATGTAGTTTGTCGGAAATCACTTTCGTAACGCGCCAAGTCTCTCAACCATACAGAAGCACTAACTCCACTGATATTACTGTTGAAAATCCGGATCTTGTTCCACATGCTGAGTGCAGTAGATCTCCACACTGGTTTCAGGCTAATGAACACCTGTCTTACTTTTCCGATCTTGGCTGGCCATAAGATCCTTGTCTATGTCACCTGTAGTTGAAACAGGGCTGCCTTGCATAGATAGATGAAAGAGGCTACTTCCATTAGGTTTCCCCCTTTGATGGTGATTGGAGCTTATTGTTGTTGGTAGTGGTGGTGTTGGTTAGGTATCTTCATCACCTCTGTCTTCTCCACGTCCACTTGAAGTCCTGTCTTCGCTGCCTCACCTCTTCTGTCAACTTGTTAGTTTTCACCTGTAAATCTTCGAGTTTGTGTGACATTAGACATAAGCCATCATGGGTGAAATCCAAATCTCCTAGGTCCTCTTCCCGGTCCAGCCAGCGTATCTCCCTCCTCTCACTCCCACTGTTTGTTGCATGATCCAGTTCACCACAATCAGGAATATCATGGGTGACAGTAGACAGTCCTGTTTTATTCCTGTCTTCACTTCGAAGGCGTCACTGAGCCTCCCATTGTGAATTACTTGACATGTGGCGTCTTCATATATCTGTTGAGTGAGGTTGATGAAGACTAGTGGTATTCCGTAGTGTTGATGCAGTTTCCAAATTACTTGTTGGTCGACGTTGTCCAAGGTCTTTTCAAAGTGGATGGAGTTGAAGTAGAGAGTTGACTGCCATTGTATACTCCGTTCTATGATGATGGTTAGCTTTGCAATTTGATCTGCACATGATTTGTACTTCCTGAATCCAGCCAGCCAGCCTGTTGCGGCCGTAGTTTTCAGTCCAACTCATCCTTTAGTCTCTCCAGGATGATGCGGCTTAATATTTCGCTTGCTTTGGGTGGACAGCAACGTGATTCCACGCCAGTTCTTGCAAAGACTTCGGTCTCTCCTCTTTGGGAGTTTGACAAGATAACCCTTCTTCCAATCTGCAGGTACCTTCCCTTCCTTCCAGACCTTCAGCAATAGTGGTGTGAGCATGTCCGCTGTTGTCCCGGCGTCTGCTCTCAGTGTTTCTGGCAGGATTCCACCTGGTCCTGCTGCTATGCATCAAACTTACTCACTGTTTTTTGATGGAGTGCTAACTTCTCTATGTCGAATCACTTTAAGTATGCTTCATTGTATTAAACAGTCAATATTGTCTGCCTTGTCGCTTCCAGAGGAATGTCGTTTCAATGCCTTACCAGCTTGATTTTTCCTTCAACCTCAACTATCTTCCTTATGCGTATATACATCCGTTTATCAACCATGACTTTCCTAGGACGTACAGACTATATTAGCTTCTCCTATGAAAAGAAGACAGCTGTAAGTGTCATACTTTTTCATTTGAATTTTAATAGTAATAAGTCGTAAGTTAATTTCTGTATATTTTCTTTTTTGAAACTCCAGGTTATGGACATATTGTACCGAAAACAGATCTTGGACGAGCGATAACTGTAATTTACGCCCTATTTGGTATACCATTAGTTTTATTGTGTCTAGCTAATCTAGGTGGCTTTCTAGCAGATATTGTACGCGTTATTTATGCCAATTCATGTCTTCGATACCATGAACATCGTGTTAAAAAGAAACTATCCAAACAACAACTACCTTTATCATTACCATTCTTGATGAATGAAAGATTACTTGATCGACCAGAAAGAAAACTACTCAATCGATCAATAAATACTCATAATAAACATGATTTGAACACAATTTCACAAGAAAAATCTGAGAATTCAACGTTGACGACAAAATCATCCTATCATGATTACAACAAGTGTACCTCAAATGAGTCAATTCATAAATTAAACAGTACCGATTATCATTCACTAAGATTTGAAAAACGTGCACAATCAATTCTTCACACTTTAACAAGTTCACAGTCTATAATTTCATCAAACAATCTTAAAGAAATAAAGAAGGGTGATGTTCATGTACCAATATGGTTAACATTGTTAGTATTTTTTGTCTATATGACAGTTGGTGCAATCATATTCGCTAAATGGGAGAATTGGAATGTTCTACAATCAGCATATTTTGTTTTCATCACATTGTCAACAATTGGTTTCGGTGACTTTGTACCTGGTATACAAAAAGATAAATGGCATGAAAATTCAACTAAACCAGTATTTTGTTGTATTTATTTATTATTTGGTTTATCTATGGTAGCTATGTCGTTCAGTTTAATGCAAGAGGAAGTGAAGACTAAATTTAGACGATTTGCTTATAAAGTTGGATTAATAGAAGAGCAGACATGATCAATTCAGTTTCATTCACAATATATGTCTTCCTAATGTCAGTCATTTTGTGTCGTTTACTGTTTTTTCTTTTTGTCTTTTGACCATGTATAACTTCTTCCCTTCCATTCTATTAACTTTCCTTCACAGTATTCAATCTTGTAGTTTGTATTTCCCTATCCTATTTTATTCGCTTCTTTTTTCATTATAAAAGTGGGTCACTATTACTTACTCTTTCATAAAAGATACATGAATTTTTATGCCAAAAGATACAATTTGAAATTCCAGATGAAGAAAAGACGTATGATATTGAATATTAGAGGCGGTAACAAAGATGTCATATCAAATGTTATTTGCCATACGATATTCTCTAATCTGTCTCATAATTCTCCACTTTTACTTCATGTAACGGTAACATGACAAAAAAATTAATGGTTCTATTTCGGCTACTGTTGCTGATTATACTAGTTGTTATAAAATTATGTCGTTATTAGTGTCTACAAATGTATTAAATGTTCTCTTTGCCATTATATTCTGTAAACAAAAGTCATTGGTTGAAACAGTCTCTTTAAAGCATACCAACATCATTTCATATGTATGAATTAAAACCAATACAGATACATATTTTCCTTTTTATCATATACATAATTTTTCAGAATATAAAAAAAGGTAACCAAGATTCATTCAAAACGTCTTCTATTATTACTTAAAAAAACGTGATCAAAATGTATAACTAGTAACATTAGTGTACTTCACTTGATAATTTATGAATTTTGGTGATTCTTATGTGATTTTCATTTTTATAACAAGATCTGACATTTTTATCTGAGATACTATAGTACAGCTAACTGGTTTTATTCTACTGAATGTTTGCAATATGAAACGAAATTGAGAGTAGCGTGGAAATATCGAATTCCATAGGATTGTTGTGCGCTTTTTATGTAATCTATCACTTCTGGTGTATCTTTTATTCATCTATAAATATGTTAAACTAAATTCTTATTTTAACCATTAGTTGGAGAGAAATAATTTTGATGAGTAGGATTAGTGTTCGAAGAATTGTAACAACCAGCTATTGATATGTTTTCGTCTAGCCTGTAAGTAGATACATTGTTGCAGGGGGCATATAGAGCAGTGTCAGTCTAGTGATAGCAACAAGAATCTGGAAGAGAAGAGAGGAAGAGAAAAAGATGAGCTGACAACTCAGCAAGTACACAGGATTTACTTACACTCAATAATAAAAGATAAGTGACAGAGGGTAGAGCTTGACAGCGAAAAGGTGAGGCAGTCTAGCAATTGAAACTGGAAGGTGAATGAATAAGATTTCAAATGCGTTACAGAACAGCCAAGTTACACGCAGATATAACCAGATGACTGTTTAAGATGTAAAGGGAACCAGTCTACAGAACGTCAGAGGATCGATTGAATTATCTGTCTGTATAACCACAAAATTGACTGTTTATCTCTTTCTGACATGATTTATTGGTGATTTGAATGAAACAAAAATTGATATATATTCAGTAGCCGAAATTCTCAGTTCAGCCAGTAAAACTGCAAACAAGCGGTCTTTAGTTTATCTTTCTAAATACGATTTTGAGACAAAAAAATGAATTAAGGGAAATGGAAATATCACGCGTAACTGTAAAGTTAGTTTAATCGGGTAAAGAAAGCGAGATGAAAAATCTAAAGTTTGGTGTAAAATGCTTGTAAAGTAGGATGAGACAAGATGCTGATGTAACTCTATGAGAACATTTGCAAACTCATCATATAGCTTACTTAACATCAATTAGCAGTCCTGGAAACAAATAATGAGGGTCATTTAATTCCAGACAGTATAAGTGATCCAGTGTAGGATTCTTAGTATGCAATATTTCAACCAACCTACTTCCTGTAAAATATTTCTAAACCAAATAATTATACCATCTCGCCAATGTTAATAATAACAGCTTCATAAACAGTAACGCATAACAGTCACTTTTTGTCAGGCTACCATCAGGTCTAAAGGGAAGCAGAAATAGAAAAGCATGGGCAAGTTTGATGGTAATGGTTCAGTCAGTTCGTTCAAAAATGTGCGCTTCCAGTTAACTGTTTCAGAAATAGATATATGAAACAGTGCTGTGCTTTTCAAATCTCACTGCCGCCTACAAAAAAGTCATTTCTTCATTTTATTGTTACCTTCCTAAATGGCTCATTGAAATGTATGCGAGAGTACACAATACCATTTGACAACAAAATTGAATGGTTCAGAAAAGTCAAACAGTGGCTAGATGGTGTCGCATATTAAATGAAGAAATTTTTTTGCCCCATGGTTTCAAAGGGCTGCCACTGCTGCATGAAGTAACCTACCTAAGTAACGCTTATGTCATAAGCTTCATATAAGCAGTTCAACCTGTGATCATACATGCAAAGTCTTGGACGATAACTCGTGCTTTAGAAGACTTATCTCCCCTTCAGAATATCTCTCTACACATTTCCTGTAGGCTAATGGATCCATTTCTTTTACGAAACTTCCTTTTAATCAAGATCTACATCATATTGACATCTTTTTATACAGAGAGGCATTTGACTGAGTCACAGATGCTGACAAAAGAATCAGTTTGGTGCGAGGTAGTTTATTTTCAAGCAATAAAATTGATAATTCACCAGGGAGAAGTAAAAGTTCGACCCTACTAGAATTCACACATTATGAACAAGTTAGTGTAGCTTACAAGAATTTCTATTGCATTGCAAGTTACTTGAATGTGATCATGTTGTTTGTATATTGAAAAGGCGAATTGTACCGAGTTCTACATCGAACAGCACTGAAATGTACTTGTACTTGATCAAATAACTATGAAATATATGTTTATCAAATTAGTTACAAAATAACAAGCACACATATAATGTGATAGCTTTAAACTTGTCAGTTACTCCAACTTGCATAGGAAGAAGGTCATTTAACAAATAGTACAAGCAAATAAGACTTACACATATATCAACAACAAACTGCTAATCGAAGTCTAGTAAACAAGTTTGTAATGTAGCCATTGAGCTAACTGACAAGGAGTTCAACTGACTGTATATTAAATAACCATGGAAGAAAACCACTCAGTTATGCGTTTGATGATACACGTACTAAATGGAATATGAAGTCTGACAAGCCTGCTTATATGCTCTTCTTGATAATCCAGACTAATTAGATATTTAAGCTTGTGGATTCCAGCTGATCCATTTTAAACATTTAGTAGTACAACACATTGTAAACTGATCAGGAAGGAAATCACAGAGATGAAGAATTTAACAAGAAGATGAACCAGCTGTCAAAATTCATAAGTAAAACTGAAAGATACTTCATTTGCTAAATAAAGTGTACCCTGAAAAGTCCTTATTAGGTCACAAATCCAGTAGCACTAGGTAGGTGTTTCGTCCTGGTATGGGAGTCGCCAGCAGTACACACTCACGATCTGGCTAGGGATGAAACTCAGGACCTTCAGGTTTCACGACGAACGCGTTAACTATTCAGCCACTGGGTCAGTTTACAGTGATTCCCAGTGTCAGTCCATGATGAATACTACTTCTAAATTAAAAATCTTCATTCATCTCAAAGATATATTTTTAAATTTTTAAGTCTTTGAATTAGGATTAGATAGAAAAATATTAGAAGCTACAAAGTACTGAAAAATGCTCTCAGTAAAACTAATTTTCAATGATGCCATTTATTTCCTGATAGACTTTCCTCGTAAATAATCACTTTTCTCAAAAGTCAAGCAAATGACAATTAATCAGCATCAGTTGTCGATTTTTGAACAAGTTGATTTCTCGTGGATATCTGTGACATGTTGAGAGACAGCTTCAAAGTGTAGAGTGTTGTACACCGAAAATAATGTGTAGTAGTTGGAATGTAAAGCAACCTGAAAAGAACTGGAGACTGTTAGACACAAAATTTCCACTATGGCATCAAATGATAAAGTAGATGCTATACTTTCTGTCATGTTTGAATTCACTTCAGTACTTCATCATGATATGTTCCTCTGAACATTTTAAAATCGGTGTCAGACAGCTGTTTTATCCTATTTGGTTTTCAGTGACATAAACGTATTGAAATCTGAGACAAATCCAATATATTCCTTATAAAATATCTGTTTGAAAGAGGTTCCTTGAGTTTCAGAGGAAAACAAAGACGGAAAAATTGAATATAGGAGTTTGTGGGGATTTAGAAATTTTCTCAAGTTGATATTCATCATGGACTGATATCAGTTTGAGGAACATTGGAAACCTAGAAGCGCTGGACAGCTGTTTTGTCTTAGTATGGGACTCTCCAGCAGTACGCACCCACGACCTCATCAGGGATCAGATCCGTGACTTTCACATTCCCTGGTCAGCACCTTACCATTGGCTTCAATACTTGATGAATGCCAATTTTAAGAAGTTTCTAAATCCTCACAACCCTGCAAATTCAACCGAACTAGTGCTCATTAGTGACTAGCTTTGAGAGGTGATTCCCGAAGTTCCAATGAGAATTCGTGACCAGTGGGGCAAGTCTGGTGACCTTGAGGACAAATACTCAACCATGACATTGGGCGGCATCGTGCTATGTCGTGAACTAACAGAATTTGGAAATATAAACGACTGGATTGCGGCACATTGGCTTAATGTGAAAGTTCTGCCCACAGAAACTGAAGGCCACGGGCTCGATCTCTGGTGCGGCGGGATAGTGAGTGCACACTGCTGAAGGGTTCCTTACAGAGTGAGACGTAACAGTTGTCCAGTGCTCCTGTGTTTTCAATGTTCCTCCACCGGACATCAGTCCACGATGAATACCAACTTGAAAAATACAGAAAAGGATTAGAATAAAGGTCTTGAGATGATACACAGACGATTTCTTCGAAAGTCAGTATGGGTTTATAATTTAGATTCCTGGAGTTATTCAACAAAAAAAGGAAATTAGAGGAGACATGTCTAAATGTCTTGCATTTCGGAATTCGTTACCTGTGTCTGACTTTTTTTAGTTCAACTCAGGTGTGCATGTTAATAGGCTAGTCAAATGTAACTAGATTACTTTCCACCGAAATAACTAATTTATCTTTTTTACCTTCCAGAATAATAAACGCCTCTGCAGCCTGTTTGATGTAAAAAATGTAATGGAACCTGTGGAATGGTCCAATAAGGCTAATAGGTGATTGATATATATAATGTTTAATTTAGATTTATTCTAGTCTGAAGCTTAGGACTTAAGAAAAATATTTTTCCGCCTTTTAATTCTCATATGATTTGTTTAGTTACTTTTAAAGAATCCCTAATTGTAAGCGTTTCCAGAAGTAGGTAGATATGCTAACCACTTTATTTTCAGCCTTTATGAATTATGAGAATCGTGAGTCAAGGATGCTTATATCACTTTTAATGACAACAGATTTTTCGAAATTTCTAACTTCCTCCCAGCTTCTTGCTTCTGGTTTACTGAATCCATATAAATAATATTTAGAATTTATGACATGAGTACATTTATGTATTAGAAGGAAAAAGGCAGACTTAAAATAACTGTTACTTAAGTTAAAATGGGTTTTTTTATCTCATCCCATAACTTCCTAACATTCATTTAACTTTGGATTCTCATTACTTTTTTAGAAAAGTTCACTCACAAATTACTTATACTGTCAAACATCGTTTGCTTACCAAAAGTTCATGCATATCTAGAAATCGCTTAGCTCTTGATTTATTAGTCACAGCTATAAGTATCAGAAAATTTATATACTAATCTTTAAAGATATCTTACTTGATAGAAGACTTATATATAATAACATATTATCAGACTCAAAAAATAAATACGAAATTTTTATGCATTACAACTTGCTAATCGAATGCCAAACGTTGAGTAATTGGTATCCAATTATTACATAAATTGGTTGCATTATCTTATGAGATATTTACAGGTGTTATGCAGTAAAACAATATAAAAGGCTATTAAAGTTTCAAAGAATACAAGATGAAAATAAAATCAAAACAGAAAAAGAACTATAGTATAACTATAAAATTTTATGAATACTGAATGATGAGATACGAATGTGAACGTCCAACATAACTACTTTTCACTGAAGTTAATACTAGGTGAAGAAAACAAGGAATACTTTGATGAACATTTTATTCAAGCTTCTTAGTTGTAATAACATTACCTTCAACCACTTGAAAACGATAGCAATGTCCAACACAAGGTAGTTACTTCTGAATCCAACAAACAAATGAGAATGATAGCTTCATATTGACTTATTGACTAAAGTCAGAAAGATGCATCTGTATACAGATGATGATCATTTTCTTTTCTCTATTGATCAACCAAATAGGCAAATATTTCTTCATGATTCTTGAAAGTAACCTTGTAATATATCCAATGTAACGTGCTTCACAGAATCAGCTGACTTTTTTATTGTACCCTGATCTCTGAGAAATAACAGAATCAGAACAATGTAAAATCATCTTAAAAATACCTTTGAATTAACATGACTTTGTACAACTCAAATAAGATGACAAGTGTATAAGATTAAGGGCAGCTTTTCAACAGTGAACATTAACTAGAAAGTATTTCCTTTATATATAATCAAGAATAATATTATAAAATCAGTTCCTTAGTATAGGTGTAAAACTTGAGAACTATGATAGAATTTAATTCCACATAAGATTTGTTTCTCCGATATATAACACAGTGATCTAGTATTATTTACTTGATGACGTTTCCAGCATAAATTATCATTGCTCTAGTATATATAGGTGTTGCCTCATTTCTATTACATGTGTTCGGTTGAGTGTTGATTCGATGAACAAGGATTCAGTAGTCAATCTCCCTCTCTCTCCACCTAATTATATTGGACTTAAGTACAGTGGCTTTATCCCACCCACCCTATTGTGTGGTTGTGTTAATGTGTGCATTGCAATAGCCGAGTTTCTCCAAGATTACTCATCTTATTTAGGTCTGTCATTCTATTATACTTATCTAAATTCCTATGTTTGGCTATTCTAACTGACCCCGATCGACTAGTTTGACCTATATACTTGATCTCACGGTTATTACATTACATGGAATTTGACAGATTAGGTTGTTTTGCTTAATTGGTTCTATCGGATCCTTAAGCCAGGCAACAAGACTTATTTGTGAGTGAGTTTGTAGGCTTAAATGCCACCTTAGTTCCAGCTCTGTTGAGGATTCTACATAAAGTTTCTGAGGTACCCTACTTATAGGGTAACACGAGTGCGACTAATAACGACAACACAAGTAGTAAGGAGTTCACAGCCTCCATTGTGTTACCCTATAAGTAAGGTACCTCAGAAACTTTATGTAGAATCCTCAACAGAGCTGGAACTAAGGTAGCATTTAAACCTACAAACTCACTCACAGATAAGTCTTGTCACCTGGCTTAAGGGTCCGATAGAACCAATTAAACAAAACAACCTAATCTGTCAAATTCCATGTAATGTAATAACCGTGAGATCAAGTATATAGGTCAAACTAGTCGATCGGGGTCAGTTAGAATAGCCAAACATAGGAATTTAGATAAGTATAATAGAATGACAGACCTAAATAAGATGAGTAATCTTGGAGAAACTCGGCTATTGCAATGCACACATTAACACAACCACACAATAGGGTGGGTGGGATAAAGCCACTGTACTTAAGTCCAATATAATTAGGTGGAGAGAGAGGGAGATTGACTACTGAATCCTTGTTCATCGAATCAACACTCAACCGAACACATGTAATAGAAATGAGGCAACACCTATACCAGAGATATGGAAAATTTTGCTACCAATAAAAACAACTCATATGGGGTGGCATAACTATAGAAATTAAATGTTGAAAGTGAGGTGATCACACATTGATATGATTATGAGCAATGATAATTTATGCTGGAAACGTCATCAAGTAAATAATACTAGATCACTGTGTGTTATATATCAGATAAACAAATCTGATATAGAATCAGTTCCTAATACATTAATTTCGTCCTTACGTCATGGAATTGTTCGCAGATTAGCCTACTTTATCGTTTCTAAGCGTTTGATTTGAAGGGTGAATTTCCATAAAAAACCAGAGATTCGCTAAGTTGCTTTTAAAGTCTAATTTGTAGAATACAATGACTACATTATTGTTTCGCGTACTTTCTATGAAGTAATGGATATATGAAAAGTTTTTCACTCCCACCTGAAAAAATAGTGTTCATGGAAAAGTATCTCCATTTCGAAGGAAACTAAAGATACTTTTTACAACAGCTAAAAGCATGAATAATAACTAATGGCATAAAAATATCCTATAAACTTTCCGAAGTATTTAGAAATTCTAGGCACTTAAATAAGTAGTGGGATGCTCAGTTTAGAGTGTAGAAATCTGTTTTTAACAAACCAAGCAGACTGAGTTATAAAGACTGGAGAAATGAGAACTGTTGTGCTCAACCGTTTGCGGAAATTAGTGCTGACAACGCTTTCATATATATAACTACGCCTAGTTTACTAGTTCACTAGTTACTAGCCGGTCCTTAGCCTAGGTAAAGAGAGAAGGTTAGGCCTACGGCTAGCAACTCTACACCGGAAACCAATCCAACTGCAACGGAAACTCCAAAGCACAGACAAAATATATACAATAAAAACGAACTCATTCCTCCCTAGAATCGGAGGGACAAAATAACGACAGTTGGTGAAAGATTTCGAGAAGACAATTGGCCGATGTATCTTCGTCTCTCTCGATGAAACCAAAGGTGAACACGAAGACATGGAATGTCCACACAATGTTTGAAGATGACTGACTGACAAGTCTGCACAGATTGCGAAAGAGATAAAAATGTATAGCATAGAAGTGCATGGAATCTGAGAAAGTAGATGGAATGGAAGTGAACTGAACAAACTGTCAACTGCAGAGGAGTCAATAATATAATCTACTCCAATATCGTCACCCACACGACAACCACGAACACACTGAGTTCTGAAGTGACTTTCATGATGTCCCCAACAGCATCGAAGACTCACTGTCATGCAGTGGGATCAAATCTCCTCCCACACAATCACTATCATGACAGCGAGATGGATTCAAGTGGAAAGGAATGAAAGTCACAATGATACAATGCTACTCTAGGCTACACTATGCACCTACAAATAATGCAGATGAAGAGAAGAAGGAGGAATTGTAAGGACAACTTTAATCAGCAATGGATAAGACCCCAACCCAGATGGCGACATCAGAATTCTAATGGTTTGGGTGACATAAATACCAAACTGGAAGTAAACAACACAGGAAGGGAACTTATCATGGGTTGAGTTGCACTTGTTGAAATGAATGAGAATGAAGAACTCTTTGATGACATTCGGTTGTATTGTGTTCTCTGAGCTGGGTAGTTTAATCGTGAAGCTTTCATCGTCTTTCTAGGTGATTAACAATCAAAAGATAAAACTAGAAAGCATACTTATGACACAACACATGACAGCAATGACAACTGCAATTGAAAAATCAAACAGATGATACAAACAAAAATGAAGAAACGCCCTCAAGAAAAAGTTGCTCAAAATCTCAGAAGTCCCTCCAACCGATTAAACAAACGACTGCGTTACCAACGTATTAAAACAACCACTAACGAAAATGGAAGAACTCCTTGAAAAAGGATTGAATTACAGCGCAAGAGATGCCACGAATCCAGAATTTTTTGCGGCATTAGAATCCTTACTTGAAACGTCAGGATTAAATGAGGTCACTCAGCAAGAAATACGGCAAACAATCTTACCAATAAGTAGGCAAAGGAGACATCATGCTTAGATGAACACTCAAGAACAGAAAACATTAAAAAGACTGAAAAATAGGAAAGATATCATTATACTTCCAGCAGACATAGGACGCACTACAGTAATCATGAACAAAGAAGACTACATCAGGAAAGCAGAGGAATTACTCAAAGACGAAAATGTGCATCAACTACTTGAAACAAACCCTATCCAGAAGTTCGACAACCAGATCAATAAAACCTTAAACAAACTCCTCAAAGAAGAAGAAATAACAAAGCAAGACAAATGGCGTATGAAATCGAATGGACCTATCCTTCCTCGATTCTACGGCAGACCAAAACTGCACAAACCCCACATCCCTCTACGACCAATAGTCTCACTTCCGGGGACTCCAACATACAACATATCAAGATAACTTTCGAGAAAACTGAAACACCTCGTCCAATCATGCTGACATTCCATCAAGTCACTAAAGGAATTGTTAGAAAAGATCGAAAGCATTAACACAGAAAACGACAAAAAGACGGTATCCTTCGATGTCACAGCACTATACACATCCATCGAACCCCAATTGGCCAAGGAAACTATATCTCCCCTGCTCACTGAAGACACAAGCCTTACAGAACACACAAAACTTAAATGTTCAAGTCTTATGGAACTCATCGACCTTTGTATGACAACATACTTCCAATTCAACAGCAAGATATACAAACAGATGAAAGGAACTCTGTTGAGATCACCGATATCCGGACTAATTGCAGAAGCAGTGATGTAGAGACTGAAAGCCATCAATCTACCTGTGATCAAACCAAAGTTCTGGATTCTGTATGTGGACGACACTTTTGTCATCATTAAAAAGATGATATCGAAAACACCCACAGTTTGATCAACAACCTTTTCAATGACATCAAATTCACAATGGAGAAGGAGTCAAAAACCAACTACCATTTCTGGATGTTTTAGTCAGTAGGACAAACGCCGGAAAGCTGGAAACCCAAGTGTACAGGAAGCCAATACACACTGACCAAATCCTCAACTACAATAGCAACAACCAAACAACACACAAAATCAGTTGCGTGCAGACTCTATTCAAAAGAGCAAGAACACACTGCACTGCGGTACAACATCTTCATGGAAAAACGAAGAAAATTACTTGATGTCCATCCTACAGAAGAACGGCTACCCACGAAACTTTATCTGAAGATACCTACCCCGTGCATCACCAACTACAAAGTCATCAACTGAAATCAACAAACGCATAGTCCTACCATACATAAAGAATATATCAGAAATCACAACAACATTGCTGAGACCACTTGGAATTGCTGTGGCTCATAAACCAACAAATTCCCTCCAAACACTATTATGCAGACCAAAGGATGCAACAAATAAAGAAGACAAGCCGAATATCATTTACAAAATCAACTGCAATAACTGTAGTCAGCACTACATTGGAAAAAGTGGTCGCCCTCTTCGCCTTCGTCTACATGAGCACCAATTGGCTATTAAACGCCACGACATTTCATCACTCATTTCAATGCATGTGGATAACAACGATGGACATGAATTCAATTTCGACAATGTAGAAATTTTGGACAGAGGAAACACAGAATATCAGAGAATTCCTAGAAGCCTAGCATTCAGATCAGTCTGCAATCAACAGAAGTGTAGACATAGACCCGATCTATCAACCAATAAGAAAAATGATAAATGACAGAAAGGTCAGAGGTGAAGCAGAGGAACAGCCAACAGGAAAGTCTATACAGTCAACGACAGCAATCAAAGGAAACAACTAATCACAGACCACTTCATCAAGCAAGCTACTAAATCACCCACTGAATAACCAGCCATTTTTTGATCTTCTTGGTAGTGTTTCGTTACATAGTTTAAATGGGTATAATTTCGCCTCTCTGAGTGATTTCAGATTATTCGGTTGGAACCAGTGCTGTTCTACAAACAAATATGGTGTATGTGCATCGCTCACCATCAGTATTGGATGGTATATTTCTTATCAAGTATGTTTCAATTCCACTGGAAACAACATTCACCGCGTGACTGCGCGAAACTATCCTGTGAGTTTGTATAAATACCACTTCATTTATGCTACAAATAATCATGTAATACCGGACTGCAGTCACTGCGAATCATCAAGCTTCCATGATCCATTTACATGATTTGCTAAACCTACAATACTTGTAGACAGTGCGTGATAATTCAGTTTTTGTAACCGCAGTTTTCTTAGATTTTCTGATAACCGGAATTTTGCCGAATCCACAAAAACCGACTTGTTAGGTATGTTGACGAACTGGTGACTTCAATGTCAGTCACCTCTCAACTAGATATCTTTCAAGTGAGTAATTTCTCGGTCACATATAGAACGAAAGTTCTCTTTGAATGGTCTTGAATGGTCTAAAATGTTGTACTAATATTCTCATCTTCAGACATGAATAAAATATGCACAAACCGCTTCATTACTAAGATGTTTGTGTTGGTATTACTCATGACGATGTACCACAGATATCATCATAATAATCCATTTTGAGACTTTAATCTTCTGACTTCTCATGGTCCTCTCATATCTCGATCATTCTGAATATCTTCTGCTGTATATAATACAAAAAGTAAGCTGCAACTTTCCAGTAGAATCTACCCTCTGTATTAGTGATGTAATAGTTCATAAACATTAAAGGGTGTCAACAAAACCACTGATTCGCATCAGACTCTTCCAATGAACTCTGTTGTAGAGAAACATATTAGTGCAAACAACTTGTGACAGTCACCTCATCACTCAAACACCTTTTTGCTTGTCTATCTTATAAATGAGACAGTAAGTAAGCACATAAGACTTTAAGCAAATAAGACTAAGTGGAAAATTCTGACACACCTTTTTTTAGCTCATATCCTACTAGAGAAGTTTTTTATTCAATTCTGCCAAGGTAAATAAACTAACTTGCTATCATCACTGTTAAAGAAACCTTATAATCATTGCTGTTAGCTATTTAGAAATCTGATTAGTGGAACACGTTCTGTACAACTTAGCGTCCTGATAATTATGTACTGTGTACAAGACATTACTGATAACAAAACTGTTACTAGGTGGTGAGAAAAGTCTAAGAGGCTTATTCCAAAGTTCAATTTATTACAATTATTTAACATCCCAACAGTTCCTTAGGCTAAAAGATGCACTTTGTGTTTATATTGTAAATCATCAATCTGTAACAAACTGAAACATAAACTTCATAATGACTCTTCTTTGACTTCATACTTTAAATATGACGTTTCTAAACAGTTTGAACGAACTACGCATTTGATTTTGTTGTTCCTATTGGGATTGACTATTTAAGGGAAGAAACGTAATCCAGCTTATGACAAAAATCGATCGAAAATGGGTGAAAACTATCACCTGTTATAAAAAATCTCTTCTAACTTAAATCCATTACATTACCGTGCCAAAGACAGGATTAAAATTTTTTCGCTAGATCTATAGTCTATTGTTTTTAGTTAATAGTCACCGTCTTCTTCAAACAAGGAGAGCGGTTGATATCATGACTTAAGTAGAGTAAATAGGAAACTCAACCATATCTCTTTCACACTTTCCCACTTAAAATGTTAAAAACTCCTAACATCATGTAGTTTAATCAGCTGTTGTTTTATTACATGTTAATAAAATACTTACTGCTATTATATTCTACAAGTTTGATTTCTTATGACTCGGCTATAGATGAAGATGATTGTCTTCCATCTGTGCTCATCAACGTTTCATACTTCGCTTGCTTTTGAAGTCATTAAGGTAAATTTTCTTCAACCCTCAAACGCATAGCTCGATTACTCCTCGTTATGTTTGCGTGACTACACACATGTGAATGAGAGAACATGTATCTAAATGACTTCAAAAACAGATGGAGTGTAAAACGATAAACGCAGGTGGGAGATGATCCACTTTACATATGTCTAAACACATTAGGAAAATCGATCACAAAACTAATACTTTCTAAAAAATTTGTTTATTCAGTATATCCCACCCTTAATAAACCAAAATGTCAAATTTGAGGCTAAGTTTAGTGAAACTTCAAAGATAGTACTGATTTGCATGAAATATTCCTTCTAGGTTGGAATCCATCGTAAACTGAGATCAGTTGGAGGAAGACTGGAAACCTGGAAGCACTGGACAGCTGTTTTGTCCCACTTGTATGGGACTCCTCAGCAGTACGCACCTATGACTTCCCACCATCTGAGATCGAACCCACGGCCTTCATGTTTCGTGGCCAGAACCTCACCATTGTGCTTTCCGATCAGATTCCAGTCGTCCACATTTCCTACTTCTATCAGTTCACGATGTAGTGCCACCTACGTCTAATGTCGTCTCTGAGTAGCTGCCCTCATGTTCGACTTGGTTGATTTCACTGGTCACAACTTCTCGTTTGAACTTCGGGAGTCACTTTTCAAAGCTATTCATAAATGAGCATTCAACGATGACATTGGGTGATGGTCACGCTATGTCGTGAACTGACAGGAATTGGAAATATGGATGGTTGGATCCCGAAGGAGTGGCTCAATGGTAAGGTGCTTGCTCAGGAACCTTAGGAGTCCCATACAAGTGGAATAAGACAGCTGTCTAGCGCTACCAGGTTTCCAATCTTCCTCCAACTGATGTCAGTCCATGATGAACTCCAACCTAAAATCAACTAATAAACCTCCATAAGCCTCCAGATAGAATTAAGCGTTTTCTTAATATAATAATACCCTGACTGTCATACATAATTAACTGCTTAGCTGCATGCGAGTTATTTATGCGCCTACTTCTGATACCATACTTCATTTTTGAGATGAATAATGGGTAGATTAGAAAGATAATTGTTGTGTGAATGAAACATATCTGAGTTCAGGCGTTCGACTTAATGACAGTTTAGACCAACTTATGGTTTTGTTGAGACCTACTGCACTCAGCATGTGGAACAAGATACGCATTTTCAACACCAATCCAGTCATGTCAGTGCTTCTATGTAGTGGCTCAGAAACTTGGCACGTCACAAAAATCATTTCCAACAAACTACACATATACATCAACAGCTGCCACCTACACTCACTCGATACTGAAGATCAGATGAACGACCAGAATAATAAGAACTCTGGCCTATCAACAAACCAACCAAGAACATATCACTCAAGAGGTATGCAGAAGGAAGTGGAGATGGATTGGATTTGGCATACACTGAGGAGACCATTCGGGGACATCACATGCCAGGTGAGGCTGTCGAGTGGAACCTAGATGGGAAACAGCGAGTTTGGCATCCGAGGTGAGGGTGAGAATGAGGAGATCATGTGAAGAGGAAATGGAAGCATATGGGCAGTCATGGAGCCAGACTGAAAGGACTGCAGAGGAGAGAGTGGAATGGCGACGTGTTACTGATGCAGTATGTTCCACTAGGAACCCAAGGGACAAACAATGATAATAACAATGACGATGATACAGTTTTGCTAAACAAGTAGGAATTTTTAAAAATTTATACTCGTTAATTTTTTTAGCCTTTATTGTAAACATATATGTAGTGATTTATCAGGCGCATTTACAGTACATATAATGTGTCATGGGTGCGCACTGCTAAGGAGTCCCATACTGGAATAAGACAGGTGTCCAGTACTCCTAGGTTTACAATGGTTCTCCAACTGGTGTTGCTTTAAAAAAAATCCCCATGAACCTCAAGAATGCATTACTGTGAATTGCCCATTGGTGATATACTTGGAGAAGGATATCCTGAAGTTCTAGTGAGAAGCCGTGCTCCGTGGTGTCAGCCAGTTAGAAGGGAGGCGGATGCCGACTGGACACCGGGGATGATAGCCGATCTTTATCGTAAAAGGACGGAAGCATGAAACTATAAACCACTGAATTCCGACCCAGTGGATGAATAAAGTTGTGTGTTCACTAATGAAGTATCAGTAGCCAGCGTCCAACTGTTTAATTCATTTATTGATAAAATGACTGAAGGAAGGCTAGGCTAAAATGTACAACCTATTTTGTTTATCGAACCTGAACTGTTGTAATTATATTACCAATTAGTAAAATTGAGATTGAATTATCCAAAGTGTAAAGGTACTTACTGTTATTGTTTTACTCTTTCGTATTATTTCGTTAAACTCCATCACATATCAGTAATTTATGTATTGATTTCATTAATTCAGTGGGCATTATGTGTAGACATTTAGGTAGGAAACAATTATGTAAATTAATCTTCCTAACTGTTAGACAAAACATCTGGAAAGTGTAAAGTACATTAATAACATCTATGCTTTGAAAATAAACTGAAATTGAGGTTAAAGAAACAAGATAACAGAGTGAGAGAAATCGAAGTAATGATGAAAATAACAAGTAGACGTACAATCATGTAATCAGACGTCTAAACAAATTTCAAGGTTTATATCTATTTTACCCAGTCAATAGAAAGTCAAGTCACTTGTGTGAATATTTCCACGATTGATATTTCTCCCACATACAACCAGTTTCATTGGTTTATTAGTCATACTAAAAACTTTTGACTGACCTATTTATCATTCTGTCTATGTTCAACATCAGTCTTTGAACTGCTCATTTTTCCATAATATTTGCAATACAGTTTTGAACCAGCTCTGGGGTGTATACAATTGCAAAACATATTAAGCAGCTTGCAATAAACACAAGTAGAAGCTAATCAGTCATCTGTTACAATGCATGAATACATTAAAACTTCGTAAACTGAACATTCCTTGTGCAATTTATTATCGAATCACCAGTAACTCATTTAACATCATACAACTTCTACATTCTATGAGTACGATGATGCTTTACTGAATAAAAGGACTTCTGAGAATGACATTTTTAAACTGTTTTATTTTCATTAGTGAGTAGATTTATTGTTATTGTTATTTTTTCCTTGTGTTCCCAGTTGAACATACGGCTTCAGTAGCATGCCCCAATTGCACTCTCTTCTCTACAGTCTTTTGAACCTGGCTCCGCGACTGCCCAGAAGATCTCATTTCTTCTTCACATCACCTCCATAATGTCACCCTCAGCTGCGACGTCTAACTTGTCGTTTCCCATCTAGGTTCCACTCAAGGGCCTGGTGACAGGTTCTTGGTTGGTTCGCTCCCAGAGTTCCTCGTTGCTTATTATTATTATTCTGGCCATTCATCTGATCTTCAGTATCGAGTGAGTGTATGTGGCAGCTGTTGATGTATGTGTGTAGTTTGTTGGAAATGGTTTTCGTGACGTGCCAAGTATCTGAGCCACTACATAGAAGCACTAACTTCACTGATATTACTGTTGAAAATGCGTATCTTGTTCCACATGCTGAGTGTAGTAGATCTCCACACTGGTTTCAGGCTAATGAACACCTGTCTTGCTTTTCCGATCTTGGCTGGCTTTGAGGTCCTCATCTGTGTCACCTGTAGTTGAAACGATGCTGCCTTGCCTAGATAGGTGAAAGAGGCTACTTCCATCAGGTTTCTCCCTTTGATGGTGATTGGAGCTTATTGTTGTTGTTGTTGTTGGTGTTGTTGGTTGGGTATCTTCATCACCTCTGTTTCCTCCATGTCCACTTGAAGTCCCGTCTTCGCTGCCTCACCTCTTCCGTCAACTCCTTAGTTTTCACCTGTAAATCTTCGAGTTTGTGTGACATTAGACATTGGTCATCATGGGTGAAATCCAAATCTTCTGGGATTTTTTCCCCGGTCCAGCCAGCGTATCCCTCTCTTCTCGCTCCTCACTGTTTGCTGCATGATCCAGTTCACCACAATCAGAAAGATCATGGGCGATAGTAAATGGCAGCCTTGTCTTACTCCTGTCTTCACTTCGAAGGCGTCACTGAGCTTTCCATTGTGAATTACTTGACATGTGGCGTCTTCATATATCTGTTGAATGAGGTTGATAAAGACTAGTGGTATTCCGTAGTGATGATGCAGTTTCCAAATTACTTGTTGGTCGACGTTGTCGAAGGTCTTTTCAAGGTGGATGAAGTTGAAGTAGAGAGTTGACTGCCATTGTATACTCCGTTTTATGATGATGGTTAGCGTTGCAATTTGATCCGCACGTGATTTGTTCTTCCTGAAGGCAGCCTGTTGAGGAGTTTTTATGTTTTGCCTTCTCTTCATGCTTTGAAGTTTATTTAGCGACTGGATTGGTTTACCGGGGTAGGGTTGCTAGTCCTGTGCCCAACCTCCCTCTTTACCCGGGCTTAGGACCGACTAGTAACTAGTGAACGATTTAACCAAGCGAGGTTTCACTGAGTAGTCACATCATCAAAATATATGTTTAATATTAATTGATCTGTTAACGATAACTCCGGGCTTTTTTATAGCCATTATATGTCATTTTTATAGCTAAGCTGTAAATTTATTTTATATGACTCTTGAGAGTCACTTAAAGAATCGAAAAGCATCGTGACTTTCGCCAAAACATAAATTTATATCACTGTCAGGTGATCCCGTTAAGGTCAAACTCCGTAAGCATAGATTTATAAGGAAGATGTTCAAGAAGCCTACTTGTTGGTACATAATCTATTAGTCTTTGAGCTCAGCGTTTTATTGATCAAATAAAACTGAAAGGCAACCATAGCCACTTGGGCTGCAACAAGTTCATCATTTACAAACTATTACTTCATTTTTTCTTTGCATTCATAGAAACTTACAGTTAAATCAAAATTCAGCAGGAGAATATAGCCCAAGTGCAGAAAAATTCGGTAACCGCTGAAGATATGACAAAGCTGTAGGTGGTTATGGAACTCAAGTCACTGATTCCTACATAAAAGAGTTAAGTGATAATTCATCTCTTGATCCTAAGCCTATTCAAAAAATGCAGGAAGAAACATACTGTTTATTTATATAGGTGGTTTGTAGTGCACTCCAGAATACGCGTTTCGACCTATTTGGCCTAGTCAGCCGGATGTGCCTGCATCACCCAGTAAGTGATGATCTTCCTAGTGAGTTTGTGAGCTTACTCTGGAGCTAGAAGGTTGACTTCCAATCTTCAGATTTCTCAAAGGCGTATACGACTATGGGATTTGTTGGTTTCTTTTCTTGCTTGCAGCACGCTGAGACTGCTCCTTCTTGATTGGTTGGCTTTCCTATTTGACTGAACTAACGAAGACACTCTTAATATCATCATTTGACCCGTATGCATTTGAGAGGGTTGCTTGACACTGACTGATCTGTTCACTCCAGCTGAAGATGTGTTGTTTGCTACTGCTGACCGGTTGAATTTCACTTGAGAGTGAGATTTCATTTCCATTGACTGATGAAGTACAGGATTTTGGCTAGTTATACATGAGTTTCCTTTTTCTAATTGATTGATGATCTCCTTCTGGGTTGCATCCAAGGCTTACTTGTATTTGGATTGGCTGAATCCTCTAATTAATTTGTTTTGATTAGGCTTATAGCTAATTTGCTTGAGTGGAACGTCTCCAAGAAGTCTCTGGCTTTCGAATTTGCTCGTTCAAGTATTTTGAAGTTGTCCTAGCAGAATGTGTGGTGTTGTGGGTGTCACAGTGTATCAATATTAAATACTTCATATCACACTATTTGGTAACTAGCTTGTGTTCAGGTTGGCCTTGTAATACTGGTCTACCTGACTGTCCCAGATAGCAGTGTTTACAATTTTCGCAATTGGTTTTGTACATAAGATGGTCATTTCTTTCTTTTAGACTGCCTCTTCTGCTTTGCTTTCTGGATATTTTAGTAGACATGGTTTAATTGACAGGGATTCCAGTTGGATGCAGAAATGTGCACGTAGTTTCTGAGATTTTCTTGATGAATGGGAAGAAATTTCGATTTTGTTTGTTCGGAAAAACTTCTCTTCATAAAATCCATTTGGATAATCATTGAATCGGAAGATTTTGAATGACAGTTTTTCCTCAGATCTTTCAAATAAGGTTGCTACACATCTTTTTGTGCCATATCAGGTTTTCGCTGTCATAATTAAGAATCTGTCATGAATAAGTTGTTTTGTTTTACTTTTGAGTTTCAAGATGTCCATCATAACATTTTGTAATCAAAATATCTATGTATGTTAATTGTCCGTCCTTTTCTTCTTCTTTCTTGAGTTCGATTCATTGAGAGACATTAGTGAATACTTTTTGAGTCGATTCAGTAAATTTTCTATTGAGGACAACAGATATGTTGTCAGCGTATTGCCCCCATAGTTTCGACTTGATGGCTGACCAAGTCTACCAACTCTAATCGTTTCATTATGATCTTTGAGACTGATGATCCACCTGAAGTTTCTCTCAGTTGTTCAAACGTCTGTACTCTGAGCTGAAATGCAGTAGCAAACAACACATCTTCAGCTGGAGTGAACAGATCAGTCAGTGTCAAGCAACCCTCTCAAATGCATACGGGTCAAATGACGATATCAAGAGTGTCTTCGTTAGTTCAGTCAAATAGGAAAGCCAACCAATCAAAAAGGAGCAATCTCTTAGTGCCGCAAATAAACAAAAAAGAACAACCAAGCAAATAGGTGCGCACTCCTATGAGAAATTTGCGGAATGGAGGCCATCCAACGAGTTTCAACCTACGCCCACACACTCATTAATCAACAAATCAGGTTGTGAATGTCTATGTAAAATAAATGATTTCATTACCTTGTATAACTCTTATGGACTGATGTTGGTGTCTAGTTTGACATAGAAATGTTTGCCAATTAGAAATCAAGCTCAGAGGAAAACTCACTCTCAACTTATCCCTGCTGTTCAACTTAATAACTATTTGAGTGCCGGTTTTTAAGCACTACTGTGTATTATTCTTGTTGAATAATCTTCTTTCAGCCGAACTGCATGTATCTGTACAGTATAAGATTAAATACAACGATACGGTCTTATTGATTTTCATTATCGGTAAAATGTAAACATATCCAAAAATTTGTGCATTATTGGTAATAATGGTGTAATTTATCGAAGATAGGCTAATTCTTTGTTCAAACAAGCGAGATATGCACAAACAAACCATGATTTATTTTTATTGATAGCATTTCCTAGATATAAGCATCATGAAATAATTTCGTAGGTCTATAACTCCGTTTACAGTATTTACTGCACAATTTACTTACATGCCCACATAAACCATTCACAATAAAGATAAGAATTGCAATACATGTTAACTGGAAATAAAATGAAACAACGAATTCAGTTGCTTTCCTGAGCTATTGACAATAAAGCAGAAAACAATAAAAAGTAATGAAAACAGCTAAAATGTTATTATTATGGAGAAAACTAACTGGTTATCAGATGTTATTCACTTCTAAAAGTTGAGTAGTTACCATCATCCGTAGAAGACTATCCACCGGAAGCCAGGAAAAAGATATCAGGACCACATATGAAATGATAGGCTATTTTCCTAACTGACTGATAATATCAACCACAGTAAGGTAGTGCTTCAAAGAATCCCTGAAATCCAGTATGAACAAAATTAGTATCTATTACAACTCAAAAGTGCTCAAAAGTTTGTACTCCTCACTCTTCTTGAGAATTAATCATTATCTACGTGTCTTATAATATAGCAACGCAGTGATTGTTTTTTAATTAGCAGATAGTTCAAGAGGATGTATACAAACACAGTGGTTTGTGGTCAACCAGTGACCAATATCAGGTTGTTGAGTCCAAAGTGCAGAGGAAATTGCGTCCGTCATGTTTTTGGGAAATGGTTTATAATAGTAAATTGTCAGTTGCGGTACATTTTGTTGGTTTTGTGTTCTCTGAGCTGGGTGGCTTATTCATTCTAGACAACATCATCGGGATAAGCTTCAGAAAGAAGTGAACTACGGTGGTTTTTCTACACAAGTGGCTAGGCAGCTTGACCTGGTGACTTTGTATGTGACTGGCTGTGTCTGACAAAGTCTTATCATTGTCTGCATATTTATTTCGATTGGTTGTCCTGCTGACCCAGAATTTGACTTTCTTGATATTTCCTACTGATTGATAGATTAAGTCAACGTCAGTATGTCTGTTGGTCGCTGGCTTACCTGAATGCCAAGCGTCTAAGAATTCTCTGGCATTCTTTGTATTTCCTCAATCCAGGATTTATTCACTTCCCCAGTCAAATTCACGTCTACAGTTGTCCGTATGCATTGATATGTCATGTTATAACACTTCACTGCCAGTCGGTATTCATACAGACGGATGCTAGAAGGATGACCGCTCCATACGACGCATTTTTCACAGTTTCTGCAGTATATTTTGTAGATACTTTTAGTTTGTCCTCTTTTTTGGCTTGCATAACAGAGACTGGAGAGTTTTTGTGCGCGATTCCAAACGCCTTTATTAATCCAGTTCGGATCCTAGAGACGTTCTTCGTATAAGGTAAGACACTCATTTTTTTGGTTTTCGAGACTAACCTCTTGGTTGACATCAAATTGTGCAAAACATTTTTGATGAAGTTGCGTGGATAGCCATTCTCCCGGAAAACAGCCTCTAAACAGTTTTCTTTTTTCTTCCCCAAGGTTAATGTACTACAGTGTGTATTCACTCCTTTTCAACAATGTTTTTATACAAGTGACTTTGTGTACTATTAAATAGTTATTACTGTAGTTGAGGATTTGATCACTATGACTTGTTTTTCCACATATTTTAGTCTCCAACTTTTCCAAATCCGTTCTAGTGATCAGAACATCTAAAAATGCAAATCTATTTTCTGGTTCCTCTTCAGTTGTGAAATTGATGTCATCGAAAATGTTACTGAATAAGTTATAAAAGTTTTCCATCTTGATTGATATTACAAAGTTCAGTGCAGCTGACTGAAAGGTCTGCTTTCCATCACTTTTCAGCCAAGTATATTTACTGTTTTAAGTGATTGAATACTATCATGGTTATACAGATCCATGCCTTCTAGAACTGTAACCATAGATGTTACAGCCGAGCTATTTAGGCAGCAAACACATAAAGTCGGTCAGTAGAATTTTTCAGGACTTACAATGAGACAATATGACATCGATTTCTCATCCATAACTAATCAGCATATCTTGTTACGTTGTACAGAAGGTCAGATAGCGATAGAATATCTCATTCATTATAGGGGAAGAATAATCTTTTCATTTAATTCCTTTCATGTTCTACAGTCATCAATCAACTCAGTTGTAAACATAATAAGTTTGAAGTGAATCGCTCTTTTGACACAACAATCAAGTCGTCAGGCCAACAAATTTGATGCAAGGGGGCAATTCGATGTGAAATTAAAACCTGAATGGTAGCAGGATTCAGACTAATGGCTTCTGGGTACCATTTCGACGCTCTACCACCTCAAAATTAGACTAGGTTTGATTAACCCTGATCTGAACTAGGAAAATCAGCTATGGATAGGCAGTTGATGCGAATACGAACAAACAGGCAGTCATATATCACACACTTAAATGACAGTCTGGTCAAATACTTCATAATTAAAAACTTTTATTGATATAGCACTGGACAACGATTCGAAGGCCACTAGTTTTAGTCCTATCAAAACTCAGGCCATCATTTCACTCTTGATTACTTCCTTGCAGTAATAATACCAGTCTGACTAACCATGGTTAGCTCAAATGTTTCCATCAACAACCAAAAATTAATTACTACCTTTAATATCTCTGTAAAATTAGATGCAGTATACACATATTATATGGAGTGATGATTTACCGAAGATCTAAGAACAAAGACCTATGTATAATAATTGTATAACTCTGAGTTACATTGTGTTCCAATGAGTGAATTACGTTTTAGTTGAGAAAATCATATGCATTTATGTAAAAAAAGTTAAAATAGAAGGAATTAATAATTATGATAGAATAAACATGTGAAATCATGGAATTTCATTTAAAAAGTATTGGTATGTTGTTTCTAAAAGTGAGGAAAATTATTGTTTGTCCCTTGGGTTCCTAGTGGAACATACTGCTTCAGTAGCACATCGCCATTTCACTCTCTTCTCTGCAGTCCTTTCAGTCTGGCTCCACGACTGCCCACATGCTTCATTTCCTCTTCACATGATCTCCTCATTCTCACCCTCACCTCGGATGCCAAACTCGCTGTTTCTCATCTGGGTTACACTCGACAGCCTCACCTGGCATGTGATGTCCCCGAATGGTCTTCTCAGTGTATGCCAAATCCAATCCATCTCCACTTCCTTCTGCATACCTCTTGAGTGATATGTTCTTGGTTGGTTTGTTGATAGGTCAGAGTTCTTATTATTCTGGTCCTCATCTGATCTTCAGTATCGAGTGAGTGTATGTGGCAGTTGTTGATGTATATGTGTAGTTTGTTGGAAATGCTTTTCGTGATGTGCCAAGTTCTGAGCCACTACATAGAAGTACTAACTTCACTGATATTACTGTTGAAAATGCGTATCTTGTTCCACATGCTGAGTGCAGTAGATCTCCACACTGGTTTCAGCTAATGAACACCTGTTTGCTTTTCCGATCTTGGCTGGCCATAAGGTCCTCATCTGTGTCACTCGTAGTTGAAACAGGGCTGCCTTGCCTAGATAGGTGAAAGAGGCTACTTCCATTGGTTTCTCCCTTTGATGGTGATTGGAGCTTATTGTTGTTGGTGGTGGTGTTGGTTGGGTATCTTCATCACCTCTGTCTTCTCTACGTTCACTTGAAGTCCTGTCTTCACTGCCTCTTCTGCCAACTTGTTAGTTTATGTGACATTATACACAAGTTATCATGGGCGAAATCCAAGTCTTCTAGGATCTTTACCCAGGTCCAGCCAGCGTATCCCCCTCTTCTCGCTCCTCAGTGTTGTTGCATGATCCAGTTGACCACAATCAAAAAGATCATGGGTGATAGTAGGTGGCAGCCTTGTCTTACTCCTGTCTTCACTTCGAAGGAGTCAATAAGCTTCCCACTATGGATCACGTGGCATGTGGTGTCTTCATATTCCGTTATGTTGAAGCAGTTGCCGAATTACTTGTTGGTCGACGCTGTGAAAGGCCTTTTTGAAAGTCGATGAAGTTGATGTAGATGGTTGACTGCCATTCTATGAGTGAGAAAAATAATTTTATTGAATGGGAAACTTATACTTCAGGGCTCTTTAATACCAAAATGAGAATACGTTAAATAATTTCGATGAAAACAGACGAATATTGAATCTTGGCAGCTCAGATCATATTCAAGTTAGAAAGGCAGTGAAAACTTCATGATTAATCTAGTCAGCTTAGAAAAGGCAGAACTACTAAACGTTTTATTATTTTTCAGCTTAAAACTTCACTTAGACTAACGCTTAAGGCTGCCTAAAAACTGAAATACTACTCTCAGAGATATTATCAACCTAAGGTTTAAAACCTTATCAAGTAACTTTTTGATGTTAAATGACATTTCGTATCCGCCTTAAGAATAACTTGGTTAATGTAATATCTTAGATATATGCTCTTCTGCATAAAGCATTCACAGCAAAACATATGGCATTCTTATCAGAGGTTTGGAAGGATTTATTGATTTCATGGTGGTATTCATCATGGACTGGCATCAGTTGAAGGACCACTGCAAGCCTGAGGCACAAGACAGCCGTTCCTTCTCGACTACCTATCTTTAATAGACACGTTATGTCACACAAGCCATTTCAAATACTTACCTGTAATGAAGGCATAGGTGGAAAGCTAATTTCTTGAGTCTGTACAATCTACCGAATGTTAACAAGTCTTTCTGTGTTTTCAGCTAATTTACTTGATAATAAATTAGTTGAACTAGACCACCAGTAAGTTTCTACTCTTAAGATTCAGTGAATTAAGCAAGGTCGATCAAGGTCGACCCACACTGTAGTTCCATCAACTCTTAATGTAGCTCTTGTTTAATGTTTCGTTCGATCAGTGTTTACGAATACCCTGTTAAGTGACGTAAAGTTTTATGAGTTTCTCGACTGTTATTGTGAAAAGATTTATGCAACAATTTTGGATCTATGCAACATCTTAATTGAGTGCAAGATCCAATCAACTAGTGTTCAGCCTTCATAACATCATCAACATCTGTCAAATTTCGCTATTTTTTTCAAATTCATCAGCGGTTATTCAAGTTGGCGTCTAGTGTTGTTGACAGATTATGCTATGAATGAATATTGAAAAATTGAAAAACTGTCAAACATAAGTCATTTCACTTTTTAAAACATTTCACACATATTTATACATAATAGACTGACAAGGTAGTATTTATTTGAGGAATTAGAGTGTATAGAATATCTCAATTGAATATTGAACAACATCTCAATTGAATATTGAACAACTAGGCTAACTGTAGATTTCTTTGGATCACAAAAAACACTTATAACCACTTTTCTGAGTCAATAAAGGCTAAAAAATACTAACCAACTTCAATAGTTTCGCATCTTTTCTTGAAAGTCTCTTACTTTTTTAAACTCAAAAAGTAAAGTTGACCGTCTAATCAATCTTGAAAGCCTTTCCAGTTAGGACAATTCATTATCTGTCCGATCTACGAAAACACTTTCCAAACATTGTTACAAATAAATGCATTTTCTTAACTTTTGGCTGTTTTGTATTGTTCATCTATTAAAAGGAATAAAAACTAGCCTGTAGGAAGCTTTTTCCTCTAGAAATTATGCATAAATTTATATCATTAAGAGGCATATACAAATATGCTTGATATCTTTTCAGACAGTGGAATTATACAACATTCTCAGTTTATTTTTATTCGTTTTAGGTAAGTCTTTCACTCCTTCTTCTTACTTCCTTTTCTCCCTCACTTCCTCATCTCACTTATTTACCTACTACCGTTCTTCGTCTTTTTCGCATGTCTCTGAATAAAGATTCATTTTATTCATCCTTTTCTTTCTCTTTTAACCCCATTCGTTTCTATCAATTTATTTCCTGTCTTAAAAAAAGCGTTAACCACTAAAAAGTAATTTCTTATTTGTGTAAATTTTGGATAGATATTGTAACTAGTGTTTTTAGTTGGTTGGATGTCTGTTTTGTTCTACCTAACAATATTTTTTTAGCCAGACAGAGAATGTTGACAAAAAAACCTTTCATCGTAGGTTACGAGAACGATTCAAACTAAGCAATGGCAGACAAAGATAAATTAGTATTAAATGTAAACGTAACGCTCAAAATTATCTACAAACTGCATGATCTACGTTGACGTTTGTTATAGCTAAATGGTTTTTCAACTGTCTATCTGTAGTACGAATAAGATTTCTGTCGAATCAAAAATGAATCCAAAGCTGAAAATTCTTTCATTTGACACAGAAGCTCCATAAACTGCTGAGATATAATAGTCGGTAACATAAATAACGGGAATCCACTCAGCCTTATCTTCAAATTCCACCAATCACATTAAAATGATCGAAATATTATATGGTAGTTGCGACCTTTTGGTATCAAGATCATTAGTAATTTAAATGTCATATTCAGCCAATAAATAAATGTTTGGATCAATTCATTATTCTGGTTTCACCAGCAAAACCTACAAATTAGAGTTAGGGGTTCCTATTTTTATATTTTCACGTGGTCTATATCGATAAAGTGGGATAACTTTGAAGTAGTTTTCATCAAGAATTAATATTGGATGAAGAACCATTGAAAATCTGAGAGCACTAAACAGCCTTTTGTTATAGTCCAAGACTCTTCGGTAGTAGGCCTCCCAAATCCCGTTAGGCAGTGAATTCAAGAACATCTTGTTTTACTACAAGCACTTCATCGTTAGGTTTAATTGGCCCAATTTTTCCTCTTCTGTCAAATTGTAACATAGCGTAAATAAACATCATACCACTTCCACAAAAGATATTTCCAAGTTATAATGTTAATTCGAATGATATCAAGTCGTAAAACTGGGTGGCTTACAGGGAACCAGTTAACTGTTCTAACGTGTTTGCATAATCTAGACTGCTCTCTTAGTTCCTGGCTTTTCAGTAGTGCTCAACCTGAAATTATGCAGGATCTGTCTCAAGACACACAGTTCTCACTAATTCTGAGTTACCGTTCGATCAACAGGTTGATACTCAGGGGTTCATATTACCTAACTTATTTCGATTTGTTATATAAAGTGGATACTATTCAGTTTCGCTAATGAGCCTATTTGACAGTAAGATTTAAAATAAAATGATATAACTGTGTATCGCCTTGTTTGCTAATGCAGTATATACTGAGTGGTTCAGCAAACATGTCTATAATAGGGAAAGATTTTCTATGAACCTATACGTTTACTGCATAACTAACTCCTAACAACGAATAACCATCTTCGATAAAAAGCACTACTGCATATAATCATTATTACACTGTATTATTTACAGTCTTTAATTTTCTACCATAAATATTCATCTGTTGGGTTCGATTTCAGATGTAGTACTGAATGACAACACTCGACAAATACAAACAGTGAGCTGTATGATTTATTCGAAAAACAGATATATTTGAACTTTTGTTCAATAGTTAAACAGCTGACCAGCATATCTCAGATAACGTTGATTAAAAAGTAAGGAAGATCCGAAGATAAGGGGTTATGACTGAAATTGTAACAGGGTTCATCATTCCAGGTGACATCGTCAGTGTTGACTTCTTTTCAACAATTTACACCGAAGACTCAACTCTACTATTGCTGAACCAAAGTTGCAACCAGAACCTGTGTTTTGTCACTGTACAAAGAAACAAAATCAGGTCATCTACATTCTTTGCGTTTCTATTTCTTTTCCTTACGAATCCACTGATTTCAGTCAGTTAACTGTTGGCTAACTTCAGAACAAACTCATATCATTTAATTGCTTTGATTAAAACCATTCTGAGCTGAAATAGAATAATATTCAACAGGTGTTAGTGATGTACTTTTTTAATTGTAGGGTTTGTGGTTGGTATTCACCATGTACTGACATTAGCTGGAGAAACAAAAGAAACCAGAGAGTATTAGACAGCTGTTTCGTTCTAGTATGGGACTCTTCAGCAGTGCACATTCATGAACCCACCCTGTCAGGGATCGAACTCAAGACCCTCAGGTTCCGCAGCCGGCACGCTAACATTGAGCACCTGGATCCGGTGGTTCGTACTTCCTATTTCTGTCAGTTTTGCAATATAGTGCTACCTCCATCCAATGCCATCGTTAAGTAACTGTCCCCACGTTCAACTATTTTGGATGCAATTGTCATTGAAATTACGGGAATCACCTCTCAAAGCTTGTCATCGATGAGTACTAAAATAGTTCAGTTTTGAGGTTTGTGGGGATATATTCACTGCGTCAGGTGGTTACATCATTCCCATAAATAATGAAACCAGTTATACATAGTTATATTCAAAGAGTTATAATATCTTTAAGTGATTGTAAGCTACATGTCGCTTGAGAAATTATTTAGAAAATCATTTCACATTCGGTCTTATTTACTTTTCATTGCATTGAACCTATAAGCCACTTTTAGATGACACTGATCTGTCAAAAACAGTCACATGCAAGTATAAAACTGAGTTAACTGAAGCACTGATCAACTGAAGATCTTGTTTTCATTTTCTAGTCTATTATGGAGCTTAAAAGTTTGACATATGCCATCTCTTAATCAGAAGGCTTTCAATCAACCAGTGTTATTGCAGATTTGAATAACTAAAAATGTGCATGTAGTATCTAGAAGTTTTAGCCTGCTTCAAGAACTGAGTTCAGTTAACTGAATAACTATGCTTCTGAGAACCCCAGATTTTTTTATGAATCCCAATAGATTAAGCAGCTGAATACAAGAGAACTATTTCAGGGATCTGTATTATGTACAAATATCGAAAAATGAAACTTTTTATTCTGTTTGGAGTTAATGGGAATTTAATTGATTTCAGGACTGTGTTTATCAAGGACTTACATAAGTTAGCAAAGTATTGAGATGACTAGGACAGTTTCGCTCTAATATGAGACTTCTCCCCTTATTTCTGTTCAGTATCTTGCTTTGTTTGAATAAAATCTTTCAGGTAGGAAATTCAAAACATTTCTTTGCCTGTACTTACCTTTGAGCTACTAACGTTTATCAAGTATAGATAAAAACAGTGGTGAATGACTTCTATGATACATCACTATTTTATTTAATGTACACCTCATAGTAAATCCGCAGAAAAAGCTGGTGAATGCAGTCATCTTAGACGATTCAGACGTTTTGGATACCACACTTTTCACTTTTGTGAACGGACAATTTGTTAAATTTCAGAGTTTATTCCCCCCAGGCAGGAAAAGAAATATTATTCATTCACTTTCCTCGAGGATCAGGAAACGATGTACTGAGGACACAGTTGACAGTGAACTGCAATGCTTCGATGAACTCTAGCGGAAAACGGTTTTCCGCTTAGATTCATAGATAAGAACATAATGCCAAAGAACCCAAGTGAACGAAGACATTTTGCGCCGAAAAATATTCTTTTGTTGAATCTTGAAGTCAAAAATGGTATTGCTGCAGAGATCCTAAAGAAAAGACTGTCAAGATCCTTAAACAGAACATACTTCACCGCCAACCTTTGGATTATTTTCTCCTGCAAGAAACTTATCGGTTAATGTGTGAAAGACAAGCCAACGCATTGGGTCACATCAGTGTGTGTACAGCAGTTTACTTACTCTTGTGGAGCTGAGTACATCGGCCGTACCATGCGTCCACTAGTAAAACGTGTTCCTGAACACTACGCAGCCTTGCTCGCAAAGGGAGAATAGAAATGCATCTTTAGTTCGATAACAGAACACATTGTGAACTCAAGCCACTTAGCTCCTTTCGAGAGCTCATTCAAAATTCTCTACAGGGTTCGATCAAACCACTCGAAAGAAGTAAAATCAAGGGATCTGTCTATAGCTGAAGCACTGGCGATTCAGAAGTTTAAACTAGCATTGTGCGTGCAAAAAAGATACGTCCAAGTTTTATCTTTGTCATGGTCATCATAAAGGCGTGCCTGCCATAAATTCACTTTGTTTCAGGCAACTACCTTATTCATTTTTCTACTGTCATAGATTTAACCTGTACTACGTAATTACAATCTTATTTTCATAATGCCCTGTTTATTTTCCTACCCTGTTACAGATTTATCTGGTATTACATAATCGCAATTTTATTTTCATAAGTATACGTTCATTTTCCTACTTTGCCATACATTCATCATGTATCGCATAATTACATTTAATTTCATAATCGCTTGTCTATTTTCCTACTCTAAACCCAAATGCTTATTAATTAACTTGTTTTAGTCACTCAATATATTGTGCCCACTGGCCGGAAACAATTCTGGAACATTCTACCCACTGTAACATACATTCACGAATGTATAGCTTAATAAATGACTTCGTCGAAAGTAAAAATTTTTCTTCGCTGAGACCATATCTTGTCTTTCTTGAGAAATATGAAGCATTATCTTTCTTCACAAGAATTGATCTTTAAGACCACCGCTCATTAGTGAACATGTTTTACAGTATCATAAAGTTAGTGGTTTCTGTTAAGACCATACAAAAGATAACCTGATGATATCCTAAATGATGAAAGATTTGCAGTTGTTTCTTTCTGATTGAATATGTTTTAGTTGAGCTCACTGATAATCTGAACTATATAGATAGATGCTTACGGCTCAGATCCGATTAAAATAATCCTTCTTTGAAGAAACAGTTTAAATGGATGGAAATGATCATAGAATAGAAACTTCCTCAATTGTGAAAGAAAATCATGAATGAACTCGTAATTAACATTTGACTATCTGTGCGACATAACAATGTTTAAATAATTCATTACGAATATGACTACCATAAGTGTTTAAACATGTCTCACTACTAACAATCTTCTATGTGAACAACTCACTTACATCCTGCAATCAATGGAAATATTCATAGTGAACCCAATCCATTCGACTTTGCTAATTCAATTAATGTCAATGTACTGAATAAATGAGTGATTTCCATGGATGCTACCTTCATCAATAATAATAACATCACACTTTGCAAAACAATGTTTGTTGTGCAACTTCATTAAAGATGATAGTTACAATGTTAATACTCATAATAAACTATTTTTTATAGAACTACATCTAAAATTACTTCTCCACATTCATTTCAAGATTCGTTATGTTATTTACAGAGAGAATGATCAAACGGTAGTTAAGTCCCGACTTAACTCCCTTCCAGGCTATTACTTTGTGATAAATCCAAGGATTACTTGAAACGACTGATAGATCTTACCTGTATAGGCGATACATGGGTTATATTTCAATCAGGTGATATTCGGATACCGAAAGAGGATCCATAGTTAAAAACGTCAATGGTTGCGATTAGCCGATCAACCTTGCATCACAATTGGGGGTAAGCTGGTTATTTTATTTTTTCAATGTTCTACAAGAAAGAAGACTAACTAATATTCCTCAGAGATTAGTCTACAGAGAGCCGAAATAGACTGGTCATTACTGACATTAACAAAAGAAGTAATCTAATCCATTCTCTGTCATCGGCAAGTAGAAGGATCTACACAAATGGGAAGAAGAAATTAAGAGACCTCGTTAAGTATCCTGTAAACGTACATAACAAAAATGGCCTAAAATCTAAGCACCATACTGAAAAAATCCCCTTGTTTCCTAGAAAAACCTTGTTTTTGAGCATTGAGAGGTGATACTGTAAATGCGTTTCTGAAAAAGTTTCTGTCAAGGTTGTTGAGAAAAACATTCTTTTCTGCTGATCTTCGAACTGTCTTCTCTATTCATCAAGTGATAAATTAAGGTGTTGAGAACTGAATTCAATTGTGAGAATATTCATTTGCTTCTGCAGAGTTGGTTAAGTTGCACAAGCAATAGATTTTCAGAAGGCACCTCTTAAAATTATCTTGTACAGTTATAGAAAGTTCAGTATACATGCGTTGACCCTTAAATAATTCAATATATAGTTGACTCAGGTCGCATAACTCCTCCAGAATATCTTGTTGTAAGATTATCCAAAAAGTTAAGTCAAACTATCAAAACTAAGTACTGTTTCATAACTTGTGCATGAAGATAACACTAACAATTCACCGTTTCCAACATGTACCCTGGGAACAAAAAAACTATGAGCCATCAACGGGAGAAACTTGAAGGAAGTAGCCTCTTTCACCTATCTAGGCAAGGTAGCATAGTTTCAACTACAGGCGGCAAAGATGATGTCAAAGCCAGGATCGGTAAAGCAAGACAGGCGTTCATTAACCTGAAACCAGTGTGGAGATCTTCTGCACTTCACTCAGCATAAAGCATGAACAAGCTCCGGATTTTCAACACCAATGTCAGTCAAGTCAGTGATTCTATGTAGTGGCTCAGAGACCTGGCGCATCACGAAAAGCATTTTCAACAAACTACAGATATTCATCAACAACCACCTACGCTCGTTACTGAAGCTCAGATGGCCAGAATAATCAGAATAAGCAACAAAGAACTCACTGTGGCTGGCTGCCAACGAACCAACCAAGAACCTATCACACAACAAATATGCAGAAGGAAGTGGAGATAGATTGGATCTGGCCTGCACTGAGAAGACTGTTCGGGTCATCACGAGCCAGACCATTGAGTGGAACCCGCATGAGGAAACAACGAGTTGGGCCCCCCAACTAAAGATAACATTGAGGAGATGGTGTAAAGAAGAAATGGGAGGTTGTGGGCAGTTGCGGAGCCAGGTTCAAAGGATTTCAGAGAAGAGAGTGAAACGGCGATGTGCTACTGAAACCATATGTTCCACTAAGAACCCAAGGGATAAATAATGATAATCTCTCTTTTTGCTATGATCGTAATTTCATCCTTCTACTTTTTTGATCCCAAAATTATTATTTGCTCACAACTGACCTTTTAATTAGAAAGCCTGTTTCCCTTATTTCCTTTCTGTATATCCGTTAAAAGGGGAACTGAATCATTTTTATTCTATATCTAGAAACAATTCTTAGCTTATGAAATTCTTTCGTATTTTTGATTACTTTTAGCACCTCTTTTTCTAAATATTATATCAATGTCAAAACCTCCACTCTATTGGTTGACTGCAGGCTTATTTCTTCCCATTAATTACAATTAAATTTCACATTAGTTTAGTTTATTTGATATAGCAAACGGTAATACAATATTACTTACTGAGAGACGTTTTTAGTATAATTCATTACTCATATCCATAGCAAAGTAACCATATAATGTTTTAACTTACTTCTTGTAGTTCTACTACTTTTTCGTTTTTGATCTTATTTGAAGTAAGTTTTTTTCATTCAAGAAATCATTAAATCAACTTCGAACACTTACAACAGAGATGAATTTAACATCACTTCCAGATACATGAAAATTCTACTACAAATAAAAAGTGGAATGAAAGGAAAAGCAATGGAACTATAAAAACCAAGTCAGAAAACTGTGTTATTCAGTTTTCAAGGTTTGTGGTTTGACTTCACGGTGGTATTCATTACGCACTGATTACTTCAATATGATTGTGAGAAATAAATTTTTCTATAACTGTAATCCACTAAATAATACTGTATCACTTGTTGTTTGGTACTCGTAATTTCTTTTTGTTATACAGGCAAGAAGTTCTTGAATTGGATAGGAGATGGCTGTCGTGCCTCATTGGCCTAGTAAAATAAGGCTCCGGCAGTTGGATTGATGGGTACTGCGCTTGAGCCGCGGTTGAAACAATACCACCCTCTGGAATCCGAGTACATCCAGCTAACGTGTTTCAGATAGGGCGAGAGGTACCTCCTAGATCACACTTCTAATCCCCAAGATGAATACAGTACTGTATCACTGGGCCATTCATCGCATGATGAATCTTTCTATGACTGAATTGTGTACACTCATGGTTTACTAATGTACATATCAAGGAATTCGATCAATCTATACCTTTAATATTGATTGAATAAACTACATAGTACCTATATGTGGTTAAAGAATGTCCAGCGACATAGAAGAAGATAACAGGTAAGTCATTTCAAAACCAGGAAAACGCTTTTACACTTTGCTTGGTGTTGGCTAGAAATGGAATGTAGTACGCGCGTTTCGTTCTATTTGGGACTAGTCAGATGGATGTATCTGCACTTCAGTGAGTGATGCTGTACTCACAGAGATTCGAATGTAATAGAGGTCGATCAGTTTGACCAGCAATAACAACAGGAAATTGCAAGCGTAATTAAATAATTATGACTTCTCCTGGTCACACGGAAGAAGACGCCCGTACTACAATGGTCTGGTGAGCAACGCTTTAGTATGTGGACCGATTGGTGCTGGGTTCGTATCTCAGCAGGAATAACACTCCGTGAGATGATGAAGGATATTTTTAGCTCTAGAGGGTGGTTTCGATGATAACTTGGTTCCCTAAGCTAGATGATTCAATCATAGTAGTCAATTTTTCCTCATAAATTAGTGGTGTCTTCTAATCTCTGCTATCTGAAATTTCGGTAAAAAACAGGTGCAGCTTTTTTACCTTCATAGTTAGGAATCGTTCATATCTTGAAAGGTCCTACGAGGTCTGTAGTTTAAGGAACGGTACTGATAATGCTACGGCTTCGCGCAGCGTGGAGTTGAGTGGTCTTATAAACGTAACCTGTGTTCTTTTCACATTCCTGTCGGTAAACTGTTCTATATCTGGGCATATTTAACCAGTAAGAAGTTCCGCCTATTAACTATATTGAAATCCTCAGTCTTCACTGTTTCGTTGGTGGTTGTTAGCTCTTAAGCAGTTTAATTTATGAATCGGTTATCCATACAAATACTAAAGGTCAGTCTGTTAAAAAGCTCATAAAACAGTATCAAGTTCACTCTTTGTCTTTGTTTCCTAATTGGCTCACTCCCTAGGATGTGTTGTAGTTTTGGTTGATATTCATGTTAAGTGTTGTTATCGTGAAATATCTCTGTAGGCTTCCAACGTTCAGTTTGTTCGCAACCAGTATGCTGTTAAAAATAAAAGAGCAGTGTCTAGCAGTTCTTGTATACAATTTATACATGCTAACTCCAGACTTTTGAAATAAGAATTTTAACAGTCTTTGAGATTGCAAGGATTGTGTGGATAAGTGCTCAGAAGAGGAAATGTTTGGGAAGTATTGCAGCTTCAGATGAGAATGAAAGCTCAGTTGTTGTTAAGTCTATTTCAAAAATAGAGTAATCAATGCTGACTGATCGACAAAATCAACCTGGAACCTCGCCCACAGGTACATAAATTCAAGTTGCCACATTTTACAGTAGTACACAAACAGCAGGTGGATAGAAAACTGAGGTATGTTAATCAGTCCGTAATTAATGATCCAGGTCTTGATATCTGTCTTATGTTTTTGCAGTTTGCCAGGATAGGTTGCAGAATCGAATGAGAGAGAAAATATTTTAAGTAATAAAACTCCATATCCATTGTATACACAAAAAACTACTACTTGACTGCGACAACTTAGAGATCTAAAAGCCGTTAAAAATATATAAACTCTAAGTATGTACATATTTACTTTATGCGGTTATATGGTCAGACTACATGGCTGTATCAAAATTCTTAGTAATGAAAGGAATAAGTGTATGACTGATTGTAATATTAAAGTACGATAGTGGTAGGTGTATTCTAACAATTTTATCTCTTATACAAATTACCCATTGGTTGCGGGATGATGTTACCTTCAAGCCCCGACTGTAAACCGAAGTCTAAACATCATGCTTATAGTAAGATATCTGAGCTGACTGATAAGACAGTGCACTGGTCTATGATTACTTTTAGATATAGCATACTTACTACATATCACACAGCATTCTTCAGTAAAGCCCTCTGGATGAAGTTGAATGATGACGATGTGTCAGTGTCAAAATACCAACATGATAGAATGTTTTAAAGTAGTTTCTCATCTCAGGCTGAGATGAGTTAAAGAACCATGGAAGTCCAGACACCGTTAGACAGCTTACTCTTTCTAGTTTGAGACTTTCAAACCACAATCACTGACGATCCCACCTAGAATCTTCCTGAATTCATCAAGTCTGATGGTGAACAGTTTATCAGGCCAAGCTAGAATTTGATAATCTTGTCCACAACTCTGATACTGATAACCTATGATAATGGAATGGTGGCAGTTTTCAAATATTAACCCAGTGAATGCTTAAAGACCAAAAATGTTAGCCAAGTAACTGTTTGTTTTCATTATTTCGATACTTAAATATTATTCGCCTAATGTTCAGATTTTTTGAAACCATTCATCGTGAGCTAACAGAAGTTGGAAATATGGAGCATTGGATTCTGACCCAGTGGCTCAATGGTAACGCACTGGCCGCGGAACCTGAAGGTCGCGGGTCCGATCCCTGCTGGTGGGGTGGTGGGTGCGCACTGCTGAGGAGTCCCATACTAGGAAGAAACAGCTGTCCAGTGCTCCCAGGTTTCCTTTGTTCCTCCAACTGATATCAGTCTACGATGATTAACAACTTGAAACATTCATCTCACCTTGATCTGGATATCTATGAAATGACTACTTGTATGTATTGCACCGTGAAGATCCAGATAAAAAGACAAATGTTTCAGTCATCAATATACAAAAGGTGTAACTGAAATGAAATAAACTGAAATTATTTTCCAAATATCCAATAATCAATCCGCTGTAACTTTTATTTGATCGCCAATAAATTGAGTGATATCTAATTAGGTCTATACTGGTTTAATTGGAGCTGTAGCTGATTGGTTTAGAGAAACAACTCTTAACCGATGAGTCATTGGTCCCAATTTCGATCCACCCAACGAGGTTTGGGTAGCCAAATAGTATCATTAACCCTCATTGCCTGCTAAAGGAATGTGCACAGAGCTACTGAGTGCATTTAAGTAAACTTTTTATCAGAGTAGGTGGCAGAACTAGGGACTTAAATGGGAACTTGGTGCAACTAAATCGATCTGATCAAACAATGAACATCGAAAACTCTGAAGTGAATAGCTAGCGATAAACCGAGCTGATATCCTACTCAGTGTATACTTCAAATCATAGCAACAATAATTCCAAACTGTCTACAGAAGTTATAAATGAGACGGTGAACAGTAAACAAACATTTCATCTGTTATAGTGTAGAATAACATTACCATGATCCGCATAGAAAGTCCTTTGTCTCTGAAGCCTGTTACAACCATTTAGTTTGTACCGAAATTTCGAGACAGAATGCAGCTCAATTTACGTGTGAATATCAGACTGGTTGAAGAGACGAAACATCGATAGAGTTCAGACCTAGAAACGCCTGGGAATAGCAAAGACTAATGCAAATATGTATAAATCCTTGTATATTGTATATATGCTTGACCTTGCAATACACCTGTTATCTTATCGCTTCTTCATTTATTGAGAAGCTTAGCGGCCAGCAAAGGGTGGAATTTGAAGGTTATTGCTCAAGCGTCTGTATATATATATATAGCAGTCACTTTAAGCTTACAACAAGTGACAAAAGTGGTTATAAAATCGGCGACAAGGATATAAAAATTTCCCATTTGTAGATGCAATACAGGTGAGCTATCTGTTGTCATAAGTTTATTAAAAGTAGAGAATAGTAAACTGATTGTAAACTGTTTATATTATAGCCTGTTTCATCTGGCGCATGTATATCCTCTGAATAATGTCTGAAACATTCATCAAAACACTGAACTTCTTGACGATTTAGAAAGTCTTTAACATTACTCATAAAATATTACTTAACCGTTAAAGTTAAGTAAGTGAAAGAGATTCAATTACTATGACGAAAAAGTTTAGACAACATTTTAAAACGCTTCTTTCACATTTGCATTTGAATCAGCATGGACTAATCATTCCAGATTTAATATCGCTATTCAGCCTAAAAATAATGTTCTTGTTGAAGTGTCTTAACTATTTGGGAATATATCATTACTTGAAGTGCGACACAGAAAATTTGCGACATTTTGCTGCATAATTTTTACCTTACATTTGTATATATATCTAAACTTTAAATATGGTCTCGTATTCCACTAGGTAGTATTTACAGATATTTGAATTCAGTTATCGTTTGCTAAACAACTTTTCTATCTGTAAATTGAACCTTGATTAAATTTACAGTATCATCAAAACAAAAAACATTGAACACTGAACAACTTCCTTATGTTCATCTTCTTGTAATCATAGCTAGTGAAACGTCACAATGAGCACGGATGTCAACAACAAAGCGATTTTCGGTAACGGTGAATAAGTTAACTCAGACTAACAGTTGATTCTCATCAAGATAAGCATCTATGACGAGCAAATTCAAGATGTGATTACAAAAGGTTTAGGCCGATTGTTAAGATACCTTTTAGTTTTCGGCCTCGCAAAGGTTGTCAAAAGAATTAGCAGCGGTTGACATGAATACCACATACATCCATGTCTTCAGTAAGCTTTTTCAATATTGAGATAAGTGTATACATCAAACTGTTTCACCCCTCTGAATGAATTAAGACAGCACTTGACCTTTCTTCAAAACAAGTGTCTGGAAAGTGTAAAAAAGGATAATGCTAACAAACTGGTCGCTTCTAATTTAATGTAAAGTTCGTTTGAAACTGACATTGAAAGCTTCTCCCGTCGATCGTAAAATTTTCAACAGTGACAACCTTGAGTGTTTTCAGAAATCGGGTGTTTTACCAGGTGATTAATATTTCATATGGGTAATGACGTGTAACAAAAGTGTTCTATCACAAATCTGTATTCCTGATGCGTGATAAATAATTCAATAAATGCAATAATAAAACGCACCTTCATTGCGAAATTATTGATGTAAAAATGGCGCGCACAGGTAGACAGTAAGTACATTAAAAGGAACATATTTTTCACCGTACAAATTTATATGCATTTAGTTTATTTGTTGGTGAGAAACTCGGATAGTGTCTGCTGAAATGGTTGAATGATATATAAAACAATGGAAGAGCTAATGTTAAAACTTTTTTATACTGGTTACACTTCTTCCCTAAAATTGTACATGCTTCCCTAAGGTTTCTTCCAGCCTTCATTAGGACTTCCTTTCCCTCCACAGGAAGTGAAGAAAATTTGTAAACATTCCATGTATACAGAGGAGCTTCCTTCTATTGATTTCATCATTTTAGAGTACATAACAGGAAATAAATTTAAAGACAAGTATGATTATCACTCATGCATCTATGAAACTATGAAATTTGTTGTTACACTTTTGCCTACTAAGTTAGTATTAAGTAGCTTAACAAAACTGACAAAACGTTTAGGTCTACAAAAATATTGAGTGGCATCGTTAAGTAGACAGTGAGAAGTTTGTGCATTGTGGAATAGGACAACACATTGTAATTAAATTGTATGCAAACTTTGTATTAAAAATATGCTCATAACATATTTGGTATTAATCGAAGTCTTCTAAACTTGAATGTACGTCAATAACAATATACATTCTCGATACTAGAATAGGGTTAGTCCCAGAGAAAGTAAGGAAAAAGAAAAAGAACACACTATGCAATTTATATTTCTGGAAGTAGTTAACAGAAAAATAAAGCCCACATTCTCTTCTTGTTTGAAAGTCGTCAACTCAATGCACCTTTATCCCAGTGAGTACTGCTGTTTACACTGAGAATAAAACTCATTTCTCATCGCTTTAGATATCATTTTACTATGCTGAAAGATTGTCAGTCATAAGTGGAACAAAAATTCTGAGATTTTCCAAAAACTGAGTTTTACTAACAAAATTTCATAATGAAGCAAAGCTGTCTAGTAAATTGGTTATCAGTAAAGTAAGCGATCCTAATCTTCCTTGAATCTTTCAAATAATAAGAGTAGCCATTTACATAGAAGTTATTTATTTCTACATATGAAACCGTGGACATGCTTCATCACTACCTTGTCAAATTAAATACTATATGAAAGCTTCAAATCTTTATTAACTTTTCATTAATTCTCTCTTTTAATTATTTTTATCACCATTGATACTATTATAATGATCATTATTAATTTCCTTACTGAAAAGGGATTTTCTAGGTACTCAGTGTTTTAAGCTCATAATCATATATCTTTAGTGAATAAATATGTTAATGATATCCTGATTATTTGTGAAAACTCAAATGAGGCTACTTCAATTCTAAACCGACTGAACGAAGTACACAACAGCATATCTTTGACATGTGTAAGAGAGGAAGATGACTGCTGCCGTTCCTGGATATATTAATTAGTCGAAGGCAGGATGGATCCATAAAACGATCTATCTACAGAAAACCTACATGGACAGGGCAATATCTGAATTACCATAGCTTTTACCCAGTTCAGTACAAGCGAACTTTAGTAAGGTGCTTATTCAGTAGAATTCAACGAATATGCACCGAGGATACTTTAGAAGATGAAAGAGGAACATTGACCGATATTTTGTTAGAAAATAACTATCCATCAACATTTATCAGGCAGAACAAAACTAGCAGAGGGTCAAAACTAGAACTGCAGTCAGTCCCAAAGAAGGATGTCTTCATCAGCCTTACGTACAAAGGTGACTCTTAGAGTGCAATCCTTAAGCAGAGACTTAACGCTGCTGTTAGAAGGACTTACTATGCAGTCAGGGTTCGAGTAATAGAAACCACGAAGCCCGTATATTCTCCCAATCCCTCACAGCATGTGAACGATAATGTCACATCCCATTGTATCTACCAATTCAAATGTACGTGTGGTGACACATACATAGGGAGGACTAATATATCCATGCAAGTAAGAGCCTCGGAACATATTCCAAAGTGGCTTCAGAAGCAAATTAAATCACCTGAACCTAAAAATGTTGGTAACAGACGTCCAAGTTCTTCGATCGCCAAACATATCGCTGAGACAGGTCACAAGATTGATGTGGCTACTTCCTTTACACCTATTTACAAAACATGTTGAAGAGGGACCCTAAATTTGTTGAAGCCTTAGCTATTAGAAAGTTGAAACCACCTTTATGTGTTCATAAACAATTTGTTGTCATATTAAATCTTCTTTGGTAAATTCAACTATTGAAAACCAAATTCGATGTACTATTATTGTTTGCTCTATTGATTTTCATTGTTATTCGGCCTTTAAGCCAGCCTTCCTACCTGACCTCTTTTTATTTTTCACCCCTTATCTTCAAGAATTTTTTAATATAAATACCTATGACAAGTATCTGTGTGTGTGATCAGATAGTTTGAAATGTGTTGCGCAAATACAAGACACGGTTCAGACAACTTACATCTGCATATTGTTTTGTCGGAGGAATAAATATCGGTTGAAAAGATGGATAAAAAGCACAGACAGGTTTATCATTTGATTACCTTAGATATAATTGTGATATCTGATAGAAATTACAAGTTGAATTGAACTAATAATCTTAACTGGATAAAGTGATGCGGAATATCAGTTAAACAAAAACTGTGAACCATATCTCAAACATCCTTTGAAAGTAGACTTCAGTAAAACAGTTTCAAATAATATACCAAGAATTCATCACTAACTAATGCTTAACTATTAGTTAGTAATCAGATCCTTTCTAACTTTGTAATGTCAAGTCTTCTAACAACAGTTTGACTAAGCCGCACTATTCTTCATCTGTGAGTAAAAGGAATTTTTGAATAGTTTCAAACTTTTTAAAAACATGATTGCAAACTTAAATCTACAATGCATATTTCTGCTTCACTTGGATTTATGCCTTTCCACTTTAGGTTGCGTCATATATTTACTTGATTTGTAAACACTTCCCAACTAAGTAAACAGGGAGAAAGATACTTTTTATAAGGAGCTACAGATACATTGTTACAGTCGGAGGTTTATAGATATTTATGAATTTTTGGTTTTAAAGATAGCTCGATCTTTCTCATGCAATCACTTGCTAGATCTTCGGTACAATATTTTCTGACATTCTTTACTTTCTCTGAACCTCTTTGTTTTGTCGTCTGAAAAGTGTTTTATATAATGAAGTTTTCTTTCGTCTTTTTCTTTATCGTAATATGCTCATTTTTCTTCCAGAATCAGAAGGATTCTCAACAAAGCCAGAGTTGGGGTAGCATTTCAATCTACAAACTCACTCAGAGATAAACTTTGCCTCTATATTGTTCCCCATTAATCTTTCCTGGTCTTCTTAAAAAGGACTATGTTATGTGATCTGGGGCTTTGAAAGCCGTCAAGAGGGTGAGTGGTGTGTCTCTGGCTCAATTGATTAACATTGTAGTTGATCGACATATAAATTTCTGCAAGCTACTAGCTACAGAAATTTTAACTGACAGTGAGCGTCCACTTCATTTACAGCTCTCTCCGTGTACCTCCTCAGGGAGGACAAGGAGAAACTATATAAGACTTTATGATCGTACAGCTAAGTATAAGAATTCGACTGTACCTTACCTTGCACGTATATTTTGTGAGGAAAAAGGTGTTAGAACAGAAATCACACATCAACTTTGTAAAAGTGAAAAATCTTATTTCAATAATTTAACTTACAATGTAAAATTTTCTCGTTTTTAAAAATTCTTCACTTCACTTAAATTTTTATAATAAAACAATTCGAAAGGCTGCAAAGTAGTATGTATATACTTATATTTTGATGTTATTGCAATATATATTAAGCTGAGAATTGCAAATCGTTTGGAATAAAGTGAATTATTATTATTATTATTCCATACAATGACTGAGAGGTCAAGTACATAGATCAAACTAGCCAGTCGGGATCAATTAGATTAGCAGAATATAGGAATATAGCTAAATATAGAATAACAGACCTAAATAAGATCAATAATCTAGAAAAGCAGTCGGCTATTGCTGTGCATGAATTAACACACAACCACACAATAGGGTGGGATAAAGCCACTGTACTTAAGTCCAATATAATCAGGTGGAGAGAGATTGATTACTGAATCTGTTCATCGAATCACCCAACACATGTAATCGGAAGGGTGCAACACGTATACCACAGGTATGAAAAATTTTACTACTACTAAAAAAAAGAATATCATATGACAGGACTATAAAAATCAGAAATCGAAAGGTATTTGATTGCATTGATATGATTATGAGCGATAATTTGTGCTCGAAACGTCATCTAGTAAATAATACTGTATCACTGTGTGCTATATATCTAATCAACAAACCTAATATGAAACTAATACTGAACTGTATAATGAATGCCTTTTATAACTGTCCATGTCTTTCTGTGATAAAAACTGATCAATTAGTGAATCCAACTATTAATTCAATTTGACATATCTGTCATGCTTAGGACATAGAGTAGTTTCTACGGGTTTTAAACTTCCCATCAATAATATACGTTCACTGACTCAAGCACCTTCATTGACAGGTATTTCATCTTTGAGATATTTTATTGGCCCTTCACCCTTCTACTCCAGTTTCATTCATAATTTCATCCATGATATTCCTGATTGTAGTGGACTGAACTGGATCATGCAACGAACATTAAGCAGCAAGAAAAGGGGGATACGCTGGAGCACGGAAAAGAACCTAGAAGATTTGGATTTCGCCCATGATGACTTGTGTCTGATGTCACACAAACTTAAGGATCAACAAGTGAAAACGTACAAGTTGGAGTAGAGGCAGAACAAGCAGCGAAGACGGGACTTCAACTGAATGTAGAGAAGATGGAGGTGATGAAGATACCCAACCAACAACAACAAGCTTCAATCATCATCAGCGGGAGAAACTTAAAGGAAGTAGCCTCTTTCACCTAACTAGAAAGCACTCTTTCAACTACAAGCGGCACAAACGAGGATGCCAAAGTCAGGATTGGAAAAGCAAGACAGGCGCTGATTAGCCTGAAAGCAGTGTGGAGATCTTTTGCACTCAGCATGTGGAACAAGATCCGCATTTTCAACACCATCGTCAAATCAGTGTTTCTGTATGGCTCAGAGACTTGACGCGTTACGAAAGGGATTTCCAACAAACCACAGACATTCACCAACAAGTACCACCTACGCTGGCTCGTTACTGAAGCTCAGATGGCCAGAACAATGAGAGTAAGCAACGAAGAACTCTGGGAACGAACCAATCAAGAACCTACCGCTGAACAAATATGCACTAGAAGGAAGTGGAGATGGATTGGATTTAGCATACACTGAAAAGGCCGACTGGGGACATCATACGTCAGGCTAGACCGTCGAGTGGAAGCCCGATGGGAAGAGACGAGTTTTGCATCCGAGGGTGACATTGAGGAGGTCGTGCGAGGAGGAAATGAGAGGTTGTGTGCTGTCGTGGAACCAGGTTCAAAAGATTTCAGAGAAGAGAGTTCACTGGAGACGTGCTAGTGAATCCCTATTTTTCATTAGGAACTCAAGGGACAAATAATAATAATTTCCGTTATTATCAGGATTTTTTGATGAAACAATGCCATAAAAACGTCTTACGGAATACTTTGAAGTTTCTGAATGATCAAACCATCCTAGAATCATTGTCACCGAAGGATAATTCTTTTCTCATCAAAGACGCTTCTCCAGTGAACATGCCTGTAAACGAACTACTTGTTATTTGCATTTCAAGACGCCTTAGCAAGGATGAACAGAGATTTTCTTGATTCCAGAAAGAAGCACTAGGGATTATTTGGGCAGTGAGCCGTCACCCAAAGTGTTTCTGATTCCCAAGCTTTGAGGTTTATCCACTATGCAGATAAATCCTCGAATTGGTTATCTCCTAACACGATTCAGAGAGACAATTTAGAACTGAGCATCTGAGAGTACACACCTGAACACAGATATGCCTAGCGCGAATTTCGTGTTACGTTGATCATCATTCAAGAGTTCTGTTACTGGTGCTGACTGTTTATTGGTTCAGTCATCACCAGTTGACAAACTGCAACTGACACGGCATGCTTCAAAGTACTATGGAAGCCTTTCAAATCCTATGAAGAAGAGTTGGAAGTTTCGGTGAAAAAGAAGTTTCTCTGAGTTCTATAATGGAGGAGATAGTATACCACTACGTCTTGAAGGACTTTTACGCTAGAATGGCAGAATTGTCATTCCTGTGATCTGTTGTATTGGGTAATCTTCATTCTGTTCACCTAACAGCTGAGAAACTGAAATCATTTACCCACACAACAAACTATGGGGTGGAAAATAATGCTGATATTGTGAGATGGTCAAAAAGTCATTCCGATAATCTACTCAAAAGATAGTTTCCGAAAATAACATTGGAATCCATAGTCTACCATTTGTGTTACATAACAGTGCAATGGTGCAGAAAAATCTTCTTCCCTCTTTAAATTCAAACGATGGTTTATTTTGAATGAACTCATTTGAAATAGTCAGAAGTAATACTTACAGATACTTCTGATGCAAATTTTGCCTTGGAAGCGATGAGGAAGGAATAACTAATATTTTACTCACTGATGACAACTTCACTCAGTGGTTTTTAGTTATTTCTTTCTATCATCTTTATATAGTCGTACGTCATACTCAAACATATGCATTGGCAGAAACCTTAATGTGGACATTCTATAGTGTCGAAGCATCGATTATTCCAAGAAGTTTATAGGGGCTGGAGAATGTGTGGGTAATTTCCAACTTTAGTATTAGAATACAGAATATACAACTGCTCATGAAAGTTCAGGTAAACTCTACTAACTCCAGTCGCTTCAAAGGCTGATGTATATAACTTCTTCAGACGTACACAACTATCGAGAAGAGGATAATCAGTCATCAGTCGGCTTGATACAACAAAATATGGGAAAGCTAGTGATATGGATTACGGAAGTAAGAGGTCGCTTTGATCACAACAGACACATGTACAAAACAAAATGAACCATGTAGTTTGTTTTAATGATAGTTATGATGACTGCTTTACTAATTCCCATTTCGTAGATAGTTTTGAGATGAACAAATACCACTAGCAAACATACTGGAACAAAATCAGTAACAGATTCCAGAGACTAGTAAGTAAATTTACAGTTCCCTATGAACAATCCATAACTTATACGGGTTACACAAGTGAAAGTAATGTCAGTGAAAACTGTGAAAAATTCAATGACAATATTTTGAATATAAACAGGTTTCGAAAACAACTGAAACTCAGTTTTAAAAGAGTTTGAAGAAGCGTTGACTTTCTGTTTAAAAGAAATTCATTTGTCACCAAGATGGTGATATATTAACTACCAAATCTTTTAGAACAGAAAATTTTGATCTCATTCTTTTGATGGCTATGGCTTCAGTGAGCCAAATTGCGCCTGAAGCCTTCCGCTTTTCGATTATGGTAATTAATTCGGACTAGTTAATTGCTTGTTGTTAGATCCATCTCGTGGCGGGTTACTACACTGCTAAAAGTAACATGATTCTTTGGGTTCACACTTTTTGGGATCCTCAGTAATCGGGATAAGTTAGCGTCTCTCTTGATCTCCACTTTCCCTACGTAAATATGTTCAGTCTTTTACTCATCATTTTATCATCCGCATCTTTTTATGCAGTCATGCAGCCACTTCTTAGGACCTATGCTTACATGACATGAAAATACTCATCTCAGAGTTCGAACCTATTAGGTGAAATAAAATGTCTTCATCTATGTAAGCAACCATGCGATAGGAGCCCATGATGACCAACAACAGTGTTGTATAATCTCTTCCCCTTACAAGTGGATCTATATGTTACTCAGCATTTGATGAATGATATCAGGTCCTACTGACTTACTTATGCTTTGGAAATAATTTCCATATGGAAACTAACGTGTTTAACACCGATTGAAGTCAGCTCAATCGTAACGTGCCGGCCGCGGAACCTGTAAGTTCTAGGTTTGATCCCTAATGGGGTTATACTTGCGGACTGCTAACGATTCCCATACCACGACGAAACAGCTTTCCAGTGCTGTCAGGTTTCCGATATCCCTCCAAATGATGTCAGCCCATGATGAATACCAGCTTGAGATCAATAAGTCCCTATAAATACCCCAAACTGAATCAATTAGTTAAGTTTGAGAAATGTTTAATGTTTAATCCTATAGATCAGTCATCAAGCCACCACGTTTCAATTAGATTTTGTGTTTCTTGCTATACATCAGCAATGAGTCTCTGTAAACTTGAGGAAACTCATGTTTTCTTAAGACTTTGGACTCACATCACCCAGTGTTGAAATTAAAGACGATGCATTGAGCGACTTGTGTGAATTAGCTTATCATTTATAAGTTAGGCACCATCTTACGACTTGGCACTTACATCAAACAAACTCCCACGCTTATACTAAGTGATCATTGAAGGTGAGATGAAAATCTGGACAGCTGCCGGATTCGAACTAGCGACCACTGGGTGGTCGCTCACCTTCAACCATCTCCCAGTATAAATACTAGTCTGCCAAACTGCGGCTATCTCAGATAGTCAAATGATAAACTTTCATGCCTCCTGTCATCAGTGTCTAGTGTTGGTTTTTTTTCATTTGTTCATCTGTGGCCAGTTTCTGGTGCAAATTATTTAGTAGTATGACCTATCTTCAATTCATTTCGTTTTTAAATAAACTTCTTAACTTCCTTTTGTTTCTACGGCTAACATAGGATTCTCTGTGGTAATAATTATGTCTAGTACATCGTGAAACTTATGCTAAGCGATATGTTTTATTCACTCAAAACAAAAGAACTCACAAGCTGTCATGGAGAGTTAACCTGATGTTTCATTCAACAAAAAACAGCATCATACAAGAAAAACTTGAATTTGAGCGCGTTTAAGAATAAAAAGATCAGTCATTCTGAACTACTTTCTGCAACGGTAGAGATCGCACACAACGCATATACATACACAGAACATAGTCTACTGAAGTAGATATCTAGAAGTCTAGGTAAGATGTTTGTCAGTGCTTCATATTACGTCTTCTAGACGATAATCAGAAATTATAAGAGAGTTAGAAAATACCTTCTGATGAGTTGAAAATTCTGGTAAACAGTGATATATTCATGTCAAAACTTATTTGTCCTTAGTTCATCATCTTTACTAGTTAAGTGTAAGTGTACTTTAGAATTCAGTAAACTGGAGAGATGTGTAGATGGATGTTATCCGTTTAGTAATGACTTTGGTTTTCTAAATAAACACTAGAATAGGTTTTCTATCATTATGTAAGTGATGAAAAATCCATTATTCTGGATGAATTCATTGTTACAACCATACTGACTGTGTTGATTAAACTATCTGAGATCGTCTTACATTAGCAAACTGACACTCATGTAAGCACATTACGATGAATACCTGAAATATAAATAGATTAAGCTTAACACACACTTTGGCTGTTAGCATTACTATGGTACATCCAAATGATGACCTATCTAACCATAATACACACTAACTTCAATGTTGGTTCTAACAGTTACTAGGCATCTTTACTTCGTAAGACTGTTTACCGTAGGGAAAAAACTCTTTTGCTACGAAACATGAGGTTACCATAAAGGTGTAAACTTCCAAAACAACTTTAACTTGTTAGTATCCCAACAGTTATTTATATTATTATTATTATTATCATCATCTTCCAGCCCAAAATATATCTCATTTTCTTTTTAAGTGCTCATCAGCAGCATTATAAGACATATTTTCCGGTTTCTTCATAACAATACAAGTTGACTCATCCATTTCCTCAATAAATGATACAGGAGTTCTTATCCATGTACTTATCATGTCAATCAGACAGCCAATAATGATCAATAGAGATGAAGAGTATCAGAAAATTTAGAGATGAAGAGAGAGATATTCAGCAATATCATCTCGTATAGCTTTTGATAAGTCCCTGAGTAAAGTAACACTTGGGAATATATACATTCTTCTTTCAATCATTTCATTCAAGTGGTATACAATGATTAAGTAATTAGAGCAGCTGATAATTTATGACTAACTATTAAATTGAAATGAATGTATATGAAGATGGTAGCTGAAAGATGCATGACTCAAGTGGATTGTAATCAGATTACTGTGTTATCTCGGTGGTATGCTTTCATTGGATCAATTTTAATCTCATTCTAGTCAAAACCATAAGTAAACACAAGCTTAGATGAAAATTGAGCTATGAGAATATTCTCCTTGAATGGTCTATTAGCTTGTCTTGATACCATAGGATGAAATGTTTGGCTGCTTAGTGATAATTGCCTACTTTTGTCTGAGGAGTGTAGGCATTAAAATTTTGGCAACTTCGTCGGATTCGTTTATGAAAATGACAAATATCGACAACTTAATTAGTACAAAGGCTGTTAGCAGTGAAATCTAACTCATGATATTCATTATACCCAGAAGTCGACAGCTGGATGCCCTCAGTGATGCTCCTGTTAATGATAGTGCTTCAAATGATACTCAAATTTGACAGTCACTACTTCAAATTTCACAGCTTTATCCATTAGACCTAAATTAAATTTGAAAGCTGTCTTTTTGATCTAATTTTGCAAAGCATGAAGCTGATTTCAAGCATCAGTTAGGAAAAGGTTGGGTATTGTTACCACAAAGGCGTTGCTTATTGATACTTGTTATAACTTGTTGCTCTATTCAGTAGAACTGCTCGATCTCTGTTGGCAGATGGTCTCCTATACAGATGCCTTGATACTGCCTGGATATTCATTATATTGTAGTCTGTTTGATGGCTAGCAGAGTAACCCAGGGCGCGTGACCCAGTATAGTAATAAGAAATTGCAAGTATCAATAAACCATAACTGATATCTGTTACACAGGTGGTGCCTTTCGTTCTGCTGTGGCCTAGTAGACAACGCTTTGGCGTTTGAAGCTGTGGATACTGGGTTTTAGTGGAAAGAACATCACTTACTTAGGTGCAGGTACGTCCGGACGATGAGTCCAAAATAAGAGGAAACGAGCTTCCTGAATTCATCCTTCTCCAAATAGACTGCTACAAAAGGCATTTGCTGATAATAAACACCTGTAAAAGAACTCATTTCCCAGCAGAAATTGCCGTATGCTGTGTATTTCAGCAATCTAATTATTCAAAGAATGTGACTTTTGAAAGAGAAGTAAAGAATAGTGGGGGTAATTCTTGTGAGTATATGATAATTACATCAAACACCAAGTAGATGAGAATAGTTATGATTCTTGGAACTGTAGAAAGGCATATTGTTTATGGAAAGTTCAGGAACAACACAAAAACTGCTAAAAATTCTCCTTCATACCAGTAACTTCTCCTGCTGAGAAGGTAAATCACGAATCAGTCTGAAAATTATTGAACAGAAATCATAGGCAGCTACTGCCCATCATTACTATGCATAGTTAAAACACAAGCAATATCGAGGGATCCGCACAGGAGCCCATATGCCAACACAGACTGATCAATTCGGTCCGATCAACAAACGATAATACTCAATAGAAATCAATTAAAATTCTTGAGTATATACCTGGTCTTTGGTAAAATATCTGGAGGCCTGTCTAAACCTTGGGCTACCGAGGGTTTTCCACTGGATATATTTCAACAAACTCTTCTCTTTTCATTTATTAGACTTTTCAACGTCTTCGAGACTTGTCATGTACTCTCGTATCTTTTCAAATGCTATCAAACAACCATTTTTCAACGCATAAACAGTGAAGCTAGAAGAATTCGTCACGCTGGATAGAAATCTGCTTTTAGATTCACAAAAATGCATCACATTACTATTTTCAGGATACTTAACTGGAATTGCAGATTCCTGAACTAAGATGACCATCACCAACAAACTTTAGCTCAACTTTCTATTCACTCCCCATTCCAGAACAGATGATAATCCAACACTAGTTGGTGTTTTAGCATTTTGCCTTTAATACTATTCTTACTAACATCTTTTCGAGGATTGAATCTGCTGAAATACTATGCGATGAGAATTCAATAACAGATCAAGCATATATGAAGCATGCAAATAGTAAATATCTAGGTAGTAATAATAATAGTTACTCTTGAAAAGGATCTTCGTAGCAAGACAGAAAGGTTGTTGAACAGTACTTCATTAATTCTTGTTATTATCAGTAGTAGTAGCAGCATTGGTATTACTTGTTATCCGTCCTAATATACCTATCCCGGAGTTACACCAGTAAAATAAACACCGTACGACGAATATTTATAATACTGATCTTAGTAATGATAAGAATAATGGGAACTGCACTGTACTACAGATACTTAAACAATCAGTGTAGGTCAGAAACTTAGAAAAATAAAAGTTGCGTGATACTAAAGGATGAGAGGTATGGATAATAGGAGTCTAAGCAAATAAGCATGTGTGTCAGAGGGGTAAGGAAGGAGAAAGGGCTGGAGACTGGATTTAACTTCGAAGTCATTTATTAAGCTTTCTCTGACCAAGGCAGAGATAAGGGCTGTACAAACTTTTTCTGCCCTCAAAGACTAGGGTTGTTTCCCCTAATACCCATAGCTTCAGTTATATGTAATATGCGAGTAAGAAAGATTTAGTGCAGTGTGACAGATGATGTTGAGCGCCTTCGACTATAAACTAAATGCGACAGAGCTGAACTTCGTATTGACTTCACTTGTCCGATTCCTAGCCATAACGGTAGGGTCTTAGCAAAACGTTCGTTAAGCCACCTGGTGGTACCCCTAATATAGTTTCTCCGCAGTAGTAGCTGAATTGATAAATGCACACGGAAGTGGTAAAACTGAGCAGTTTGTCTGTAGTCTGAGCAACAATTATCGGCCGAGTAGAAATGTTAAGCACAGGTTAGCAGTATAGAATATGCTTCTGTCTGCTGTAAGAGCTTCATGAATAATTTCTTCTGAACTGTTATTTATTCAGATTTCTTACTCATTTTGTCCATTCACTAATGACAAATTCCACAAAATTACAATTATAACGTTGATAAATTTATACTACTTGTGAGTAGTATATAATACTTCCGTATCAATTCAGTAGTCGCATCGGTTATCTATACATTTCAATACTCTGTAAAACATTTTAAATTATTATAAAGGATTAGCCATTTTGATTCTTAACTATTCATTTGATTAACAACACCCAGCCACCTTGATTGTCCAATATAAGGATGATAAAAGTGGATAAAGATTAACTTCCTTCGTTCTTAACTGACGTACATAATAGACCCGGATATAAACTGTATTTTATATTCATTAAAATCTGAGCAGAAACTAACAAACAATAAATGAAGTGAAAAATGAATGAATGAGTATAAAGAAAAAAAGAAGTTGAGACTCGTTAAAAGAGTATTCCTTCTTTCTCTCTTTCACTTGTTAAAGCCACAGCATAAATGCAACAAATAATGATGATGATGATAATTCTCAACCACTTTTCATCGTTTCCCTGATAAAATACTTCACTGTAATATTCATAAAGATTGCCTACTAAATAAGGATAAGAAAGAGACAAACACATAAAAAGAAATGAATACTCAACAACTGGTCAGACTTATACTTCCGTTCTACAGGTGGTTGATTACTCTCATAATTTGTCGCTCCCTATTTAACTGTCTTCTATTTTATTCACTTTAATATTACTACCTTTATTCTATTCTACTATGTGATTTTCATTCATCTTTATGTTTTGTTTCAGCTTGCTTCCAAACTCTAACACGCAAACATAAATGCAGGCATGTATCAACAAAGTTAGCAATCATTATTACTAACTTTCAGTCCGAGTTCAGCTATTTTTTTTCAATATGCCAATCATAGTAAGTAGTTAACGGACATCAGGGTGTTTGTTTGTATGTTCAATATACAGCGCATAAATGAAATGCAGACTATAATGTGCATAAATTTACCAGCACATCAATGCATATTTATTATCAAGAATAAAGAAGACGGGAAGAGCACAAAAAAAAAAGATACACTATCAAACAACTGATGATTACACATTCTTGTTGTATTCTATTCTAATAAAAGGCTTTTAGACCACCGTCAAGTGAATATAGAAAATGTTGAATCATTTAATTTCATTTACCGGAATTTAAAACATTAAAAAAAATAGTAAATTCTCTACATTTTTCTATGCTTCTTTATTCACTTCAATCATACTATACACCAAATCGTGGTAATGCTTTTTTAAATGTTCAATGTTGAAACCATGACAAATTAGGATTCAGCCTAATTTGAATTCCACGGTACAAAAGTTTTATTTCATAGTATAATCACCAAATGGGTATTTTTTTTCTCTCTTTCTAACAACTATTAATTATAAATTATGAATTTTAATCTCTACGATCTTCTATGGTGGCTCTATGCCTAAATTATTTTGGGATTCTTTCTTTCTCTCAATACTAAATAGTGATTTCAAACTGTTCAGCTTAATGATGCATAAATTATTTGTTCAATTTTCCAATTTCATCTTTAAATTGACTAAAATTATGTTATGAAGAGACTAATGAGATTATTATAAGCATTTATAGATTGAATGAAATTAGTGGAGACAGGATTTTTGAAAAAAAAAAAGTTTTAGAATAGAATATTGGATAAATTTGTCGCCTTGTATACAAGTTCTTATACTAGTCAGATCAGTAGAAGTTTCAAGGTTATATTACTGATGAATAAGGAAAAATGGCCATGATCATTCAAGTTAAGCTACCTTATTTACCTAATGATTTTATGAAATTTTACTAGAATATACAAACCCTTACATAAAATTTAAAAAACAGTACAAATGAAAATAATATAATTTATATTATACTGGAGTAGTTAGACATGCATTCCTCAGATACCATCTGGGAAAATTCTGTATGACTCTGTAATTTTCAAACTTTTCAATAATTTGATTCTTGTATGTTTATATCTCTGACACAGAATTCAAATGAATCACGTTCTTCACTCATTAGTTCGTAAATAAAATCCTCTAGTTGACAAATATATCTCTCGAGTTCAGGATAGAGTATGCGGATACCATCAATTAGATTTAATGCATGTTTTTTCAACATATTCGACAATTAGAATAAATGTGATCATGATATAAAGCTTTCCGGAAACATTTTCGATATATTCATGTTTCATAATAATATTAAGTACATAGATTTAAGCATTCGCTTGCGCAAGCATACAGTGTCCCTACAACCCTTCAACTGACAAAATATACCTATTTATTCATGAATAAGAATAAGTTATGTATCAACGAATAAACGATTTCGTTATCAAGCTATACATTTATATTTATAGTCATTTGAATGACAGTTGCTCAGTCAATATACAAAATGTACAATCGGTATTGGTGGTGAAATTTGTTCATGTGGAAGAAATAGAAAATGGATAATTTAATAAGGAACGAAATGGTTACATAAAGAAAAAATACTGTCAAAGAAGTGTAAAATGATAATAATTTAACTGAAGCATGCAAAATGTGTCAATGCAGATGGTGTCTTTGAAACCAAAGTTTTGTTGCGCTTCATCTAATGCTAGTGAATTTGATACAGAAGTGAAACAATCGGAAACGAATGTCCCCTGTGACATCCGAACCTGAATCACCCAATATCGCAGACAGTGACATTACCAATGAGGTATTCAGGCTGCCACTGAACTCCTGTAATAGGAATGCAGTACACACATTGACTGGTCACCGGAAAGCAGGAGGAGATATCAGTTCCCTGGAGGTTGCAGATACGCCTAACTGATGAGTGCTTCCAACCAGCTAATACCATTAAAGTGCAGTGTGATCCAGTGCCTCTTGATGGCCATACTGTAAAATGGTAGATAGAATTCGGGTAGCACTTTTGTTTTTAGCTATATTTAAAATCGAATTAGATAATCTCAAGGTTCAGCATGACATTGTGTAAAGTGAGCAGATCGCTATTCCTTAATATGATCAATTTTATCCAGACTACGCATACACGCAAATTTAAAAGCTGTGACAAATCATGCCCATTATAACTTAATACCTGATAGATAATCCTCTATCATCTGAAAGAGTTTGTGGTTTGATTCGAATCTGAAAGGGAGTAACATCACTACTCAGAAGGCAAGTTTATTCACTTGACGAAATCCTGTGCTGACCACTATTCATTCTTATTATCGATAGCTCGAAAAAAAATGTTGTCCAAGATACTTTTATTAACTTAAAGTAGAAACATTCTGTTACTTGTAATTTTTCAGAAGATTCTAACTGGTGAATGTCATTTTCTCTTCTGCTCTTAAAAAATAGTTTTGATTGTGGGTCGATTAAGATCAGTAATTATCAGTTAAAGTATGTCCTTCATACCATTACTGACTATAGAAGGAAATAGTTTTGACAAACTCAATTTATTTATTATTTTTTATCATTAGACCCTTGGTTTCCTAATGAAACATAGGGATTCACTAACACGTCTCCAATGCTCTCTGTTCTCTGAAATCATTTGAACCTGGTTCCACGACAGCACACAACCTCTCATTTCCTCCTCACATGATCTCCCCCATGTTACCCTCGGACGCCAAACTCGTCTCTTTCCTTCGGGGTTCCACTCGAGTAACTGGCCTGACGCGTGATGTCCCCAGCCGGCCTTTTCAGTGTACGCTCAACAATCCATCTCCACTTCCTTCTAGTGCATATTTGTTCAGCGATAGGTTCTTGATTGGTTCGTTTCCAGAGTTCTTTGTTGCTTACCCTCATTGTTCTGGCGATCTGAGCTTCAGTAACGAGCCAGCGTACGTGGTGGTTGTTGATGAATGTCTGTAGTTTGTTGGAAATGCCTTTTCGTAACGCGTCAAGTCTCTGAACCATATAGAAGCACTGACTTGACGTTGGTGACCAACCCAATTGGATACAATAACTAAGCTAAAATTTAATAAACGTTTTAAGTTCGAAATCTGTTTCATCCATAAGATAAGATAGAATTTATTAATTGCTGTTGAGTAGAGAAAACGAGCTGTCCAAAAAATTACGAATCACAAATAAACAAACCGTGTCAAAAAAAAGATCATGGAAGTACCAGAAAACTCGCACAAAAAGGCCTTTAAGCTAACAGATGCCTATAAACTTGGTCAAATAAAGCAAACAAGAATTAAACAGAAACCAGTATGAGTATATGATGTTAAATGTTAATCTTTCTAAAATCGCATACTTCTCATAGCGAAACCTTTTGATCAAGCAGAATAACCTCATCGACACATATTCACCTTTGACTGTTGACTTCAGTACTGGTAGTGTTAATAAACAAGCTTAGCAGTCATTCTACTCAGAAACTGCTAATCTTTTCCAGTGACTGTGAAGAGACACTCCACTTACTGAACTTCTAAGTTCACATAATTTTTCTAACTTCTTACAGTGTGTTATTTCAACAGAATTGTGGTACTGTTGCGACTTAAAACTGTGTCCAGAGGGCGTATCACGGTGAACCGTAAAACGCTGCTCTTTTTTATCAATACTTAACAACAGAATGCATGTAAAATGCCATTAAATATATACAAGGAAAAGGCATTGTCCTGCTTGAGCATACTAATCTTCAACAAATACTTACAAAGTTTTACATACTATCTGCTCAAGGCACTTCAAAAATTCTTGTCTTATTTTGGCTTCCTAAAGTGAAATAATCTCGCCTAGTTAACTAGTTCACTAGTTACTAACCAGTCCTAAGCACGGATGAAAAGGGAAGGTTTGGCGTAGTGCTAGCAACCCTAACCCGGAAAACCAATCCAATCTCTAAACAAACTTCAAAGCACAAAGAAAATGAAAAAATAAAAGAACTTGTTCCTCACTGGAATCTGAGAGATGAAATAATGCCGGTTGGGAAGCCACTCGGCCGATGCGTCGTCTCTCGATAAAATCAAAAGTAAGAATGAGGACATGGAATGTTGGCACTGTGTTTGAAGCTGGCTAGAAAGGATGCCGAGATTGCAAAAGAAATGAGAAGATATGGCATTGGAGTGTTAGGAATCTGCGAAAGCAGGTTGAATGGAAGTGGACTCTCCAAACTCTTAACTGGAGAGTCAATAATCTACTCCGATATTATCACCCAGATGACAACCACGAGCACACTGAGTTTCGGAGTGGCTATCATAATGTCCTCAAGAGCATCGAAGACTCTCATGCAGTGTATTTAAGTGATGGTTGACAGACTCGGCGAGTCACGAAAAGCATTTGCAACAAACTACAGACATTTGTCGACAGCTACCTCCTACACCCACTCGATACTGAAGATCACATGCATTACCAAAATAATAAGAATAAACTACAAGGAACTCACTCTGACTGGCAACGAACCAACCAAGAACCCATCACCCAACAGTATGCAGAAGAGAGTGGAGAATGATTGACCACACAATGAGAAGGCTAGTTGGAGATATCATGCAGCAGACCAGGCCGTCGAGTGTAATGCAGAGGGGAAAGGAAGAGTTAGGTCTCGGAGATGAGGGTGGAATTGATGAGATAGTGTGAGGAAGAAATGAAAGCTTGTGGGCAGTCGTGGAGCCATGTATTGAAGAGTGCAGAGGAGAGAGTTGAATGGCGATTTCGACGTGTTACTGAATCCCGATGTTCCACTAGGAACCCAAGGGAAAAATAAATAAAGTGAACTGGTCTTCACCTCTCCCCATTGGCATATACATAGTTGTACGGACACCACGATACTACTTGTGATGAAACGTTGTTCCTGTTTATATAAATGATGGATAGTGGCTAACAGAGGAATTCAGGACATGGATTTCGTCCTGTCTGAAACTAATCCGCTGGATGTACTTTCCTCCTAGCTAACGATGTTGTTCCTATTAAGCCTCGAATCCAGGGCCGATCGCTTCAAACGCCAGAGCGTTATCCACTAGGTCACAAGTCATGATAGTCACTTCGTGTGCAACGAGTATAGTTGATGTATTTCTACTTATATTATCCCGTCGTTTTATCTATCATTAACATAAAATCTAAACATAGGCGATATCGAAGAATCCACACAGCAACCCAGATATCAATAGAGACCGGTCAATTCAGTTCAGTCAACGACGGTATAATACAAATAACAACATTACTTGTTTTATGTGCTTCATTTTACCTGACTAAACTTTACTTTCAGAGTTGAATCCATCAAAATGAATAGTCAGGTTACTTAGTTTGCTTTACCTTATAGGAGTATGCTCTAGTTGAAATACCCTGCCGTCACTATTAACATTTCATTTCAGCAAATATTTCTTTTATATTAATGATAGACAACAGTTAGCAGCGAAATCCATGAGGCACGCTTTTATCCCCATCTAGAACTCGTCAGATGAATGTAACTGCTTCCAACTAGTCCATATTGTTCCACCTAGACTCAAAACCAAGACCTATCTCTTCAAAAGCCAGAGCATTATCCATTGGACCAATTAGCTATGATAGTCAATTCTTTTACGATGGATATAGTTGTATGTTGTTAGTTTTACTATAATATATATAATGATATAAATATTTCCTTTGTCATTTCTCTATTTCACATCATACAGCCACTGCTAAATGGTATATATATGGTAAACCCTAGCATGTATCCTTTTTTCACCTAATATACAATAAAATTATTGTGATTTTATTGTCATTTATCTTAGACATATTATTTGTATGGATGTATTCTTTATAAAGAGATTAGGATTGATCATACCTTTTTGTTTCAAACCAGACGTTCTTCCTTTGGTATAGTGCGACGCATAGTAAACATTCAACCTTCCAATATAGACAAGTATATATATATATATATATATATATATATATATATATATATATGTAATTAATCAATCACTTTCACAACTTTAGTATCCATCATTATCAGTTAGCATAGTATTGTAAATACACTGTAGGTGCGGGATATACATTTATGTATCTGCGTATCTGCGTTCATCTTTATTAGAATAAACATACCGGGCATTAACTACTACTATCAAAAGTAGTTTGAACAAATTTCTTTTCTTATTTTAGAATTCAACAGTCAATTAGGAACGGAAACACCATCATTTTTCATTTCCTGTTCTCATCATTTTACAAATTTATAGACACATATACCCATACACACCACAATTCATCTTTGCTAAACTATTGAAATATGATTGAAGATTCCTTTTTTTTATACTGAAAATTTTTTCTCCCTTTTTTTATAGTTGAAAATAATAATGAAATAGTAATACTCTTAACCTGAAATAAATTGAGAGGTGTGTGGACATATAGATGAATGGATGAATGCAAGGAAGGAAAGGGAAATATGATTAGCATTATTAATTTCTCCCATAAATACTTTATGTCTCCTTTAGTAATCATGGCAACACAATAAGATTGTTATTAACAGTATTTTCATCACCAATATCAAGTTTTTTTTTCTATTCTTATCCCTTCTTGTCTAACATACCAAAAAAAACCTTGATATTTTACTGGTGGTGCTAAATTAAAAATCTTTTCAAAATGATTCACTTTATTTACCTTTTAATAACGCTACTACTAGTAGCAGCATGAGTAGTAGTAGTAGTAGTGCACTAATGGTGTTGATGATGGCTCAGTGTTCAGGTATCAAGCATCAAGGTAAAAAAAATTTCATTGATCATTTAACTAACGAAGTTGTTTGGATTTTCTAGACTGTGATTGTCTCTCTATATGTAGACCTTCAATAAAGCAATAAAATACGAACACAAGATAAATAATTGAAGAGAATAATGAACACATGAATGTTGCACTAGAAGGAAGTGCCTTTTGAAAATTATCTAATGTATCTGCGCGGATTTAAAGTAATGTGATAAGGAGTATTAGAAATGTACAGTCTTCCAAATTTCAAAAACACATTATTATTATTTGTCCTTTGGGTTCCTAGAGGAACATAGGGATTCAGTAACACGTCGAAATCGCCATTCAACTCTCTCCTCAGCACTTTTCAATACATGGCTCCACGACTGCCTACAAGCTTTCATTTCTTTCTCACACCATCTAATCCATCCCACCCTCATCTCCGAGGCCTAACTCTTCATTTCCCCTCTGCATTACACTCGACGGCCTGGTCTGCTGCATGATATCTCCAATTAGCCTTCTCACTGTGTGGTCAATCCATCTCCACTCTCTTCTGCATACTTGTTGGGTGATAAGTTCTTGGTTGGTTCGTTGCCAGTCAGAGTGAGTTTCTTGTAGCTTATTCTTGTTATTCTGTTAATGCATGTGATCTTCAATATCGGGTGGTTGTAGGAGGTAGCTGTCGACAAATGTCTGTAGTTTGTTGGAAATGCTTTTCGTGACTCGCTGAGTCTGTCAACCATCACATACATACACTGACTCACTTAACTGACATTAGTGATGAAAATCCAGATGTCGTTCACACCTCATGCTAAGTGAAGCGCAGTGCAGTAGATCTCCACACTGGTTTCATGTTTATGAAGACCTGTCTTGCTTTTCCAATGCTGGCTTTGACATCCTCATCTGTGCCTGTGCCATCACCTCTAGTTGAGACGACTCTGCCTTGCCTAGGTAGGTGGAAGAGACTACTTCCTCAAGGTTCCTCCCATCCATCGTGATTCATGCCTCTTGTTGTCGTCTTTGTTGTTGTTGTTGTTAGTGCTGGTGGTTGGTTGGTTGGATCTCTTCATCACCTACATCTTCTCCACATTCACTTGCAGTTCCATCTTCGCTACCCTGCCTCTTCTCTCAGCTTGTTGGTTTTTGCCTGTAGATTGTCGAGCTTGTGTGACAAGACATCAGACATAAATCATCATCGTTGGCGAAATCCAAATCTTCTCTTAGGGTCTTTCCATCTGTCCAACCAGCGTACTCCCCTCTTCTCACTCCTCACAGTTTCTTGCATCATCCAGTCAAGTCAAGTCGAGTCGAGTCGAGTCGTGTCGTGTCGACCACAGTCAGGAAGATGGTTGGTGATAGTAGGTGGCAGCCTTCTCTTACTCCTGTCTTCACTCCAGTGGTATCACTCAGCTTTCTGTTGTCAATCACTTGACATGTAGTATCACATGGTATGTAGTTGTTGTTGGATGAGGTTGATGGAGGTTTGTGGTACTAAAACCGTAGTGTTGAAGCAGGTGCCAACTTACTAGTGGGTCGATGCTTTGGAAAGCCTTTTTAAAGTGGATGAAGTTGAAGCACTCGTAATTATGTTCGTTTTTCAAGTATATGGAGCATTCACACCTATCCTCAACTGGTTTATGGGTGTCTAAGTAATGCATGAGAGAATACGTTTGCGTGTGTTAATATTCTTAAATTCAACCGTTTCATACACAAAAGAAGTAGTTGAAGTACATTAAAGTTACAGCCAAAGAAATGTCGCGGATAAAACTCCAAACAACCCATCACCACCATATTCTATTTCCATTGTGATCAGTGCACGTAAACCTGGTCGTTTAAAGAGCTGAATATGAATATAAATAACTGAAAATTGAATTTAAAGATTAAGATACGGAGTAATGATTAAAGGTGAAATGAAAATTTGGGCCAATCATCACCTAATATAAAAACTAATCTGTCAAACCATGTCTATCCCAGATAGTCAAGATGGTAATTTATAAATATAACTTTAGATACACTCGGTTCAGTTTCATTTGACATTTCCCAACTCTACAAAATAACCATTCTGAACTAATGGAGAAGGAAAACTTCTGAGACAGAAGCTTATACACTTCATTCAAATTAGTTATTGTTAGTAACTATCTATAAATATATCTGCCATCATTAGGGTTATTGATGATCCCTGACAAGTCATTCAACTTGTTTATGTATTTTCCCCTGAAACTCGAAAAGTGTAGAAGTTAGACGTAATCAAACTCCAAGCATAATTTCTTCAGTTGTTACATTTCTTCTAAGTGTGGTTAAAATCCAGTAAATAGTACTGTTTTACTGTGTGAAATATGTAGCAAACAATTTTACATGAAGTGTATGAGCTTCTGTTGCACAGAAACTTACAATCTTCACCATTTCTGAGACAATTTAACTGACTAGTGATGGGTCGTGGCTAGCAGTGGAATCCAGGACGCGCATTTCGTCCTACTTGGGACTCGTTAACTGGATGTACCTGCTTCCCAGTGAGTGTTGTTGCCACCGGTATTCAGACTCGGGAGCGATAGTTCCAAACGCCAGGGCGTTATCCACTACACCACCGAGCCACGATAGCCACTTCTTGTGTGACGGCATCATATTAAAAAAACAATTATACTAAAACTATACCCGTCACGCAAGAAGTGGCTATCGTGGCTCGGTGGTGTAGTGCATAACGCCCTGGCGTTTGGAACTGTTGCTCCCAAGTCCGAATCCCGGTGGGAACGACACTCACTAGGAAGCAGGTACATCCAGCTGACGAGTCTCACATAGGATGAAATAAGCATCTTGGATTCCACTGCTAGCCACGATCCATCATTAATACAATTAGAACGCAGGCAATATCGAAGTATCTTCACAGGAGCCCAGATGCCAATAGAGACCGATCAATTCGGTCCAAGCAACGACGGCATCATATTAAAAAAACAATTATACTAATTTAACTGACTTTTTTTTAGATAAAATGAAAGTTTGCTGACAGAAGTTAACTGGGTGTCTAAAAATGAAGATTCTGATTGGCTCACATTTTCTTTACATAAACAGGTAGGTTGGTGCCAGAAGATGTATTCTGCTGGGATCTGTTTTTGACTGCCAATATAACCAACTCAAAAACAGTAAATAATTTATAAAACACACTTGTAGGGGAGTCAAACCTTTGTCTGTGACTACCACTCAGACTATTTACAGAAAACACTTCAAGACTCAATGTTTGAAACTGTTTATACCTCAACGAAACATGAAGATTTACTTAACATGTTCTTAAATAGAAATACTGACCAAAATGATGAAAATATTTTGAAAAAGATAGAGAACAAGTCATATGTAAAAATGAATTCAGGTCAATATTCATTATGGGTCGATATCATTTGGAGAATCATAGTAAACTTATGAGAACTGGGTAGCTGTTTCATTCTAGTATTGGACTGCTCAGCAATTCATACACTTAACCTTGATTGTCAGGGATCGAAATCACGACAATCAGATTCCCTGGCCAATAACTTACCATTGAGCCACTGGGATGACATCCAATGATCCACATTTCCTACTTCTGTCTTTGAAATCTAGTACATATGATTGACTTTCTTCGAAATAAAATTCTAGACGTTCTTATGAGAAGTTGTAACTAGTGAGGGCAACCAAGTCCGATGGATGGAAGTAGCACTATATCTTGAAGTGAAGGAAGTTGGAAATGTGGACCATTGGATACCAACCCAGTGATTCAATAATAATGTTCTGGCCACAGAAAATAAATACCTTGAATTCGGTCATTGGTGCCTACCGTTGAGGAATCCCATTATGGGATGAAACAGGTATTCAGTGCTCCCAGGTTTCTAATTATTCTCCGACTAATGTCAATCCATGATAAATATCAACCTGAAATCAATAAAAATATACCGTCAAATCTAATTGGGGTGGATAATTTTAAGAAAGGCATTTGCCCGGCCCCCCCGCCGCGGCGGCGCATGCCTTTCTTAAAAATCTCCAAATTGTAACAATGAAACCAAGCTATAAGGTTGAAGTTACTGAAAAGCTTCAATATAGTACTCAAGTTAATTAGAGTAAAAGATAGATAAGATAATCATGACCTTATCTAAATTTTCATATACTTATCATTAAAATGAAAGTAAATCCATCACCCTCTGTCACCTTCTTATCAGATAAAGTAATTAACTGAATAAACAACCTTATTTGAATGAGGCATCTTGAAAATTGTTTTACTTGTATGATAATGATAATACAGCTGATAAAATAAATCGAATAGGCTAATGAAATTAAATACGCAAAGTAAGTCTGAATATTCATGTGTATTTATGTGTTAACTTAACTGAGATAAAATTTTTATATAGTATGAATTATATTGGAGTCTATGGAAGAAATATGTTTGAAATGCTGAATCTATCTAAATGTTTATCGTTCATTCGTTTATTTAAAAAATATTTTGAGGGATAACGTTGATTTTTTTTCAATTAGTGGAACACAACATGTTATGTATAAACTTGAGTGAAATTTCTTTCAGTATTAAGCACGTATAAAGAAATAACTTGAACATCCAATTCACTCAACAAAAAAAAAACTCTTTCTCTTTGTGTAAGTAATGTTACATTATTTTCAGGTTAATGGATTTATAAGAGGATGATTTATGTCATAAGCATAGAATAAGTAAGTAATGTTTGAAAGTTGATTAGGCGCCAGTATTCATTATATTTTATTTTGTAAATTCTTGCAAGTTTTGTACCAAGATTCTGATTATACATGAAGTTCAAGATCCCTAAAGTTTAAAGTAGACACAAAAAGATTTCAGTTTAAAGTCTCACCTTCAAGATTAACCTTTTCAACTGAAATTAGATTTTGATAATAGACAGTTTATTGATTTGTTTGTACTTTTTAAGAATATTATCATAGAATGAAAGTGTGTTAAGTTAATCTTTGCTTCAGTCCAGTGGGTTTTAAGAGACTTCCAATATAAACCATATGAAACCTGATTATTTTTCAAATCACTTGGTTTTATAGTGTTCCTTGTATTATCCTGTTATTGATACGATCGTGGTGATCGGTCTCTGTTGGTATATGGAGTCACGCGTGGATGCCTCGATATTGCATGTGTTTCCAATTTTGATATTTCTGATGGGTAGTGCCTAGCAGTGGAATCCACGACAAGCGTTTCGTCCTATTTGGGACTCGTCTGCTGAATATACCTGCCTACCGGTGAGCGGTGTTTTTCCACTAAGACTCGGATGCGGGACCGGGATAATACAGTCAAATTATATAAACTATAACCATTTTACAAGAAACGGCTGTCGTGACTTCGTAGCCTAGTGAATAACCCTCTGCGTTTTGGGCGGTCGGTCTTGGGTTCCAGTAAGAACAATACCCCTCACTGGGAGGCAAGTGCATCCAGCTGACGAGTCCCAAATAGGACAAAGCGTGCATCATGGAATTGGCCACTACCCATCATTTATATCATTATTTGATTTTAATTCATCATAACTCAACCAGTCCAGGGATCTATAATGAAGATTAATGGAAATTAGTCAGTATTGAACATCAACTTCAATTCATTTCTGAACTTGTAATCACTACTCACTTATACTCTGAAAGTGAAAATCACCACAAACCACCCATGCTGACCAGTGGATTTTGCTAGCTAGGTTACAGTAATCTATACACCAGACAACTGTTGCGCTTCTCTGGGGTAAGGCTCATCAGTGGTCTACCAAGGTACACTGTTCACATGGAGGTGGGTTGTTCAGATCAACTAAATTTTTCTCGTTGACTTTTATAGGCTGGTATACCTTAAATGATGTGATGAATCCACAAAATATTTACAAACTTACATACTTTGTCCCCTACACAATGGAGTATAAAAGCTTCAGATGTGGTAATAAAAATACTACATGGCTATTAGGATTTTGACTAAACTTAACACCTCTGGCCTTATAACTAAGTTATCACAGTCTCTTTCAGTATATGTGACATCATGCTGAAGAAATATTTATTGTTCAAGTGAAATTTAATGAAAGGTTATGACTTGAATGGCAGTCAGCAAAAGTGCGATTCAATTTTCAGGTTTTCGTGAATGCCATCGATCTCAAGGTAGCATTCATCACAGACCGACATCAGTTGAACAACCACTGGAAATCTGAACAGATATCCTGTCTTAGTATTGGGTTACTCAACAGTGCACACCCGTAACCCCGTCATGGATAGAAGTTAGAACGACCAAGTCTAGCGGTGAGTAACTTGGATGGAATTCAATGCCTCAGTTTCTCCTACTTCTGCCAATTCGCGATGTAGTGCCATTAACATTCAATGTCTTTTGTTGAGTATATGTCCTCGCCTTCGACCTGATTTGCCTCCAAGGTAATGACTTTTTATTGTAATTTCATCATCTCTCATCTCGTAGCCTATTGCTAATGTACACTAAACAGTAATTCAGTTTGGAGGTTTAAGGGGGAGTGAACTGATTTCAGGGTGGCGTTCTTCAAGAAATGACATCAGTTGAAGAAAAAATGCATGATTAATGGAAAGATGAAGTAATTTCCTGAAGCCCTACTGCTTGTTTCGTAATTTTAGCTTTTCTGTTCACCATATGGCATCAACTATTTTACTGAAAATGGATTGCATTAACTGTACTCAGGCATAAAATATTACAGGTTGAAAAATGTATTCATTGGTTCACGAGAAATTTGTATACTTCATTTTGCTTCCTTAAGCTATTCTTAGTGAATATTTGGTAATGCTTCAGCCATCATTAGAAAAATTAAATGTTTGTTAATAATGCTGTACCTTCCATGTACGACTTAAATCCAGCAACATATGCGTAGATTTTAAATAACAAGCGTCAGATTCCACCTTTAATGGTTACTTAATTTCTTTAGAAAGATCAAATGGTATAAGGTTAGCAGAAGTTGTACTATAAGACTATTTATAGAATAATTGAGTATTTACACGTTTACAGATGATCTTCATAAGTTCCACACTGTTTGAAAAGGTCCGAAATCATTTATATAACTAAACTATAGAGTAAGGTATTTATGTGTTAAAAACGTGTCATTAATGGAGGCTTTTTACTAGATCTGATTGGATGTTAGATTATTTCATGATTTCTGGCCTTGTTAAGGCACCAAGATGGAAGTCATTAGGCGTCCTAACAATTTCACTTGACTTTATTCCAGCGAAAGTGGAACTGTATGTCATTAGATTAGGGAGATGGTTTTCAACAGTTGGGTCAAAAGTTCAAACCCCGCTACACCTACAGAGGTTTGATCACCTAGATATTATCAGTAGCTCTCGCACAATAAGTATGGCTCGTCGCCTACTGTACGAATTTGCCCAAGGTCGTTGAGTGCATTTCGATTTGATTCAATCCAACTTTAGGAAAAAACGTATATAAGCCTACATTGTCTTCGTTTTTGTTCAAATTATTCATACAACGCATGTCATGTGAATGATAAATCCTGGAAAATAGTTTCATATGCTCAGTTCATTTCACACTCCTGAATAACTAACAACGACCATTAACTGAAAGTGGCGTACTGAAGTGATTGGTCTTGCTTTTCAATCTTGGTTGGAACAACAAACTCATTGGAAAACAAGTACATTCAGCTGACGAGTCCTATGTAGGACGGGACGTGCGTCCTAGACTCCGGTGTTGGCCTCTATCGGTTATTACTATAAATATGAAAACATAGTTTACTGATTACCAAAAGAAGTCAATAACTTTGGCCTAGAGTTTTCTGTAAACATATTTTATAAACGGATACTGACAGTAAGAAATACTCAGGCTTATGTTGACGAAATAACTGCAATGACAAATAGCCTTCTACCGTTAACTTTAACTTTGTGTATAATCACGAAATGAGGTATATTCGTATGCTGCAGAGTACTCATGAAAGAAGTTGAGAGAAATATCTCACCATTTTCATTTTTCTGTATCTGCTAAAGTCAAATTATTTCCATATTTTTATCTAATTCATGAATGTTCGTAATTGAAATCCTGTCATTTGATTTGACCGCTTGTATTCACTTCACTCATCCAGTGGCATATATATTCAAGATAAATTTTGAGGGAAGACTGAACACAACTTTATCATTCTCCAATAAAAACACGAAATCTAGCAGTTATGAGTAATGAAGTTATTTTTAACAATTCCATCAATTAAACTATTCAATAGGTCAGCGACCACCCAGTTTCTTGCCCGATGATCTACCAACTAAGTTACGAGATCCGAGACTGTAGTCCTTCTGCGGCTCAAGTTTCCATTTTACCTTCCAAACTACGGCTGTCTTAGACGGTTAGAATGACATTCAATAAATAATATGTGGACTGAAATAAAAATTTTCGAATACTAATTTTGATCACTCAGTTTCTGTTGTTTTTTGAATCTTTTGCCTCTTATACTAGGATCTTGACAATATTGACTATTCTGAAGTATTCAGAATAGCTTATTCACAAATTTACTTTAGAAGAATAATCACTAAGCGCTTGAAAGAAATGTAAAACAACTTCATCTTACTTTGTGACTCCTAAGCATTACACACAAACATATGAGACTCAGAGAAGGATAACATACCACCATTCGTGCATTGATCGGCAGCTAGAGAGCAACCAATCTCAAGTTATTTAGTCCTAAGTACTGAATGAATTCTATCGATTGCGATGCTTAGCCTTTTAGCTTGGTGATCACATTGCATAATGATCGATAGAATTTGGTAGGCACCTGGACCAGAAAACATGAAGTTGGTTGCTCTCTAGTGGCCAATGAATGTATGCGATCCGGTCCCACAGGAGATCAGTCACGACCCGAACAGCTGAGTGGTGACGTCGCTCACTGCAACACTGGGTGACTCATGTTCCACTTACACAGGGGACATTAATCCCTTCGGAGTTACAGATACGCTTCGATGATGAGTTCCATCAAACACCAAACCCAGGTTTAGGGCTTCTATTCGATTGCCTCTAACCAACTAACATATCACCATTCAGTTACTTCACTAGAATTCCATACTACATATTTTTCAAGTTAACACTGAATCCTGATCAGTGTGCATACACCCTATCACATTTTTTGACTCACTCTATGTGTCCTGCATTTCGACCAGAAAGCAGAAAAATGTACCGAAGTTATTTGTTCCTGAGTACAGAATTACTATTTGTTGAAATATATTCCAGCGAAATAGTTGACTTATTGGTAGTCTCATCAGCAGCTATGGTTTCCAATCGAATCCCACACCGTTTGAAAGAGATAGTAACAGCTGTGGAACAAGTACTATTGCTTTTCCATCTGGTACGTCACAGTAACAAATATCCTGAAACACTTTTTGGATAGTACTACTTTATCTGGCAAGTAATGACTAGAAAATTTGCCTGTTGTCTCTTTACACCTCTGACAAATAACTCAGGCATCAACTCTCCCTTTCAGCCAGGTTTACATCAAACATTAAAATGTCACTTTGATATGCGCTGGATTCAAAATTACGACCGGAACAGGCTGCTTGGCTGAATTCAACAAAAACAAACCATGTGCGGATCAAACTGCAAAACTACACTACGCAACATCATACAACAGAGCACAGAATGGCAGTCAGCTCAACTCAAACTCAACTTCATCCACTTTAAAAAGGCCTTCCATAGCATCGACCCACTAGTAAGTTGGTACCTGCTTCAACACTACGGTTTTAGTACCACAAACCTCCATCAACCTCATCCAACAACAACTATATACCATATGATACTACATGTCAAGTGATTGACAACAGAAAGCTGAGTGATGCCACTGGAGTGAAGACAGGAGTAAGAGAAGACTACCAACTACTATCACCAACCATCTTCCTGATTGTGGTCGACACGACTCAACCCGACTCGACTCGACTTGACTTGACTGGATGATGCAAGAAACTGTGAGGAGTGAGAAGAGGGGAATACGCTGGTTGGACCGATGGAAAGACCCTAAGAGAAGATTTGGATTTCGCCAACGATGATGATTTATGTCTGATGTCTTGTCACACAAGCTCGACAATCTACAGGCAAAAACCAACAAGCTGAGAGAAGAGGCAGGGTAGCGAAGACGGAACTGCAAGTGAATGTGGAGAAGATGTAGGTGATGAAGAGATCCAACCAACCAACCACCAGCACTAACAACAACAACAACAAAGACGACAACAAGAGGCATGAATCACGATGGATGAAATGAACCTTGAGGAAGTAGTCTCTTCCACCTACCTAGGCAAGGCAGAGTCGTCTCAACTAGAAGTGATGGCACAGGCACAGATGAGGATGTCAAAGCCATCATTGGAAAAGCAAGACAGGTCTTCATAAACATGAAACCAGTGTGGAGATCTACTGCACTGCGCTTCACTTAGCATGAGGTGTGAACGACATCTGGATTTTCATCACTAATGTCAGTTAAGTGAGTCAGTGTATGTATGTGATGGTTGACAGACTCAGCGAGTCACGAAAAGCATTTCCAACAAACTACAGACATTTGTCGACATCTACCTCCTACGCTCACTCGATACTGAAGATCACATGCATTACCAAAATAATAAGAATAAACTACAAGGAACTCACTCTACCTGGCAACGAACCAACCAAGAACCCATCACCCAACAAGTATGCAGAAGAGAGTGGAGATGGATTGATCACACAGTGAGAAGGCTAATTGGAGATATCATGCAACAGACCAGGCCGTCGAGTGTAATGCAGAGGGGAAATGAAGAGTTAGGCCTCGGAGATGAGGGTGGGATGGATTAGATGGTGTGAGGAAGAAATGAAAGCTTGTGGGCAGTCGTGGAGCGATGTTCAAAAGACTGTAGAAAAGGTAGTGGAATGGAGACATGCTACTGAATCCCTATGTTCCTCTAGGAACTCGAGGGACAAATAACAGTAATTTGTAGCCTGACTTTACTGTGTCTGACTTTCAGTACAAGATAGATTCTGTAAGTGAGTATATATTCACTCAACACTGCAGATACACTCTATCGATGTGTCAAGTGTTGAAATACTCAAATTAAACAGCGTTTCAGTATGACTGACTTGGGCTATCCAATAACCTTTATACCTTTCAGCTATATCTTGAAATAAGTTTCAGTGACCAATGTTTTTCTGCTAAAACCTCACCCATGCTAAAGGTTCTTTTCAGAAGGAAATAAACATGTATATTATGACTACTGTTTATTTGTTGTAAAACAGTAAACTATTTCCAACACAATGATGAAGAAAGTTTACCCACTAGTAATTTATACAGAATGATATGATTACAGTTAATTATTGTATTTCGAATGTATTTGATTGATGATTAAATACTTTAGGATCATCAACGCCTTCCATTGAAATTGGATTCGAAATGAATCACAATATTATGAATTAAAGAAGATCTAACATTATCACCTGTAACATCTACCTAACTCATGGTATCTAAACATCATAATGACTAGATTGCAGATAGAGACAAAATAAAAGGAAATCAATTCAAAGAACAAAACACAGCACAAAAGTAGATAAACAAAATCCGTTCAATTCTCAAGCATACATTTTTTTTGTAAAAATTATAAGGTTTGACTGTATGAATGTTATGAAGGTTCCAATTGTTGATTTGTATGTCCTATACTGAATGTAATATATGATGTGATGAATGCAAAATTGAATGATTTGTAGACAATTGTTCAGTTTGTATTTCAGCCATTGTTTTGAAATTGTCATGGATTTGTTTAAATGAATCCCAATCGCATTTTGGATAGGCGCGAGATTTATCATACTGATTATCAGATGAATCATTAATCAGTTGGTTATCAGAAAGACAATTCGACTTTAAAATATTATAACGTTGATGTTCATCTGTAGGAGAAAATTCGTTGTTTTTTGTAGTAGATTGAAATGTTTTAATTTCTGTTCCATTTGAGAATTCAGTTAATGAGCGTTTTGAAAATGGTGCCTGGATAAAATCCACTCTGAGTTGGTTTGGATGACAAACTGAATTTTCAAAATTCTCTTCTTCATTTTCTCCCTCTTGTTCAACATCTTCGTCACCATCATCACTATCATCATCACTATCGGATATTAATCTTCGTTCTTTGGTAGTTGAATTACTCAAAACATCTTTGGCATCAGTATGTAAACGTTTGTGCTTTGTTCGACGATTTTGAAACCATACTTTTACCTGTTCAAAGAAAATTAAAAAATAATTTCGATCTATTCTGTCTACTACTCTAATGGCAAACAAGCAAAGCTGCATAATATCTATTAGAATATAAATTAAAAACACCATTAATGTCATCCTACATGATAATACAAGTTATTCATACGTTTACTGACTACTGGAGAGCAACCAAATTCATATTGTCTAGTCTTCAGTGCTCAGCGAATTCTAACGATCATTTTTTTAATATGATCACCAAGCTAGGAGCTCATCATCACGTGCCTGACTGCAACATTGGGTGACTCGGGTTAGAACCTCACACGAGACATCAGTTTCCTCGAGGCTCTAGTTATGTGTGCCAACAATTCAGAAATTCTAGTTTTCTTTAAACCACAAACACAATAACCTCTTTATGTATGATTAAAAGTCTGAATAGATTAGTATCGGCATCTCTTTAATACCATGTCAACTTTGTGCCCGATTATTTTTAAAATAATCCAGCCTCACTTAGGTCAGAGTAGATTAAATATTTTATCTTTCCAATCGTTTTTTTTCATTTTAGTCATGGATGACAGTGAAGTTCAGACAATATGTTTTGATATATTCCAAAATCATCAGTGGTGATACCTCCAAAGAAAGTCGAACCCAGTTTTCGTTACTTGAGATACCAGGATTTCATTCAGTAGGCTACTGAGGTATGAAACCGAGAAGTTTCCCGTCGATTAACAACTAAACAAAAAAGTGATCAAATACTTTTGGGGGAGGGCATTTTGCCGCCTAGAATCCAATTTTATAACATGCCATAGTGTTACGCTACTCAACTCAGTACTTGCGTTCCACAATTTAGACAGTGAATTCCTTTCGTCTACTGATGAGATTGGTTGTTATACGATGAGCAAAATGTTCAATGTAACGTTTTCTTTAGTATTGCTTTTCATTTGAATACAGATAAAGTTGTCTGTATGCAGTTTACTACTTACTTAAACCAATTAAGGTTCAAACATTGACAAATACGAGAATAAGTTAGTTAAATAGGAACGACAGACGAATCTTTAAATTCATAAATAATAATGTGAAATATGATTCAGGCTGAAAAATTTTAGCTACTGCTTGCCAAACAAGAATTGACCAAACCCTACACAATCCCAATGTGAAAACCACTGACCATTTTAAAGCAGTGACCAAACTGTTAGTTGGATGGAGGCAATCAGCAGGAAGCCCTCCTCGACCTAGGTTTTCTACCTTTCGGCAATCGTCAACAAGGCGCATTTACAAACTACAGAACTCATATCCCATGTGGGATTCAAAGTTGCATCACCTAACCTTAACCACAACTAAAATAAATAAACTTCCTTCCATTTATATCAATTCCTAATCTTTTGAAAATGATTTGATGCCTTTCACAAAAAATAATCATAGCGTAAGAGTAGTGTTGTTATTGTTACTCTAGTAAAGCCAGGGTTTTCCGGTAATATTATTCCATTTTAACTTTTTAATCAAATGTATCACACAATGAAACAGTTTTAGATAATGAGCAACATGTTATTTATACTTTTGTTACTGGGTGATGATGGGAGGTGAAATGAAATTCTAGGCCATGACAGGGTTCGAAACACCCACCATCGAATATCCAACCCAGTGCTTAACAACTCAACCATGACACCTCACTACTGACCAGATTTCCAGTTCACCTTCAATCATCAACGGTTTCGCTCGACTACACTATGAATTCGAAAAGTCTCACTATCACTTGATCGTACTCACACTGGTTGCCTGTTCAGTACCTCTCATCCCAATCCTTACCTACTTCAACGAGAAAGGAGCATCATATTCATTATCACTTTGACTGTTTGAGACAGCCATGGTTTATAGACCTGTGGTGATTGAAGGTGAAATGACAATATGAATCACCACGGGATTCAAACCGGCGACCACAAGGTTTCCCTCCTGGTTCACTATCGACTCAGCTACGAGACTTGATTGCTGATCAGAGAGTTATGTTACCATGATTCCAACAGCCTAAGGGGGAAAATTCTGTTTAGACTCTGGCTTCAGAGCAATCTAGTTTTGAAATCTCTTGTCAATGATTAATCACCCTAAGTGAAAGTCATATTCAACAAAAGCATTGGAGTAATCACTTGTTCCTTGCTTAGGTATCAGTTGTGATTATGCATGTATACATCTGCAAGATAAACTGGATGAATGACAACTACAGGACTAGAATCAAAGCAATGACAACTTGAATACTGTTTGCACTTATATATCTACACTGGATTCATTGTCTTTCAATATCTTATATCACTGTGTTTCATTGAAGAGAGACAATTTTAAAAAAAGATTTTATCTAGAAGAAACTAAAAGTTATTATCATTTTAACTATTTCAGACAGCCGAGTTTTGGCATACTTGTATTGATACCAAGTGATGATTGAGGGTGAAATGCAAATTTGGGCCACGGCGGGACTCGAGCCAGCGGCCACAGAATTTCCGGTTTCCTACCCGTCTCTAATCCAAGTAGTTTTGGATCGCATTGAGAAGTACTTAACAAGAAACCAATATGAGTACAATCAAGAGGTAGTAAGACTTCTCGAATTCACATGGTAGTCGAGCAAAACAGTTGATGATTGAAGGTGAACTGGAAATCTGGTCATCAGGGAGGTGTCGTAGATGAGTTGTTAAAGCACCCGGGATGGAAATTTCGATAATGGCTGTTTCGAACCCTATCTTGACCTGAATTTTCTTTTCACCTTCAAACATTGCCCAGTATGCGGAAGTATTAACCATTCAGTTGACCGTATATATTGTCTTACGCGTATCACGTACGATATTGAACATAATACGCTATCATAATAAATAACTGATAATTTTAGGAAAATCATTGGCTGCATAAATAAAGATGTATAAATGACCAAATGATAACAACAACAACATTAAAACGAAAAATTTATTCACTAGTTCTGTTCATTCTTTTTTATTCATCTCGTTGTTTGCCTGTATACTTACTTAATAAATCACAAATATGAAGTCGAAATTATTGTCAGTTAATGCATATATAGATATGGATAATGTTTTGCACACGGTATGTCGTGTTTTGTACCTATCTGTTTTCATCAGTATAATCATCATCATCATCATCACCACCACTATCAACCCTTTTCTTCCTCTGACTTTGATTAGAATTTTCCCTATGTAGGAGTACATATTTCTACATAAAAAAAAGTCATTTATATACCCATTTATTAATCTAATCAAGTACAGTTTTTGTGGTGATTTTTAAAATGAACAAGTTAAATTTACTACAATTTTGCGTGTACACCAACTTTATCATTATTATCACTAACATTTTAATAAATATACATATATTATCAAGATGTTTAATTAATTAGAAATGGTCATCTAGCCAATAAGTTCTAAATATTATTGATATATCTAAAAGGGGGAATACTATTCTCACTACTATAAATAAGTAAATACACTTATAACCGCATTTTTTCCCAATAAAGTTTTATTTTCACCCTCCTCTTTTCTCATCTTGTCTAACTAGAGGAAATCGTTTTCTTTCTTAGCATATATGTGTGAATTGTATATAATGTATATAGATGTATTGAAAAAGTTAGTCACGCGATTGATTACAAGTTCCACTCCTTTTATAATTTAGCTTCATTATTTGCCTTTTTGATGTAAATGTAGTATGTTATCAATTTGACAATCGAATGAAAAGTTCGCTTTGTATTAAATTCAACTGATCAACCATGTTTTGCCAAAGTGAAACACACATACACACACACATACATTAGGAGTTTGCTCTTCAGTATCCCTCTTCTTGTTCCCCCGACTCCCCCATCCCCTATACTATATGCATTTAGGTCAGTGTCGGAAAATGATTCGAAGGAAAATTAAGTTACGCAGAAAAGTATATTCGTATATATTTGATGCTTTTTTTATCATAAATATCTTGACATTTTGATATTGAGTAGTAGTAGTAGTAGTCCACATCTGTTTTTTGTAAGAACAAACTAAAAAATTGTGTATTTGACGCATTCATTTGCATTGCGGCTTTTTACAATAGTGTAGATTAGAGAATAGTTCATAAATTTAATGTCTTATTTTTATTATTATTTAGACTATTCCTATGATGTTTGAGGCGATGACTATTAGGTTCAAGTTTCAATGGGAACAGCATCACTTACTTGGGTTCAGGTACATCTAGCTGATGAGTCCCAAACAGGACAAAACGAGCACCGTGAAGTTCGAGCAGTAATGAGGCATTTGTATGCGAACCCACCTGACAACAAAGATCAACTGATTCGATCCAGTATAGCAATGGGAGATTCTTCTTCTTTAAAAATCATAACATTTTTTCCAGTCTTAGTATTTTAATGTCACACAGAAATGATGCTGAAACTTGGTATAAATACCTGTCTCTCAACTGCAAGATTTCTAATCAGCATAGTAACTCGTCAGTTAGGTAGAAATGTTGGGTAGTAGTTAGCAGTAGAATCTACTATTCGCATTTCGTCCTATTTGGGATTTGTCAGCTGGATGTATCTACGTCCCAGTGAGTGATGTTTTTTTCCGGCTAAGATTGAAACCCATGACTGATCGCTTCAAACCCCAGGCTGTTATCAACTAAGCCAACAAATCACGATAGTCTGTTAATTAATCTGGATGAGACTAATTATAGGTGTTACTACCGTGTTTCATCGGACTGGTATTTAAGTAAAATCTGGGTCACTGAATAACTCGACTACTACTTCAAGGATTTCTTTCATTTTTCAAGAAGAAATAGATTTCAGCTTGATTCTGACTAAATATAAACACCCGTTGAGCCAATTTTAGCTAAGCGATGAATATATATCCGTTAATTCTCTGAAGAATTGTAATATAACTCTTTAGCTTTCTTTACAGTGTATAGTTTATTGAGTTAGCATAATCTATACAGATATATTCATATGTGACTAATTTCTGACTACTTATCTTTTTTTGGCGTTAGATAGTGCAAGTTATTCAACAGGAAAACCTACATGATTATGGTTTCCGGCTTGTTAGCACTCATCAGCAGGGCATATTTGTAACTTTGAGGAAAATGAGCTGGACTCGTTGATTCGTGCCTGCTTTTTTCAGTGATGATCGATAGGAATTATCCAGTGCAGAGCACTACGGACAAGAAAGCTGCAACGGTCATGCATTGCTGACTAATTTTTTGTATGTATAATATTTTTTTACTGTATGGTTACATCAATACCGTAAAAATTGTAATAACTGCATAATGAACACCTATCGGTTGTATTTTCAAATAAACCTCGACTAATATTATTCAGTGGATAGACTATGAAAAAGTACAGAAATCAAAATGAGTGGTAAGAAACTACTGACTCTTCCACAAAGATTCCGTTGGCAAAATTAGACTGACTTACATAACATACAGTTGTTTCTCTCTTTTAGGATTATATCTTAGTAACTGAGAAAGTAATTAACTATGAGAAATGTTAAAACCAGGGTTCTCATTCAACAAACAACTCATAAAGTGGTCCTTCATCTTCTAATATATGACCTGATATGTACCGTTTGTTTCTTCAGTGGTTACACCGTTGATGGATGAAGCAAATGAAATGTTCATTAGTGCCTAAACCATTCTGATTTAACTACTCAGACCAGTAGATCAATAAACGTAGCTTCTAACTATGAAGGTTATGACTTTCGTTAGCAGGTTTCTAACGTGAAACTTATTAACCTCAGAACCAGACAGTCGAGAAACTATTCACCTATCAGAAATAACAAGGAGGATCATCTAATTTGTAAATCATTTGTGCATACACTATTCATTAAGATACTTTATTGCTGACTGTCTATTGATATTCGTCTACCAAAAGTACCCTTGCTTAAATAAAAAAATGATGTCCACATTTCTATTTCGGATGTTTGATATCAAACATTTTTTAAACGCCGAAACCTAATCTAACACCTTTAGTGTGGTTTAGACACTTACCATTCCAATAATCCAAGCTCTAAGTGCTGTTTCGGTTAGACCAAATTGAAATCAACAGCGATGAGTCTCCACCAAAGGCACCTACTGAGTCGACTATATGGGAGTCTACTGCATATGTAATCCAAATTGGGGCCAGCTAAGTAGCTCCTAGTGCGTGACACCAATATGCTTCATAGGACAGACAGTGGTTTCTTGAATTAAGAGGTGATTTTGTCAGACAGATGGCGTAGGCATACAAAGGCTCAAATAAAAAATATCTATAGTTTTAAAAGAACCTGTCCTTTAGATTCCTATTAAGAAATCCAAACTACGAACTGTGAAGTCTGAACTCCAATTCGAAACTATTGGGATGATCGGTTTCCTCATGAGTAAACAAAAGCCCTTCAAAATAATTTTTTTCTAGACAACCATCAAGGGGTGTGCCACCAACTGAGTATGTACTTTATGATATTCTGAAAGACAATACCCATCCGGTAAATCTCTGAGTATTTCATCTTAGGCTAGATGGATGGGTTTCTGGACATGCTAAACTTTTCACAGTTCTCGAGAAATTTGTCTCTATTTTATATATTCAGGGAACTGAAGTCAAAAGCTACCGCTGCAATTAGTCAACCTATCGACAATAACTGACACTTACCTCAAACAAAGTAAGCCAGTGGTAGGAATGTATCTGATAACTAGTTTGATAAACAAACAGCAGAGGATTGATCACCACAACCTATCCCTTCATTACCTCTTCTAGTGGAATGAAATCAACAGTTGCTTAACTAAGTGTCTAACTCTGAGTGGTAGTGAAAATTAAAGCTAAATACTGATAATAAAACTTTTCTACACTGGAAACATTGAGGTGGATTTTAAAAACCATGATAAATAGTAAATTATTCACTAGTTAAACATAATAATATGTGCTGACTGGTGAATATGATTTTTTAAAACCTGTACCAGTTTAACAAGTTACAGTAACGAGAAATTACAAGTAGCAATAAACCACAACTTATACTCTTTGCACAAGTGGTGAATATCGTGCCGCAGTGGCCTAATGGATAACGCTTTGGTGCATGAAGCAACTATTCACGGGTTCCAGCCTCAGTAGAGACAATATCACTCACTAGAAGGCAGTTATGTCTAGCTGATAATTCTCAAATAAAACGAGACGCGCATTCTGGGTTCCACTGATAGCCACTAAATGGACTACAAAATCATAAGCGGCTTATACATATCTCGCTCCTTGCAAAATAGCATGAAACATGTCAGCAGAATATAGGTTGTTACATTTCAACTTGAATCTGAATGTCTTTTATGAATCAAAACTTAGCCGTAGAATATGTAACTTTGGAGTTGAGTGATAAGTGTTTGAATCTTATAGACTTTTGAATTCCTGCAATATTACCGATATAAATTACTGATGAGTCTCGACAACCGCGAAATTTAGGCTCAGAACTTTCTACCGATTGATTCTTCACATCCAGCACTTGTATCATCTAGTAAACGCTGGACCCAATTTAATATGGCCCAGGTTTTCATTCACTGCTAAGTATCAGAAGTGAAATAAGCCGTCGATTGTATGTGAATATGTTTCCACCTGATAACACAGGACATAGATCAAGTTGATTTGGCGTAGATATTCAAAAACAACGCCTTTAAGCTATTGAACTTACATGTTATTTATACACTACCTGATATCAGATTAATGATTTTTCAGTCTAATGTTTGTATCTAAACCTTATTGTGTGATTTCCAACTGATGCATATTTATTCCTTTGAGGATATTGAGGGCCATTAAATAATTTACACACAAATTTGTGATCAAAGAATAGGTGATCAGAGGTCACCAATATCAAATTCTTCACTCTTTATTGTCGATCACAGGGATCCATCATATTCTCAGTCTGATCAATAAGTATGGGGATTTTTCGACTGGCTCAGTTATATTTTCTAAAGGTATCATAGAGTGACCAAGGTTTGGGCTAGTAAAATAGTACTGGTTCCCTTGAGCGTTTTTCTTAAACACCTTGCAAATGAGTACTATGGAATGAGAACTTATGCCAGCTGTCTGAAATTGGCTAACCAAAACATCTGAAATATTATTTTGTTCTCTTCTTTAACAAAGAAAGGTAAATTTCTTATCACCTGCTTTGTGCATAATATAAACAGTTGGATTTATCTAACAGTGACAGTATGTAGCGAAGTTTCATAATCACTGTTAACCTTCCTTAAAAATCTCATTTCTTCAGTTCGTATGCAAACTTTTCACCTAGACAGTATTTTTTGGGCACTTCATATCCATAAAATGTAGCACATGACTAAAGTCAGAACAAATCCAGTTTTCTGCTTCCGACCGAGTAGTTCAGGGATATTAAATCTGTAATAGGGTGAAAGTTGTCGCTAACGCATAACGAACAGTATGATCATAATATAAATTCTGTATGCTGAAATACAACAAACAATCAATTTTTGACACATTCTTATCCTTTTAACTATGTGAGATAGCAGTGGTTAGGCACAGCTTTATGGATACTGGATGATGATTGAAGGTGAAATGAATATTTTGACTGCGATACGACCTGAACCAGAGACCATGGGGTTACCAACCCGATGCTCTACTAACTAAGTTATGAGATCCGAGACTCAAATTCTGCTTCAGCCCACGTTTTCAATCATCAACCAGTATCAATACAAGTTTCCCAAACCACCGCTGTCTCAGATAGTCAAAAGGATAAATAACTGCTAGAACCAAAAAGCAAAAATATGTCAAGACACTGCAACTTTGAAAAAAACATGCGGAATAACCTTCGTTGAAAGCATTTATGCCTTCATAATACACTAGGACTAATGTTGTAAGCGCGTCTTAATGAAATATCATTTTAAAATGCCGTGAATTTACTGGGAAGTGATACTAAAAGGAAGAATAAATGGATCCTCGTCAGTGCGACTTCTTTTCTACTCCATAGAAAACATTGTCATCATTAGCAAAGTGAAACATGTTAAATCATACAATGGATTACGCGACATGCTCTAATTCTTTTCTTCCAACTGAACAAAGTAATAATGTGAAGACTTATTTTGAAAGAAATCACGGGGTCATGACATCAATTGAACCATTAGCTTTTGGGTTACCAACTTGTACCTGGAATGACTCAGTTAAAAAATTAAATTTTTATCAGGTTTAATTTTCCCTTCAGTCATCCATAGTTTGACGTGACTATCATGTGACTCCGTTTTATGTAGGTGAATCGGTTAGCAAGTTATTGTATCTATAACCCAACTGATATCTTGCTCAGTGCATTGTGAAGGTGTCTGCTAGTCTGGTGACCACACTTCACACCGATCGATAGAATTCAATCATCGTATAGGTATAGACGACAAGAAGTTTATTACTGGCCAGTGAACAGTCAGTATACTCAGTCTAGTCCTACATTAGGTCATTCATGGTCCCTGGCTATTAGGCCATGTGACACAGGTTTGCATCTCAGGTAGGACATCAGTTCCGTTGAGGTTACAGGTACGTCTTCTTGAAGGGTGCCCAAAAACACGAAACTGAGTCAAGCAGGGCTCCCTACCAATTCTCTCCACCTAGCTAATAATAAGTTTATTTTACAGCCTGTTATTCCTTTAGTGTGTTGCTTTTAGTGCACAAATTACTTTATAACCTTGACTACCGGAAAAATGCAAAATGGAAAAAAATAGAATGAAACATTATTTAAAAGAACCTCCACAAAAAATGAAAAGACATTGAATAACCAGTAATTTTATGTTTGACCAGAAAGAAAACATACTTGAGTTTCAGTTAAATTTAATTCAGTGGCCAAATCTTTACGTTCCTGTCCAACAACATAATGATTCTTCTCAAATGCACTTTCTAACTGAAATAATTGTGATGGTGAAAAGGCTGTTCTTATTCGTTTTGGTTTCCTGTTATCTGATGTCATTAAAACATTTCTCTGCATTGAATCCTTGATAAAGTTTTCTAAATAAAGAAATAAAAGGAAGATATATATATATAAACTGGGTGATGATTGAAGATGAAACGAAAATACCGGCCGCGAAAAGGTTCGAACCAGTGATCACCGGCTTTCCAGCCTGGTGCTGTGTCATCTGAACAACGAGACCCAGATGCTGGCCAGATTTTTATTTCATTTCAGTCACCAATATATATTTGTATAAGAAAGAATGTATTGACCATATTGAATAATTATTCTAAATAAATTGATCTGTTTTGTCGGCATGTATGCTAGGTATCATCAGCAGGGATGTTAAAACTCAGACGACTTCTGGCAGTAGGAATGCTAAGTGATCCACAGCTTATCAATACAGTTGAAAAAGGCAAGTGGATAAATGAACACGGTGTAAAAAGATCCACAAATGTCAGTTATATAAAAATGATAACTGGTATCATGTTCAGTGTTAAGGAGTAGATTCTATTGGTGAAACTTTATTATATAGTCACTAAACTAAGTTATCCCTTTCACCTACCGCCTAGACAGCATCATTTCAACTATAGGCGGCGGCACAGGCACACATGAGGATGTCAAAACCAGGATCCGAAAGACAGCAAGACACAACTTCCTTCAATGACCTGAAATCAGTGTGGAGATCTACTGCACTGCACTGCACTCAGCATAAATCGTAAACAACATTCGGATTTTCAACAGTAATTCAGTCAAGTAAGTCGGTGCTTCATTGTGGTGGTTGATGGACTTGGCGCATCACGAAAAGCATTTCCAACAAACTACAGACATTTGTCGACAGCTACCTCCTACACCCACTCGATACTGAAGATCACATGCATTAACAGAATAATAAGAATAGACTACAAGGAACTCACTCTGACTGGCAACGAACCAACCAAGAACCCATCACCCAACAAGTATGCAGAAGAAAGTGGAGATGGATTGATCACACAGTGAGAAGGCTAATTGGAGATATCATGCAGCAGACCAGGCCGTCGAGTGTAATGCAGAGGGGAAAAGAAGAGTTAGGCCTCGGAGATGAGGGTGGAATGGAGGAGATGGTGTTAGGAGGAAATGAAAGCTTGTGGGCAGTCGTGGAGTGATGTTCAAAAGACTGTAGAAAAGGTAGTGGAATGGAGACATGCTACTGAATCCCTATTTTCCACTAGGAACCCAACAGACAAATAATAATAAATTATATCCGATGATATCACTGAGAAAAATACTTGGTAGTATATATTTGAGTGAAGTTAACAGGTACTACTTAAAATGCCGTCTGGGTATTTTATTCTTCCACTATTCACTTCTGTACACCCAAACATCTATGGCTTCTGATGTAATATAGTTTTTGAACAATGCGCTAATTTCATGTATACCAACTGATAGTCTATATTAACTCAATTACAAACATTTGGATCTTCATAATTTAATATCTTATCTAAAATGTTTTAGATTTAGTCCACTCAGCAACAACTGCAAACAAGTAATCTCTCACGCTGCTATCAGAGCTCTAGGAAACTGTAATCATTCAAGTTCAAGATGCAAAATGAAAGAAGAAAGAAATGAAGGAAGTTAGCATGACGTCCTGTATATAGACTGAACTCATTGTAATTCACTATCACTACAACAAGCCTAGAACTTCAAGATATACATTTTCTGAAAGACCCCTATAAATGGCTTCATCAACTAATGCACCAATCAGAGAAGAGCTATCATCCAGTTATTTCCATTGTCCCTAGTTTACTATTTATCTGGAATTAAATTTCATATTATCTAACTATAGTTTTTTATAAAAACTAAGTTTCATAAGTGATGTATCTACACAAGTTGGAATTGATGCAACACAATTGGAGGTAATAGAATCCATGTATCTTCAGTTACTATCATTTGTTAATAATAATATTCATATTAATTTCAATTCGTTCATTTTGGAGGAAGAACATTTTTTTTTAACATCCAATTTCTTCGTAAAAATTGTATTTTGAATACACTCTCATTCTGAGTTTTTTTTTATATATCAGTTTCATTATCTCTCATTTATCCGATAGACAGAAAACATTTTAAGTGAGAATAATGAATCAAGCTGGTGTACAAATTTGTAGGTATAGGTCAAAAAAAGAAACATATTTTAACTTCTTATTTATTTTGTCTCTCTTTTTAGCAAAACTACTATGTCAGTAATATCTGATGATCTAATTTATTTATTCTGATTCATTATACTTCTGTTAGCTAATATATTTGCTCCTTTCAAATATGATACCTGATAACATTTAATGATAATTAAAAGAAAACCTTACCAAGTTGAATTAAATTAGTGTGCCATATGGTTTTTAAATGAATCTTTACAGAGATGTCAAGGTCGTTCATATATATATATATATATATATATATATATATATATATATATATATATATTGACAAGTAAAAGTGACTATTGCTAATGTTAATCCCACTAGGATTAATTTCTAAAAGTAAACTTATATATTTATTTAAAGATTTATCTTCGTTTACGGAAAAAGGGCATCACATCTTTTCTTAAATAATCGGTATAGAAGATGAACTTTACGTATACTACTTTATATGATAAATGTGCTTTTTGTTAGGAATGCTTAAAGTTCTCAAAATCACAAATAAGAATATGAGTGTTGATTTCGGTTAACTAACTTCAAAAAAGGTTAAATACCACCCTTTTTTAATTCATTCTCTCTTTCTGTTTGTCTTATACAAATAGTCAATAGTTTTATGTTTAATGTATCAGAAGATATAAATGAAGATTAAGATTTTTCTTGTTTTTCCATTCTCTAGTGTGACTGTTTTTTTTTGTGACTAGTATTAGACATGCATAAGCATTAAATATTTAAGACGTTTCTCAAAAATGTATTATACTATGTAGACCTAGGCAGCTACACACTTACATATATACAAGAATATAGAGAGGAATGTAACGCGAAATGCCATCTATTCTTGGTCACTTATGCCGTAGCCTTAATTTGTTCCCCATTATTGTTACCATACTTGTTTAACTATGCATGTGAGAGACTGCACTCACATTGGTGTGCGTATGTGTCGTCAATGTCGACTACTGTCTAACCAGAGTACAATATTAACCTTCTTTATAAGTCGGATAATATATTTTTCGTCTTCTTCTACTCCTGTAATGTTGGTAGGTGAAATTAACCTCAAGGAAATGAAAACTGAGGAGACATTTTTATATTGAGCATGGAAAGCAAAACTGATATATATATATATATATATATATATATATATATATACTTATAATTTATTTGCCTATTATCAGACCATCATCATTAGCAAGCAGTTGCGTGCTATACTTGAACAAAATTATATTCATTCATATTCCTAGTCTTTGCTTACTATGTAACATAGGGAAAAGTTTATAGACTACGTTTTAAGAAGAAGACAGAAATTCCGTGCACTCCTTACAGCCTGAATTAGAACAGATCTAATTTATCAGGAGTACACTGTATATAAATACCTATATTACGGTCTGAGGTAACAGTTACAGTGATACTAACCGTATAAAGCGTAGCGTTTAGTAGTTATAGCTAAACAAGCAGGGATAACATTACTTTTCTAGTGTACTTAAGTAAAGTTAATATCCGTGCATATATATAAATATATATATATGTATATGTTAGACGGTGGAATTCAATCTCCAGGAAGATCTGCTTGACCTATATTTCTCACCTACTGACATTCATCAGCAAGACGTACCTGAAAACAAGAGAACTGTTGATTCTTTGGGAATTTGAACCCATACGACCCTGCGCTGAAATCAGAGACTTAACTGCTGATCTCTACAACCCACGACTGACCCAGCGTAGGACTGGACTGCATACATGAACTTCTCATTAGTGTATGACCTGTGTAGTTGACAAGTCCCTGGTACCCAGCACTGATTTAAGTTTGTCTATCGGCGCGAGCGGCTCAGTAGGAACGTCTCTGACTGTAGCACTGGATGACGTACGTTTGGGTCTCAGGTGAGACATCAGTTCCGTTATGGTTGCAAATATGCCTTGCTGACGAGTACCAAAATGCACCAAAAGTAGGTCTATGGTTTTCATTCGATTGCTTCCATCAAACTGATTTAAGTCAATCAGTAAAGTACTTTCCATATGATCACTAGGCGAATGGAGTAGGGTATTTCTAATTGTTTATGTACCCAGTGATATAAGCAACATAATGACAGTTATACTGATTTATTTTCATTGATAAAAATAAATACAGGAGCCTCATTTTATTCTGACTATAAGTATAGAAGACTTAGGAATAAATTTCATTGTTAAATGTAAACAGGATTAAAACTTCTGTGGCTGAGAATAACTCAAAGAATCCAATCAAAATTGAGTATTATTTTGCTGGTCCAAATTTCGTCGACTCAGTTTCTTTTTGAGATTTAAGTTTATTTCAAGTTGTTATTCATCGTAGCCTGACATGAGTTGGAGGAGCAAAGGAAACCTGGGAGCGGGTTCGATCCCTGGTGGGGTCATAGGTGTACACTGTTGAGGAGTCCCATAATAGGACTAAACAGCTGTCCAGTGCTCCCAGGTCTCCTTTCTTCCCCCAACTGATGTCAGTCTACGATGAATAACGACTTGAAATATTTGCAAATCCCCTCCACAACTCCTTCAAAATTCAACTGAACTGGTGCTCATTAGTGACATGCTTCGAGAGGTATTCCCGAAATTCCAATGAGAAGTCGTTACCGGTGGGGGCAAAGCTTGATGGTCGTAAGGACAGTTACTCAACGATGACATTGCGTGGTGGTTGTGCTATATCGTCAGCTAACAGAAGTTGGAAATATGGACGGTTGGGTTTTGACCCAGTGGCTCAATAGTAACTTGCTGGTCATGGAAAGTGAACGCCACGGGTTCAATCCCTGGGGCGGTCATGGGTGCGCACTGCTGAGGAGTCCCATACTGGGAGGAACCAGTTGTCCAGTGCTCCCAAGTTTCCGATGGTCCTCCAACTGGTGTTAGGTCATGATAAGTACAACCTTAAATATAAAACTCCGTAGACCTCAGTGCATACCTGTTTCTTTGATTCCGAATTTATTCTCTTTTTCTAAGATCACCTTTTTCACTTAATAGAAAAATCATATTTGTGGAATTCTATGAAGATATGCTCACATATATCTGGGTAAAGTATAGTAAGAAGAAAACACTATTCGTCATCTCTAAAAATGACAGCGTTAATCATTCAATAATTTCGTTTTTTAATGATTCAGGTCAATATTGTTGTTTAGCTCATTTCTAGTGTTAACTTGAAGGGATATTATTTTCATAAGATGAAGGTAATTAAATTCAATCACTGAAACCGGAAATTACAAGTGTTGCTTACATTGTTCACTTATTTAACTCTTTAATTGTATCCTTTTTTTACTCACCATCATAATGATAACAATAATAAAAATAGTAGTAACAATAATACTAAACAAACACAATCAACAACATAAAATACTATGCGTCAAGTATTAGGCCAATAAAATGAAGTTCATACCTGTAGATTGTATATCATACGTTTATGTCCTATTTGCATTTGTATATTTAGTATAGAAATGATGACTGAAAATGAAAAATAGTCCGAATTGTATGTCAAGATTGCAAACTAACATAATCAGTCAATTGAAGAATTTATATTTCAACTTTATTCCTTAAACTATAAAGTTATAGCATAGGATTTTTGTGAAATTTCATCGGTAAAGAGAAATTTTCTCTACTGAAATCTTTGTTTTATGTCTTAAAAGTAATCATAAGCTTGATTAAAAAAAAAAATAAGGACCCAGTATCCTTTGGAAAACTCAATGGGTTTATATGATACTGCATCAAACTTTCATTAAAAATATCTTAATGAATATTAAAAATTACCTCGTTGTCAGTGTGTTCATTGAAACTTCAAATGCTCAATCATACTGATGCTATACGATCGTGCGTTATCGAGTTAGAAAGAAATATTGTACAGAGATCACCTGGATCCGACTTAAATGCAGAATTTAAGGACTACATTAACAAGGTTATTAAAAGCAGGTCAATTAATAGAGCTCCTCAAAACAACTGAATCTGAGGGAATTCTTAAAGCATTTAGAGAAATATGTATTTACCACTATTCGAAGAAACTCTCCACTATCCAGCTTCTGGTTCAAAGTTCTATATTCCTTACACAAATGCCGATATACTTGATAACCAGATTCAGTCAGACAAACGATGGTATATCACAGGAAAATTTAGTCTTTTCAAACTGATTTCAATTAACTATACACATCACTTCATAGTATTAGAGCCGAAACCATTATATCATCTAAGTAAAGAACACACTAGCCAAGTGAAAAAGCCCAGAGAAAACAAAAATATTTTATCAAGTTCACCTGATAAAGGTGTAGGTACCGTATTAAAAACAGACAGGACTGTATTAACGAAATGTTCTGTTCCATCAGATGATAAAATACTTTGAGAACTTGAAGGTGAAAAGAACAAAGTGGAATTCGTTGAAGAACAAATTACACATGTTCTGAAAAAAATTATTCATTGACCACTCCTGAACAATACGAGAAATTTCTTGCATTTATAGTTTACTTAAGATTCCTAAACCTGGAAAAACCACCTGACTGTATTTTAGATAAGGCTGTTTTCCATACCACACTGTTATCAAGTGGTTAGTTGAACTGATAGGATCAATAGGAAGGCAAGTTTGCAAATATTCACTGCATGATACATTCCAATTTGTCAATTGTATTGGTTGTTAGAATGATAGTGGTAAAACCACGTTTTATTTTGTATGTTTTCTCTTCATTTACAAATGTCCCTCGTATGTAACAATACCGACTCAGATAGTCTGAATGTATGGACTCCTATGTTTCACCTGAGGGAACTGATGTTTAAATGCATGCTATATGCTCTACCGATTGCTGCCACCTTGGCATGGTCACTGAGCTCGCATATCAGAATGCCTCAGGGAGCTAAGCTGGAGAAACACTTCTTCCCTTGATGTTCTAACATATCGAAAAGGTCTGTTGGACAGCGGTGAGATGAAAAGCAGTGTATCATTAGTAGTGTAAATTGCTGCATTATCATTTAGGTCCGAGTGCGAATTCGTACTACTGGCTGAAAGAGAGTGTGTCATAGGTAAGATGTTTCTTGTGGACGATCAGCAGTGCCATGCTGATACTGTCTTTTCTGCGGAGATCAAGGGAGTTATCAAAGGTCGGTCGTAAAAATGGTACACTCTGCGCCACCCTACGGGCTGTATGCAGGTACAGGTGACCCCGGTTCGCAGTTGGTTTCAAAAATAACAAACCGAAATCTCAAACTCCCACAACGAAGGGCGAAAGCAACACAAACGTAAGCTCACTGAGTCTGCACAATAATCATGAGCAGTGGTGGGTGGTGAAAGAAAAAGAGTTGGAAAAAGCATTATCACTAGGTAATATTCTGGAATTAATTAGGCTTATTAAGGACGTTAACAAGAAGAAGACGATAGTTAGTGAAGCCATCACCGAAGACTATGGACACTGATGGCCTCTATGCACAGACAGAATGGTGGACTGAAAACTTTGAAACATAGTTCAACTTGTACTTGCCAACGCTGTAGTTGCCCAGCATCCAGCCCGAGTGTGAAAAAGACGTAGATGTCGGTCTTTCAACTCTTCTCGAAGTTAAGAAGGCTGTCTCAAACCTGAAACGATGAAAAGCAGTAAAACCTGACAGTTTTTCACCTGAAGTTTTCAAGGATAGGGTTAGGAAGCTGCTGAGCGGAGTGACAAGGTATTAGGCAGCTTATGAGGATCGCAGGTAGTCCCCTCAGACTGGTCTACTTCACTGATCATTCTAGTCTGCAAGGAAGAATAGAAATCTTACTGTGACGACCATAGTGTAATCAGTTTAACTAATGTCGTATCCAAGATCCTTTGGTTCTCAGTTATTCACCGCCTAAGTGGGGCTTGAGAAAAACGAACTGGAGAAAACCAGGCAGGTTTCAGGACTGGAATAGGAGGTATCGATCAGATTTTCACTATCTGAAAAATCCTGGAAAGCAAAAATGCTTACAGACGGCTGACACTTGCAATACTTCTTGACCTTAGGAAGGTGTTTGACTCTGTCGACCGTGAGGTGTTGTGGTAGTATGCGACTGTGAAGGAAGCATCAAGTATATAATATTCATCAAAGCTCTCTACTCGAACTCACGCAGCCATGAAAAAGCTGCCATCAGAAGTACCGCCAACTACTGATATCCGTCAGGGATGCTCACTGTCACCCTTCATGATCGACTTCATATTGGATTTATTAATGGACGCAGCCTTAGGTACGTTTGACTTCACTAGGATTGGTCTGGAGGGTATCTGCTAGAATTATAGTATGTAAACATAACTGTTCTGTTAGATGAAGATGCTGACAAAATGCAGCCTATTCTGAATGAGTTGAGCAGAAATTTGAGAATGTTTGGCAAGTGTTTCACACCTATCATTTGTAAGATGATTCCCCGGGACTAATCTCCAATTACTCACAGCTGACTGATAGGTAGTCAGTTAGCTGAATGTGTCAACCCCTTGCTTACTTGGGGAGTTGTGTCAGCCTAAACGGCCTGATCGCTGAAGAAATCAAGGCATGAAATACTGGAGAATATTTATAGCTCAGGTGGATGGTCTTGGTTGTATTATGTTCTCTGAGCTGGGTTGTTTAATCGTGAAGCTTTCATCGTCTTTCTAGACGACATCATTAGCGCTAACTTCAGTATGAATAAGGAAGGAAAGATAGCCAAGTCATTCGATGAGGTTAAGAAATTTAAGCAACGAATGTGGCTTGAATATGAACTGCCTACACCAAGCCACTGCCTTTGTGAATGTAAATTGCTAAGAGAAGTTGGATTATGTTATAAGAGAGCTCAAGGTGAACAGAACAAGACATGGCACTAGTCCACAAAGTCCCTACCTGTTAGCCTAAGTTGTGTAGAGAGGTGTAGGCTGTGTGGCTGGAGTCCCTCAGACGAAATGAATCAGTGGTTGAGGACTCTTAGTGATATGGCTGAAAATCGGTTACAATCGAGAGAATGTATCCACTCCTTGACATCTTCTAAAGCTTGATTATTTACACTGACTGTTATCTCCAAATTGTTTATTCTTTCAAACTACTTTATCTACTTTGACATCAGTCTTTTTCTTTCCACTTGTTCGTTAGATGGTGCTGTGAAGTATGGCGACCGCGTTTTGACCCACTGGTGGCTGGTTCGAATCCGGCCGCGGTCAAGATTTTCACCTCACCTTCAATCATCACCCAGTGTCAATACTTGGCTACCAAACTACGGCTATCTCAGACAGTCAAATAATAATGAGATACTGGTCATTCAATTCAACCGGAACACGTCTTTTTTACTTCTAAGTGTAGACGTATACATAATATGCACATGAATATCAGGATAACGTGTTTCTAGGTCATTTTAACAGCTAAAATAAATTTTAGATAAAAAAAATTAACCTGTGCCTTGCTTTGGCAACTGAACATTTGTTGGTGACAACAATAATAATATCTTTTAGTAATTAGCTTAAGGATATATATATATATATAATATATATATTCAGTTTGCTTTTCGTTTAATTCACAAATTATCTTCTTATATAAGAATTTCCTTCAGCAAATGATGAACACTACTGTATATATATATATATAATGCCTTACTTATGTCAATAACAACAGAAGTAGTAATAAAAACTGAGTATTACAAGTAAATGGTGTCTAGCTTTTATCATGTTAACATTTTAAACGTGCCAATATGCTGAATATCTCTTACCTTGATAAACAAACAAAATTGTTATGAAGATTGATTCTAAGAACCATGATAGTAATGAAAAGAATAATTTAGATGATGAATTCCTTGCAACTTTTGAATTGTCTCAGGTGAACAGCCTCAGGGATTAAGGTGACAATAATTTTATTGTTTCATATGTGTGTATTGTGAGCGCGCTATTTATATTTCAACAAATGACTATCATTTCAAGTAGGTAAATGACATTGGTCATGTAACAGAGAATATAATAATCCCATGAAAAAAAGTAGAGAAATTATATTTGTTACAGAAGAAATTGAGTTAGTATTCAGGATGGTATAAAATTTCACATTTACTTTACCAGTTGATCTTATCAATTTACCTTGACAGATCTTATTCTGACAAATACGACTCTACAAGTTATAGTGGCAAAGTATTGGTTCACGTTACCAGTATTTATTGTTTTCAGGTTGGTATTCATCTTGAACTGATATCAGTTGGAGAAGCACTGAAACCATGGGAGCACTGAACAGCTGTTTCGTCCTTATATGGGACAACACAGCAGTGTACATCCATGACCCCATCGAACTATGAGCCACTAGGTTGAATCTGACGGTTTATATTTTCTGCCTCTGTCAGTATTTATTGTCAAAATAGCCAGTCACCCACTGACTGAATCGTAGAAGTTATGCAGTAAAAAGATTAATCAAAAAACTTAAGCGATTCAGAGGAAAGTTATAGTGTTGAACAAAATCTATAATTAGAAATCATTGCATCGGGATTCTGGCCAATTCTGAGGGTTCTACTGAGAAAATGTTGTTTGCAAAACGCTAGGAAACATTTTTTCTGAGACAGATAGGACACAAGCATATACATGCTGAGGGGTCCCATTCTCCTCACAGCTTTCCAATGCTTCTCCACTTGATGTCAGTGGGTGATGACTACTACCCTGAAAATTTGTCAATTCCCATAAACCTCCAAGCTGATTTACTTTAATCATTTCATGCTTCTTAAAGTAGTTTATCATGCCAGAGCTTAACTTCCCTGTTAGACAGTAGCAGTAGGACAGTGTTTTTCTTCAATTAACTTTACTGATGCCAATAAAGTCTACAGTTAATTTCTTTCTTTACATGAAAATGAATACCAGATGATCAGTACAAGAGGAAATGTTTCAGTGGTGGGTTTATTGGATTTTTAAGGTTCGATACTTTGTGTAAGCCAATGTGACTATAAATTCAACTTCTTATACATCAAATAACACTGAAACTGGTAACGAAGAGTGGATGATTTTCATTAGCTCATCGACAATGAAGAGCAACATACATTTCTTGTAATCATCAGCCAGTATTTCCAATAAGTAATGAACATAAATGAGCATGTTCTACATATGTTTTTAAGACTAATCTCATGGTGTTTAAATAATATATTTTGAGACTGAAGAGTTAAGCACTAGTTGCCATTATTATCGAAGTCATACTTAGGAAGGAATTATTAGTCCATACAATTAAAGACCTCAGAATGTATTCCTAATAAGCCTAGAAATCAGTCCAAATCACCTGATCCTGTGATGTTGGTAACAAACATTTGCACTTTTCATCTGAAAAACATCACTGAGACCGGTCCTTTGGACACATTTGTAAAGTTCGTTAAGCACATACCCTCAAATTTTTTTCAGCTTTAACTACTAGGGAGTATGGGTCACAGAGAGCTGCCACCAACTGTCACCGATCGTCTTCCTGATTGTGATCAACTGGACCGGATCATGCAACAAACTGTGAGAGGCGAGAAGATGGACAAACGCTGTTTAACCGATGAAAAGAGACTAGAAGATTTGGATTTCACCCATGGTGATTTATGTATAATGTCTTGTCTCACAAACTCGACGATCTTAAGGCGAAAATCAACAAGTTGACAGAAGAGACAGGGCAGCGAAGACAGAACTTCAAGTGAATGTGAAGAAGACGTAGGTGATGAAGATACCCAACCAACAACAACAAGAGGCATGAATCACCATGAACGGGAAAAACCTAAAGGAAGTAGTCTCTTCCACCTACCTAGGCAAGGCGGCATCGTTTCAACTACAAGTGGTGGCAAAGGCACACATGAGGATGTCAAAACCAGGATCCGAAAGACAGCAAGACACACCTTCCTTCATTGACCTGAAATCAGTGTGTGTGTGTGTGTGTGTGCTGCACTGCACTGCACTGCACTCAGCATAAATCATAAACAACATTCGGATTTTCAACAGTAATTCAGTCAAGTAAGTCAGTGCTTCATTGTGGTGGTTTATAGACTTGGCGCGTCACGGAAAGCATTTTTGATAAACTACAGACATTTGTCGATGTCTGCCCCCTACGCTCATTCGATACTGAAGATCAGATGGTCAGAATAGTAGGAGTGGGCAACAACAAACTCACTCTGTCTCGCAACGAACTAACCAAGAAGTGGAAATGGATCGGACATACACTGAGAAGACCACTTGGGGACATCATATGCCAGGCCATGCCTTCGAGTTGAAGCCAAATGGGAAACGACTACTTAGGCTTCCCAGCTGAGGGTGACATGGAGGAGATTATGTGAGTAATAAATGAGAGCTTCTGGGCAGATGTGAAGCCAAGTATTGAAGAGTGCAGAGAACAGAGTTCACTGGAGACGTGCTACTGAATCCCTATGTTCCACTAGGAACCCAAAGCATAAATAATAAATAATCACCTGTCGAAAAAGTAATTAAACTAATGCAGTGCCTCGAGATGAACTTATGAAATGTACTGATAAAATACTTTGGCTTGGCGAAATACATGTGGTCGCTAACTGAAGCTTACAGATAGCTTGGTTATGGAGTGAAGTGAATGCTTATGGAAAATGCTTACAAATTAAAGCCGATAAAATTATTCTTTGGCAATAAGAGTTCTGAATTCGACCCTTTATGTCGTAGCAGTAACGTGCTAGTGGTGAGTCCTTTGATACGACATAAATACCTCGAAATTAGTATTTATCGTACAAACTAAGCATCAGAAAAATGAATTTAATTCCGGAATCAGATGACTGTCAATCTTCTCATGACAAACTAACTTTAGCTAATATATATACTAGTTACTCAAATTCTTAGTACTAGTTTGCTGGTCACAAATTTTTTATGCAGTCATACCTTCAGATCTAAGGTTTACAATAGCTTTACCTTGTAACTTAGGTATTTCCAGCAAGTTCAAGCTGGTTATCACACGGTGACAACAGTTGGAGAAACATTGGAAACTCGAGAAAGTCGGACAGCCGTTTAGTCCTAGAACGAGACTCTTCAGCAGTGCACTCTCATGACCTCGCCTCGTTAGTAGTCGAACTGAGGATATTCAGCTTACGTGGCCGGCACGTTATCACTGAACCACTAGCCCGGAGTCCAATGGTCCATATTTCCAACTTCTATCAGTTAACGACATAGCGCTACTAATGTCGTCTTTCGGCATTTGTCCTGATGGACTTTCTGGATGTCCTAGTGGACATGAGGACGAATGCTCAGCGACGATATTGGCCACACTATGTCGTTAACTGACAGAAGTTGGAAATATGGACCATTGGACTCCGACCCAGTGGCTCAATGATAACGTGCCGGCCATGGAAGCTGAATGTCCTCAGTTTGACTACTAACGGGGCGGGATCATCAGCGCGCACTGCTGAAGAGTCACGTTCTAGGACAAAACAACTGTTTAACTCTCTCGAGTTTGCAATGTTCTTATAACTAATACAAGTGAATGATGAATGCCAACTTGAAATCAATAAATCCCTACAAACTTCCAAATTAAATTAGAGATTCCACATTTTCATATCAGAAAGCGGTAACAATTTATAAATAGGTTAGCGATCCGATAAACATAAACAGCATTTTAGAAACTTATAAATATAATATGCGAAACACATAGTTGAGACTGAAGTTAATTAACGCATATTATGCTTTTTCAGAATAGTAATAAACTTCAAAAAATGAACCTTTTTCACTCCCAACTGTCATATTAATAAATAATCGGTTTATGCCTTTGAAATATCTTAAATTCTAACCTCTATTAACAATGGATTACTAATTAATTCAGTATATCCGTCAGTAACCAAGGAAAAATAGAGTAATTCAGTGAAGATAATCTCCAAGGTGTAGTACTTTGAAAGCTGATTAATTTCAACCTCATATATATCGCATATCACCACTTAGCATAAATATCCTTTTAACGCTTTGATGAAAACCATTATAAACTTGAGATAAAATTATTCCGAAAAGTTTCGTTGATTTAAAAAGGCTACATATGAAGCTATATCAATGACAGTAGCTGACAGAGGAATCCAGGGAAATCACTTAGTCCTATTTGATACTCATCATTTAGACGTCATTGCATCACAGTGATAACCAATGTTCCCACTGAGACAAACATCACTTCAAAGGCCATAACATTCACCATTTTCATGCTCAATCATATTGGCAGTATCTTGTTCGATACATATTAATTTGTTAACGACTCCATTCTAACAAGGAGTTTGATTGTAAACAGAAAGGCAGATTTTGAACGGTCTAAGTAACTATAAGATCGTGACAGAATGTTAAAGATAAATGCTTATAGATTATTATTATTATTATTGTTATTATTAGTCCCTTGGGTTCCTAGTGGAACATAGGGCTTCAGTAGCACGCCTCCAGTGACCTCTGTTCTCTGAGATCTTTTGAACCTGGTTCCACGACAGCCCAGAAGCTCTCATTTCCTCCTCGCACGACCTCCTTCATGTCACCCTCACCTCGGACGTCCAACTCGTCGCTTCCCATGGGGATTCCACTCGAGGGACTGGCCTGACGCGTGATGTCCTCAGTCGGCCTTCTCAGTGCATGGCCAATCCATCTCCACTTCCTCCTGCATATTTGTTGCGTGATAGGTTGTTGGTTGGTTCGTTCCCAGAGCTCCTTGTTGCTTATTCTTTCTGGCCATCTGATCTTCAGTAGCGAGCGTAAGCAGTTATTGATGAATCTCTGTAGTTTATTGGAAATCCCTTTCATGACGCGCCAAGTCTCTGAACCATACAGGAGCACTGACTTGACGTTGGTGTTGAAAATCCGTATCTTGTTCCACATGCTGAGTGCAGAAGATCTCCAAACTGGTTTCAGGCTAATGAACACCTGTCTTGCTTTTCCGATTCTGACTTTGACGTCCTCGTCTGTCCCACCTGTAGTTGAAACAGTGCTTCCTAGATAAGTGAAGGAGGTTACTTCCTTTAAGTTTCTCCCGTTTATGATGATTGGAGTTTGTTGTTGTGTTGGTGGTGGTGGTGCGGTATCTTCATCACCTCTGTCTTCTCTATATTCACTTGAAGTCCCGTCTTCGCTGCCTCTTCTATCAACTTGTTAGTTTTTGCCTGTAGATCTTCAAGTTTATGTGACATTAGGCACAAGTCATCACTGGCGAAATCAAATCTTCTAGGTTCTTTTCCGCAGTCCAGTGTATCCCCAATGCTTATAGATATAGTTTGTTATTTCAAAGATTTTTGATAGCTACTTGTTACAAATTAAGAAAAATCTGACTGGTTGACTTCAGCCAACATTCAGCATCAAAGTATAACCAACCCTATTACTATTCAATGAGAGTTCTATTCATGAACTGGTTGTACAATGATAATCAATTAAGCTGATCAGAGTCGATCTCTTATATTTACAGTATAATCATTAGGCTAAATGAAATTCTAGTAAATTATGCATAGTGTTAAATAATAAAAAATTAAATATATAATTAGTCGTGAGTTAGCTTTTTGTACTGACTTGTACGGACCAACCTTGATGAAGTAACGATTCATAAAAGTATTGAATTCGTATTGCTTAGTGTTAAAGTTACAAACTTTACAGTTGAGCTACATGTGTATATTTTGATTTTCATTAGAGATTACAGCAACGACAAAATAGTTATAATACATAAAATATATCAGTTAGTATTACAATTAAGTAAATCATCTACCAGCTTACTATAACAGCTTAGAGATAAGTTAGTATTGTTAAGCTTAACTACTTCATTAAAATCTTGAAAAATATTTTTCTCACCATTATTATCCAAAAATAAACGTGATGTTAAAATGTTTGCCAAAATTTGATTTTGATCTGATACTGTTAACTGTGGAACAATTTCAGGTGATTGTTGATAGTGCAACTTTTGTTGTTGTTGTTGTTGTTGCATCAGTTTCCGATGTTGATGATGAGACAGAGCCTCATGCTGAAAAGGTGATAAAGGATGTAAGTGTTCCAGTAGCTCTTTATTTATAAGAGCATTCATCATTATGGACATCATATAAGATGATGAATTGATAGGAGAAATTGTTTCAGAATTAAAGTTTAAGCTTAAATTGCTTTGATTTTGATCAGATAAGCTTGTTTTAGAATTTGATATGATATTATTAAGAAATAATTGATTATTAAAGGTGCTATCTTCACCTTTCAAGCTTATTGAGTTCATACTGGTTAGATTTGATTTATCAAAAATACTGAGACCAAATAAATTATGTAATTTTAATAAAATTTGTAGTTGATCTTCTGTATTAGGATTTGTAATATTCCAGTGACATTGAGATGTTCCAGAAGAATTTTGAAGTGAAGAAGGAGGTGATAATGATGACGAAACTACAGTTGGAATAAAAGTGACATCAGTAGATGAAATTTGTTGGAAAGATGTAGTAAATAATGATGGTTCTGAATAAGCTTGGAATAAAGGATGATTTGTTACCTCATCAACTGGTAAATTATTATCTGAATTAAATGGAGATGTTGACATGATTGATGAAGGCATTAAATTATTGTTTCTTTCATTCCCCGTCAATATTGAAGATGATATACAATTAGGGATAATTTTTGACCTAAAAACTGATTTTCACTATTTAAATTACATGATAGGACAGTGGAATCATTGTCAATATCACTTTTCTTCCCTACATTATTTTCTGTTGAACATACTCGATCTAGACTATTCTTGTCAACATTGAATACATTTAAAGGATCCAAAATAACTGATCGATTATAAACATTATTGTCATGATTGTTTTTCTGTTTAATATTTCTATTTTCACTGTTGGCATTTTCCCTAGTCTTAACTTTTCTTGAACCTTCATATAATTGTTGTTTTCGAGATGAATTTACTGACTCCAATGTTGGTTTGATTAAATCTGCCACTGTAAATCCAGACATCATTTCAATGTTGTACAAGCAATGTTTATGTACAAGGTTATTTGATAAATGAAATTTATCACCGACAGTTTAATAATTTAGGAAAAATGAATTTATCTAAATGAAAAATATTTGTTAATATTTCGCCTTCCTTACTCACTATTTTAAGGGTTAGAAGTTTAGAAATTTTTTCAAATAATTCCTTGGAATTGTGGTAAATTAACATATAAACATATGGAACAAAATCTACCTTAAGTAAATATTACAGTCTTATTGTTCTCCTATTGGCTGTTTAATTTGTTTAAATAAGTGCGTAATTGGTTATAGTTTAGTAATAAATTTCATCCACTTTTCTTCGTATTTCCCCTAACTATTGGGATTCATTTATTAACTTTTATCTGTTCACCCCTATCATGATTCTCACAGAATTATCCCATGCCATTAAGGTTTCATATGTTGTGGGTGGACAAAACAGAATTTGTCTATCGTTTGTTTGTTTGTTTGTTTGTTTGTTCACTTCTCGCTTTCTGGTCCTACATTTAATGCCGGAAGGAAAAACAGGATCCTAGGAATGGTAGTTAAGCCCTCACAACCACTGTCACTCTTTATAACTGACCTGGTCATAGCCAGACGTGGAATTCATGAGGCACGTTTCCTTCTATTGGGGACTCGTCAGCTGAATGCACGTCAGTGAGTGATATTATTCCCATTGGGACTAGAACCCAGTCCCCAGTGCTTCAAACACCAAGGCGACTGAGGCACGACAGCCAAACCCAGTACATGCAGCTGATGAGTCCCAAATTTTGACGAAACGCACATTCTGGATTCCGCAGCTAGCCAGTAGTAAATAGTAGTAAATATTCAGACAATATTGGAGTATCCGCACAGGAGCGCATATTTTAACAGAGGTCGATCAATTTGATTCAGCATAACAACGGAGAACTATAAGCATATCAACAAATAATAATAACTATTTCTCATCGAAAAAGAGTTAGCCATCGTACCTCAGTGGTCTGGGAAATAACGCTTTGGTAAATGCAGTATTATTTTTCTCTCATTTAGCGTACAGTTAACTCTTTATGGTTTTATGTTGTCAAATATGAGTTCAGAACCATACATTATCCTATTCAAGGCAATTTTTAGGTCAAATCTCCTGATATGCTGAATGAAAATAATACACGGTAAAGTAAGACAATAAGATATTGCAATGAGTGTTTACTTATTTTTTTGTAAGTCTGAGGTGCTATCCGCCAGATAAAGAATTGTATCTTATCTTTCCTATAAGTAGAGTTACTGATCATTTTAATCCTTGAGACTTTGGCATACTGAAATGGTGAGTTGTTTAGTATCATATGTCCCTAGAAGATTTTCTCAATGCAAACTAATATTGTCTTTGATGTCACAGCTTGTAGATCTCCGTCGCTGATTGAACCAAACCAGTCGGCTATTGTTGGAAGTTCGGCTCCTGTGACCTTTACTATACCTGTCGTACAAGAAGTGGATAATGCTCTGGGGCTTGAAGTGGTTGGCTCTGGGTCCGAATCCTAGTGGGAACAACATCAATCACTAAAAGGCGGGTATATCCAGTTGACGAGTCCCAAATAGGACGAAACATGCGTCTTGGATTCCACCACTAGCCACTACTCATCACTGATAGTAAACGGATATTATTTGTAGTTAACAAAAACTAGTAAATTTCTTATCTCTGTTTTTATCTGATACTGGAAATTAAAATTCCAATTTACGTCATTTCTGGCGGTGAAACCACCAACGTGATCCGCACTGAGCATCAGTCAACATAAATTTTGCTACCAGTCAGTGATTAGTTGAAAAATAATCATTACTTTTTTCTTTGAGTGAATGATTTATATTCTGTGTCTTATGGAGAAAACTGTCATGACGATTTAAATATTTTTTTCAAATAAAATTATTAATGCTGTAAACGAATGAACTCTTCTCTTGAGCCACATTTCAGCGAATCACGTGAAAAACTTAAGCAACGACCTGATTGAAAAGGTTCACATATGCCACAGTTAGTTCTGTCTTGTTATATAACTGTGAGACATGAACGTTAAAAGTAGGAGGCATGAAGTAGTCCCTAACCACATCATAACACTGTTCAAGTATAATGGAATCACCATCTGAGCAGTGTTCAAGTTAGATGAAAGGTAAGGTAAGCAAGACGATTGAAGAGCTTGTGAACCTTAATTCACTGAGATGGCTTGGGCATGTACTGTGCATGTTGAGCCACAACCTACTTTGAAGTGCCATAATAGAGGAAGCTAGATTAAGTTGGAAGAGAGTTCAAGGTGGCCAGATCAAGATGTGGCACTAGTCTACGAAGTCTCTTGCTGGTGATCTGAGCTGTGTAGGGAGATTTAGACTTCAAAGCTGGGGTCCTCGAGACGAAATGAATCAGTGGTTGAGGACTCTTGGTGATATGGCTGAAAATCGGTTACAATCGAGAGAATGAATCCACTCCTTGACATCTAAAACTTGAGTATTTGCAATGACTGTTATCTCCAAATTGTTTATTCTTTCACGCTATTTTATCTATTTTGACATCAGTCTTTTTCTTTCCACTTGTTCTTTGGACGATGCTATGAAATCAGGCGACTTGAATCAATGCGCTTCAGTGCGATGTTCTACCTCGATTTGTCTATCTTTCAAGCTTCTGTGCAAAGGTACCTCTCATAGTATGATCCTTAAGGAAACCTAATGCTGATATTGAAAAGATGCATTTTATTCAGCTAGAATCAAGTTAATGGAAACCACCATGCTTGCATACTCTCTTAAATCTTTAGAGTCTATGAAGAGTAATGTCACATCCCATTTTATCTACTAGTTCATATGTCTTTATCATGACACGTAGAAAAGAGACCTACAGATCTATGAAAGCTAGGGCCTTGAGGCACATTTCAAAGTGGCTTCAAAAGCAAGTCGAATCCCCTGAAACCATGAGCTTTGGTAACAGACATGCAACCTTTTTAATTACGAAACGTGTCACTGTGATATGCCACAGACTGAGATTCCTATATTCTTTTTGACCCATTTACAAAACTTGTTCGGTAGTAAGCCTAAAACTTTTGCATTCATAAGCTATTAGAATGGTTGAGCTACCTTTGTGTGTTCAAAAACTCTTTACTCTCAAACCAAACCTCCCATGGCGAAGTCTGCTCACAAGCGAAAGCTGCTATGCAGTTGTATTTTGAGATCAGGGGGATTTTATTTTTAAGGCAGCATTCATTACATAATGGCACTAATTGGAGAGCCATTGGAAACCTGGGAACACTGAACTGCTCTTTTGTCCTGATGTTGGACTCAGCAATAAGCACCTACGACCTGTCCAGAGATCGGACTTATGACCTTCAGGTTTCATGACGAATGCCTTAACCATTCAACCGGAACCGACCACTCTTAGTATCACATCGTTATCCACTAGGTTACCGAGTCGTGACAGCAACCCATAGTGCAAGGGGTATAGCATAGTTTTCTTGATGTTATAGCTTGTACACCTCCGTCGTTGACAGAACCGAAATGATCTACAGGTACATTCAGCTGACGAGTCTCAAATAGGACGAAACGTACCTCCTGAATTTCAGTCCTAGCTTCTATCCATCATTGATATCTAAGCAAGTATTAATGCTTTCTCCAGAGATTTTTTCATCATTAGCTATTTGAAAAGTAATGGGGAATTCTGCTTACCGTCAAAGCAGAACATTTCCCTCATACTATTTAATGATTGCATTCAGACCGTCAATCACGGCAAAAGACGACCATTTGTTCTTCTTAGTTGTGACTGAATATTTCCTTTCAGCACAGGTTTCAGTGATAAAAATTTCGACTTATGGAGAATATTATGAGTGCTTATTTTTTATGTATAAACGTGAACTGTACATTTGAAAGCCGTGCTCAGAAGGTGCGTTAACAGAAACGGATGAAAGGAGTACTATTTAGCAACATGGAACTTGTCTTAAAAGGGTGCAATGAATGAATCTTAACTATACTTCTTGAAATAAAGACAGACATAAATTAAAATACACTTCTGCGAAGATTAAACTACTGGCATTTCAACCTACCAGCTGATAGTCATAAAGGCAAGGCTTATGAAAGTAAAATCTAGTTTTTGGTTCAAGTATTCAATACTCTTATAAAATATTCATAAACGTTGTTTGAATGATATGTTAATTATGAGATGGGCTGATTTTAAAGATGTGATTGATTATGTATGCACGATTTCCGAAAGCAGTGCATAATAATGTCTCAGAGGTATATCGTAAAAGATGAGTAAGACTGACGAAATTATTTCTGCTAATATAACGTCTTTATCTTAGAGGAAACGTACTAATGGATCAAAGAATTTTGGTTGAGTTGTCAAGATTTTAGAACTTATCAGATGACATAAATGTGCAGGTGTTTCATTTTAAACTTAACCTGTGTGTTAAGTTTTAGTAATCTAAGTTTCTAGGTATTAGATTTCCTAAAGAAAGTAAAGGTATACGATGTAGATTCAGAGCGAGAGTTGGCTTTGGAAGCGAAAACTTAAACTTCAGTAGGTGGGCAGTTTAGCAGTAGAAACGATAGAAAAATTGAATAATCCAAAGAGGTTGACTTATTAGCCATGTAGTCATGCAAGTTGATATGGATATAATAGGAAAGAAAAAAGCCTATTCGGATGGAATTAACGTCCGATCAAATTGAGTGGACCGGTTTCAGATTTTCAACCTTCTTCTTATAGTAAGTGAACGCCAAGTGATTTATTAGGTTATTACTAGACACAAGCAAACACATATTTATACTTCTAGCGCTAAAAAGTGATCGCACATTTTTGAATTATTTGTTACCTAGTTTGGAAATTTTTGACCTTTGAAGCTTAACCTGAAATATCTATCTTATAAGCCCTGACATCCCTTTTGCTTTCCAGTCGGGAAAAAAACGGGGTGGACGTGTTCAGTGAAGAGTAAGGGGGAACCAAATCACTGGACATTAGGCAAATATATGAGGAAGATGGGTAAACGTGTTCAATATTCAGTAATTATGTAGCAGATTCTTTAGCCTTCGTCTGCTTACTACTTAAATGATGTAAGTAATATGACAAGCGTTATCTAAATTCTCATGCTGCACGCGTTTAGGCAGAGCTGTTAAGAGAAATTGTCTGCAGAGGTGTAAAGGTCAGGCTTTTCTGGTGCGCATTTCCAGCATCTGCTTACTCGCGATTAATTGTGTTGTACTTAGATTCACTGTTCAGTCATCAAAGCAGGATTTTCAGTCTTATTTTATGGATAATAAAAGTCAACCTGCAGCAGAAGCATCTCAAATAAGTGAAAATAACATTCTTCGTTCTTACGTATGTTAAAGTTGTCGTAAATCTCATCATACTACTATTTACCGAATTAATGGGCGACTTCATAATAAGTTAGTGTGTAAATCCCTACATTCGAGGCCGAAGGATTCTTTTCCACGGGTGATTCAAGCAACAACCGGTTTGAAGATACCTGAGGGATTGGTTACAAAACGTCTTTTTCAAACTAAGTTTGCTGAGAATAGACAGTTTTGGTCCAAAGACTGCGCAGATTTGGAACACCGCAAGCAGGTTCAGTTTAACACTTCTTCTCTTTAATCAGCCAATTACACTACCGGTGTCAAATATGCCTTAGAGGAAATAAATATTTCGATAAGGTTATTAGAAGACGAAGCTTAGTAAAGGGACTAATTGTCTGAAATAAGTATTGGCAAACTCCAAGTAAGCCAAATGACTAGGCCTGTAAGTAGTTTTGATCTCCAACACTACGTTTAAGCAAAGTGTTGAGAATATTTGAAATAATGACATGTATTTTATTTCTCCTTAGCATCCCGCACGGAAATTCTCCAAAGGCTTCATCATATAATCCATAAGATCCTCACTGATCATAGAACCACAATTCAGTGAGGATAAAATAAATGGAAACGAAAGAGTGTTGATGGTGTGTGGCATTTGCAAAAAGGTTGCTAAGCATTTTAGAAGCTTGCCTTCAAATAACTTTAAACCACATGAATGTACAACCGAACACAGATTGCATACCTCTGTCCATTGACTTAAAACAACAGCTAAGATCAGTCCTGAGCAGATTTTCGGACCCATGCTTCAGTGATATATACGTGATAAGAATTTATAGCTTGTCCTTCGAATCACGTTAGTGATACAATCTACAGTAGGATAAGGCTAACCATATTCCGTAATATTGTGGATGTCATTTTTTTCAAGACACGATTTTATACGATTGCACTACAAAGAGATCTCCCAGAGTTGGTTGATTTCAGTTGGTGTGCTCGACAGTGATCATCATGAGTACGGTAAATCTGAATGTTTGTTTGTTATGAGATTGAAATAACTTTGATTATAGTATAAATTACTTTACTGAGTGCCTTCCTGAAGTTAGAGAAGGAAGGCATAAACATGTATAATAAATATGGGCATATTCGGACGAAATGGTAAACCTGAACACCATTCATCGACTTCATCCCTTACATCACTATCACGACTAAAATTTAGTACTCTAGCTCGTATAACAAGTCAACGAAATGTTGGAAGTGGCCCAATTGGTTCGCCAGAATGTGATTACACACCAAGATTTTTCTTTAAACTTGTTCGAGAAGGTGACACCTTGATTGTTGCCTCATCTTCTGAAGTCGATCGTCATAATTGGATGCAAGCACTTTATCGAGCTACTGGTCAGACACACAAACCCACACCACCAGGAGCATCGAGTAGTACAGTAATCAAAACTGATCAAGGTAAGAGTAAGATTATTTTGTAACGCTTTTTCAATGTGATTGTTTGATGCAACAGTATGCTGACATTCTACAATATCATTGTTGCCTGCATACACAAAGATTAGCTCTCATAATATTGATACACATAATCCTCATTGCACGTCTAATGTCTTATCCGTAAACCTTTTTTGGGTGGCAATCATTAGGAAGGCTATGAAGTTCTATCGGTAAAACGCTTGGGAATCGTTCAGTATTCGATTATTCAGGCTAAGTAAAAGTCTTATGGTAGTTGCACACTGCCAATAAATCACCAACTATGATTAGACATATATTCAGTTCTCCCAGGTTTTCAGTGGTTCTCCAACTCATGTTAGTTGGTGATGAACAACTGCCTTGAAGTCGTTCAATCTCCAAAACTTCTAATTGATTTACCATCGACTGTTCATCAGCGATAGGCTTCGATTGATTATCTTAATATATCTTGAGTTATGTTGAAGATAACAAACCGTTGGGTTCCATTCCGGTGGCTGAATGGTAACGTGTTTGTTGAGAGACCTGACAGTTGTGTATTACATTCCTCATGAGGTTATGGTTACACACTGTGCTAAGGAGTTCCATACTAGGACGAAAAACCTGTCCACTCTTCCTATGTGTTTACTAGTTTTCAAACTGTTATCAACCAGTCATGAAAATAAACTACCAATTGAATTTGAGAATATTTTAATTCTGTTATGTTGAACAAGAGATGACAGCCAAAAGTGGTTCTACTTGAAGCAGGTAGTACACTTTTTCTTGACCAACCACGGGATTGAACATATCAAGCACACTGAAAAGACGTTTCCATTTCGTGTTATAGCCGAAATTCTGAAATATCCCAACATAATGTATCTTTGGTGTTTTTTCGTAAGTTAATTTCAATAAGATCAGGCTTCAACGAAAAAACCTTTATCTGAAACATGAGGATGTCCTTTTCAGTGAATTTTATCTCACAATTTAGATTATGTATCTTTTTCTAATGGATCAATTACAATCTAAATAAACAGCAGCAAATCAAGTTTTGTACTGCAGAAAAAATAGTTTTATTGCAGTCACTACTAAAATTCTAAATATGTAGTGAGCGTATGTGTAAGAATTGGTCGATGATGCTGGTCTATGCCATCAAATGAACCTCAGTTCTGCTAACTTCTGTTTGTCTTGAAATATAATATGGTGGCAAGTCTTTTTCATAGGTAACAATAGTGGACTGGACATTATTATAAGTGTTTCATTTTAAACAACTTTTCTGATCAGTGGAGTAACTATATATTAGAAAAACTGGTGTGAGTCTATGCATCAAAGTATGAAAGAGAGAGATTTTCGCCTTTATGAACTTCAGAAAAGTTTCCTCTAAATAACAACTTCTTTATTTTCTTGATCAATGCTTGTGAAGAGTGATTTTTAATGTCAGATGGTCCTACGATAGCACCCTGTATTTGACAACTAAATGTACTTTAAATAATATAGGCGGTGGTAATTTCCGGCAAACTAAGAATCATAAAATTGGACAGTTAGTCTACTGATTGCTGGTTGTTTTAACAAGTATAGTTGAAATGCTAATCCATGAGTCAATTGACTAACAGTTTCAATTCGATGAGTAGAGTCATCGTTAGACCAACTTAAAGGGTTACTTTATAGGCAGATTGAGCTCATAGTGTTTCTTTAGTTCAGTAACTTCTTGAAGATTCCAGGAAAAGACAAGTTAGTAAATGATGACTAACAAAATCAATACTGTTTTGATTATTATTTCAACTTCTGCATCGCATTTACAATGTACTCATTTCCTACAACACTGAATTTCCACATTCACAGAAGTAAAAGAGAATTTTGTAGTCAGAAATTGTTTATTATACTTTCTTCTTGTCAACAATAGATATGGCAAGCGTATCAAAATATCCAGCTTTGTATTATTTCCGATGAAATTACTCTTGCCTGACCAACCTGACTTCATTTAGTGCTATTCGGCATAGTTATCAGAGTGGTAGAAATATACGTTTTGTCAGAGTTACTTGAAAAAGTTGACATAACTTACTGTATAATGGAAGCCTTCATATTTCCTAGACAATGATATTTCAGGGCAATGAATAACTGGTCTGCCAGGAAAAGCTATATTTCATGACACAATCAACCAGTGTTTGGAAATTGTCAGGCTTGTCTCAGAATACAAAGTTTATTTGCTTGTACAGATATAGTAAACTTTGAGTAACTGCCTGGAGATTGTTAGTTTATTTTTTCCAATATCCATCTATTCCTTTTGATTGTTGACTGATCACAGTTCACACAGAAGTCTAAACAAAGCCATTCTAACAGCAGTCTGAAAGTCAGTGCACGAATCGTGAACAGAACACCTTGATTTGAAGTATGAATACTGTGAATCAAGTCAGTCTCATGCACAATTTACAGTCAAAGGTGAGTATGAAACAATGAGGTGCGTCGTAATTGAAAAAATTCAACCGTATTATTGAACGAGAAAAGGCAATGTGATGTGCTGAACACTGTTATTGATGTCAAGAAAGGGAATGGAAAAACTGCACCAGGAGTACTACTGAATGAATCTCATGAGTAGCACTTGTTGTACACTTTTAAAAGGTCTCTTTAATGGACGTATGTGATCAGCCTCAAGCAGATATCACTTGAACTCTGTGGTCACGCATGGACCTTTCTTTTTCAGGTGCCTCAAGAATACCTGGCCTCTCACAGTGTGGGAAACCAGAAAGTGATGACCGCCTCACAATTCTGTTAGCACTGAAGTTCCTTCACATCACTGTCCACCTACCACACCCACACCTTTCAACCTTCATTCACCCCTTCCGGTCAGTAATCCTACATCATCTTTAATTCCTTCCAGTTCTTCAGTTCTTGAAAACAACCTGAGTTCACAGGACAGCGTCACTGGTCTCCTAAAGCCCCATTCCAAATTACTAACTGAAGGGTTAGTTCCACTGAAAACTGAAAGCCAAGCACTAAGACGTTGCAGCTGCTGCAAGGGATTTCAATACATAAGTGGGTAGGATAAGTCAGTCATAAAGCTGCTTGAGTGGCACTTTCAGAATCCTGACCTAGAGAACAGAAAATGATGGTTGCCTGCTAGGACTGTCCTTAGACAACTATTTATTTCTAGCCGGCAGAAAACTCAGACATAACCAGCGACAACCTCTGACGTGGCGTCCACCAACATCTGCTCACAGATGGATGCAGATAGACCACATTTCTACTAGTCATCATTGGAGAGGGTCAGTGGACGACTGACATCGTTTCTAGAGCACTTGTTCAGACAGCGACCAAGCATTGATTCAGGTCCGTGTGTGTTTGCGTCTAAATGGACTTGAGAAAACTTTGGGTACATGGTCATTATGAATGCGGCTTGGCAATGAGAGTTCTAGGGCTACCTTCAGTGGTAAACTGATTACAATTATCGGGATGGAACAATGTCACTCATCTAGAAGAAGCTTGGTTAATAAGGGTCAGTGGACTTCAGTAACTTGTTGTGAATTAGTAGGTGCACGCAAACACATTCCTGTAGACTCCAACTGCAGTGAGGAGCTAATGCAGTTCAAATTCAGACTGAGCAAAAATCTAAGCAACAACAATGAATAATAGTGTGTACCGTAGGTTAAACACCTAGGCAACAGCAACAGATAATAACATACAGTTATTAGGACTTCTTAGGCAACTGTAGCATAATGGTCAGTCACTGGTGAAACTACAGCGAAGAAAAATAGCTCTGTAATTTACCTGCTGGGGAGACGAATGGAAAAGTAGGTGAGACACTTTTGGGAACAGTTCAACCGACCTCTAGCTACTTTCCAGCTGAGGGTCATATTGTCGGATGGTGAATGAAATGTCACGTTAGGACGTCAGATACCTACAGAAGTCGAGAAAACTGTAGGTGACCTGAAATGAGAAAGAGTACCCCGGTCAGATGGGCTAGTTCCTGAGTTATTTAAGGACGGCGGTTGTATACTGTTAGTCAAGTTAACTGAAGTGCTAGCTAGTGTGTCAGAGTCAGATAGATCCCCTTCTGACTAGTCTTACTCACTTATTGTACCACTCATTGAGATATGCGAGAATTCCTACTGTGATGACCGTAAGGAAATCAATCTGATGAACGGTTTTCGGATTCTACACAGTGTATAATATCATCCAGTCTGTGTACTCCTCTCATCATCAAAGATACCTTAACGGATATTCTTCACTGATGAAAAACAGACTATACATAGATTCTACCGATTTCTATCATGCATCATTTGTGACTTCGACTTCGTGATCATTTCGTATATGAGTTAGACAGAAATGAAAAATAGAAATTACTCACTGAAATGTCTGAAATAGCTTCACTTTGTAGACTGAAATTTTGATGATGAAATACTGACAACTAAGATTGGAAAGATAGCTAAACTGGGAAGTGGATTTCGACAAGTGGCCTGTGGTTTACTGACCACTTGTTCCATTGACTCCAGTACGACAATCAAATAAACCCAATTAGATGGTAATTCCACTTCAATCGTGTTACTGTATGTAACCCTAACCATCTTATGAGTGGTAGATACACAACTCCATTCACATTGAAACACACTAGTTGTCCAACGAGGTTTTCACAAACAAATATAGATTGGAATGAATGAAGTGGGGAATCACGGTTAACTGAAGAATTATTCGACATCCAGACAAAAAGAAGACAGTCAGATCGATCAAAGCTTAATGAGATCATGGGTTCTCGTTCAAATTCAGTTATCATCTCTGCCTATGTAATTTTCCAATTGTCTGTAATAGACGTGTTACCACCATGCCTTAAGAATGATAACGATATTATTGATAATCACAGAGTGAGTACAAAGTTAGATAATTGAATTTGCATGGTATCAATTAATTTCATCCAACTTCTTGTAGAAAATAAGTTTCAATGATAACACCTAATCTTTAATTCAGTTGAATATCAACCAGATGTTGAAAATACGCTACTTAACTGTACCTACTGAAACAAAGTTGTTAACTTATTTTTAAAGAATGAAAAATTCAGGTCAGGTCATGGTATATGTGTCTGTAAAACAGGATAGTTTTGCTGATAGACTCCTCGTACGAATAAATTGGCAAATGGTTCAGTAAATAAGTAATCGGAAACTACGTTATCTGACAGCTGATACTTGTTCTATAATAAATGACTGTTTCTACTCAACAGCTTAGTGTAGATGGTTGGTAATCATTGGAATAAAAATAGAACAGTAGATTGTGGTACATTCTACTGACAAGTCTTAAGTAATATGAGATTTACTTTCACTGCCAGCTAACATAGAATTGAATCATGTTTGGATGTGATTCTAGGTTCAACGTATCCATATCATCAGTAGATGATGATGAATTCAACTTTGTTGATGAACAACAGAAAATGGCGACCTAAAACCATCCATTAATTTGTGCATGCTTCATAGCAAGTAGTAAACAATTTGATATTAACTACTAGGGCAACATTTACAGTTTATAGTGAAATATGCTAAACACTGAATAATTTTCTTTGATCAGCTAATTTATCCAATGGCCGATTTCATCAGGAATTAGCGAATCGTTTTACACCTCTAGTTGACCGTTATATTGGATTGATGGCGGATTCGATAGAACAAGCTTTGATAGAGGGATGTAAAAATGAACGGTGGATTCCGGGATCCAAATTGAACAGGAATGAAGGTGAGATAGATGTTTATCATAATCATCTTAGATAACCCTGTGAATTCGATTTTCTCTCTTTTCACATGTTGAGTCACTAAAGACAAAAATCTTGATTATTCAGTGGTTTTACACAACAATTACGTCTTTAGACTTGCAGTCATTATTTAGGATATATTGTGATTTGCTAGACCACTTCAGCAAAGTGGAGTAATTCACGAATGGTTACTTCTTTTGAATAGTTCAATGCGGTGAACAGAAATCTCTGTAAGTAGGTTTCGTTTTGTTGTCACCTGTTAGCTAGTTGTATCACTAACCTTAAGACAATCAGCGCTGCCTCAAGGATTCAACCCATACCACTTGGTTCTACAGTTAGATAACATATTAGTGATCTATTTGGATGCTCATGAACATTGTTGATGAGAGTCAACAAGTACAAACCTTAGGTTGCAAGCCTTCCACCACTCAGCATCAAACAGTTTAGGGTTGAGTCAACTGGTGACTGTGTTGCAAAGTTGGTTAGCAGAAATCACATTGACATTTGAGGCTATGCAACATAGTATTCGTTGCTCACCTCTTGCCTATCGTTGTAAGAAGTTCTTCCTAAATATTCAGAGTCAATTAAACAACCAGACAAAGCCACCCATTATTTGTCTCTGAAGCTGAAAGCACTTTTTATACTGACGATAGTTTTATCAAAACATCATTCGAAGTATCCCTCAAATGCAAACAAAGCTAAGAAGCTGTTATGCACTACTTCTTGGCTTTCCAGAAGTTTCAAAGAAAATTTGTTTTTTAACCATAGTGACTGGAAGATAATTTGCTTGTGATAATTTTCTGCTTTTGGCGTATAGCAGCTGTTTGACACTATGGCTTTCTTTGTTTCTTCAACTTATTCCGTCCCGATAGGGAAACTGATCCAAGCCATCCAGCTCATTTAGAAAATGAATTTCTTAAATAAACACATCATGGGTTCATTTGTTAAATCAAGAAGGATTATGGATGTTAGTTAGTTGGAGGCAATTCGTAGGAAGCGCTCCTTGACCTAGCTTTCATGCTTGTTGGCACTTGTCAGTTAGGGGTATCTATAACCTGCAGGGAGCTGACGTCCCCTATGGGATTCGAACCCACATCACTTCGTGTTGTAGTCGCACCCGGTAACATGAAACTGTTTGTTCTCCTAAAGAGAATCAATGCAAGGAGAGATTATAGCTGACTAATCAGTTAAATATACTTGCTGCTTTCTCCTTACTCTCCCGAAAGAGAATTATACCCTTCATGACATTCGCTGTTTCGATTATCTCTGCAGTTCACCCTGGAAACAACTGAAATAATGAATTATGTTTGTTTATTTCATCAAGATGATCTTTGTCACGAAAAAGAGATAGCCAACTGTTTATTTCAGCTGTTACCAGAGTGGTCTTTTGATTCAGTTACTAGAAATTGTAATATTGTCTTCAAATGATACAAACATTCTGATGGCTAGCTGAAGCTACACTAACACATATATTCATAAGAACTCAATGGTAGTCACCGCAGTATCCTCAAAAGGAGCAAGGGAATCGGTTGATTTCTTTATCAGCTTGAACAATCACCGAGATGTGTTAAGTCTACAAGCTTGCATACCCCTCATATGCAACATCACTGGGAATAATGTACAAGCAAAAATTCACAGATTAAGGAGAAATTAGAGGTACCATCAATGAGCATAGAATTGTTTCAATATTCATCAGGTAGTTTTAATATGGCAGGGAGTCAAACTTGTCAAACTGTGATGGACTTGTTGTGGAGATTGTATAAACTGAAGAAGTTCGTTCAAGAACTAAATTGGCCTCAACCTGGCATGGCAGAAGCACTTGATGAAAGAGTACGAGTTCTTTGCGCACAAATGCTTCGTGAGGCTGTTAAGCGGTAAGTTGGATTTCAGTTGTAAACTAAAACCACTGTGTTGTGAGAGAAAATCACTGACTAATTGGATGAATTTGACGATAAACGTTTATCGCCGACTACAACACTGGATGACGCGGGTTCGAATCTCGGGTGGGACATCAGTTCCGTTGAGGTTGCAGATACGCCTTGCTGACAAGTGCCAAAAGGCACGAAACCTAGGTCCACGGCTTCCTGTCGATTGCCTCCAACCAACTAACAGAAATCATTTTCAAGTGTCTACATTCTTCAAAGGCTTTCTGATCACTATGTTGAGCGATGTTCGATACGGTTATCTTTTGTTCCTTTTTATCCGCCTTTGTCACAGTTATGTTTCTCTGAGTAACGCTGTTTCTCTAGTGTCTTGTGAATCTGTCTCCTCAATGAGAACTTTCCTAGCTGTCATAGAGTACGCGAACAGAGTTCTGTTGTTAGTCAAGATGCTGCAAAATATAGAATCATCTGTACATCTTAAGTGACAATGCGCAAGCACTTAAAACGCATCTCATATGGGTTTTTGAAGACTGATATGTCTGAATTCTGCCTCTGTTAATAGGAAGCAAATATTTTGGATATGTTTACCATGTTGTACTGCGTCAAATACGTTCAGAAATCGGTTGGTGAATTTTCCTGTCGGAAGTCAAAAGGTTTGTTTACCTTTTGCCAAACTATGCCACTTACATTACTGGTTAGATATCCAAATGCTTACCTAAAGTTATATTGTGGTGGTAAGAAGCAACATCCTGTCCTATTTCCTAACTGGTTGATAACCACTACAGTTGGAGGATAAGAAAGCCCTAACTGTATTTCACTGCCGACCAACTATTACTGATATTTTACAGTAAGTAAGCATGAATGTGAGTAGTGGTGTTTATTTGTCCTTACCGACTGAGATAGTTTTGATATGTGTCACTCAATGTGTCACTCAATGGTCTAATTAACATGAGGTGTTAACTGGAACAGAGTTAAATGTGGAAGCAGAGTCAAAATGGTAGCATTGAGACACTACCTCCTAATGAAGTTTTTGAATTTATTGAAATGGAATGAGGTGGTTTGCATCGAAATCTATGTGCCACAGATGTGTGGAGCTATTATTACCTGTAAGTCCAGGACTTTTCTTCTTTCACTTACCACCTTAAATCGCCTCCTTTGCCTGCCTCTTTTCCTCTAATACTCTTGTTGTCATTATTTATTTGTTGTTTCGCGTTTTCCATTCCCTCTTGTTATCTTGATGTGAAGTGTAACAGCTTGAAAATGTGTGCTGTTATATCAGATCCTGTGCTTTTGTATCTGTTGTGTTAATCAGACCAGGAAAAATGTCTTACTTAGAATAACCATTTATGTCAACAAGAAGTTAGAGAGAAGGATTTTGGAAATTAAGGCGACGATGACTGAAGCTGAAATGGAACATGACTTCATCTCAGGATTCCAATTAAAGACATTCGGATCATCGATTCAGTAAGAATACCCTGCTGATGAAGAAGTTTCAATTTTTCTTGAATCACCTAGAGTTGGATCTTGCCTTTTGACTGTTAATCACTGATTGGTATTTCCGAATCCGATGATATGCATCTGAGATCATTAATTGTAACATTTGTCTTCCACTTTGTTCGGCTATTTTCCATCCCATTGGGCAGTTAATCGGTGGTCTATATCTGATAATCTTCGGCAGAACATGCTGACGTAGGCACTCATGAAGAAAGAATAGTCGTTCTCATGTGGAAGCTCGCCTTTTGGAGAAGTCTTCCCATCTTCGAACAACGTGAAGTGTGCTACGCTCGTATAATTTTGAAATAGTGGAGAATATTTGTAGCTTGGGTGGATGGTCTTGGTTGTATCGTGTTCTCTGAGCTGGGTTGTTTAATCGTAAAGCTTTTATCGTCCTTCTAGACGACATCATCAGTACTAACTTCAGTATGAAGTGAAAGTTAAGGTAGCGAAACAGCTACAGAAAATGAAGTGTGACTTTTAGAATATGGTAAATATTTCATTTTTTTACAAATCTCACAGAAGTGAGACTTTTAGACAAGTTAGTGGAAACTAACAGTTTCATGCTGTCTAATCCTTAGTACCAACCAAATTTCAAAGTGACTACTAGTCCAGGTGACTCACTGTCGTAGTGCATTGCTTTTGGAGCTTGGTATTTGGAGCCGGTCAATTTTTCAGTAACAAGACCCGGACACCAAAGTGTCAGTTCATTTTAAATTAGTAGTCAAGTGCAAAATTAGTAGATGAGATTCTTTCAACAGTATTATAGCTTAAATTTGTATTAATTGTTTGATAAAGTGATACTTTTGGTGCTACTGTTATCTCAAAGCCTCAGTTACCTCCGAAAAAAGTGGTTTTCATTAAAATCTGAGGAAATTATCTAGAAGATACTTGGTAATAACGGTTAAAAATTGACGTTAAGTATCTAGTCCACGGGTTCGTATCAACTTAAAAACAAAAAAAGTTAAATTATTCAGTGAAGACTCTTCTGTGACTTTTTCTCGTTAAGCTGTACTACAATTAGTATTACATAAACTACCTTTCTTCGACATGTTGGGTATATTTGATGTTTTTACAAGAATTTTCGTTTAAACGACATATTAACAAATAAAATAGTTTGTTAAATCACAAATACTGAGATTTTACTAATAAATGTAATTAAAATCGAGTGAAGATTATCATATTTAGATAGGGAAGTATCATAATTAGTTGTCTAATGAACGGACTTTTACCAAGAAAAGGTAAGCATAATGAAGCAGAGAAACAAAGTGTTAGTGGCTTGAGAAGCTATGGACCAAGAAAATAGAAGGAGAATGTATTGAGCCATTGTGAAATGATGAAATTAGTGCTGAGGATGTGACCAAGTCTGACGAAAAAACATCCACGACTAAACAAAAGCTCAGAGAACATCGAATTAACCATCATTTAGCAAATGCTTTTCACATGCAGAACTACAAATTCTTCAACTGAATAGCAGAGTGTGAGCAATAAAAGGGAAACGAACAGTTAGGGCTTTTGTGTTGTTGATCCGACCTAACGATATCCAGCTGTTGGGTCCAAAATAGGACGGAACGCCCGTCCTGGATTCCACTACTAGCCACTGTCCATCATTTATTTAAACATAAGTGCTTTCGGTAAATTTTTTCTCGCTCTGTAGATAAATTCTATCGAATAACTTGTCAAGGTTGAGTGCCTGGTTTCGACAAGGTTTTGAATTACTCCACTTCTATCGCATCCATTATCGCCTGTTTGCAAGCAAACAGGATGGTGTTCTTGAGCGTTTTTAGATAGGGTGTGTATTGCAAAACTGATGCACCTAATGTTCTAGCAACAAGTGATTATATATACGCTCATAAGAATGGCTGCATATAGGCTGTGAAAATACCGTAAGTGACTGGGATAAAAACTTTGTAACCTGGCTGCAGAGAATGTTGGTGATAGGGAGTTCAAAATCCTTCTGTCTGCGATGTTAAGAGGTGTCACCATTAACGTTCGAATTCATACGCAACATCGTGTTTGAAAAGAAGACAGAGTTATCCTCCTTAAATATTGGCTGAGTATTTTTATCCATAAATCACTGTGGATACACATTTCTGACCACCATTTGTAGGGAGATGATCTCTTCTTTTAGATAGCCATAACTGGAAATAAGTAAGATATAGTTCATTTTTTTCTGATCAATAAGCATCCACCCTTGAAAACTTGTCAACTGATCAGGCCTACAAAGGCCTCCATCTGTCCTCCTTGTTAGTTCCACATCAAAAAAGGGAATTTTTAATCCACTTTCTAATTCCAAAGAAAGTTTTGTTACTATATGCAGCACAAGATTTAAGTTGCCTTCATTACCACATCAAAAACTATGGTTACTGAACAGCAATCGATTTCATGTTTCCTAGTCCTGAGTGCTGATTTCTATCTATTATTTCACAGTGTAACCACCAAGCTAGGAGTCTCACCATTGCGGTGCACTCTAATGAGTGTAAGTCAGCTGGAGGCAATTAGTAGGAAACCCTGGATCCATGTTTCATGATTGTTGACACTCGTCAGCAAGCACCAAACCTAGGTTGAAGAATTTCTGCTGATTGCCACCAACCAAATAATATCATCTATTCTTTTCTAACCAATAACTTCATATAAAACTAGCTCTACACTAATCATTATCAAGTATGAAAGTTTTAATTCATTTTATCATTACTCTTTTCACTATTACTATGGTGTTTTTCTTTTTGCTTTCAGTACTCTAATTGAACTTGAATCAATGGTTCGGAAATGTTGGTACCCATCTGCATGACCGTCTTCGACACTGAAAGATTTTAGGTTCCCTCAGAGATTCGAACACGAGTTATCAAGCGCTGAAGCAATGACTTTATAGTAAGTTATTGAGACCACACCGCAAACTTTAATGAAGAATTTCAGTCAGTTCATAAAACTTATAACTTTGAAATCTTGTTCTCTACCATTTTATATACTGCACTGCTACCCTTAGCATTTCAGTAGACTTTACTCGATCTTATTTCCTAACTTATTTTGAACTTATTCAATTCCTGACAAGCTGCAAATACTATTCGTGCTATTGCTATCTCAGATCACTCAGTTACCTCCGAAAAATGTAGTTTCTCATTAAAATCTGAGGAAATTATCTAGAAGATACTTGGTAATAACGGTTAAAAATTGACGTTAAGTATCTAGTCCACGGGTTCGTATCAACTTAAAAACAAAAAAAGTTAAATTATTCAGTGAAGACTCTTCTGTGACTTTTTCTCGTTAAGCTGTACTACAATTAGTATTACATAAGACTTCCTTTCTTCGACATATTGGGTGTATTTGATGTTTACAAGAATTTTCGTTTAAACGACATATTAACAAATAAAATAGTTTGTTAAATCATAAATACTGAGATTTTACTAATAAATGTAATTAAAATTGAGTGAAGATTATCATGTTTAGATAGGGAAGTATCATAATTAGTTGTCTAATGAACGGACTTTTACCAAGAAAAGGTAAGCATAATGAAGCAGAGAAACAAAGTGTTAGTGGCTTGAGAAGCTATGGACCAAGAAAATAGAAGGAGAATGTATTGAGCCATTGTGAAATGATGAAATTAGTGCTGAGGATGTCACCAAGTCAATTTCGCCTAGTTTACTAGTTCACTAGTTACTAGCCGGTCCTAAGCCAGGATATATGGGAAAGGTTGGGCATAGGGCTAGCAACCCTACCCCGGAAAACCAGTACAATCGCTAAAGAAGCTTCAAAGCACAAAGAAAATGTAAAAAATAAAAATGAACTTATTCCTCGCTGGAATCGGGGAGACGAAATGATGCCAGTTGGTGAAAGCCCTCCGGAAGCCAATTGGCCTATGTATCCTCTCTCGGTGAAAGCAAAAGTAAGCATAGGGACATGGAATGACCGCATTATGTTTTAAGCTGGCTGGCAAGGCTGTCCAGATTGCGAAACAAATGAGAAGATACGACATAAAAGTGCCGAACCATGTTTCCCTGCACCTCTGACTCTCAGAAAGTATCTTACTCTCGCTGCGTAACACTTTACCACACCATCACGAAGAACGACCTGTGACTAATACTCACCGACGAGCTAGACGCTAGCTCTAATTGTCCAGGGGATGCCTCCAGAACCTACGGAGTACTGCACTTCGTGTGCAGATGACTAGGTGCCCTCACTCCGGAACTCTTACTGAGGCTGAAAAAGACTTACCTATAACCTCACTTAGAGGTTTACAACGTCATCGTACCACCATACCTGAAAACAGATGGGTATCTCCAGAGGAGAACAACAAAGGGTGTTGTGGAAATGAGGCGAAAGCGTATGGGGACAGGCTGAAAGACATGGAGCTCTACTGTCCCATCTACCGTAGTTTACACGGTGACTTGATAACGCCTTATAAAATACTCAGTAACCCAAGCCATTCGAACAGTGGAATCCTACCGAACGGCGGCTGTAGAGAATTGCCCACCAAAGGGCGAAAAGCCGTGTGCGTCCACACTTCTTCTTTCTGCGAGTTTGCAGCCATTGGAATGCATTGTCTGCTGAGATTGCTGCCGCTCAGTCTGTTGACAGCTTCAAGAAGAGGTTGGACAGATACTCAGTGGCGTATGGTTTGCGCTCATCCAGCTGGGATATGGACTAGGTTGTTACTTAGCACAGCCAACCCATTACCGAATCTTTTGTAAAGTCACTACCATAGCGAACCTGGCTCAACATTACACTTCCCTGTAGACATCTCCAGTTACCATCTCCTACTAATAGTATTACCATCTCTATTCTCATAAGCCGTCTTATAATCCTACTTTCTCCCTCTCCTCCCCCTGACTATATGTTTTTACACTATTTAGTAAAAGTTCTCCCCATCACTATTCTCTCATGAGTCTACCTAAATTCCTTCGTTCCGTTTCCTTACACCTTATCGGTTTTTTTTTCTTTCTCTTCGCACTTTTTCTGCTTTTGATTTCTCTGGACATCTTTTCTATCTTCTTTTTACAACCAGTCCAGCCAACTGTCTGATGGTACAGCACTTGAGGAACCCATCTGCACCACAGTCCTTAAAAAACTACACAATCCCTAAAAACTTAATCAACACCCAACCTCCCTTTAGGCTAACCAGAGCTAGAGCAGGCGAGTGGGTAAATCTACTGCATCGGAATCCAATAAAGACTTATTATAATCGTTCTTCAAGAATTAGGAGCAGGCGCGAAGAAATCAATTTATTTACACCAGCTCGTAAAAAGATACTGGATATTCAGCTTGTATAGTTCCCTGAAGGTTACGCTTTCGAGTTCTTCAGCGGTGGTTCTGAACTGCCTGGAATTAAAGTTCTTGTTTGTTAGTGTAAAATTTCTGTCAAAATACTAGATAACGTCCCATCTCTACCGTCTTTTCAGGACAAACTGTGACCTGCTCACTGACCCAATCAATATTTTCGAGGGGAAACTCGGGAAAACGCGGGGTCATTTTTAAAATACGGCGCAAATCGTGGGGAAACGCGGGGTATTTCACGGGGAATAAAAAGTGAGGAACAAAACACGGGGAATACGAGGCAAAACTCAAGACCGTACAATATTTCGTCTAAAGAGATATAGTACTTACTGTTTGTCAGTAGCCTAACGTTTGGGTGGATAGTTTTCAGACTTCAGGTTAAAATTCTTTGCGGCTGAGCATGATACAATTTTAACCCGACTTTAAGAAGTCCTTATTTTGTAATATTTCAAGTTGTTATTCATCGAAGACTGACATCAGTTGGAGGAACAAAGGAAATCTGGGAGCACTGGATAGCTGTTTCGTCCTAGTATGGGACTACTGAGCAGTGCGCACCCACCACCCCACCAGCAGGGGTCGAACCCGCGACCTTCAGGTCCGCGACTAGCGCGTTGCCATTGAGCCACTGGATCAGAGTCCAACGCTCCATATTTCCAAATTCTGTTAGCTCACGATATAGCGCAAACCGCCACCCAATGTCATCGTTGAGTATTTGTCCTCACGGCCATCAGGCTTGACTCCACCGGTCACGACTTGTCCCATACTAGGACGAAACAGCTGTCCAGTGCTCCCAGGTTTCCTTTGTTCCTCCAACTGATGTCAGTCTTCGATGAATAACAACTTGAAATATTTCCAAATCTCCTTATTTTGTGTTCTGTTTAGCACTATTTCAGTCCATTATACATTGAATGCAGATTGTTTTCCAAATGTAAGAGTCTATCACAACTATGTAGCTTTCAAGCTAGATAGTGAAACCACATACACCCATTTTTGTTTTTATGAATGGCAGCTACTGGCGCATAATTACTCTCAACAACTCTTCGTTCTAGTGACGTGGACCTCGTAAATTCATTAGTTCAGTAAGATTTGCAGTGGATTCCAGTGCGATACCTTCGGCAAGCGTTGTATGTAAATGTCTATTATATACTGTTACAACTATTACATAAATATAATCTTAGTTACAGGAAAGCGTCACCCTCATCAAAGTACCCTTTTTCGCCGGCGTAGGAAAGTGGAGAATGACATTGTTAAGGAAGTCTTGCGTTCGATGCAGGGAGTAATTTCGGAAGTAGCCTTGCGAGCTTTAACCGGGGGCAAGCTTAATGGGTTGAGAAACCATAGTCAGAACCAGTTATGGTTGCAGTATGCCCTAACATTTTTTTATCATGTTACGAAAGAGAACACAGCTGAATACACCCTAGATAACATTAAAGCTGACGGATGGCAGATGCAGATGGAGGTCAACCGTGAAGGTACATTGTATCAGCATAACCTACTGAAACTTAACTAGGTGCAACCAGTCAAAGTGACAACGAAAATGCATTGAACGACGACATTTTCAGTGCAGCTGCTGAGAATTTCTTATGCAAGACCTATCACTTGAAGCTCAGAAGAGAATACTGCACATTGTAAACCGAATTGTGCCGGAAATGCCAACAGACCCTCGAACAATTTTGGGTCGACCAAAATCGCGAAATGATTTGCGAATCATATGATTCAGTGTACATATGTACACTGAATATTACAAGTGCTTGTCGTAATCACCCCATGAAAGTGTATTCAAGAATAAGACCTTATGCGTGCAACAATGAAGTAGTGCAGTTAACAACAGTCTTGGGAAGTATTATCCCGTTCTGATGTATATGAAACTGTTGCTTGTCCTTGGGAAGCTAATGGTCAGAAGCATTCATCTCATAATTTTCAGAAAACTGTCAATAAGTTCACTTTCAGTGGCATATTTTGTCGGTCTGGTACTCAGGCTAAGGTTTTGAAATGGTGGTCGCCAACAAACATCGTACATTCATCGACTGGTTGTATGGATTTATGTTTGCATATGGGACTAAAAGTTCTTGCAGAACGTACTGGCTTCAAGGTTTGTGCATGTAACCTTATTATACTTAATGGGATCTCTTAATGAAGTTGACATTATCTCTCGGTCACTGTATTCCATATTCAGTTTTGTTAAGCATTGTAGCAACCCATCCCTAACGTCACAAGACTACTCAGATGTAGTTTATCTAGGCGAAGATGAAGTGGTAAAGGCTTTTATCAGAAAAATTCACTCTAATCAGGCACTTAGAAGGAATTTTAGAGGGAAGTGTTTCAACTCTTCTATCAATTTAGATAATCCATCTTCCGGACGATGAAGAAGGGTGAATGTGTTTAAGTGATACATTATACTATCTTATTCAGCACTCTCTTCTGTCAGGCCGTAGTTCAGACTCAAGATGCATTAGTAACACTCATTTCAGTTTCTGGATGAGTTCTGTGGGAATTTACAGTGAAGCATTTTACGATCTTTTAAGTGCTAACTGAGAAGTTCAACGTAGAACTGACCTCTCACACAAGTGCATTAGCTCAAGTTGCCACACTTCACATGAATACACCAAAAGCAGGTAGGTGGAAAAAGAGTGATATCAATGAAGACGAAGTAGTAAAAGAGAGTAAACAATCTGAAGATAGAGGTTATTGTCAGTATTCAGGCTTCAGAAGATGCTAAGGAGCGAATATATCTGCACCATTTTGACCTATTTTCAGCCACATCACCAAGAGTCCCCTACCACTGATTCCTTTTGTCTCGTGGACCCCAACCAGGCAGTATACATCGCCCCACATAATTGAGACCAGCATAAGGAGATTTCATTGACTGGTATCAGATTATAGTTTAGGCATCAACTCTCTTCCAAACTGATCCAACTTTCCTTAGTATGGCACGTCAAGGTAGGTAGTGGCTTGGCGTGCGCAGTACATGTCCCAGCCACCTCAGTCGACTAAGATTCACAACCTCATCAATCGACTTCCCTGTTTTGGTTAGTACCCATCCTTTGACCACAACACTGCTCACACAGTGATTCCACTATACGCCAGAAATGCTACGAAGACACATGATCAAAACTCTGCAACCGCTTCATATATCCTACTTTTAAACGGCCATGTCTCATAGCCGTACAGAAGCACAGAACGAACTGCAGCTCAATATGGCCGGATGTCTTGCCGACACCACGGGTAATGCAAGTTAGTAAATGCCAAACGGGCCTTCTGTATCCTAGCTGAAATTTCGTCACCAATTAAACCTTTTAGGCTGATGCGACTTCCAAAATGAGTGAAGTGTTCGACATATCCCACCACTTCACTTCCCATCAGTAAATTGGGAGTGATTGCAACAAACCAGTCCTGCAGCATCGTCTTAAATATAACAAGTGACAGCGAAACGCATGTCAAATATATTCAGATTTTTATTCATGGTGTTGAAAAGACCCTGGATTTTGTTATCTTCACCTAGCAGAACAATATCGTCTGCATACTCCAAGTCAGCAAGATGATCTTCCGAGAGTAGGTCAATCCCTATGAAGTCAGATGTACCGAAGGTGATATGGATTAGTACGTCTATCACGAAGTTAAATAGGAACAGCGATAGTGGGCATCCCTGGAGAGCTCCACTAGTTTTCTTCAATTCTAAAGACACCTCCTCATAAGACCGTACACGGCTGCATAACTCCCAATAGAGAGCTTTGAAATGAGTTATATACTTCATCTTGTATCTTACTTAACCTCTGCAAACCATCTGCGTAGAACTACACTGAAATTGAGGAATGACAAGAACTAGAATCTCTTTGGAAAAAGTATTTTTATTGAAAGTCGTCCGCTTTACGAACTTTGAACTATGATTTGCTGTAGATTACTTCACTAGCTTACGGTACTGCCTCATCAGTCAACCCCCCCCCCCCCATGAAATGAATTTTGGATGCTAGAAGACGAAAGCACAGGGACTTAATTTTCAGAGGTACTTTTGTGACCAGTCCACAGTTGCTGGCAGTCAATATTCTAGTTTATTATCAGATCGATTTCTAATACTCTACGTGATTCGTGGTGCAGAGAGTCTGGTGAAAATGTAGCCTGAGAACACCTATTTCTAAGATTGGGTTAGCGGATTATAAGTTATGCATCGGCTTGTACATGAAGTTGGTGCCGGTAGTTATAAGACTACTGTCACATTAAATGACTACCTCTGTGGTATCACCCTCCTGGCACTACACAAACTTCATGGAAATGTCGTCTGCAATACTTTCATGTAGCTCAACCTAATAAATCTGTGGTAGTTTAAGGTAGATTGTCATCATCATCAATGTTAAAATGAGTGTAAAAATTATGGACTGGATTTAGGATATATTCTGTTAAGAATGATACAGTTACATATTTTGTATCTCCTCGCGTGGAAGCTTAAAATTTCTTTCAGAATCTTGCGGTAGTCAGTTAGTTGGCATCACAGCACCAAACATTACTGTGTAGTAGTTCAAGTTGCTTCATCACATATCACCACATCAAGCAAGAATTCACCGAAACGAATCAAACATAAATCAAGAAAGAAGCTATCAGAAGTGGTAATGAACAGAGAGCAAGTAGGAACGAGGAGATTCTGGAATTCAGTGTTAAGATTAACGTGGGTGTAATGAGCAGATAAATCTGCACCTCCACAATCGTTTGTAATCCATATCATCTGAAGTTTTCAATCACCCATTTCTGTTGTCGTGCGATCTGACCGAGATAGTCTAAATTTCCCTACACACTTTGAAACCAGCAGTTGAAGCCTTTGTCATCTGATACCATGTCTTTGTCCACCTTTAACCTTTTCTCAAATTAAACCTAGTTCCGTTAACATTGGGCATCAAAGCTGCAACTTCACCATAAACTGTCTATTTTTGCCTATAACTCTACACTTTACTTTTGCGTTACTAATGCGAGGGTTATGTGAAGTGTGGGAAGTGCTACAGAGGAAACGGGGTCGAACATCTGGAGCTTTCTCACTTATTTCACCTTCAAGGGCGGTATTTCACAGTAATAGTGTGGGACAGTGGACCGCTGTGCAGTATCCGACCCTTAGTAGGCAAGTGAATATCTCACGGGTGCCATAGATTGCGTAGTTCTATTACATCTCTACCAAAATTTAATCGACCATGGATAGGCGTTGCTGTTACTGAGCTTCACTTAAATGTCCTACGAATAAGGAATTCGGAATCTTGGACACTTCAGGCTGAATCCCTTTTGATTACCACAACATGTTTCCCTTTCTTGAAGACTGGACGATTGGGAATCGGAACCAGTTAGAGGGGATCATATTTGATTTCCGTACGCCAGGAAATACTTCAGTCAGCCTGACCAATGATCTTCGACGTGTCTGGTGCAATCCCACTAAGGACAACTGCTCTTTCTCTTTTCAGGCTTCTCACAGCCTCTTCAATTTCTTCAAGACTTTGTGAACCGTTACCACTGTTATATTCAGACTGCGACCAGATGACGGTGGTAAACTATGTGGTTTGAATGCACTTGACTCACAACCGATAAAATTTGTATGGGTCTAAAACATTTCGTAACCTTCTTCCACCATGATCTCATTCTATTTACAGGATTTTGAGCAGCTAGGTAGTATATTTAACCGTATGTGACTTACTGCCTACTGCTGGCGTGGTTGAAGACCCTTGGTTGAAAATCGGTCGCAATGGCCCAGATGTATTTACTCCTTAACGTCTTCTCAAGTGTAAACATTGTCACTACCTCTTATGTCTCCAACTTTCTTTTCCCACACATTTTTTCATCTTTGATATCACTCCTTTTCTGTTCACTTGTTCTTTGCCTGCTGCTAGAAATTGCGGCATTTTGAGTATGTGCACTTCTGTACCAGGTTATGCGTTCGTTTTGTAAGTCTATGTGTTCTGTCAACTGTACACATGTGCATGTGGTAGTTGAATTTTATCGTACTGACCTCGGCCATCAACTATCTAGAGTTAGTCATCACTATTTGATTCACGCAACAAATATGCAGGAAGAAGTGGAGATGGATTGGCCATGCACTGAGAAGGCCGACTGAGGACATCACGCGTCAGGCCAGTTACTCGAGTGGAATCTCCATGGGAAGCGACGAGTTGGACGTCCAAGGGTGACATGGAGGAGGTCGTGTGAGGAGGAAATGAGAGCTTCTGGGCTGTCGTGGGACCAGGTTCAAAAGATCTCAGAGAACAGAGGTCACTGGAGGCGTGCTACTGAAGCCCTATGTTCCACTAGGAACCCAAGGGACTAATAATAATAATAATAATTTGATTCGAAGTCTACTACGTAGACCCTGAAACGATCACTATGTCGTGTACATTGTGGTTGGGGACTCGATAGTTGTCTCGTCTGTACTATGAACACCCAGCGATAGGTCGTCGTGTACGCGCAGTATTCTGGATGAACATCAGATAAAATGACACCAGTAGAAAACATCAAGTTTATAGAGTAAATGAAGACAACATGAAGTAAATATAGCCACTTTAACCAATCGGTGGTTAAAAACACCACAAGGACAAATGTAAAGTTACCCAAAACAAATAAACTAGTGCGAACATTTTCATGAAACAGACAGCTAACAAAAACCGCTAGCTAACTTTTCACAACGAAAACTACGTCCTACGTATGAGCTGAACCAACCAGCAAGTCCGAATACAACGACAAGAATACGACTATTTGTTTGCAGAATGCTAAAAAAGAGGAAGCAATGGGTGAGTGAAAAACACTCTTAACTTGCTTTGTACAACAACACAGAACTCATATCACACAATTTATTGGCTACTGAAAATTGACTAAACATCACTATGAAAAAATTCCCATAATTACCAATAAATAAAAGGGCTACACAAAAAGCCAATGAAGTAGCAGTTTGTGATATTTACTGCTGGCCAGTAACATCGATAACCTTTCAATATCCAGTTGCCAAAAAAGATGGATTCAAGCTTCATTTCGTGACTCAGTGAACTGCAGTTGCATCCACTGAAGAGATTTTGCCAACTGAATTCATTGGTCAGTAGGAATCCAGTTACAGATAATCAGCAAGCACATAATAATTCCCCAAGAATGTCCTGGGATTATGACTACAAAGTCATACGATAGAACAAAAAGCATCAATTTCAGTGGGTATGATAGTTTATTGTATGCTAAGAATCAGGCAACAAGAAGCTCTGAGCTGAGGTTTCCAGAATCTTGACATTCACTTACGAGGTATATTTGAGATCTTGAGAAAACTCGTGTTTTCTCAGAGACTTAGACCTGTATCACGTATTGCTGAGGTCGACGATTTTTCTACCAAACTACTCAGGTCATGATAGCCCCTGAAGACTTGGATGGAATGCATGAATTGCTCGTCATTAAGCAATAATCGATGTAGCCACCGACTAGTAATTAGTTTTCCATGGAACCTGAAAGTCCTGGGTCCGACCCCTAGGGGGGCGGGGTCATGGGTGCGTGCTGCTGAGGAGTCCTGTATAAGGACGAAACAGCTCTCTAGTGCTCTCAGGTTTCCGATGTTTCTACTTGTGTCAGTTCATGACGTATGCCAACCTGGACGGACTTAGATTAGAAAGATTACCTAGTCTAATGAACCAATTCAAACAATTTGTTACACCATTGAAAAGTGGTGCGATAGAAAGCTATAGCGCCCATTAGTACAGAAAACTGCCTCTGCATCTGGCTGACGTAAGATTGTGCCTGTCATCTAATGAGGACGTAGTGCCAAAATGTATAAATCTTCTAAGAAAAAACATCGAAAACCAAGTAGTCTCAATTACTCATTGTGTTCTATATGTTAATGAAAGTTTCTGCAATATTATGTTTCTCCTTGGTAATTTATACTTAGATTTATTCCTAACAGGCTTGTTTGGTGGATCAATGTATATCTGTTGGAGTTTAGACAGAAAATGCAATCCTACTAAAATTTCAAAATCTGAATATGAGGGGCCGAATGAAGGTGGTTGCACCTGTGTCTGAGCATGGCACAATTCAACCCAAACGAAACTTGAGAAATGCTTCCCATTTAAGACTTAAGAACAATAGAGGAAGAATTACACAAAGTCTTGGTCAACCAAAGATTCCTAATCTACTTTCTGCAACTGCTTTCTCTGTTTATGCATCAGATTGTGAGTTGGAAATTATCTCCACTTTGCATGGTAGAACTGAGAAAGAATACTTAAGTAGCATAAGCTATGAAACGGAGGATGATTATGATACCTGACAACGTAAATCTGAGCTACAAAGCACTAGCTGTCAAACTATACGTCGTAACAATCAGAAAAAAAATCGACAGAACTTCTGCAGAACCGCGAAAAAGGCATAGACGGTTGGCTTCTGCTTATAAACCCCTCCCACCTTTGGCTGAGTCCAATCAGCTTTTACTAGACTGATTCTTTCAGGACCAGCCTAACGAAGCCTTAGAAATGTATATGCTGAATTTTAAAGAACTGAACATCGAAAACTCCGACAACTACATTTGCACCTAGCACCATGATGAAGGCGTTAATTTTTATTCAATCTTCATAGTACTGTAAATAACCAGTTTCTCTCTCGCTTCATTTTCCTGATCAATGAAACCTTTCTCACTTATATACTACCCCATTATGTTTTGAGTAAACTATGCGTAAACTGCCACTATCCGCTTAGACTTCAATCATCATACGCTTATGTTATACTGAGCTTGTGTGTGTGTGTGTTTGTGTATTTATGCGGCAAGTTTTTAGTTTCCTAGTATCATGTACATTCAATTTCAAATGAAGCACATATGACTGTTGTATACTTACACTTCATTGCCCTTTGTTTTCCCATTTACTCATTTAATTTGCAATCGATTGTTTTTAAACACTTGTGATGGATAGAAAAACTTTCAGTCGTCACACCATCCTGATTGAACTAGAGTTTGTCAGCCTTTACTATTCATGAACAAAGTTCATTTGCAATTTTAATGGAATTCGTGTTATCGAATATTGAAGCTACCACTCAGAACTAAAGTCAGAGGTTTCACCACAAAATATTAGGCCAAACACAATAACGGATCTACTTTATAATTATTGTGCAGCGAAACACATTCAAACTTGTACGATCATGGTTCATGACTTGTCTATGCTGTAACATATTTGATAAATTTCTTTTTTTCCCTAGCTGTCTGTTTACACTAGGGGATCTGTAACACTGTTTCTGAGGAAATGGGTCATAATGTAAAGAAAAGTAGTTTGAAGCACGCCAAAAGTGTGTATACTCCTTTGATTATGTAGATCTTCCATGGTTTGGCCTTTCTAGATATATGAAATGTGTGGAATATATCAATGTCGATCAGTAGTTTAAGAGAAGTGTATGCGAGTGCTACTAACTGGTACATATGAACCTTGTAATATAAAGTCTCGAGTAAAATATTTTACTAACTTTTATCACTTAGCTGAGCATAAAACAGTCAATTAAATGTGATGTGTATATAACTTGTAGTCGCTTGATTCTAAAGTACTTTGTTTAGGACGCACCTCTGACTACTATGCATTATTGGTGTTATGTTTGAAATCAATGTCGACTCTTTGTATGCGTATCTATACCATTAGTTAAGCTATGAGTTTCAGGTGGAGCTAAAATGAAACCGAATTCTAATTTACAAGATAATATAACTTTTTTTCGGTGTTGACCAGTTCAGAAACTGATTCCAAAACGTCCTGCTGACTGACTCCTAACATCGAAATTTCATTCAACAACTATATGACGACCCTACAAGCCACGTAATTCACAATGGGAAGCTCAGTGATGCTTTTGAAGTGAAGACAGGAGTAAGACAAGGCTGTCTACCATCATCGATCATCTTCCTGATTGTGGTGGATTAGATCATGCAGCAAACAGTGAGGAGTGAGAAGAGGGGGATACGCTGGACCACGGAAAAGAACCTAGAAGATTTGGATTTTGCCCATGATGATGATTTATGTCCAATGCCTTGTCACACAAACTTGAAGATCTACAGGAGAAAACTAACAGGTTGACAGAACACGCAGGGCAGCGAAGACGGGACTTCAAGTGAACGTAAAGAAGATAGAAGTGATGAAGATACCCAACCAACACAACAACAACAACAACAAGTTCCAATCGCCACGGACGGGAGAATTTAAAGGAAGTAGCCTCTTTCACCTATCTAAACAGCATCGTTTCGACTGAAGTCAGAGGCACAGACGAGGACGTCAAAGTCAGCCAGGATCGGAAAGACAGCAAGACAGGCGTTCATTAGCCTGAAACCAGTGTGGAGATCTTCTGCACTCAACGTAAAACGTGAACAAGATCCGCATTTTCAACACTAATTCAGTCAAGTCAGTGCTTCTATACGATTCAGAGACTTAGCGCGTAACGATAAGCATTTCCAAAAACTACAGACATTCATCAACAATTGCCTACGCTGGCTCGTTACTGAAGCTCAGATGGCGAGAAAGAATAAGCAACAAGGAACTCACTCTGGCTGTCTGACAACGAACCAACCAAGAACCTATCGCTCAACAAATGTGCAGAAGGAAATGCAGATGGACTAGACATACACTGAGGTGACCATTCAAGGACATCACACGCCAAGCGAGGCTGTCGAGTGGAACCCCGATGGAAACGACGGGTTGGGCATCCGAGGTTGACATGGAGGAGATCGTGTGAGTAAGAAATGAGAGCTTCTGGGCAGCTGTGGAGTCAGGTTCAAAATATCACAGAGAACCGAGTGCACTGAAGGCGTGCCACTGAAGCCCTATGTTCCACTAGGAACCCAAGGGATAAATATAATAAATAGCTAATGATCAAGATATTATCACTTCGAAACTAGATTTTCTTTTTGAAATGAAAGGTTGTCAACGAAGAAATAGATGTAACTTTTCATTAAAGGGGACAATATCAATCATACCTTTTCAGAAAGACAGAAGTCATTCATATCGATCCAATGTATATTACAGTATTTGTATCATCTTTAAAAAATACTACTAGTATTATTCTTTGACTTTTTATCTGAATTAAAATAAGGCGAACATTTACAAAAGATAGATAAAAGAAACATATCCTATCTAATTTGCATGTATACATATTTCGTTGTTATAAAAAAATAGTAGGATTTCTGGTTTCATTATCTGAAAGACTTGATGTGTTGTTCAGTCTTCATTTCGTTTAGAGAATATTGATTGGAAGGTTTTACGGAAAAAAAAGAACGTGAATCACTCAGACTTAATGACTTTTTCTAACTCTAACACGCAAAATATTTACAATATTAGGATCGATGAAATATTGGACTCCCAGTGAATGCTGTTAAACCTTCACCAATATTACTTAATAATTTATTACGATTTGAACTTGATGTACCAGCACTGGGACTAGCTTCTTTCTTAACACATTGTGTTGTTTCTTCAACCTGATAAGATAAGAAAGGTGAATTAATTACTTATAAAGAAACGATATAATGTATCTTGAAAATCTATTCACAATTACGTGGTAAGGATTTACTTACTTACTCTGTGCATGAATCGAAATAAAATACATTCGGTTAGAAATGGTGTCAAGTTTGGGTTTTTGACACTGGCAACTTTAAGGGAAAGTGGATTAACGGTAAACTTTACTAACCGGAGTGCTAACACCTAATCGTCTTACGTACTTATCTTACTTTGTATCACTGTTCAAATAAATGATTGGGTTTCTTACTTCCGTATACATTTGCTTAGGTAGGTGTACTACAAGGTAAATAGTAAAAGAAAAGTTCGGATAAAAACAAGTTCCACTAATTGCTGCTGAATTAACCTTATAGAGAGGATTAGTGTAACAACAACGGTGCAGTGAAATGGTTTATAATCATTTTCATAAATTTGTTCAAGGAAGTTGGTATTAATTCCCTTTCGACACGTGGAAAGCTCAGACATTTGCATAACGTTTCTTAATAAAAGAGAAAAAAAAACTTCCGGCCTTTCATATAGACAAGATCAATGTAGGACTAAACATTACTGCCACACTTGATATCCATACTTCAAGCGAGAAAGCACTAAGATGAAGTATAAAAAGAAGAACCGGTCAAAAAAAGTAAAAGGGAAATAAAAATAATACTGAATTCAGTATGATAATCGAGATGATTATAGTGTGTGGATAAATTTGTGCAACTAGTCTCCAACTACTAGTTGCTGTTGTCACATGGACCCAAACCGAGAAGCCTACATTTCTCTACACGGTTTAGCCTAACAGTCAAAGACTTCATGCAATGATTCCACGTTTTGAGTCTGGTCGCCTTTAACCAACAGCAGCCTAAACCGACTTCAACTGACATTGTTCAACATATGAGATAGTGGCTAAGCATACGTTAACATATGTCCCAGCCAACTCAGATGATGAAGTTTCAGAGCCTCATCAACTGACTTTCCTCTCTTCCCTAAAACTCTACACCTGACTTTTGCGCTACTCACTTGGCGATACCACGACACATAGCTTGTGCTGCGAAGGCAACGTTGGTTAAATACTTGAAGCCTTCTCATGTTCTCGACATCTAATGGTCATCTTTAACATCTGCGGAGCAGTAAAGTCGAACGTCGATACATAGATAGTTGGACATCGTGATGGTGCCACAGACAGTGTAGGTTAATGAAAGTCAAGTGGGTCTATGGCATGCATAGAGAGATTTCGCCGGCCACTGACCCATCAAGGCTGATCTGACTCCTCGGTTAAGTAAAGCAGTCATCCCGCTCAACTACTCCACTCCCTATCGTTAAACAGGGCCCAAGTGAAGACCAGTTCTGGAGACACGATTTGAATTTGGGTGATGATAAATGCATCCCAAACATTATCAAACTCCCACTCAAGCAGTTCAGGAAACTTTTTATCTTGTCAGCATCTTCACGTAATTTCCTGCGTACTCTAAATCTGCCAAGGGTTCTTCTGTGAAGTCAGATGGTGAAATGTGGACCTCCATAAGTACGTCTGTGATAAAAATGAATTAGAGTCGAGAGAGTGAACATCCTTGACGGACACCAATCGACTTACACGACTCACGTTAGACTGTAACATACTCACAGCTTTCCGAGTAAAGAGGCCTCATAGAGTGACGTACTTACTCGGTACCCGTCTCAGTGAGAGACAGTGTCTTAAAATCTCTTGATCGACAAGGTTGAACGCTGCCCTCAGGTCGAGAAATATAGCCAGTGCCGGGCGTCCATAATTTTGCCTGTGTTCCAGAACTTAGTGGACGGTCTGGTCGACACACCCATGGCCAGGTTTGAAGAGTGCTTGACTTTCTCGCGTTTGCTGTTTCTCAGCTCCACTCGGACGTCTAATTATCATAAAACCTAGAATCTTAGACTCTACGTTCTTCAGGCTGATTCCCTTGTGGTTATCACAAGAGGACGTCTTAATCTTTTTGAAGACCGGAAGCATCAGTGATTGATACTAGTTAAAGGGGATCATGCCTGACTTCTATAAACCAGTTAGTACCTCAGTTAACGTGACCACCAGTGTCCTTACGTACCTCAGGAACTAGTCCATCTGGTCGTGCTACTCTTCCTAGTTTCAGGTTACCTACAGGTTTCTCGACTTCTGCAAGTGCCCGGGGTATCCTATCACGATGGTCGGTTCACCGACCTGACTGGGTATCAGGGCGCGGGATAGTAACTGCAGGCCAGTTGAACTACTTCTTGAAGTATCCTGCAAAACGTTCTAGTCATCTCCCTTGCGGGTGAATCACAGATCCACTAAAGTCTCACCAACCACTGACCTTTTCGCCCGTTTCCTTAATAAGTCTAAATAACTGTACACTGTTACCTATCACCGTCGCCGTTTCCAACTGTTTAAATTTCGATACCCACAACTGTTCACGGTCATTGTTTTTAGTTTTGACCAGTCTACATTCGAGTTGCTTCCGTTCTTCATTGTGCTCGGAGGCTGCAAGGATACGTCCATGTACATCCGTTAATTCAGAAGAAGCTAATGAGATCCATCGGCTCTTTCTAACCACTCTCCGAAAGTCGGCTAAGGTTTTCAAAGCTGTTTTTACAGCAGAGTGGAGATGGCTCTAGGCCTCTTCTAAATGAATGATATTGTACAGTTCCGATAAGTGTCTAGATAGTCTTTCATTGAAAGCAGCCTTAGTTCTCTCATTACTGAGCTGCGGTTGAAATGGTCTTTTTGTTTCAGTGTTCCTACTAGGTGCAGACAAAGGTGCTGGAGCCAACACTTGATCTTTGCTTAGCACGTGCACCAGAAGGGCGGGGGCTATCTTCCATCGACTGCCTAAGGACTCTACTGCCTGATTTAGCCTTCCCACTTTTGCATTGTAATCACCAGCTACAACAGACATGTTTGAACGTTTGGTTTTCAGTTGGAGGCTAGACAGTTTTCGGTAGTACTCATTCAAAATGAAGCCAGTTGGTTAGTAAACAGAGATCACAAATAGACAACAGCGAGTTGCATTACCTTTCTTAGCCTCCATTGTGGCGTTCAGCTAAACAGAGCATAGGTGACTATCAGTCGGGATCCAATCGAGCAGCACACTTTTTACCCTACTACTTGATGCTACCCCTAAAATACCACGAGAACGAGCCACTGATTCTCCAGAAACTCGAAGAGTGAATCTTGTGGATTCAACGCACTGACCGCGTGAAATAAAGTGGATAACTGCACTTGGGCCTTGTATATATGTCTCATAAGCGCGACAGGCATCTATGACTTGCGATGCCAGAGGTTTGACTAACGAAGCTTATAGACCGATTGGACGGAGGATGTAGATATTGAAAGCTTGGATATATTGTTTGAAGCATACAGTTTTAGGAGACTAAGGATGCTGTCCCGTTAAGTCGAATGACTATCATTAGCTGTAGAGCTGGGGAAAGTTATAAGTGAAGTAGAAATGTTAACCGAGAGACGTGAAGGAAGATTGGTCGGTGGATACTGATCTGAGGGAGACTGAGTGCTGACAGAGTTGTGAGTCCGTTTTACACTTCTCAATTAGGTACTCCGTGAGAGGCTAGAGTGTTTTAAGGTAACTAAGGGAGAAACTCAGTTAATAACAGTGTTCCATAAGCACTCAACCGAAGAAACTGTGCTTGAAAACGGTCAAGGGCTTTTGGGGAGTTTCTTGTGTTTGTTCTTTTTTCGTGTAAATGGGACCAAAACCCGTGTCACCGGCAGTGGTATGCGGTGAGGTAGAGGGGAGTGTGTTGTATTAAGGATTGGTTTTTCGTAACCAAGCTTTCATATAGGGTAGGCAGGCAGCATCAGTATGGCACTGTTGGTTATTCCCGTTACACCTCCTTTCAGTCGGCGATACAACTTTGCCATTAAACTGGTATCATAGCGTAGCAAATTACAGTATAACGGTTACTACTTTTTGTCCTACCGCTATCCAAACGAACAAGTGTTTCACCAGGATTTCTCATTGATTTATTGTGAAGCGTAGGGCCTATCATCGCGTTAAGATAATACGTAACAATCTGGTTACCAATATTCTAAACGATTTTCATAATAAAAATTATCATTACCCAGTTGATATATAATGCAGTACTGATTTTCATCATCACTAACCCTTCATATTATCCCTAATTATGCAGCTTATCTACCCTTTTCAAGTTTCTTTACTAGGATATTAGTCACACAGTGTGTAATGGCTTATGATAGTACCTAGTTGTCGCGGCTAAATTATGTAGAAGAGGGTTTGCAGCCAAGTCGGGTGCTTGAATAAATGACTCATAGCTTCTGACCTACTGGCATATAATGTATGCAATAGCATTATTCATATTTTGTCAGTTCGTGGTTCGTATGAGTATTTTGCTTTCGATAGATTCAGTGGTCACCATAAGTCCATTTCGCTCATAACTACCTCACCAATTTTCTTGATGCGAAGAAATTCAGTGATGACTGCCTTCAGTTCAGTCAAGAGTAAGAGCAAATTTTAACAAAAAGTTGTATGGCAGTTCTGTATCACAAAATGACTGGCTCCCAGTTTAACGGGTGATCATAAGACCTAAATGTTTCATCTTGGATGCACACCGGTGACAGCTTTCGGACTAGTAAAAGCAACAGTTTTGCATTTTCTGGTTTTCAGTGTTTCTTCTGTTAGTGTCAATTTATGATAAGAAGTAGTGGTTAAAGTATTTATTGATACAAAGTAACATTTAACCAGTACTTGAAAAAACTAACCTGGATCCTTTGAACTACTGTCTGATATACGATAGTGTTCAATACATTTTTGATAGGCCTTGTAACTCGAAGGCACTGAAAATCTTCTACATGAAAACAAACGATAAATAAATTACGTTAGAAAAGTTAATGATCAGTGATATTTTTCAATCTTTCTATTCTGAAATGTCTGAAACTAGTGTACGAAGATTTCAGCAACTGGTGGCATACTTCTATGTAAATGTGGGTTATTCCTACAAGATGAATAGTCTTGCCCATATTTTTCGTGTATGTATTAGGTACTCTAACCATCTTGATCACGAGAAGTTAACAATTTCAACATCTTGTAGTATCGGGTTGGCATATGCTTACCGAATTCTATGTATTTTGCACTGAGATTTTATCAGTTATTACCCCCATGGAGATTGCAGATACTAAGCTTACGCATAACCTGAAAAACAGTCCAGTCTCAAAGCTTTATCTTTCAAATGTAAGAAGGAAAATCCTTTAGCTTTCTCATATTTTATCTCAAGGTATTCATGAGACAACTTTTTACGGTGTGTCAGGTCACACAAAAATGTCATCTTCGTTTAAACAACCTCAGAGTAAGTGAGTGATATGCTTTCTCTGGAAGAACTTACTCAGGGATCAAACGTTGACGTCAACCGATAATGAATATTTTATCTCTTTAATTCTGAAAGCTTAGTAGTTTTTTTATTGGAGCTTAAGTGTTGTAAGTTCTTTCAAAATGTCACAGTAACCTCTGGGCAGACAAACAGAAGACACTGTGAGCCACATATCGAATAACTATGTGGTATAAGTATGCTTGAGCTTATGGTTCATGAAGATATTGTTCATTGGTCTAGGCAACCGACATTCAACCACCAGTAAATCAAAAGTTCGAATCTCCTACCGAGGATTTGACAGTCAGATAGTATCAATAACCTTCGGACATTAGGTGTTCACAGCACATGAGCATACATGTAGTTGTTGATGGTTATTTATCGTGTCTTTTTTTATCTTGTGTTCAACATTAACTGATTATGAGGTCAACTTCACTATCACGTTTGTCTCACTATTCAATTTCAATAGTGATATTTCTAAAAAGATACGTAGAGTGATGTAGTTCACTAACTATTTCTGGCATAATGCATTTTTTCCCATGAACAGAACTGCCAGTGCACTTCAAACTCATCTTAAAACAGTTTCCTATTGATACTTTTAGTAGATCTGGCTTTATTGCGTTCATGAGAAAATATCACCTTGATGATATCTGAATCATTTTGATGATGTTGTGTTCTCTGGACTGGATGGTTTGATCGTGGAGCTTTCACTGTCATCCTAGACAACATCATTAGGATAAACTTCAGAAAGAAATGAGCTATCGGGTTTTCTCCACAAGTGCCTTAGTAACTTGTCCTGATGGCCTTGTGTGTGACTGGTTGTTTCTGCCAAAGTCTTGTCATTGTCTCCAGAATTATTTTCATTGGTTGTCCTGCTGTTGTGAACTTTGATCTTCCTATTCTTCCTCATTGATTGATAGACTAGGTCAATTTCAATGTATCTGTTGATCGCTGACTGAAGTGAATGCCTAGCTTCTAAAATCCCTCTGATATTCTTTGTATTTACTCTATCCAGGATTTCCCCATTTTCCCATTCAAATTCATGTCAACAATGATATGAGGGGAGATACATCATTAAGCTTCACTGCTAGTTGGTGTTCATGTAGACGAATACGAAGAGACCGACTATTCTGTTCAATGCAGTGTTTTACGCACTTTGTGCAGTTTGTTTTGTAGATAACGTTTGGCTTGTTGTGATCTTGGAGAGGTTCTAGAGCGTTTTTAGCTGAATTTTCACCACCTATGGATGAGACAGTTTTAGTTTAAACAGGATCCCGTATGTTACCAACTATTATCAACCAAACCAACTGTATAGTCTTAACTTCAAATAAAAATACGTCAGCTGTACCTTCTTCAGTCACATTCACCTACATAGAGAACGGAATTCTGCTGCTCTCTGATTTACTTAGCTCATTCAGAATATATTTTTGATTTCTCGATGAATATAAAACCAAAAGAATTTTTACAAATACAACAATTTTAGAATCTGTTGTGACGCATTTAAAGAGTGAGATGTTTTGTCTCTGATTATGAAAGTGGGCCTTAGTACCAACGTCAAATAACTTGACATACAAGAAACTCACTTTAACAATCACCGAAAGACATTTTAACTGGTGTGGATGTAACGAAACACTTTTACGTTGAATAAGCCAGTCGTAGATAACTTTCATTTGGCGTGTATACCATGTCTAAAAGTTAAACAGGAATGACATGAAATCCGTTTTATCTCTGATAACATATAAAGACTTTTCTTATTCATAAACACGACTATATTTTATGTCGCACGCATTTTATCAGAGGAAACAATCCACTGAACTAGTTGGTTAGAATTAGCTGTTTATGCATCCATTTTATTTTTACTGTCTTGGCTGTATGAAGTGTATTCACTGCATATCAGTTAATGGAAATTCATTTAGCATTTGATGAATAGTTTGTGTACACAGTCCAATCATCCTGTATGACACAGGCAGTTGTAGTAGTCTAACGAAGTTGTCTCAATGCAAGATGTTAAACACAGTTGGATTGAATGTTATCAAGTATATGAGTTCCCCTAAGTTGTAAGTATACTCGACAAATTTGTAACTATAGTCGCTGGAGAGTGTCTATTGAGTATCGCCAATAATCTAACATTGAGAAGTAAGTCACTGATTTAGTTTGTCATAAATGCTGTATTTCTCCAAGATAACTTTATTCATGAACTGATATCAAATGAGCAGCTATGGGCGCATATAAAACTGGATTCAAGACCTTCTTATCTTGTAGATTCATTGTACCCTTGTATAGTTAGTTGAGAATTCGGTGGTTTATGAATGTCAACCGTAAAAATTCAATAATATATGGAGTTATGGTCCATTAGTTTGCATATCTGACTTTCAACCAATAGGTTACTGGTTGATTCAAACCTCACATACTATATTTTACGACATCCAGGTAATATTGTTACCCTTCAAACAATAAGATATGACTGATTGCCCATTGCACAAAGGTGCATGTAGTTACAAAGTTGAGTTTCAATTTTCTTCCAATCAGTGATATGAATTGACACTTAACTAATACTATCAGTACTTATTTCAAACTTGATTTATCCTACAATAATATATTCTATTTTAAACACTGGAAATTACTACTTGAGAACTAGAAAAACTCTTATTGTTTATTTTTCGTAATTCTTAGAGTGAAATAAAACCAGGAAAATTTAAAAAAGACAATGAGGATCAAAGTCACTTAGTGACTCAGTTCAGTAAAAAAAGAATTAGTGTAACGTTATGGTAATGTGATATGATGCAGGAAAGTATGACAGTTGAAGGTAGCCCTATTGGTGTATTCGAACGTTTGCTAAACAATCAGTCCCACTAACTCCCTTTAAATGTTTAATATAAGACTCAGGGATAAGTGAATAGGCATCTGTACAATTATGAAACTGTTAATCAAAAAACTTTTATCACCACTTATCTAAAAGCTCGAAAGCTCTGCACCAGTAGTTTTTCTTTATGCTTTATTTTAGGCACCAGCACTTACTAGTGAATTAAAAGGTCATCAATTTGAAACTAGCTTTGATTACGGATTGATGTAAGGTGAAGAACTAATGAGAACATGGGAGAAGTGGACAGTTGTCCCGTCCCAGTATGGGACCTCTCACCAGTGCGCATACATGATCCATAAAAGATCGACTCATGTCTCACGGCGGGTGCGTTGTTATTCAGACACTGAGTTGGAATGCAATAGTCATTTATTCCATACTTCTGTCAATTTGAAATACAGTGTGACTATAATAGAACATCATCGAACGGTATCCCTCTCCCCCTTGCCAAGCCTTCCGAAGATCCATCTCGAAACATATCACTAATGAGCACTAGATGGTCAGTCAGTTAATGGTTTGAAGATTTAAAAAATGGTTTCATCACGAATTGAAACTGGTTTGAATGATAATCCACTTGCCATGAGACGTGACATTCATAGAATCACATGGTTTTGAGTACGCTGTTGTGAATCGTCCTAAGCTAGGATGAAGCACCTGTCCGGTACACCGAGAACTATGAGGGTTCTCCAACTGATGTTAGCTTGTGATGGAAACTACTTCTAAGTCAACAAATTTCTATAATCCATCAAGCACACGTTTTACTGTGTAAAAACTTACTTCCAACATAGAAAGCATAGAAACTTCATCAAATAAATTTTCGCTTAAACTCTGCAAGTTTGTATGAAGAAAGATGCATAGGCTTGACCTTCTTCATCATTAGGTTTCTATTTATAAAAAAAAAGTGAGAAGGGAAATCAATGAAAATCAATCACTTCTAAGTCTAATGATGAAACCGTTTGATAGAAGTAGTTAAACTGGTATTGTTTGCTAATAATGAACCCAAATGAATCATTCTGAATTTATGAGGTAATAAATACATAATAGGAATCTTAGAGGGAAGCAAATTGATACAGAACGAGATAAAGATGAAAATCAGCTAAGAGATAAGAAACACCATGACTACTTAAGTGAAATCACTGACGAATATTCTTCCATGCATAGATTTCACAAGAACATGGTCATATGAGTACCAATGCATATTTCGTTCACTTTATTTTCTGTCAGTATCGGTTTTCCTCGGAACATTTTGATTCGAAAACTAAACGATTACTAGCCTGGTCATTGAAAGTGGGTTGATGAAGGTAAACTTATGCTACTCAATAACAAATGATTAGTTCAATAGGCTCTCCAAGTTAGACATGTGCACATGGGAACAAAAGGTGATAAGTTTTTCACCATAATGGTAAGTAACTATATTTTGGTACAACTTGAATTGTTAATTCCTGTATTCAGGTTTATTTGCTGTTTCTGACTAAGAGTCACTCCAGCAACAACTGAAATAACCAACTTGTCTACTACAAAGGCAGTTTTCTAATGAAATAACGAAACCTAGATGGATTTTTTAAGTATTCCTTAGAGTGACCTTCAGTGTCTCCCACTAAGTTGATCCAATTCTCATGCCCATGAATTCTTTTGGTTGCGTAACCCTTCAGTATGCATAAGTACTTCTGCATACGTTAATCATCTCTAGAACGCTAGGATTCTCATCTAACAAGAGATTAACTATCTATGACTCTGTTCTGCTTCTTGTTATTTTACTTCCCAGACTCCTTAGCTCATATACACCTAGAGGTTACTACTTTGCTTCTTACATTTCAAGAACAAGATATTCAGCGAAGAGACTCTTGTCAACGAATTTATTTTCAAGCTGTACAATCATATATATATGGTATTTGGAAAAAATTATATCCTGTGAGGAAAACTAAACACTATATGGTGATGACAATAATAATAGAGCGGGTGGTGACATAGGCATTTATGATTATAATAACAATTGAAGTGCGAATGATAACAAATAGATTATGTAATATATGGAATGGTACATAGAGAGTATATAACTCAGAAGGGGGTGAAAAAATTGTTGAAAATGGTAAATCAATTAAGTATTATGTAATGGCATTAGACAAATTGAACAAGATGAAGTCAATGTTTTCTAAAAGGATTAAGACAATTAAGTGAAACAACACCGGCAACTAGTTGAAGTGAAGGCGATTATAATAACAATAATAGTGATAAAGGAAGGATATGAAGGTTAAATTAACAGAGTGGGAGGGGGAGCTAAGGGGGTGGGAAAATGTTATGGCCATGATAAAGACAGTGACTGCACATACTTCTTTTGTACACACAGATCAGGTCTTAGTTCATGAATAGCTAAAGCCTCCGCTGTTTTAAGGAGTTGAAAACGAAGAGAACGTAAGAGGTTTGGGCAAATTTGATAAATAATTTCCAAGTCATCGTCTGGATTTGTTGTGTGATGGAAGTCAATCAAATGTTCTAGAATCGAACTTCTAACAGACTTTCTTTCACCTTTATAAAACCAAGAAGGAACATGTTCTCGTGGAGCAAGGTACATCGGCCGAAGCCAGAGAATGCTTTCTACACGTATACGAGAACATGTTCCTTCTTGGTTTTATAAAGGTGAAAGAAAGTCTGTTAGAAGTTCGATTCTAGAACATTTGATTGACTTCCATCACACAACAAATCCAGACGATGACTTGGAAATTATTTATCAAATTCGCCCAAACCTCCCACGTTCTCTTCGTTTTCAACTCCTTAAAACTCCTTGTACAGCTTGAAAATAAATTCGTCGAAAAGTGTCTCTTCGCTAAATATCTTACATTTCAGTTAGTTCAGTAATCCGTTGATTACATTTTTTATAACCCTAACCAAATATGTATGCCTGAATAAGAAAAAAAGCTGAGCTTAAAGTGATATTTTACGTTGCCTTTCGGGTGCATGATTTCAGCAAACTACTTTGGAAATTAATTATTATAACTTAAAACAATGTCTTAACAGTCAATATTATTGAAAACAAGATAATGTTGGTGCTTTTTGGAAAATAGTTGATGTCGAACTCAGAAGAGAGGCGTTACGCTTGTCAGCACTTATCCACAATTCTGTTCAACTTCGGTTTGGAGGTTTGTGGGTGTTTATTTATTGGTATCAGGTTGGTATTCATCACGGACTGACATCAGTTAGGAAACCATCGAGAACCTAGGAACACCGAGTAGCTATTTCCCCTAGTATGAGACTCCTCAACAGTAAGTATTAGTGGCCTCCCTCGCTATGGATCGAACCCAGGACCTTCAGGTTCCATAGCCAGTACGTTTCCATTGAGCCACTGGATCGGAATCCAGTAGCCCACAGGTCGCACCATATCATGAACTGACAGAAGTAGGAAATGTGTACCACTGGACTCCTAATAAGTGGATCAATAGGAAAGTGCTGGCCACGGAACCTGAGGTCTGGGCTCGATCGCTGGTAGGCGGGGTGCTCACTGCTAGAACAAAACAGCTGTCCAGTGCTGCCAAGTTTTCAATAGTTCTTCAACTGATATCAATCCGTGATGGATACCAGGCCGAAATTTGGTCAAATTCACTCCTCACCTGATATTTTTTTACAACAAGGGAAAATGCTAACCTGGGGAGACCTTATATTAGATATGATTTTCTAATATCAGAGCACATTAACAGGACCCATTGTATGACCTGATCAACATCACTGCTGCTGATCAGGTATCAAAAATATGTGAATTATCATCCAATGAGCATAATTTCCAACTGCTGATTGTATGTGCTATTATTTGAGCATAGTAGACATTGACTAGTCAATTACGTAATCAGTGAACAGAAAATAAATTATTCTGTTTACTAAAGCTTAACTACTCACTTTAATTTCTATGTGAGGCTAATTTATGATTCATGAATAAACTAAAAAACAATACAAATTATCAACTTACTGTTAGAATAAGAATTGAAGACAACAGCTTATGTTCATCAAATCTACTCAACTTCTTTAAAACACCATTTAAAATAGTCATAAATTGGTCAATAATGATAATCATCATGTTTCTTTGTACACTTTCAAAGAATTCTTGGGTCTCCATATGTAACTGACTCTGGGTAAAGAAAAGGTTGAGAAATGACAGTTAATATCAATATAAAATTCGGTAAATAAAAATCTTGTGTAAAATGAATAAAATATTATGACTCTTAATATAAGTGAAAAACTTGGGCACTGTGGTAGAATGTAGTTCCATATTAGATTTGCTTATTTGATATGAAGCGCACAGTGATACAGTATTATTTAATTGATTACGTTTCGAGCATAATTATTACTGCTCATAATCATATCAATGTAATCACACTTCTTTCGACATCTGATTTTATAGTCCTGTCACCTGATCTCTCTTTGTTTTTTTGTTTTTTGATTGGTAGTAAAGTTTTCCATATCTCTGGTATAGGTGTTGCGTCATTCCTATTACGTGTTGGGTGTGGATTCGATGAACAAAGATTCAGTAATTAATCTCTCTCTCCACCTAGCTATATTAGACTTAAGTACAGTGGTTTTGTCCCATCCTATTGTGTGGTTGTGTGTTAATGAATGTAATGCAATGGCTGTTTCAATTCCTTATTTAAGTCCTCACAATGACTAGTGAGTTTCCTAACTCTGTTATTTAGACATTTGACATTTGACACATAAAAGAAGTGTTAATAACTAATAACTATCCCCATCATTTTATTAAGAAATTCACACAGACACATAAGAAGCAAAATAATAACACTAATACAAATACAAATAATCGTGACAACATAAGTAGAAAGGAAATCAACACCTCTATTGTGATACCATACAAGGAAGGAACATCAGAAACCATACGTAGGATTCTCAACAAGGTTGGAATTAGGGTGGCATTTAAACCAACAAACTCACTTAGAGGTAAGCTGTGTCGGCTAAAAGATCCGATAGAACCAATTAAGCAAAATAATATAATCTACCAAATTCCATGTAATGACTGTGAAGTCAAATACATAGGTCAAACTAGCCGGTCGGGGTCAGTTAGATTAACAGAACATAGGAATTTAGCTAAACATAGAACGACAGACCCCAATAAGATCAATAGCCTAGAAAAACACTCAGCCATTGCATTACATTCATTAACACACAACCACACAATAGGATGGGACAAAACCACTGTACTTAAGTCTAATATAGCTAGGTGGAGAGAGAGATTAATTACTGAATCTTTGTTCATCGAATCCACACCCAACACATGTAATAGGAATGAAGCAACACCTATACCAGAGATATGGAAAACTTTACTACCAATCAAAAAACAAAAAAACAAAGAGAGATCAGGTGACAGGACTATAAAATCAGATGTCGAAAGAAGTGTGATTACATTGATATGATTATGAGCAATAATTTATGCTCGAAACGTAATCAAGTAAATAATACGGTATTATGACTCTTAACTGTGCAATAAAATCAACATGTTCCGAAATATACCAATAACAGCGAATGGGAAGTTTCAACTTGTGTATTATTTTTTTTCAAATACTTGGTGTAACGTGTAAACTGATAAATGATGGAGAATATTTGTAACTCAGGTGGATGGTTTTGGTTGTATTGTGTTCTCTGAACTGGGTTGTTTAATTGTGAAGCTTTCATCGCCTTGCTAGACGACATCATCAGCACTAACTTCAGTATGAAGTGAGTTGTCAATATCTCTCCGTGAGTGTTTTAGTAGCTTGCCTTGACGAAGTGGTCTATGGTTGGTTGTTTCCTTTAATTGTTGTGTCATTGATAATATAGATTTTCCTGTTGGCTGTTCCTCTGCTCCACCTCTCACCTTTCTGTCATTTATCATTTTTCTTATTGGTTGATAGATCGGTTCTATGTCTATACATCTATTGATTGCTGACTGACCCGAATGCCACCAAACTTTATCAGAAGATGCCTACCCCGTGCATCACCAACTTCAAAGTCATCGACAGAAATCAATAGACCCATAGTCCTACCATACATAAAGAATATATCAGAAATCACAACAACATTGCTGAGACCACTTGGAATTGCTGTGGCTCATAAACCAACAAATTCCCTCCAAACACTATTATGCAGACCAAAGGATGCAACAAACAAAGAAGATAAACCGAATATCATTTACAAAATCAACTGCAATAACTGTAGTCAACACTACATTGGACAAAGTGGTCTCCCTCTTCACCTTCGTCTACATGAGCACCAATTAGCTATTAAACGCCACGACATTTCATCACTCATTTCAATGCATGTGGATAACAACGATGGACATGAATTCAATTTCGACAATGCAGAAATTCTGGACAGAGGAAACACAAGAAATATCAGAGAATTCTTAGAAGCTTGGCATTCAGGTCAGTCAGTCAGCAATCAACAGATGTGTAGATATAGACCCGATCTATCAACCAATATGAAAGACGATAAACGACAGAAAGGTGAGAGGTGGAGCAGAGGAACAGCCAACAGGAAAATCTATATTATCAATGACACAACAATCAAAGGAAACAACCAACCATAGACCACTTCGTCAAGGCAAGCTACTAAAACACTCACGGAGAGATATTGACAACTCACTTCATACTGAAGTTAGTGCTGATGATGTCGTCTAGCAAGGCGATGAAAGCTTCACAATTAAACAACCCAGTTCAGAGAACACAATAAAACCAAAACTGGTAAACGTTTTATAAAAAGTAAGATGAGATAGCCGTTTCCGAATCAACTGAGTGGACGTTTGAAGACAGATTGAATCAACGTGGAACCTCGTACAGAAGTGTATTGTTTCAACTTGCCATACTTCACAGTAGCATGAAAGGAGCAAATGGATAGAAGAAGACAGACATCAAAGTAGACAAAAGTGTATAGGAGGCGAATAATTTGAAAACTGGAGGTTAGTGAAAATTTTCAAGCTTTAGAAGACGTCAAAGAGTGAAAACATCTGCTGCATTGTAACCCACTTTCGGCCATTCACCAAGAGTCATTAACAACTGACTCTTATGATCTCGGTGACCGTAACAAGGTAGTCTACACCGCTGATCTTGGGTGAGGCTTAAAGTCAAAGACTGCGTGAATTGTTACCACTTCTTGGTCTTGCCACTCTGATCCCTCCCTCTTCCAACCTAATCAAACTTAAATGTTGAGGTAGGCGGTATCTGGATATGCGCAACACATGTCTAAGCCACCATAGTCACTGAAGGTTCACTACCTCATAGACTGACTTGCCTATCTTGCTTATTACCATTCGCCTGACTTCGACATTGCTAAGATGGTGATTTTACGATACACGAGCAATGCTACAGAGACACCGATAGCCAGAAGCCTGAAATCTATTCTTCTATATGCGATAGCCATATCTTACAGTCATATAACTGGACACAATAGACTATAATTCAGTATACTCATCCTTTTACTGTGTAGTCAGATGTCTCTCCACTTGGCACCAGAGATAAAGCAAGTTGGTAAATGCCTAACGGGGTTTCTGTATTTGAGCTGAGATTTCGTATTTCTTAACACTAACTGTCTAAACGTAACACTTTTTCAGTTTCTGTCTTATTTCACTAAGTGAATAATATGAGTGTATTCAACTACATCGCATACTAAGGATTTAGTAACCACATCATTTCTTCTCGCCATCATTTTACCTAGAGGAATACCAACAGTTAACTTCAGTCAGTTTCAAATAACATTTTTTTGCTTTAAAAGTGTAAAACACAATTTGGAAATCCTATCAGCATTACAGTAAACAATCATCATACTGATATATATCATAGATGTTCACCGACGAAAATATAATGATTAGTTTGTCTGGTGTCAATCAGCCGGTAGCACTGTAAAGTTTTAAAGGTGAGGAGGTGAAATACTTTGATCAAAAGAACCTATAGACAAAGAAGTTGAATACAATTTATGGAATTCAATAAAGCCCATTTAGAGTAAGTTCATTCAGTCAATGATAAAAAATGTAGTAGATCACTTTCATGTTAAATTATCCCATTAGTTAATTGATTCTGTAACTTACAGATTCCAGTACTAGGAGACTTCAACTGAAGTGTCATTATCAGTTATGTCAATAAACTTTGATTTGTATTACAGACTAGAAAAATATGTCTATTTTTTGCACAGACTATACATGTATCATACAAAATGACTAATTAAACTGGTTCATACTAGTTTTTTAGGTGAATTTTAGAAGTCAGAAGCTATTATTCTGCACTACGGTTACTTTTCACATATCGCGTTCTTTAACACTCATCCTAATCGAAGGAAAACAGTAGCTTTGATTTCTTCAGAATACCATACAGAATAGATTCTTACACTAAAAGCTGCTAAAGTATAACCAAAGACTTAGCAGTATTTATGTAATATTATTCCTTGTATTATCCCATCGTTGACTAATTCAAATTGATCGGGTGCTACTGGCATACAGGCTCCTGAGTGGATTGCTTGATATTGCTGTCGTTTCAATTTTATATTAATGGTGGAAAGTTGCTAGCAGTGAAATCCAGGAAGCACGTTTCCTGCTCTTTGGGACCTAGTTTAAACAGCATCACTCACTGGGGGACAGGTGCATCTAACTGACGAGTCTCAAACTGAATGAAACGCGCGTCCTGGATTCTACTGCTAGCCATCACCCACCAATAATATTAGATATAACCCATTTTACAACAAGCTTTCTCTTTAGATATTCAATAATTGTGGGGTTTAAGAACAGTCTTCACTGAAGCATAATTAATCAGGAAGTATAAATTAGAGAGTAAGGTACTTGTTTAGCCATTACAGAGTGGTGTTCATCTAAACAAAAATCGCCTCAATTTTTATGCATCTCAGCACTTACTATTTCCTATCAACTTGATGGCTATTGAGTAAACTATAGGTTATCTAGCATCATAGTATAATAGGGAACTTTTTCATAGTCGTGTTAGAAACAGCAGGATACACCTATACATATGCCGTACTAGGGCCAACTTAAGCCAAGAAAAGATCATTTACCAATTTCAAAACTCACTTAACTTCTTTCAACCTGCTTTTTTTTTGGTTCCCCAAAATCTATACTTAAAATAAGGATAAGTAGATCCGAATAAAACAGTAGACCAATGATTCTGAAAAACTTCAGTTCAATGAAAGATTTAATAAATAATCTCGCTTTTGACACAATATCATAATTTAATCACAGAAAGAACCACCAACATAATAAGCAGTTAATCTACACAAAATCTTAGGTTGTCTACCAATAAAATTGAAGATAAACCATAAATTCAAACATTTTTCTCGATACTATTTGTTGATTGTTATAATTTCTCGTTTTTATAATGGGTCGAATTGATCGACCTAATGTTGATATATGAACTATTATACGGATGCCTTGATAGGCGTTGAGATTAAACGCATACATACAGAGTGTGTATACTTCAGTCTTCGGTGTCTTAAATATGTGATATACTTCAAAGTAAAGCATCTAACGTTACAAATATTTACCCGTTTTAAGAAAAAGTTTGAAACCAATTTATCTTACCGCATTTCTGGTTGGTGAACGATAAGACCATGTATTACTATTGTTACCAGTTGATGAAATTCCCTGTTCCATTGGTTGGCATAATAAAAAGAGATGAGTTCTTAATTCACTAATTGTATTCAACATTGTATAACATTCTAATGGTAGCGTTAAGTCTACAGTTTTGGCACATTTTCGAACCATTGATTCAAGTTCAATTAGAGTACTGAAAGCAAAAAGAAAAACACCATAGTAATAGTGAAAAGAGTAATGATAAAATGAATTAAAACTTTCATACTTGATAATGATTAGTGTAGAGCTAGTTTTATATGAAGTTTATTGGTCAGAAAAGAATAGATGATATTATTTGGTTGGTAGCAATCAGCAGAAATTCTTCAACCTAGGTTTGGTGCTTGCTGACGAGTGTCAACAATCATGAAACATGGATCCAGGGTTTCATACTAATTGCCTCCAGCTGACTTACACCCATTAGAGTGCACCGCAATGGTGAGACTCCTAGCTTGGTGGTTACACTGTGAAATAATAGATAGAAATCAGCACTCAGGACTAGGAAACATGAAATCGATTGCTGTTCAGTAACCATAGTTTTTGATGTGGTAATGAAGGCAACTTAAATTTTCTGCTGCATATAGTAACAAAACTTTCTTTGGAATTAGAAAGTGGATTAAAAATTCCCTTTTTTGATGTGGAACTAACAAGGAGGACAGATGGAGGCCTTTGTAGGCCTGATCAGTTGACAAGTTTTCAAGGGTGGATGCTTATTGATCAGAAAAAAATGAACTATATCTTACTTATTTCCAGTTATGGCTATCTAAAAGAAGAGATCATCTCCCTACAAATGGTGGTCAGAAATGTGTATCCACAGTGATTTATGGATAGAAATACTCAGCCAATATTTAAGGAGGATAACTCTGTCTTCTTTTCAAACACGATGTTGCGTATGAATTCGAACGTTAATGGTGACACCTCTTAACATCGCAGACAGAAGGATTTTGAACTCCCTATCACCAACATTCTCTGCAGCCAGGTTACAAAGTTTTTATCCCAGTCACTTACGGTATTTTCACAGCCTATATGCAGCCATTCTTATGAGCGTATATATAATCACTTGTTGCTAGAACATTAGGTGCATCAGTTTTGCAATACACACCCTATCTAAAAACGCTCAAGAACACCATCCTGTTTGCTTGCAAACAGGCGATAATGGATGCGATAGAAGTGGAGTAATTCAAAACCTTGTCGAAACCAGGCACTCAACCTTGACAAGTTATTCGATAGAATTTATCTACAGAGCGAGAAAAAACTTACCGAAAGCACTTATGTTTAAATAAATGATGGACAGTGGCTAGTAGTGGAATCCAGGACGGGCGTTCCGTCCTATTTTGGACCCAACAGCTGGATATCGTTAGGTCGGATCAACAACACAAAAGCCCTAACTGTTCGTTTCCCTTTTATTGCTCACACTCTGCTATTCAGTTGAAGAATTTGTAGTTCTGCATGTGAAAAGCATTTGCTAAATGATGGTTAATTCGGTGTTCTCTGAGCTTTTGTTTAGTCGTGGATGTTTTTTCGTCAGACTTGGTCACATCCTCAGCACTAATTTCATCATTTCACAATGGCTCAATACATTCTCCTTCTATTTTCTTGGTCCATAGCTTCTCAAGCCACTAACACTTTGTTTCTCTGCTTCATTATGCTTACCTTTTCTTGGTAAAAGTCCGTTCATTAGACATCTAATTATGATACACACTTCCCTATCTATCTAAATATGATAATCTTACCTCGATTTTAATTACATTTATTAATAAAATCTCAGTATTTGTGATTTAACAAACTATTTTATTTGTTAATATGTCGTTTAAACGAAAATTCTTGTAAAAAACATCAAATATACCCAACATGTCGAAGAAAGGTAGTTTTATGTAATACTAATTGTAGTACAGCTTAACGAGAAAAAGTCGCAGAAGAGTCTTCACTGAATAATTTAACTTTTTTGTTTTTAAGTTGATACGAATCCGTGGACTAGATACTTAACGTCAATTTTTAACCGTTATTACCAAGTATCTTCCAGATAATTTCCTCAGATTTTAATGAAAAACCACTTTTTTTCGGAGGTAACTGAGTGATCTGAGATAGCAATAGCACGAATAGTATTTGCAGCTTGTCAAGAATTGAATAAGTTCAAAATACGTTAGGAATTAAGATCGAGTAAAGTCTGATGAAATGCTAAGGGTAGCAGTGCAGTATATAAAATGGTAGAGAACAATATTTCAAAGTTATAAGTTTTATGAACTGACTGAAATTCTTCATTAAAGTTTGCGCTGTGGTATCAATAACTTACTATAAAGTCATTGCTTCAGCGCTTGATAACTCGTGTTCGAATCTCTGAGGGAACCTAAAATCTTTCAGTGTCGAAGACGGTCATGCTGATGGGTACCAACAAACGTGGAATCTAGATTCATTCACGTTTTCTCACTGGCTGAATTCAAACCCGTAGTATTCTGGTGACCTAATCTGACAGTCATATTTTCAGCTGTGATAACAGATACAGTTGTACGATGCAGAAAATCACAATAGTATGTTTACAAAATATAGACAGTAACGTCATATGTGGGTTATCTGGAGTGATTGATAACCTACGAAGCTCATGACAAAAAATAGGTTGTATGCGCTTCTTTAGAACGCGTAATGATGATTTTAGCTTCTGAATAGCTAATGCTTCAGCTGATTCCAGATGTCTTAGCCTGACCTATTTCGAGGGGTTTGGTTACAATTAGTACAGAATTTTGAAGGAGTTATCAAAAGGAGCAAAATGTCCTGAGTTTACTGTGTTCTGTTACTGAGCTGAAGATGCATTTCCATTCTCCTTTTTTCAGCCAACTTGAATGTTGTTCGCAAGTGAGTCGCTTAAGCTGGTATAAGTCGTTACAGGTGATGTACTCGGCTCTGCAGAAGTAAGTAAACTGAAATAACAGCATGATGAGTAAAATCAACCATTCTGTATCTATGTTCCGTTACACTACATGAGGAGGGAGAAACTGTGTAAATATTTACCATATTCTAAAAGTGACACTTCATTTTCTGTAGCTGTTTCGTCACCTTAGCTTTCATTACACTTGTATTTGGAATGACTTATTTAAGAATACCCAAAGAACTAGTACTTTTCATACATGGGCAAAGATTAACAAGCCGGATTTCCTTAACCAAATTTATTTATTCTGATGTTGTTTATCAATGAAGATGTCAGCGTTATATTTTAATGCGGAGGGACGATGAATGAGACTGAAACGGAAAGTTTAGTCGTAAAAAGCTATAAACTAGGAATCTGCGGTTTACCGAATCAGAACTCAATTGAATAAGTTAACACATCGACCTGGATTACATCGAAAAAAACACGGTTAAACAGTCCGTATAGTGATGTTAACGTGACAATAAGATCAAACTCTAGATGATTCAAGAAAAATTGAAACTTCTTCATCAGTAGGGTATTCTAACTGAATCGTTGATTCGAATGTCTCTAATTGGAATCCTGCGATGAAGTCATGTTCCATTTCAGCTTCAGTTATCGTCGCCTTAATTTCCAAAAGCCTTCTCTCTAACTTCTTGTTGGCATAAATGGTTATTCTAAGTCAGACATTTTTCCTGGTCTGATTAACACAACAGATACAAAAGCACAGGATCTGATGTAACAGCACACATTTTCAAGCTGTTACACTTCACATCAAGATAACAAGAGGGAATGGAAAACGCGAAACAACAAATAAATAATGACAACAAGAGTATTAGAGGAAAAGAGGCAGGCAAAGGAGGCGATTTAAGGTGGTAAGTGAAAGAAGAAAAGTCCTGGACTTACAGGTAATAACAGCTCCACACATCTGTGGCACATAGATCTCGATGCAAACCACCTCATTCCATTTCAATAAATTCAAAATCTTCATTAGGAGGTAGTGTCTCAATGCTACCATTTTGACTCTGCTTCCACATTTAACTCTGTACTAGTTAACACCTCATGTTAATCAGACCATTGAGTGGCACATTGAGTGACATATATCAAAACTATCTCAGTCGGTAAGGAAAAATAAACACCACTACTCACATTTATGCTTACTTATTGCAAAATGTCAGTAATAGTTGGTCGACAGTGAAATACAGTTAGGGCTTTCTTATCCTCCAACTGTAGTGGTTATCAACCAGTTAGGAAATAGGACAGGATGTTGCTTCTTACCACCACAATATAACTTTAGGTAAGCATTTGGATATCTAACCAGTAATGTAAGTGGCATAGTTTGGCAAGAGGTAAACAAACCTTTTGACTTCCGAGGGGAAAATTCACCAACCAATTTCTGAACGCATTTGACGCAGTACAACATGGTAAACATATCCAAAATATTTGCTTCCTATTAACAGAGGCAGAATTGAGACATATCAGTCTTCAAAAACCCATATGAGATGCGTTTTAAGTGCTTGCGCACTGTCACTTAAGATGTACAGATGATTCTATATTTTGCAGCATCTTGACTAACAACAGAACTCTGTTCGCGTACTTTATGACAGCTAGGAAAGTTCTCATTGAGGAGACAGATTCACAAGACGCTAGAGAAACAGCGTTACTCAGAGAAGCATAACTGTGACAAAGGCGGATAAAAAGGAACAAAAGATAACCGTATCGAACATCGCTCAACATAGTGATCAGAAAGCCTTTGAAGAATGTAGACACTTGAAAATGATTTCTGTTAGTTGGTTGGAGGCAATCGACAGGAAGCCGTGGACCTAGGTTTCGTGCTTTTGGCACTCGTCAGCAAGGCGTATCTGCAACCTAGACGGAACTGATGTCCCGTCCGAGATTCGAACCCGCGTCACCCAGTGTTGTAGTCGGCGATAAACGTTTATCGTCAAATTCATCCAATTGGTCAATGATTTTCTCTCACAACACAGTGGTGTTAGTTTACAACTGAAATCCAACTTACCGCTTAACAGCCTCACGAAGCATTTGTGCGCAAAGAACTCGTACTCTTTCATCAAGTGCTTCTGCCATGCCAGGTTGAGGCCAATTTAGTTCTTGAACGAACTTCTTCAGTTTATACAATCTCCACAACAAGTCCATCACAGTTTGACAAGTTTGACTCCCTGCCATATTAAAACTACCTGATGAATATTGAAACAATTCTGTGCTCATTGATGGTACCTCTAATTTCTCCTTAATCTGTGTACTTTTGCTTGTACAAAGAGATGAATTCCACTTAACTTCTGGCTGATTAGGAAGCGGTGCATTCAAAGATCCTGTTTCATTCAAGTTTCCAGCATCTTCTTTATGATATAAAGCGAAAGAGAGACGGGGACGTGATGAAGACTCAGCTTTTGGTTGAATTTGTGACATACCATCAATTTGAAAATCTTTTGTTCCTTATTTGAAAAGAAATTATGGTAGAAGTTAAATCTAAAATGTGAGTCAGTGATGGCAATGTCTACAGTTAACATCATACAAGATGCTATAATATATTTATTAAAATTTTTAACTCATATCTTCAGTTTAAAATTTCAAAACCACTTTAGTAACGTCAGAAACATAAAAAGTGAAGATTAAGAGCCTAAACATATTGATTGAAGTGCACCTGTAAAAATGTCATATGAAGTATCATAATAAATGTAACATGCATGATAGCGAAGCTTTCTTACAGGATCCAATGTAGCAGTGAATCGTGCATCAAGAAGGCTTAAAAATCATTCATATAGGCGTTAAACTAGTAGGACAGAAAATCTATAAGAAATTAGATGTATAAAGAATACCTTGTATCTCAGTAATTATCCACCTAAATTTATGAATAAATCGAAAGAATGCAAAACGAGAAGAGGAACTGACCACTACCTATAAAACACTGGATAAAGAAGTGAAGAAGAGTGCACGCAAAGACAAAGGACACTTCTACGACACACTTGCAAGTGAAGCAGAAAAGGCTGCAGGTAGGAGGGACCTGACAACACTGTATCAACTAACCAGGTTACTATCTGGGAGGGAAGAGATCAACACAGATGAAACCAATAAAAGATGATGAAGAAAGTCTAATTACCAAAGGAGAGAAACAAAGGTAACGATGAGCTGACTACTTCAAACAGCTGTTGGATCGACCACCACCAACACCTGCAACCCGTCCAGAAATACCACCAGCAGCCCAGCTACAGAATTACCAGTGAACACAAACCCTCCGACAAAAACAGAAGTGATGTCCTGAACGCCATGAAACTGCTGATTTACGGGAAAGCAGCAGGACCATATGGAATTCCACCAGAAACACTGAGAACAGACTCAGAGACAACAGCGGACATGCTCACATCACTATTGCAGAAGGTTTGGAAGGAAAGAAGGAAAGGTACCTGTCTATTGATTGGAAGTAGGACTACCTTGTCAAACTTCCAAAGAAGGAAGACCTTAGTCTTTACAAGAACTGGTGCAGAATCATGTTCCTGTCCATCCGGAGCAAAATATTAAGCCGCATCATCCTGAAGAGACTAAAGGATGCACTGGATTCAAAACTACGACCGGAACCGTCTGGCTTCAGGAAGTACAAATCATGTACCGACCAAATTGCAACGCTTCGCATCATCATGGAACAGAGTATAGAATGGCAGTCAATTCTACACCTCAACTTCATCAACTTTGAGAAGGCCTTTGACAGCGTCGACTGGGAAGTAATTTGGAAACTGCTTCAACACTACGGAATACCGCAAACCTTTATCAGTCTCATTCAACAGCAGCTATATGAAGATGCCACATGCCAAGTAATTCACAATGGAAACCTCACTGATGCTGTCGAAGTGAAGACAGGAGTGAAACAAGGCTAAAACCTGCTATCACCCATGATATTCCTGATTATAGTGGACTGAACTGGATCATGCAACAAATAGTGAGGAGCGAGAGGAGGGGGACACGCTGGCTGGACCGTGGAAAAGAACCTAGAAGACTTGGATTTCGCCAGTGATGACTTGTGTCTAATGTCTTGTCGCACAAACTTGAAGATTTACAGACGAAAACTAACAAGTTGACAGGAGAGGTGAGGAAGCGAAGATGGGACTTCAAGTGAATATAGAGAAGATGGAGGTGATGAAGATACCCAACCAACAACAACAAACACCAATCGCCACCAACGGGAGAAACTTAAAGGAAGTAGCCTCCTTCACCTATCTAGGCAGCACTGTTTCAACTACAGGCGGGACAGACGAGGATGTCGAAGTCAGCCAGGATCGGAAAAGCAAGACAGGCGTTCATTAACCTGAAACCAGTGTAGAGATCTTTTGCACTCAGCATAAAGAACAAGATTCGGATTTTCAACACCAATGTCAATTCAGTACTTCTGTATGGCTCAGAGACTTGGCGCGTAACGATAAGCATTCCCAACAAACTACAGACATTCATCAACAACTGCCACCTACGCTGGCTGGTTATTGAAGATCAGATCGCCAGATTAATAAGAATAAGCAACAAGGGACTCTGGTCGGCTGACTGGCAACGAACCAACTAAGAAGCTATCGGTCAACAAATATGCACTGGAAGGAAGTGGAGATGGATTTGGCATACACTGAGAAGGCTGACTGGGGACATCACGTGTCAGGCACTTGAGTGGAACCCAAATGCGAAGCGACGAGTTGGGCGTCCGAGGGTGAGGATCACATGGAGGAGATCGTGTGAGGAGGAAATGAGAGGTTGTGGGCTGTCGTGGAGCCAGGTTCAAAAGATTTCAGGGAACAGTGTGCATTTGAGACTTGCTACTGAAGCCCTATGTCCCATCAGGAACCCAAGGGACAAACAATATAATAGTAATAATAATAGTAAGAATACAAGCATTATTAAAATAATTCTATGAATAATAATAATAATGATAGAGTGGAAACAGAATTCAAAGCCTCTACTGTGTTGCCATACAAAGAAGTCACCTCAGTAGCGCTAAGAAGAATTCTCAACAAGGTTGGGGTTAGAGTGGTATTTAAACCAACAAACTCGCATAGAAACGAGCTTTGTGGGTTAAAACATAAATAATTTATTTTTTCAAATCCCTTGCGACGATTACGAGGTTAATTACATACGTCAAAGTTGTCGATTAGGGTCAATTAGAATAACAGAGGACAAAAAAGCTAAGCTTAATCAAGATTAGTAGATCCTAAACATATAATAAATTTAGAAAGAAAGCTAAGCACGCAATTATGCACAATCACACAATCATGTGGGAAAGAGCGATAGTATTAGGGACTTAATTGCTCTGAAGGACAGATTAATAACTGAATCTTTGTTTATTGAATTACACCAAATACGTACAAGAGAAATGATTTTGTACCTGTTCCAGGTATATGGAAAATTCTACTACTCTCATCACAAAGAACAAGCACAGTAAATTATGTGCGAAAAGTCATTCAGTGAATAATAGTATCTCATTGTGACGTTTCTTATTAACAGACTAAAAATGGCTTTTATCAACAGCCACTGGATATACAATGGTGATCACAAAGAAGTACTTGTTAGTTAATTCGTACTACCATATACTTAAAACACATTCCTATTGTTTTAAAACAATAAATAGTTTGATATATATATCAATAAAAGCAAGCAAAGAATGACTTTACCAACAGAATATTCTGAAAGTCAGTTACGCTTGACTTTCCAAAGGAAAAAAATATTCGGTTACCTCAGCGACATCTCAGATATAAAACTTAGTGGACTGCTGTCAATCTCTATATTACCTCTTGAAGAGTAGGATCTCCTAGGTCCCAACGTGTTTACATCTTTCCACTTTCAAGTTTTAAATTCAAACCCCTCAGTGATGACTGTTGGTAGTCATTGTTAAGTAACTTTACCGATAATTTTACACGAAGGTTAATCAAGTGTTATTCATAGAGGATTTAGTGGAATATATCACAGGTTATTAAGAAGGCGTAGTTCAGTGGAGGGGGTCTATTTTTACCATCTTTTTGAATACTGGCTTCTTTAAGCAAAAACTTCTTGTGAATATTCAACAAATTGAACTTTAGGAAAGTTCATTAGCTTTAGTAGTTGAAATCTTCAGTAAAGGTTCAACATTCTGAATTATAGATCTTTTTAGTAAAAACAACACATAATGTTGTATCGGGTTAACCTGTCAAAAATGTCTATAAGATTAAGGTTCTGAAATCAGATAAGACACGGAGAAGGTGGAGGGACAGAGGTTAAGTCCCTTTCATTTACTGAATTTCTTGTCAAGTTTATCTTGATTCTGGCATTTCCTCTATAACTATTTCAATCACAAATTTACTAGTCAGTGACATTCTTGAGAAAATTGCAGTTGAGAACTACAGACTTTCGCAATACAACAAAAAGTCTGTCACTTCAAACGGTCATCGATTTGCTGCTATCAGGTGAACATGAGACTCATGCTGTATATAAGTTCACTTTGACAGTTCTCAAATGCAGTGGATTGAAAAAATACACGATAAAAACAGTAGTGAAATCTGTCACAACTATCAAAATTCCACTTACTAACTTTCTCGTCATACACTTTTCTACCTGAATATTCGTTTTCTTCTGTCCAGTCCCTCTTCGTGTGTTGTTATGATGTAAGGCAGTCTGAACTAACCAGTTCCTCTATACTGTTCGACTTTGGCTGGTCTATCTGCTGTCAAATGGATCACACTGAACAAATTTATTTTCATGTTATCAAACTCTTTTTGCTCAACACTGATTATGCATCAAGGATAAGATAACTCGCTTGGACACCTTGATTTGTGTTCATCAGTTCACCTACTGGTGTAGTGTAAGGTATATTAAGTGTACTCAGCGTTTGCCTTTTAAACGCATTTCCGAACATTTACCAACTTGTTTCCACAAAGAAGAAAGAAGAGCATCTTGTAGCTTAATCTAAGAACATTTTGATAGACTATGATCACCGGTTAAATGCAGAAAACAACTTCAACGTCATCTATAAGATACGTGCAAGCTTCGTGAATAGTGAACGTCTGAAACTTCTTCAAACTTCAGAAACCATGGCAATTAACATTATGAAGCTTGAAACTTGCCCAGTCACTTCAGTTACAATGGATATGATAATTTACACTAGAAATTCTTTCTTTCACACTTTCATGCACTTTATACTCTTCTATACACATGGTTCTGATTTTTTATTACATTCTCCAGTGACTTTAACCATATTATATCATTTAGGTTAGTAATCAAATATTACTTCAGTTTTGATAGGTCTTCTTCTCATTACTATTTCAAACACTAAGCAATTAATCTTCCAATCTCCTGATTTATGATCAAAACTGAATTTCGTTCAAAAATATTTTATGGAATATTCCTTCTCGGTCCTCATGTGAAAAGAATATTTATATGCGAGAATGATATAGGTGAAAAGAGTGACTCTTCACTAAACATCTTTTATTTTATATTGAATTGCATTCGCTTCTATGGACCGGTTACGATCCTGTTCATGTAAATAGGAACTTATATTACTTATCATCATCACATAGAAGTTTGAAAAGAAGACGAACAGTTTGATTAGAATATATTATCAACTTAAGCAGAGTATTGACCAATTATTCACCTACAAACAGTCCACTGGACGCTTAGCTTACTTCTAGTCTTATGTTTCAATTTCTACAGCCTAAACGACACCTTTTTTCATCTTAAGTGAAAAAAAATCAAGGATATTATATTACTAAAATAATAGCTATATGAAACGACTAAACAAACTGTAAAGCGGAAACAGCTAGGGTAGTTAAATATTTTCAGAGTATCCAAACCTGTATGATGATCAGGATGGATAAATGAACAAAAAACTTTTAAGCAAATGTATGACATGTAAACTAACTTAGCTTGACTGAATAAATTTACTTCTACGATACTTCAGTCGAAATCGGAAAATGACAACTGTAGAATAATCTGGAGAAATACTAGATTGTTATTTTCAGTAACAGAAAGTAATTGAGAGTTCTATTTGCGCTAGTGATAGCACACATGGAAACTTCTATGGTACAGTCGCTACAGGAGTTTGATAAATGCATAGTAGAAATTCCCTAGTAAATATCTACAGCGATGCAGATTAAAAAAAGCAGTACTCAACTTTTTATCCAAGATAAGTGAAGTAGACAGTCTAAATCCAGTCAGATCCCTATCCACACTAAAATCAACGACCGTGTGTCCACTTCTGAAGCTGCTACAATGGAAAAATACATTATTCTTATTGATGTAACATATGAGAGGTATGCTGGCTTGTGGGCTTAACACATCTCGAAGATTATTCAAGCTGATTGAGAAATCAACCGATTCCCTTGCTCTTTTTGAGGATACTGTAGTGACTAACATTGAGTTGACTCAACCCTAAACTGTTTGATGCTGAGTGGTGGAGGGCTTGCAGCCTAAGGTTTGTACTTGTTGACTCTCATCAGCAGTGTTCATGAGCATCCAAATAGATCACTAATATGTTATCTAACTGTAGAACCAAGTGGTATGGGTTGAATCCTTGAGGCAGCACTGATTGTCTTAAGGTTATGACACAACTAGCTAACAGGTGACAACAAAACGAAACCTACTTACAGGATTTCTGTTCACCACATTGAACTATCCAAAAGAAGTAACCATTCGTGAATTACTCCACTTTGCTGAAGTGGTCTAGCAAATCACAATATATCCTAATGATGACTGCAAGTCTAAAGACGTAATTGTTGTGTAAAACCACTGAATAATCAAGATTTTTGTCTTTAGTGACTCAACATGTGAAAAGAGAGAAAATCGAATTCACAGGGTTATCTAAGATGATTATGATAAACATCTATCTCACCTTCATTCCTGTTCAATTTGGATCCCGGAATCCACCGTTCATTTTTACATCCCTCTATCAAAGCTTGTTCTATCGAATCCGCCATCAATCCAATATAACGGTCAACTAGAGGTGTAAAACGATTCGCTAATTCCTGATGAAATCGGCCATTGGATAAATTAGCTGATCAAAGAAAATTATTCAGTGTTTAGCATATTTCACTATAAACTGTAAATGTTGCCCTAGTAGTTAATATCAAATTGTTTACTACTTGCTATGAAGCATGCACAAATTAATGGATGGTTTTAGGTCTCCATTTTCTGTTGTTCATCAACAAAGTTGAATTCATCATCATCTACTGATGATATGGATACGTTGAACCTAGAATCACATCCAAACATGATTCAATTCTATGTTAGCTGGCAGTGAAAGTAAATCTCATATTACTTAAGACTTGTCAGTAGAATGTACCACAATCTACTGTTCTATTTTTATTCCAATGATTACCAACCATCTACACTAAGCTGTTGAGTAGAAACAGTCATTTATTATAGAACAAGTATCAGCTGTCAGATAACGTAGTTTCCGATTACTTATTTACTGAACCATTTGCCGATTTATTCGTACGAGGAGTCTATCAGCAAAACTATTCTGTTTTACAGACACATATACCATGACCTGACCTGAACTTTTCATTCTTTAAAAATAAGTTAACAACTTTGTTTCAGTAGGTACAGTTAAGTAGCGTATTTTCAACATCTGGTTGATATTCAACTGAATTAAAGATTAGGTGTTATCATTGAAACTTATTTTCTACAAGAAGTTGGATGAAATTAATTGATACCATGCAAATTCAATTATCTAACTTTGTACTCACTCTGTGATTATCAATAATATCGTTATCATTCTTAAGGCATGGTGGTAACACGTCTATTACAGACAATTGGAAAATTACATAGGCAGAGATGATAACTGAATTTGAACGAGAACCCATGATCTCATTAAGCTTTGATCGATCTGACTGTCTTCTTTTTGTCTGGATGTCGAATAATTCTTCAGTTAACCGTGATTCCCCACTTCATTCATTCCAATCTGTATTTGTTTGTGAAAACCTCGTTGGGCAACTAGTGTGTTTCAATGTGAATAGAGTTGTGTATCTACCACTCATAAGATGGTTACATACAGTAACACGATTGAAGTGGAATTACCATCTAATTGGGTTTATTTGATTGTCGTACTGGAGTCAATGGAACAAGTGGTCAGTAAACCACAGGCCACTTGTCGAAATCCACTTCCCAGTTTAGCTATCTTTCCAATCTTAGTTGTCAGTATTTCATCATCAAAATTTCAGTCTACAAAGTGAAGCTATTTCAGACATTTCAGTGAATAATTTCTATTTTTCATTTCTGCTAACTCATATACGAAATGATCACGAAGTCGAAGTCACAAATGATGCATGATAGAAATCGGTAGAATCTATGTATAGTCTGTTTTTCATCAGTGAAGAATATCCGTTAAGGTATCTTTGATGATGAGATGAGTACACAGACTGGATGATATTATACACTGTGTAGAATCTGAAAACCGTGCAGATTATTTTATCGTTTGTAAGGTTGCACACATTTCCAAGAGAGTGCCTACACAATCATGAGAACATCACCTTTTAACTTGAAGAATCGACTGATTTTATTACAATTAAAATCATGAAGACAGCCATTAAAAGTGAAACGAAATAACAACTGCAGACAAATGAAGTGTATCTGGTTTTCTCATGTTTGCTGTTCTCAAGGCCCACACAGTAATCCAACGAATACAGAACCTTGAATCTCAGAAACTTTGTTCATCAGATTGATTTCCTTACGGTCATCACAGGAGGAATTCTCGCATATCTCAATGAGTGGTACAATAAGTGAATAAGACTAGTCAGAAGGGGATCTATCTGACTCTAACACACTAGCTAGCACTTCAGTTAACTTGACTAACAGTATACAACCACCGTCCTTGAATAACTCAGGAACTAGCCCATCTGACCGGGGTACTCTTTCTCATTTCAGGTCACCTACAGTTTTCTCGACTTCTGTAGGTATCTGACGTCCTAAAGTGATATTTCACTCATCATCCGACAATATGACCCTCAGCTGGAAAGTAGCTGGAGGTCGGTTGAACTGTTCCCAAAAGTGTCTCACCTACTTTTCCATTCGTCTCCCCAGCAGGTAAATTACAGAGCTATTTTTCTTCGCTGTAGTTTCACCAGTGACTGACCATTATGCCACAGTTGCCTAAGAAGTCCTAATAACTGTATGTTATTATCTGTTGCTGTTGCCTAGGTGTTTAACCTACGGTACACACTATTATTCATTGTTGTTGCTTAGATTTTCGCTCAGTCTAAATTTGAACTGCACTAGCTCCTCACTGCAGTTGGAGTCTTCAAGAATGTGTTTGCGTGCACCTACTAATTCACAACAAGTTACTGAAGTCCACTGACCCTTATTAACCAAGCTTCTTCTAGATGAGTGACATTGTTCCATCCCGATAATTGTAGTCGACTGATTTTATTATGAAGTAAGACAGCTGTTAAAAGTAAAACGAAATAATAACTGTAGACAAATGAAATATTGAATGTGTAAATATACCTTGCAAATTATGCTTTTTCATTGATCAAATCAACTTACAATGACTTAAAAGATAATTATTCAGCAATTGAAATAAATCAAAAACTTCCCAACAATCTTCTGGTAATCTATCCAATAATTCAAAGAGATCCATTTGAAAAAGATACCAAAAATTTTCTGTATGCTCAACGAAAAGATCATTAAACCACGAGAAAGACTAAAAAATTTCAATAGAAGATAAAAAGATAGATATTGATTAAAGGTTTGTTAAACTACAATTGACGATATGCATTTGAAGTTCCCTCTTTGTACAAATTCAATATAAATAAATAAATCCATTGATAACTATTCACTATTGTGTTATGTCCTATGCTGTAGAATGAATTCATGTTTGCTTATTTTTGAATGAGTAAATCATATTCCAAGTCATAAAATTTCAACTAACTGAAATAAATATGAAGCCAATGACAAAACTTTGTCAGAAACAATTAATCACATACAAAGTCATCAAGACAAACGTCTAAGCGACTTATGAAGAAAACTTCATAGCTTATTCCTTTCTGATGTTTATGCTTATGATGCTGTCTAAAATGATATCGAAAGCTTCACAATTAAACTATCCAGCTCAAAGAACACAAACATCATAAAAATTCCAAACTATCATCAATCATTGATGTAATTAAAATTTGTCTTTGGATATATTTCATGTAGTAAACATCAAAAGACCTATTGACTTGTTGATGATGAATGAATTTGGTTCCAAGCGATTTCATTTATCTGACTGGTTATTATGAAATGACTAAAGATACATTTCATTGATCGATAGCGTAATTTATTCATGAAAGATCTTATGATTTCCTTTTAAAATGGTTTATACATACATGAAGTCAAGAATTCCTAGAATGGTGGAAATCGAACCACGTGTCTTCACATAAAAAAAAAATTGCTGGCAGCTTCATTAGAAAATTTTTTTTTCCAACTGACTGAAAATTTTATTCCATTTGAATTGATTTATTAGGCATATCACACAGTATCCATAGTCACATCAAGATAACTCCACAACTTTGAGACATAGTTTATGTAGTTCTATTTTCTTCACCTCCTTTGTGATATAGGCAGTAGGATTTTCCGTATATCCGAAACAGGCATTCAGTCATTCATGTCGCATAAGTTAGGTGTTGATTCGATAAACAAAGATTCAGTTATCAATCTCACCCTCCACCATACTAGGTTACTTTTAAAAAAATGTTTACTCTATCCATCCTAATTTGTAGTTGTATGTAACAGCATGGATATCTATGGTATAGCTTTTTCCTACTTACCTTATCTTACCAGGATCTACCAATTTGGATCTAGCTAGGTAAGAGTTAGATTCTACCAATGGCCAATGGCCAATGGTGCGCACTGCTGAGGAGTCCCATACTAGGACGAAACAGCTGTCCAGTGCTCCCAGGTTTCCTTTGTTCCTCCAATTGATGTCAGTCTTCGATGAATAACAATTTGAAATAATTCCAAATCTCCACAACTCCCTCAAAATTTAATTGAACTGGTGCTCATTGGTGACTAGCTTCGAGGAGTATTCCCGAAGTTCCAATGACAAGTCGTGACCGGTGGAGTCAAAGCCTGATGGCCGTGAGGACAAATACTCAGCGATGACATTGGGTGGCGGTTGCGCTATATATTGTGAGCTAACAAAAGTTGGAAATATGGAGCATTGGATTCTGACCCAGTGGCTCAATGATAACGCGCTGGCCGCGGAACCTGTAGGTCGCGGGTTCGATCCCTGCTGATGGGGTCGTGGGTGCGCACTGCTGGGTAGTCCCATACTAGGACGAAACAGCTACCCAGTGCTCCCAGGTTTTCATTGTCCCTCCAACTGATGTCAGTCCACGATGAATAACAACTTTATTCTTATATTAATTATGATAAATATGTTTTTATTAACATTTAATTACTTTTTTATAATTGAAGTGAAGCTTAATGGTCAGGCTTTTGTGCATCAAATATTCAGTTTACAGTTAGTTATTACTAACAAAAAAGGCCATAGAATTTCTCTGCATTTACAATCCATCATATAAATGACCTACCTCAGCATGGTGTTGTTCATTCTGCTTAAGAACTTCAATACAAAGTTCAGCCAAATGAAACATTTCACAAATTTTTCTACTTTCCTTTTTCCCATCTAAAAGTAAAAAGTAAAATACGAGACACAAAATGTATGAAACCATCTTTAGGAAAATACAATATCAAATAAGGTAAGGTATTTATGAATACATGAAGGATGATTAACGGAATCAAATATGGTTACTCAATCAGTTTGAAAATTACTTATGAATTTTTCTATAGATTGTCAATACATTTATCATAATTAGGCGATTATGAACCAAGAAAATGAGTTTCTCCTCAAGAGAATAAACTGACTATAATCTCTTCCATGAAAATTTCATAAATTAACATATACACTGACTGATCACTGGAGAGTAACCAATTTCATGTTACATAGTCCTGAGTGTTGACCAAATTCTACCGATCATTTTGCAATGTGGCTACCAATCTAGGTGGCTTACCATCGAGTCCCAGAGGGGACATCAGTTCCCTGGAGGTCACAGATACACCTTGCTGATGAGTGCTAACAAGCACCAAACCTAGGTCAAGTAGAGCCCTCTGCCGATTGCCAACAGCCAAATAAGAACCAAGAAAGGGCACTGCGATGGTGAGCCTTCTAGCTTGGTGGTCACATTGCAAATATGATCGATAGAATTCGGTTAACACTCAGAACTAAATAATATGAGATTAGTCTCTCTCCAGTAACCAACCGCTGTGTGTAATCCAGCCCTACACCAGGTTAGTCGTGGCCCGAATAGCTCAGTGGTAACGTCGTTGAGTGCAATACCAGCAGGCATGGGTTCGAATCCCACAGAAGACACCAGTGTCCCCAAGGTTGCAGGGCTTCCTGCCCGTTCCCTTTAAATAAACAACATTCATCTAACTTAACACAAAGTTTGTTAAGTTGGACAAGTGCAGATATTCTGAACCATTCAACCCAGTGTTGTCAATCACACAAAATGCTACGCTGATAAGCTCAGTTCTTAAACAAGTGGTACTGTTATCTGTTGTACACGCTACTTTAGGTTTGCCTAATTAACATACTTGTCGATGCAAACTCAGTTTAGACGTCTTCGCTGAGAATTGAAAAAATTCAACTCTTAGGTATCCTAAGATAATTTCGATAATTGCCTAGTAATGTGCTACCAAACATTAGAAAATTCAGATTTTGTTAGCGGGAATCCAATTAGGTCTCCGGTATCATGTGAATTTGTATCAAAAGGGAAATAACGAAAAAGTGAGTTCTTCTTTCTGCGATAAACATCCACCTAATTATCAATTTAACAACCCAAGTTAGTTGTAGTTTGATAGATTTGTAATGATACCAGGATGATGATTGAAGATGAAACAAAAATTTGGGTCATGGAAGGATTTGAACCAATGACCACGTTACTATTGTACTATCGGTTGATCGTACTCCCGCCGGCTGTCTAACCAGTATACCTAATTGTTTGCAGTAATTAGTGTAGGTACTTTGTTTTGACTTTTTAATATGTGTATGACCTAATAAAAACCTCATGTACGTGAATCTTTTTGAATATTATATACATTAATGATACTAAATTGATATTGACAAAAATTTATAGAAATTCTTGCTCACTACAGTCTGAATCCACAGAAAGGATTTTCAGCAATGTGAACTACTTAGGAATGCTTTTACCGATAGTATATCGTCTACTTCAAGTTGACAGCTGCCTAACGCACTAGATACACTGATACTCAATACTCAGATGATCATTAAAAAAGTTAAGAAATATGAATACTGGAAACGTTTTGGATTTTTCTTGACAAAATAATGTATCTAAACTGATACATGACTTGAGTTATTTTCCACACATTGTCTAATCGACACTATCCCTATCAGAAAAGAGATCCACCTTAAACAAGTCACATACAACCAGTTCACTAGCATCTTTAGCTACTTACTTGGTTTATTATAGATCTCATTAACAGAAACACTGTAAAAGTAAGCTACTGACTTTCAACCTAAGTGACAGCATTATAAACAGAATATAATACAGGCACATGTTCGCAAACGAATACAGTTTCACTTCAGTCTCCACAAGTTATTCTATTTCATGGTGAAACAGAAATCCAGATGGAACACCTTGTAAGGGAATTTATTCGTGCTATATCTCTGTCGCCACTTCTTATAACCTTGTTGCCACTTGTAATCACTTTGCTGTCGCATATTATATTCTTGTAGTAGCTTGATATAGCCTAAGTTATATATATATATATATATATATATATATATACATATACAAAATACAAGTGTTTATATGTATTAACAATGGCCTCGGCTATTTTCAAACCTTTCCAGATTTGGTTATCCTATTATTTTTTATCTCTTCCGCACCCTTCTCCTTCGAAGCAACATGATTGGTCGTAAATGTCTTTAAGGATTTAAGGCTTTTTATGAAGATCATGTTAATCTTATTCCAAACTGTGACACTTCGTAATACTTCAACTTACATTCTCGTAAAACTAATACTGTTCCTCAACTCATCGTATATAAAACAAATCGGTACATTAATGATAAATCACAGTAAACTGACTCGTACTTTGTCTTCTTTCAGATTTTCGTTGATTAGTTTATGCAGATAAATATGATTACTCTACCTACATTATTCTTTCATCCATCAATAAGACTAATCATACATTACTAAATAATGCAAACTGTGATCCAAATCCAGGAAACAATTGTTTTCGATTCTGGTATAATATCGATGAACTAACTATGCTACAAAGAACAGTCTTGAGGGACAAGTAACTAGAACGAACACATGACACTATTAGTTCCATATCTATGTCATTGTTTAACACAACACATTAAATAATTATGACATCAAATAACAAGTAATAATTCACTGCTGAAATGTTATTTACATTATGAATGTTGACGACTAAAATAAAACAGGATGGTTCTATAGTTTATAATATCCATTACTAAGAAGTAACAAAAATGACTCGGAAATTATGATCAGCAATATAATCTATTTTCACCGATTAAAGTATAGTAAATTATAATGTGAAAGGACACATTTTAAAATAGAACTTGAAGGTGGTTACTCACTTTTAACTCGTGGACCAGTAACAACTGTAATACAAACAGATGAAATCAAACATGAAGTTAAGATTTAATAGCTTGTAAATATTATATATGCTGTTTATTGATTTCAGCAGGTTATTGAAATTACTTATGAAGATAAAAAACAGCGTAGCATGTTAATAAACTGACCTGAGAGTTAATAAACTCGTTGTAAACTAGAATTATTGCTAATTGAAAATATATTTCAGTAAAAGAGAAGTAAACTGCACTCCTCAAAAAAGAATTATCAGTATCCCGTCTATGAAGTAGAGCTATCGAAATCTACTGAACAAAAGGTAAATGTAAGTAAGGAGACGAAAACTACTGCAAAATATACAGCAGATGTTACTGCAGTACAGTGAGTATAATGCTCTATTCCTATAGCTTTAAAAATTCTAACATTTTATAAGAGCAAAATATTGGCACAGTAGTACAGTATACTGTCCAATTGGAATGATTATTTAGCATAGCATGCCGTGATACTGTATTATTCACTGGATGACATTTCGAACAGGATTTATCACTCATATTCATATCAAAGTAATTATAAGACTTTAAAACCTCCTTTACATAGGGCAACAGATCTTCATTCTTTCATTTCAGTGGTTGTAAAACTTTCCAGATACCTGCAATATGTAATGAATCATTCCTGTCACATGTGTATTAGGCGTTGACTCAATGAGAAAGATTCTGAGATTAATCTCTCCCACAACTAGTTAGAAATATTGGATGTTAGAATTATCACCCCCATCCTACACTATAATGTGGTTATAGGTCCGAGCATGAAGAGTGATGGTCGAGTTTTTCTCTTCTGAATTACTTATCTCAGTAGGGTTTATCATTAAATGTTTCGCTGCGCTTCTGTGCTCCCCTATATCGACTGACCCCGAGCGGCTGCACTGACTTATATACGTTATCTCATAATCATCGAATGCCATTTGATAGATCAGGATATTTCGCTAAATCGGTCCCATTGGATATTCTAGCCTACAACGTTTCTCTTCGAGTGAGTTTGTCAGTTTGTATGCCACCCTAATCCCATCATTGTTACCTATTTGAATATTGCAAGAAGAATAACGGCATCAGAATTAGTATATATGTGATTCGTGGATTCGTCTTAGCTGTTATACAGCGTATAGATTGTAATGGTTATGATAAAAAAACACAATATATTTTCATAAATCAACAAAAATGTTTCGATTGAGATGAAAGGTAGCAGCACTTAATTAGTCCAAATTTGTCTACGGATTCCTCGATACGTGCCAAAACTCAAGAGGTCCATTGTCCGCATTTCTGAAGGTATCACAAAGAATTGGACTCCTACTGGTCCATAGGGTTTAAGCAGCGCAATCATACGGCGTTTACTTGATACTGGATATATTAAAGTCGTTCAAGAAGATTAATAACAACTGAAATCAACCCTTTGGTAGTTTTACCTGAGCAGTTGCAATTAAAAGACTAAAACGTGATCTGTGTATTCAGAAATACACTACTTCCAATCTTCTTTTAACCCTCCCCTAAATTTTTAAATACGAAATTTCATGACATCATAACCCTCAGTTATATCGCTTTATTTTTAGAAACATTTCGAAACCACTTCTGCTCCATGAGTTGTATTCAACCTAAATATTTGTTACCCTTCATCTAAATCGAAACATTTTTGTTGATTTATGAAAATACATTGTGTTTTTTTTATCATAACCATTACAATCTATACGCTGTATAACAGCTAAGGCGAATCCACGAATCACATATATACTAATTCTGATGCCATTCTTCTTCTTGCACTATTCAAATAGGTAACAATGATGGGATTAGGGTGGCATACAAACTGACAAACTCACTCGAAGAGAAACGTTGTAGGCTATAAGATCCAATGGGGCCGACTTAGCGAAATATCCTGATCTATCAAATAGCATGCGATGATTGTGAGATAACGTATATAAGTCAGTGCAGCCGCTCGGGGTCAGTCGATATAGCGGAGCACAGAAGCGCAGCGAGACATTTAATGATAAACCCTACTGAGATAAGTAATTCAGAAGAGAAAAACTCGACCATCACTCTGCATGCTCGGACCTATAACCACCTTATAGTGTAGGATGGGGGTGATAATTCTAACATCCAATATTTCTAACTAGTTCGTAGGAGAGATTAATCTCAGAATCTTTCTTCATTGAGTCAACGCCTAATACACATGTGACAGGAATGATTCATTACATATTGCAGGTATCTGGAAAGTTTTATAACCATTGAAATGAAAGAATAAAGATCTGTTGCCCTATGTAAAGGAGATTTTAAAGTCTTATGATTACTTTGATATGAATATGAGTGATAAATCCTGTTCGAAATGTCATCCAGTGAATAATACAGTATCATGGTATGCTACGTTGAATAAGTAATCTCATATAGAAAAATGGCACTTTGTTGTTTTAGACAACTATTTATTCTGTTCATAGCAGTCGTCATTTGCTGTGTAGCTGTTTCTGTGTGTATACTTCGATACATTATTTTCATTCACTTTTTTTCAACTTCTAAATAACCTTTTTGCGTAAAGTTTAGTCACTTGAACTGCTTATAAGAACACTGATTATCACTAACCGACTGTTCTCATTTGAAACTGTCTAGAGATTCACGACCAGGAATATATGCACCTGCATATTTATGCATTTTCGAAAATTTGCAGACATATACTACTTTTATGTGTTTCCGTAGTCTGTGTAAGTTGTTATTATTTATAAAATATTATATTTGATGTATCATTCAGAAATATAGTCACTCATAGGTGACACTTTTGTTCTACGACTTAAAATGTTGTCTGCAATGTGACAAGTACTAAGCCACATCAGTAAAGTGGTAAGCAGCTAAAATATACATATCAACTGCCTTTTTAGTGGCTCATAAATAATGTTTGTGAAAAATGAATGTACTGTGACTAGTGAAGAAAAGGTACAATAATGATAGCAAAAATAAGAATTTAAAAAGATTGTAATATTATTATTATTATTATGAAGACTTGCATTCAATCATAACATATTCCGAAATTCGTTCATAGTTTAAAACTGCTGCATTTCTTAAACAATCACGAATTGCATTTCGAATAAGTTCAGCAGATGCAGGTTCACCGGTTTCTTTAGTCAACACCTACATTTTTTAAAAACAAATAAGGATAAAAATTATTCATAAATTCTCTAAGAGACGAAATACACTACATATATATTTAATTCCATTGAAATGAGACTATATCTTAAGTTGTAGAGCGTTGAACAGTCCATCCTGGTACTGTTAATTTCCATCCAGTTAAAATTCAACTTTTTATAAAGTTCATCCAATCATATGATCTGTGAAATGGGTTCACCTGGGTTAATTTAGTGATCAGTAGCCTATTAGATCTTCACCCAAAGTTTGACATATTACAACCGATTGAACATCAACTGAGATAGGATAATCTGAAATACATTTGGTAAAAAAATACCTTTGAAGATTCTTATGAGAATGATTTACTAAAAACAGATGAGTGTTTCAATCGTTGAAAATCTTATCCCTTAAATGAGTGTCAAAAGTAGGTGAATTTAAATAGGCAGCAGTCGATTCAATCAGCTTTATGTCTGATTAGGTATCTGTATTGTCCAGCAATCTGTAGTGACTACAAAATGTTAGTCTACACTAGAAACACTTGCTGTTGACATTTTATCCACATCATATTTTGACAAAATCTTATGAGAAAACTTGTAGTTCAGGATGACGATGACAATTACCTAGTGTTCACTGTGCTGTGATGATGCCTTATCATCAAACTAAGTGACTTTATCAGCATCACCATGAAAATGAGTTTAGATACAAGCGTTATTATAAGAATTAAGTAATAACACTATCCCTGAAATGGCAGTAGTAATAAAAATGAAAGAAATGCTGCAAAAGTGTGAAAACCGAAGAGCCATGCAGTATAATAATAATGATAAGACGTGATTTACTTTACATGTAGGTATGGGAAGTTGTCACCTGTGGGACCGATGCCTATCATTGGCACTGAATAGTGAACATGCTCTATAGCCAGTCGACAGAAGTAGGGAAATATGAACCAATTATTTCAATGCAGTATCTAGATGACGAAACTTGTTTGTCATTAGCTTGACCCTTCATTGGTTCATGAGTGTGCACTACGTAGAAGTCCTAAACTAAGATAGAATAGCTATCCAGAACTCATAGGTTTTCAATGGTTCTTTAACTGACATCAACCCGGACTGAAAAACCCAAAGCGAAATATTTACGAATGGTAGTAATTCCCTCTTGATTATTATACTGGACTGAATCTATCGATTTCTGTTGGTATATGAAATCCTTGAACGGATGTCTCGATACTGCTTCATGTTTCATTCTGATGTTATCTGGTTGACAATGGCCAGCCGTAGAACTCCAGACCAGAATCCTAAATAGAACGAACTGCGAGTCCTGGGATCCTGTACTATCCACCACCAAGTAGACGACATAAAAATCCTCTTGCTTTTCACTGTAAACACAACTTGATCACTCCATTTTACCAGAAATATCTAACGTGAATACTTGACTTCATCACAAGTAAAGTTTGACTTGTACTTAGTGGTTAATTTATCATTAACTGCTGACTGGCTGAGGGTTATATTTATGGTATTAGCCTAATATCGATGAATTTCAAAAGTCCCTGGACTTTTGAACAAATAATTCCTACTGACTGAATATCATTTAAAAAACATATGTATTAAGAACTCCTAATGGTAGACTGAAATTCGAGTGAACGTAGAGAAGACGGGGGTGATGAAGATACCCAACGAACAACAGCATGAACAACAAGAACCACCAATCACCATCAACAGAAGAAATCTAAAGGTAGTAGTCTCTTCCACCTACCTAGACAAGGCAGCGTCGTCTCAACTACAAATGGTGGCACAGGCACAGATGAGAATGTCAAAGCCAGCATTGGAAAAGCAAGACAGGACTTCATAAACATGAAATCAGTGTGGAGATCCACTGTACTGCACTCTGCTCGGCATAAAGCGTGAAAAAGATCCAGATTCTTAACACTAATTCAGTCAAGCCAATGCTTCTATATGGTTCAGAAACTTGGCGCTTTACGAAAAGCATTTCCATCAAGCTACAGACATAGCAACCATCATCAAAAGGATGTGATTTCAGTCTCGAAAAACCCTATTAGTGTCAATACTAACTCCACTATGTTTTGGGAAAATGTAGCAAACTGATCACCGTGAAATTACGAATTTATCCAATAAAAAACATGAAATACACTGTTTCGAAAACTTTAGTTGCTTCATCACTAGACCCCATTCAACACAAAGGATTTGAAAATGAGATCAGACAATGACTTTTGCTAATTTAATTGACAACAACTTAGAGGAATTTCATTACGTCAGATGTTTGAATCAATGAATGATTGCTTTATAAACTTGACTGAAATTCAGTGAATCTACAGATTGTAACATAGCTCCCAGTAATATGATTAACCCTCACACACGAAAATTTGTCTCTCTTGTAGTTGGATACACTAACCTGTAACAAATGATGAGAAATGTTGATTCACCTTTATATTCATTAATACTTAACTGTGTATTGTTTCTAAATGTTCATTTTTGTTTTTACTCCCCAAGTTTTATTCCAAATAAGAACTAGAGCGTAGGAATTTAAACTCAGTGATAAAAGTGTTTGCAGTTTTATTCATTTTGCTGAACCATCAAAAGACAAGTATAAATGCTAGCCATTGATAGAATGCAACAATCCTAATTCATCATGAAGTTCACTGAAGTTATGTGAATATTGATTACTGATTTCCTGTTATCGATAAAATGAAAAACTGATGGATTTAACCCTTTGAAGAGTTAGTGAAATGAAATACTGATCAAAATACAGATATTGAGACTGTAGTTAAAACGTTCAACGATTGTCACCCATCGATCAGCTTCACATCAGAATTTGAAGAGAACTTGGAATTCCATTTTCTAGATGTTTTACTGAAACGGAGACCAGATGGTTCTCTTCGGCTATCAATTTATAGGAAGCCTACTTGGAACGGACAATATTTGAATTTCCACAGCTGGATGCCTCTCAGCAGAAAGAGGAATCTAATCCGTTCTTTATCTTCCAGAATCAAAAGAATTTGCACGAGTGATATTATCGACGATGAATTAGATAAACTATGGATGATCCTCATGCAAAACGGATATCCATCCAGATTTATCGATAAGAACTTGAAAGTAAATCAGAATACGGAGCGAGTACTCACAGTTGTTTTCAAAGGCAATACGACAGTAGAGATCCTGAAGAATCTGCTGTCCAGATCACTGAAGAAGATATGCTTCTCTGCAAAACTGCAGATTAGCTTCCCTAGTCAACAACTCATTCCGGATTGCGTTAAGGACAAGTTGCCCCTTTGGGCCACCTCGATGTGTGTCTACAAATTTACTTGCTCCTGTGGAGCTAGCTATATAGGCCGCACAAAGCGCATGCTTTCCAAATGTATCTCGGAGCACTATTCTGCGTGGTTGTCGAATGGAGAATGTAAATCAATCAACAGTTCAACTCTTAAACATTTGGTCAACTCTGGACATAAAGCTAGACCAGAATCTTCCTTCAATGTCATTTATCGTGTCAGATGGAATAGTTCGAAATGAGTACACCTTCAACAGTTGTGCACAGTGGAGGCACTGGCAATTCATCAATTCAAGCCTGATCTCTGCGTGCAAAATCTCTCATCTTACCATGGTCTTAACACTTTCATTTTTTTCGATTTCATTATTATTAATTATTTTATTATTGTCACCTTCATTATGACCCTTGTCTCATTCTTCACCTTCTTTACATCTATCTATCAACAAGGACATTCAATAATTGCGTTTCTTATCCACCAACAATTTTCACCTTGTCAAACCCCTTGCCTTCCTCGACATTTCTTCTGTCTTGTTTATTACGCAACTACTTTGCATTCTTGATTCCGGTTTGTTTTTAGCACTAGGTTATTGATGTAGCTATTATACCCTATCGTTTTATAATAGACTGTTATGTGTTTATGATATATATATAAATACGACTGTACAGCTTTAGAAACATGATATCGTCGAAAAAGAAAATTTTCTTTGCTGGATTATCTTTTCTCTATAAAACATTGTCTAGTTTCTTTTGAGTTGAAGCAGTTCTTTAACTGATAACAGTTAATGAAAACAACTATCAAATGAAAAGGATCATCGAAACAAATCGTCTTTATTATCAACATCCACTTTTTCCTGAGCTAAAATGTCTTCTTCCATAGAAAATTTTATTTGAGTGGTTACCTTAACTTACATGATATCTACTCTGATGAGCTGTAATGGATGAATGGGGAGTAGGTGGATAGAAAACGTTATCAGACTGTAACATGAGATAAGTTGATGAAACCACTCAGTGTTTGAGACTTTTGTAGAAACAGTACAACCATATAGAAATATTCTCTTTGTAACTTCAAAATATTAAACATTGAATTACTTCCTTCTTTTTCCATATTCTTCGTGTTTCATGTAATATCAACATTTTCAGAAGTTCTCTTTCTTGAATTGTTGCTAACTAAATCAGTACACTTTCAAGAATAATTTCATGTTTGTCTAGTTTCTTCATGATATACATCTTCATTTCATTTATAATAGTTTTATGCAGATATTTCATCATTTATTATATGAATTCTTCCGTCTTACATAAGGTCATCAATACAGACTCAATACACTATCACATTAAATTTTCAGTATAATCGTTCACGTAGCCATTACTTCTTTTCTGATGTTTTTATGCTTATCTGATTAATTCACTAATTCAAATGATTGATTACTTGATTTGATTTATTCAGAAAAATAAACGTTAATGACAAATATTATTGTGCCTAGAGTTCAATCAATGGATGTTTCTATTCTGAATGAATGTCTTGGAATATCTCTTATATAAATTAGGCGTTTCACAGTGATAAGAAAAAAACAAGTGTAATACAGCAGTAGGCATGTTTACCATAGGCATATAGATAGCCTTTATTGCAGTATTTTTCAAGACTTCAAGCCTTCTGTTCGAAGGAAACAAAACTGAACATCAATGAACCAATTTTTTCTCAGTCATTTAGCTAAAACAAACGGGATTAATACTTCAATTTTTACCATATATATATATATATATATATATATATATATATATATATATATATATATATATATATATATATGGATGGCATAAGAAGTCACAAACTCCTAAATTAATTTACCTGTGCTTATTAGACAGGTTAAGATTAGGCAAAACTCGTTTAATCGTCCAGCCTATTTATGCTTGGATTTATTAATCAAGCGATATTTCATATCATGCGTCGTCCACTTTATTGTTAATAGACTTGAGAATATTCAGTAGACTTAAGTCTTTTGCTTTTCAAAACGAAATACAGTAGAAAAGCACCAATTAACTTCATTCAATTCTGTTATTTGCGTTTCCATACTATGATTTTACCCTCAACTTTTTCTAAGAGATTTCAAAAAATTCAGTGAAAATTAATTTTATTATTTATGAACGCCCTACTCAAGGACAATTGCCCTTTTTCTGAATGCTTATCGGCTTACCGAGTAGTCTGATTAAATGACTGTCAAGTCAGGGAATGGTATATTTTAACTTATATTGGAAATTTCCATTAGTAAAAGCGTACAAAAATGGTTCAAAGAAGAATATGCCTAAAAATTAGGACACTACTTACTCTTTCCAAAAGACTTATTGTCTTTTCTAAAGCACCTTCGGGACGACCAAATGGGAAACAATAGCGGAATTCAGTAATTTGCTTTTCTAATAAGGTTGTTAATCGTGCTTTGATAGCTTGAAATTGATCACGTTCCACAGCTAAAACTGTATGTACAGCTTGATCATGCTGACTGTTTGTTTTAATGTCATTGGATGATATATTTTTAAGGTTAAAAAAAAAGAAAATGTTTAAAGAGAAAAGTACTAATAAAGTCTAGTTAGACTATATGAAATAGTCTTTATTCAAAAAGTTACGTTTATATGTAAACAAGGTTGATAACTCGCACTAAAAGAGACCCCAACAATGTTAGGATTTCAACCTGTTACCTTGGTATTACTGACCTCCTATTCCTTTAACTAAATCCCGACAATCAACTACCCTTATTTCCTCGAGTCAGCTCAAAGATATTCTCTGGTATCCTATACAAGTATGGTCTATGACTATGCAAGGAAAATTAAGAATATCTCATTCACAGGTATGCTGAGTAAATTTTGTGAAGGCCGAAGTGAATTTAGGAACTAGTTAGCAGTTCAGTCACATATCTAAGTCACTAGACCATCTGCTCAGCAACCAAGAGGTAGTTGTTTCGTATCTTGAGACTATGTGGGGTTTTCTCTCACTTTCAATCGTCAACGCTGTTTATTCTTTTGTCTTAAAATAATGAATATCTCAGACTACATGCTAAGTGTTCAAATGGAACAGACAGTTAGGTATTTTCATTTCTTTTAAGCTTGCTCATAATAATATACGACGTACGTATACACATCAAACCTCAGTAAAACTAATGGTTTATTGAAGACTCTGGCTTCAATTTGACTTGACAACCTTTGGCAAATGTCTCATCATCTACGACAGACTACAGTAATTATATAAACCAGTTCTCCATAAAACACAGTTTATGCGATTCACTTGTAGGTACCATCGAGAAATAAAATTTTTCTACTTCTTCTGACGAATATTAGCTGGCTACCGGCCATTTTTTGTGAAACATTTTAAATAAGGATATAGAAATTCTGCCAAAAATTTCACTTATCAATATTTTTCAATCAGATCTAGGTTACTGTGATCATGATCTTCAAACTATCATAAACTTTTGGTTCATCAGGTTCAGAATGCTGTACTCCTGCTCAACATATATTGACTTAATTAATTGAGATAGTTTTAGTAAGCAAACTTATGTACATTACTTGAGAGAAAAAGCTTAATTTGGTTGGTTGTGGCTAGCAGAAGAACCTAGAATGCGCGTTGCGTCATATCTGGGGCTCGTCAGCTGGATACACCTGCATCTCAGTGGTGTTGTTCCCACCGGGACTCGGACCTCGTACCCACCGCTTCAAACGCCAGGACGTTCTGTTCTTTCTCATACAATTACCAGAAAATCATGAACAGTAATCTAATTCATACTGCACTAAATTCATCTTGAACAACTGAGGTATCAATGTCTTCAAGTCAGTTTATGAACTTTAAGAATATGTGCTTCGTAGATTCTTGTGTTAGCCACGACCAACCAACTTATCATAATTTAAGGATACAGCTGAAAGTTCTTCTTCATTTATACATGTTCCAGTAATTAAATGATACTGTTACCTACTACACAAGATGCTAAATTCATGGCGTAATAAAACTATTTAATTATGATTACAGAGTCTTTATTTTGTATTATAATAGCCATACTTTAAAAAATATGTTGTACTACTAATCATTCATTTATATGTGGACATAGGTTAACTAATGCTGACATCATTTACAAATAATCTCATGTTTTTTTAGAACACGAGAATCTATATGTTGCATATCTAAACAGTCAATGTTTTTTTTTATACATTAGACTAATGAATGTAAATGTAGCAGTTCGATGATCAATGTATTGGTGAAATCTATGCAATATCAAATATAATAGTAGAAATTAAATCCAATCTTAAATGAAGCTATTATTTACGTAAATACCGTTTAAAAAAAGTTTCAAATGGAAATTTAAAAAAGTAAAGCTTTGTGCACTAGGTTATGAGCCAATTGCTACCTAGTTGCCCAGGGAAAGATAGACAAAGCGGATTTCGAAACTGATACTCATTGTTCATAAATAAAATAGTAGAACGAACAGCTATATATCATGCATTCACATGACAGTTGGATAAAAATTGCAGTGACTGAAGTGAAATTAAGGTCTGGTTAGAAGCTAGATCTAATAAATTAGTTGATAAAATCCCAACTAGGAGGCTTGTTGCTTATTCAAATCCTGTGATAACCCAGGTTTTCATTTTACTTTCTAACATCACCTAGTATTCATGATATTAGACTAATAAACCAAGGCTATCTCAGATTGTCTCATTATCAATCATAAAATTTCTTCTGATAGGCCTTATTTTCAGCGTTAGTATCACTTAAAAATCCATCATGTGATTCTTCACCTTAAAATCTAAGCGTTTACCTTCTAGTAATTATATTCTTAAATCAGAACGCCAATATTCAACTGTTAAAAGCCATAACTGGTTACTTTCAAGATATATTCTTTCTCACTTACAGTTTCAAGGTCAAGTAACTCCTCACATTTTCCATGACTTCGATTTGTCATGGAACGATGATAACCATCTATAGAAAGTTGATTGGTTCATATGCGTAACAAAAACTCATATTAAACAGGACAATGTACAATACTAAGTATTCGCACAATTTGGAAATAATAACTACCACAAGTTGATATTAAAACAGTAACCATTAAACGATAAGGTGAAGTGTATAAATGTTTCACTTCTCCTGAAATTCCTTCAGCTATCTAAACGTAACTGACTAATACTCAAGCTTTCTAACATTCTAGTTCAGTTTTTATAGACTGATGATATCGAAATTCAACCAAATTTATGGTTTAGCTTGTAATTTATTTTATCCGTTAATCAGTACTCACATAATGGAATCGGTTTACAAGTCAATCATTATACGCTGCCGAATATAACACTATTCATTTCTAGTTAATATGTAGAATAATAGCTGCCATTCACTTCACTTTTATAGCTACAAAGAGATTTCGTTAACACATATATCACATTATGAAACATCAAAAAATATATACAATGATATTAAGATTCTCTATCAAAAACTTACGCTTTCCCACTAACATGGTTAGCACATAACGAGTAACTGATATGAATTAAATCAGGATCTATACTCATACCATTTTCAATTTTATTCAATAAATTTATTAACATTGCCAAATGACGCTGACATTCACGTATACCGTAACGTGTACAATATTCATCTAATAAATGACGTTGAATTGGACTTAAGCATCCAAGTGACACAAATGGATCCTTTAAAATGAATTAAGTAATGATGTTAATCAGTTAAATAAAGTCTAAACAATAACATAATATAATTGTATTTCAGAGTATTTAAATGTTCATGAAGCTGAGATATTCTTCTGTTCTCTTCATTGTTACCTAAAGCATAGTCAGATAGTGATCAGTTCAATAGCTCATAATGTTTTTTTTCTGTTACGTTAAGTTAGTCAAGTAAGCAAAGAAATGGTTAAGTAATACCTTCAGATTTTATCAGAAATAAATAACTCATATCCACAATTTGTTACAGTTGGATGGTTTCTCTTCGAAACAAGACATATAAGCGAAGAATATTGTTTTCAATTAGATCCCCTTCAAGCTTTACTCTAATACAAATAGCTTCATATATTATAAAATTAAACCAATCATGTAGATTTGTCAGTTGAAGTGATAAATGCTTTAAAATCAAGATGGTGATAATAATACAAATGATAATAATAATTCAAGTTGTTATTCATTGTAGACTGACATCAGTTGGAGGAACAAAGGAAACCTGGGAGCACTGGACAGCTGTTTCGTCCTAGTATGGGAATTCTCAGCAGTGCGCATTCACGACTCCGCACCACCAGGGATCGAACCTGCAGCCTTCAGGTTCCACGGCCAGCACGTTGTCATTGAGCCACTGGATCAGAATCCAATGCTCCATATTTCCAACTTCTGTTAGCTCACGATATAGCGCAACCGCCACCCAATGTCATCGTTGAGTATTTGTCCTCACGGCCATCAGGCTTGACTCCACCGGTCACGACTTCTCACTGCAACTTCGGGAATACTTCTCGAAGCTAGTCACCAATGAGCTAACAGAAGTTGGAAATATGGAGCATTGGATTCTGACCCAGTGGCTCAATGATAACGTGCTGGCCGTGGAACCTGAAGGTTGCGGGTTCGATCCCTGCTGGTGGGGTGGTGGGTGCACACTGCTGAGGAGTCCCATACTAGGAGGAAACAGCTTTCCAGTGTTCCCAGGTTTCCATTGTCCCTCCAGCTGATGTCAGTCTACAATGAATAACAACTTGAAATATTTCCAAATCCCCACGACTTCCTCAAAATTCAGATGATAATAATAATGATAAAAGTGATAACATTGACTAAAGCACATGCAATATAGATGATACCGACGATGATAAGAACCAGGAAAGGAGCATGAAAGTGTAGACACTGCAGTGATCAAAGTGGTTCGAAAGATTATAAAAACAAATGTTACGCAATACTGAAGGATAAACTAAGTGGATAAACAAAACCTAGACAAATACAGTAAGTATAATTCCTACTTACTTACAAAACAAGTGAGAGATGAGTTGATAAGAAAAATAAAGTATACTGTTGTTCAAAAACACTCATAAATCAATAAGCGATTATCAACTAATGTAAGAAATCAACCCTCAAAATCTAACCATAGTCTACCACTTATTGATATTGTCTTTTGTTTTAGACATAAATTATTAATTCAACTTAAAGTGTAAGAGTATTTACAATCAACGTATTCTTTTTATAAGATGATATGTTTCCCTTTACAAAACCACAGTTTCAATATGATTTGTTATGAAAAACGCACAACCGATACTAAAGTCCATGATATTCACCAAATAAGGTAATCATACTCCAACAACTATTGAAGAACATACAAAAATCAATGAGATTACTTCTATCTTGCATAAAATTGATTTAATTTCCAACTTATTCCGTTATTGATGATAAGTCAATGAAATTCTAAATTGCTTTTGATTGATAGGATCCATGAAACAAAAGGATTTCGTTCTATTCTGTTAAATCTTTTGTCGTCAGTCACCCAGTGGTTTGAAAAGCTTAATTGCGTAACTTTTATCCTTCTAATATGCAGTGTAACTGTCACAAATTTACTGGTTAAATAGATTATCTATCTGGATTTTTCAGTGTGTACCTAGGAGCTAAAGTCTTGTGCGTTATGTTTCTTTTAACAGTCTGAAATAACTGAGTCAACAAAGAGCGGATTTCAAGAGCACCTTGGTTTGCTAACAAAGGAATGCAATTCAACCTCTGAGTTCAAGAAGAACTGGTAGTCAGTTTATCATTACATTGACAACAAATAATTGCGCTCGCTGAAAAACCCTTCACTAATTTTGAACCCTATAAATTTGTAATCTTTTTTTATCTGATTCTATTTAATTTCAGATTAGTTTTATTAGGAGTTAAAAATTCCCACTAATGTTCTAATCTTTTATCTTATCCACTCATTCGTTTGCTACAAATAACGATTTCTGCCAGTATGTGACTGTCTGTTAAGCTATCTAAACTTATCCATTCCAGAACATTCGTCAACCTATCTTATAAACTCGAGTCTAGGTTCACAGAATTTTTATTTAACATATATATATATATATATATATATATATATATATATATATATAACACCTGAATTATCTTTCTTTTAATTCTGCATTTCCAGCACGTGAAACAATATCCCAAAAACTTATATGTTTATCTTTACATTTTTATCACTTGTTTAGTTATTTAAGTTGTATACAGCTCATTAAAATGATATGAAATAACATGATGACCTCATCAATGCATTATTCAACGTAGAGAAAAATTCAGAACTGTGAAGACATATCTATGCATTGCTTCATAATACGTCGATATATACAATCCCATGTAATAATCTGTTTCACTGTAGTCAAAGCAAGGAAAATAAAAGTCTCACAAATTACTTAAAAGGACTTTATCATTAGGATTTTTATCTTTAGCCTCCATTTAAGTGTATTTCACAAGATTGTCTAGTTAAAAGATACTGTTTAATCATTTGTTTATGTGATCTTTTATCCTAGACTACTGACTTAATAAGTCAGTAGTTGGGCTCCAATTGTAGTAATACACTTATTGCTTTTAAATGTAACGAAATCACAAGTTGCCTCATGGACTGTAAACAAGTATAAGAGAATAAATACAAGGTCTATAACCTTCTATAATTTATATGAACGTAAGGAAGAGATACGATTTGACTCTTTTTGCTTTTCTTAGGAAATGAGTACAAAAACTGATTATTCTAAAGCTTAAATAATCTATACCTTCATAAGTTATTGTAGACCATTAGTTATTTCTAAGCTATAAAATACAAGACTAGGAGAAAGTGTTGTATAAACAGCTTCATTCAGCAGTTAAATGACAATTTAACCTCGAATCTTTTAACCATCCAATCCATTAATTTTGATCAAATTTGTTATTTTCAGCTTAAAATATACTTCATAATCAGGTGAAATTATCAAAATTTTGGTCATTCATTATTAATTTTTTTCAAAAGACAATCAACGCATTGTTGAATGATATGAAAAAGTTATAGTGAAAAATTATCAAGGTGAAAAAAGGTTCATAGTCATACTAACATAGTGTAAAATGAACATACCGTTAGACGATAGTCTAAACTCAAAGACTGTAGAAGAGAAAAATATTCTAAATGATCAAGTGTATGAACAGGTGTAGTAGCAAACTCTTCAATCTTTTTCGTTTGACAAGTTTCTACTTCAACAGTACCTACTAAAATAAAGAAATTACTGGATTAGTTTAAACCATAGCTTTCAAAATATTACTTCTTTGATTAACATCCCTCTAAAGACTTCTGAAGTAGCACTTGACTTTAAAAGAGTATTTGATAAGGATATCTGTCATTTATTACCACATTAGCTAAATCTGCTAACATATGATAAATTAATTTAACACCTGACCTTCAAGAAGTTGCTCTCAGAGTTATAGAGCATTTCTACAACATCAGTTCGTATAGCTGAATAACGTCACAAGACATTAAACATTCAGTGTGGTTGATAGACTAGTATCTAAACCTGTGTAAGGTTTCTGAATTGAATTGTTACACCATTCTTATCATTAATCATCACCGTTAACATAGAATTAGGCGTTACTGCATACTGGTCAAAGTTGACACGGTTCATATCAGCACATCGAGAGAGAAAGCACTAAGGTGAATTATTAAGAAATGAAAAAGACTCAGTCAGGAGTAATAGAAAGCAGAAAAAGCGGAGGAGGAATACGAAAATACTGAGTTCAGTATGACGATTAAGACGAGTATAGCCAGTGGATACATCTGCACAACTTAGAAAGGTTCTGAATTATCTAACCAAGAGTTTCCAACCTCCGGCTTCGGCTGTCACATGGACCCGAACCGGGAAGCCTACAATTCTCTACATGGCTTAGACTAATAGCCAAGACTTCACATACTGAAGTTATGTTTGAGTCTAGTCACCTCAAGCCTTTTTCTAGCCTAAACCTATTTCAGCTAACATTGTGTGATGAGATAGACTGGGACTAGGCATGTACAACACATTTCCCAGCCACTTCAGTCGATGAAGGTTCACAGTTTCATCAACTGACTTTACCCCTCCTCCCTAAAACTCTACGCCTGACTTCTACGTCACTGACATCGTGATACCACAACAGAAGACCTATGCTGTGAAGACAACAGTGATCAAATACCTGAAGCCTTCTCGTATCCTCTACCTTTGATGGTCATCTTTTATAGTAATACAGTAGAATAAAACGAATTGCTGCGCAGAACAACCGACCATTAATAAAAAATCGAATATCGTACAGGCTCTATAGATAGCAAAAGTCAGGCGAGCGTCCCGTATCCATGCGGAGATCTCGCTAGCCACTCACAACCGCCCTACAGCTGTTCCGACTCCCCAAGTTAGTGAAGAGATCGATGCAGTCAACCCTTTCACTCCCCATCGTTAGAGACGGCACCAAAGAAAACCAGTTATGCAGCAACAGTTTTCGTTTGGATAGTGAGAAACCCATCCCAAACATTCTCAAATTGCCGCTCAACGTGTCGAGAAGAGTTAACATCTTTCCAGGATCGACATATAATTTTCTGCATCCCCTAGATCTATCGAGGATTCTCTTGTGGTAAGATCAATCACTGTGAAGTAAGAAGAGAGGAAGACATGCATAGGAGTGTTTATGACGAAACTGAACAGCAATGAAGAGATTGTCGATCCTTGACGAACACCACTCAATGCATATAACTCAACATGAGCCGAAACAAGCCCACAGATCTCGGAGTAAAAAGTCTTCAATAAAGTGATATACTCACTCGATTCTCTTTTCAGTGAGAGACACTAGCATAAAACCTCTCGGTCTGCTGAGTCGAATGCCACCTTCAGGTGTTACGCGTTAATGATCATTCCTGCTTTCCAGAACCTGGCGAAGTGTGAGCATCTGGTCGATACACCTGTGGTCATGTCCACTGTTTCCAAGCTCCACTCAGACGTTCAATGGTCACAGAACTTAGAACCTTAGACACCACGTTCGTTGGGGTAATTACTCTATGGTTATCACAGGTACACTTCTTACCTTTCTTGAAGACTGGGACAACCAGTGGTTGAGATTAGTCCGAAGGCATCATATATTATTCCCATACATTAGTTAACACTTCAACTAACTCGAGTAAAAATCCTTGACAGTGGTTCTTAAATACCTCCGAAACAAGTCCATGCGGCCGTGCACCTCTTTCTTGTTAAAGGTTACTTACAGCTTTCACGACTCCTCCAAGTGTCTTGGGTCTTATATTGATGTTCTATTCAGGATCGGTTGGATAGTGGGAAGCGAAACAGTAGTTGGAGGCAAGGTGAACCGTTCCTCGAAGTGTTTCACCCATTGTTCCAGTTTTCTCCCCTGCAAGTGAATCACACACCCATCCCTCTACATTATAGTCCCCAACTGACCATTTAGCTTCAGTTTCCCTAGTAATTTTGAATAACTGACTACTGTTACCTATCATTGCTGTTTTTTCATCTATTTGGCCTTCGATGCCCTGCACCGTTCACAATCATTGCTTAGACTCTTAAGGGTCTAAATTTGAGCTGAATTCGCTCCTCATGGTAGTTGGAGCATGCAGAACGTGTCTACATTCATCCATTAATTCAGAAGTAGCTATTACGACTCAATGGGTCTTTCTAACCACTCTCTGAAAGTCAGCTGTGGTCTTCAACACTATTTTTTACAGCAGACTGAAGATGGTTCCAAGCTTCTTCTGGGTTAGTGACAGTTCCGATAACTTCCGGGCCAGTTTCTCTCTGAAATCAGCTTAAGTGATCTCGCTGTTGGGCTGTACTCACAATAGTCATTTTGATAAAGTTTTTCCAAGCTCGTTTAGATGCAGAAAGATATGCGCTCGAACCAACGATTGGTAGCTGTCTGAATACATGCTCCAGAAAAAGCATCAGTCATCCCCTGACTGTTTACAGCGATGACTGATAGTGATGTGGCCTATTTGCGTCCATCGCTGGGTAGATGTCGGTGGACGCCACGTCAGACGATGTGTCCTTATGTTTAAAGTTTGCGCTGGATAGAAAAAAAGGTTGTCTTAGGACAGTCGAAGCAGGAGATCACCACTATCTGTCCTCTAGGCTGGGATTCCGAAAGTGCCACTTAAGTGATTTTCCGCCTGACTTAACCTGCCCAATTATGGATTGATACCGTATACTATAACAAACACAACTGAAATTTCGGGTTTCACCAGGAGGCTAGCTAGTTTTTGGTAGAACTATTCATTCAATTGGTAATTTGGAATAGGGCTTTAGGAGACCAGTGACGCTGTCCTGTGAACTCAGGTTGTTTTCAAGAACTGAAGAATTGGAAGGAATTAAAGATGATGTAGGATTACTGACCGAAAGGGGTGAATGAAGGTTGAAAGGTGTGGGTGTGGTAGGTGGACAGTGATCTGAAGGAACTTCAGTGCTAACAGAATTGTGAGGCGGTCGTCACTCTCTGGTTTCCCACACTGTGGAGGCCAGGTATTCTTGAGGCACCTGAAAAAGAAAGGTCCATGCGTGACCACAGAGTTCAAGTGATATCTGCTTGAGGCTGATCACATACGGCCATTAGAAGAGACCTTTTAAAAGTGTACAACAAGTGCTACTCATGCCATTCATTCAGTAGTACTCCTGGCGCAGTTTTTCCATTCCCTTTCTTGACATCAATAACAGTGTTCAGCACATCACATTGCCTTTTCTCGTTCAATAATACGGTTGAATTTTTTCAATTACGACGCACCTCATTGTTTCATACTCACCTTTGACTGTAAATTGTGCATGAGACTGACTTGATTCACAGTATTCATACTTCAAATCAAGGTGTTCTGTTCACGATTCGTGCACTGACTTTCAGACTGCTGTTAGAATGGCTTTGTTTAGACTTCTGTGTGAACTGTGATCAGTCAACAATCAAAAGGAATAGATGGATATTGGAAAAAATAAACTAACAATCTCCAGGCAGTTACTCAAAGTTTACTATATTCTGTACAAGCAAGTAAACTTTGTATTCTGAGACAAGCCTGACAATTTCCAAACACTGGTTGATTGTGTCATGAAATATAGCTTTTCCTGGCAGACCAGTTATTCATTGCCCTGAAATATCATTGTCTAGGAAATATGAAGGCTTCCATTATACAGTAAGTTATGTCAACTTTTTCAAGTAACTCTGACAAAAAGTATATTTCTACCACTCTGATAACTATGCCGAATAGCACTAAATGAAGTCAGGTTGGTCAGGCAAGAGTAATTTCATCGGAAATAATACAAAGCTGGATATTTTGATACGGTTGCCATATCTATTGTTGACAAGAAGAAAGTATAATAAACAATTTCTGACTACAAAATTCTCTTTTACTTCTGTGAATGTGGAAATTCAGTGTTGTAGGAAATGAGTACATTGTAAATGCGATGCAGAAGTTGAAATAATAATCAAAACAGTATTGATTTTGTTAGTCATCATTTACTAACTTGTCTTTTCCTGGAATCTTCAAGAAGTTACTGAACTAAAGAAACACTATGAGCTCAATCTGCCTATAAAGTAACCCTTTAAGTTGGTCTAACGATGACTCTACTCATCGAATTGAAACTGTTAGTCAATTGACTCATGGATTAGCATTTCAACTATACTTGTTAAAACAACCAGCAATCAGTAGACTAACTGTCCAATTTTATGATTCTTAGTTTGCCGGAAATTACCACCGCCTATATTATTTAAAGTACATTTAGTTGTCAAATGCAGGGTGCTATCGTAGGACCATCTGACATTAAAAATCACTCTTCACAAGCATTGATCAAGAAAATAAAGAAGTTGTTATTTAGAGGAAACTTTTCTGAAGTTCATAAAGGCGAAAATCTCTCTCTTTCATACTTTGATGCATAGACTCACACCAGTTTTTCTAATATATAGTTACTCCACTGATCAGAAAAGTTGTTTAAAATGAAACACTTATAATAATGTCCAGTCCACTATTGTTACCTATGAAAAAGACTTGCCACCATATTATATTTCAAGACAAACAGAAGTTAGCAGAACTGAGGTTCATTTGATGGCATAGACCAGCATCATCGACCAATTCTTACACATACGCTCACTACATATTTAGAATTTTAGTAGTGACTGCAATAAAACTATTTTTTCTGCAGTACAAAACTTGATTTGCTGCTGTTTATTTAGATTGTAATTGATCCATTAGAAAAAGATACATAATCTAAATTGTGAGATAAAATTCACTGAAAAGGACATCCTCATGTTTCAGATAAAGGTTTTTTCGTTGAAGCCTGATCTTATTGAAATTAACTTACGAAAAAGCATCAAAGATACATTATGTTAGGATATTTCAGAATTTCGGCTATAACACGAAATGGAAACGTCTTTTCAGTGTGCTTGATATGTTTAATCCCGTGGTTGGTCAAGAAAAAGTGTACTACCTGCTTCAAGTAGAACCACTTTTAACTGTCATCTCTTGTTCAACATAACAGAATTAAAATGTTCTCAAATTCAATTGGTAGTTTATTTTCATGACTGGTTGATAACAGTTTGAAAACTAGTAAACACATAGGAAGAGTGGACAGGTTTTTCGTCCTAGTATGGAACTCCTTAGCACAGTGTGTAACCATAACCTCATGAGGAATGTAATACACAACTGTCAGGTCTCTCAACAAACACGTTACCATTCAGCCACTGGAATGGAACCCAATGGTTTGTTATCTTCAACATAACTCAAGATATATTAAGATAATCAATCGAAGCCTATCGCTGGTGAACAGTCGATGGTAGATCAATTAGAAGTTTTGGAGATTGAACGACTTCAAGGCAGTTGTTCATCACCAACTAACACAGTTGGACAACCACTGAAAACCTGGGAGAACTGAATACATGTCTAATCATAGTTGGTGACTTATTGGCAGTGTGCAACTACCATAAGACTTTTACTTAGCCTGAATAATCAAATACTGAACAATTCCTAAGCGTTTTACCGATAGAACTTCATAGCCTTCCTAATGATTGCCACCCAAAAAAGGTTTAAGGATAAGACATTAGACGTGTAATGAGGATTATGTGTATCAATATTGTGAGAGCTAATCTTTGTGTATGCAGGCAATAATGATATTGTAGAATGTCAGCATACTGTTGCATCAAACAATCACATTGAAAAAGCGTTACAAAATAATCTTACTCTTACCTTGGTCAGTTTTGATTACTGTACTACTCGATGCTCCTGGTGGTGTGGGTTTGTGTGTCTGACCAGTAGCTCGATAAAGTGCTTGCATCCAATTATGACGATCGACTTCAGAAGATGAGGCAACAATCAAGGTGTCACCTTCTCGAACAAGTTTAAAGAAAAATCTTGGTGTGTAATCACATTCTGGTGAACCGATTGGGCCACTTCCAACATTTCGTTGACTTGTTATACGAGCTAGAGTACTAAATTTTAGTCGTGATAGTGATGTAAGGGATGAAGTCGATGAATGGTGTTCAGGTTTACCATTTCGTCCAAATGCAGCCATATTTATTAAATCTGTTCGATAGGATTATAGATATTTACGTTACACTAGTAAATAACCAACTTTCTATGTCTTTTGTGCATAAAGTTAATTAATTATACAAGAAATATAGTCCTAAAATGGTATGAATATTTACAAGGAAATCCTAGGGAACATAGCCCTTTATCTGCTATTAACTGTATGATTAAGTCTCAGGATGTTTGAGTCGATTCTACTCAGGGAACAGGTATTCTGCACGTTCATGACTTTCCCTTTTAAATAGTGAGCACTGAAATCTCAAAACATATTCTACTTATACCTAAGTAAGACGTTATACATTCGTCAACAGTATCAGATATTCTCTGAGAAGTATATAACTGATTTCAATTCACAATGTGTCTAATGTTATGATGATCATATTAGTTACAACGTAATATACAAAACAAATATGAGTTATTAATCCCTTCTATCTGGAACTAAGGCACCAGCGCTGATGACCTATTTTTGTTTTATTTTAAACCTGATATTGAGCCTAATCACATTTATCAGGTTTGAATTACTTATTTTTGCTAAAACTAAGGAACAATGTAGATGAAAATGGGTAGTCTATAGATACCAAAGAAAGACTACCTAAAATTGTCTACAAAGAATCAACAGTGACATGATACATGCATCAGTAAAAGATGAAGATGTTATAGTCTGCTATCAGGTTGAATAACTGTCACAGCCAATTGTTGTCAACCAATATTCAAGCAATAGTGACTTATACATTTACAAACCTAACGCGGTAAGAATAAGAATAAGACCAGCTGAATTCAAGAACTCTATCTCCGTAAATGAAAATAACGCTTCGAAACACATGAGTACCTATATACAATGATTTTAAGCTTTCTCCAAACTTCAGAACAATATATTCAAAGGAGTATCAATGAACAACAGATTACCCTTGAAAACGGTGGAAAAAACAATCTACTAGTGAAAGTTTAGGAAAAGTTACAAAAATGGTAAATCCAAACTTATGAAAATATAAAAAAAACCCATTAGGGCAGTAATTAGGCATCCTAACTCAAATTCAACCGAAGGTGATTATAAAGCTAATGTAGCACAACATAACAGTGTGATGCACTCACAATAAGGCCCTTTAAACAGTTTTTAATACCATGATAGCAATAGTTCATACTAAATACAATTTTTGAGGTTTTTGACGATTTATTTATTGGTTTTAATTTGTTGTTCATCATCAACTGACATCAGCTGGACAAGCATTGAAAACTTGGGAGCATTGGATGAATACCTACCTGAAATCTGTAAAGAATTCCCAATAACTTCCAAACTGAACTTCTGTTAAGTGCTCATTAGTAATTTGCTTCGAGATGAAATTCTCAAAAATCCTAATGAGAAGTCGTGATCACTGGGGCAAACCAAGTCTTCAGTGAAGACAGTTACTCAACGATGGCATTGAGTGGAGGTTGTGTTATATCGCGAGCTGTTAGAAGTAGGAAAATGTGAACCAGTGGTTTCTAACCAAGTGACTAAATGTCAACTTGCTGACTACAGAACCTAAATGCTCTGGGTTCCGTCTCTAGAGAGGCCATAGGTGCGCATTGTTGAGGACTACTATACTAAAACTGATGTTTAATTTAATTGGTGTGAATTACTGGGTTAATGAATAATCTACAACAATCCATATTCAGTATTGATACGCAGCGATAAAAAGACAGCCAGTAGAGAAATTGTTTTCAGATAATGATTTATGCATGCACTGACAGGATTACCTGATTGGACAAGTTCGACGTCATACAACAAATCGCATTGGTTCATTTATGGCTTCATTTTCTGAGAGTTTGTAAATACATATACACCATGTGTTTTTTTTACCAAAGTTGCTGTCATTAACGTGCTGCGGTCACAGGCCGTCTCTTGTCTCCTAATTTTTCGCGGCTCAGTGAAGTATAGGGTGTGGGGGAGAACAGTCGTATTACTCGTATCCAGTCCAAGTATCTCGTTCGCATATTATTAGAACCCACACCATACCACCTCATCTTCAGTTACATCAAGTATGAAAATTCTTTTTACTATTTGTATATTTACTTAGGCATACAGACAAACTTCCTCAGATTCCTTAACAGGCTGTGATTCTGTACGTTCCGTTTTCCTACTAACAGCTTGAATAATTCTCACAAACTCCACCGAAAAAGTGTTCTTAAAATGATATTCGAATGACACTAAGCAGTCCATTGCTAACTCAAGACTGTATTAAACCATCAAGTCTGGAGGCTTATCATCTCAGTACACTTTGATTGGTGTTAGATGGTTAGAAGATAAGGGAAGGAAGCCCTGAACTTTGGTTTCGTGCTTGTTGACACTCGTTGGACAGTTTCATAAAATGTTAATAATGTAGAAAGAATAAAGACTATTTTTCATCGCATCACATTAGACTGTTTGATACCACTCACACCTGGCAATCAAAACTCCTATGGTATGTTATGTTGGTTTAACTAGTCTCTGTATTTTGGCAAGGCAGTTCACAAATATATACTATTAAGGTAGCAGTCAGATGTTTGGAAGACTGTTCAGCTATACGAAATATGAGTCAGAACTACGTCTAGATTGTGTACAGACTTTGTCAAATATTAACTGTTCTGACTTATCCCTAGCGTATGGTGATTGATAAGGGAAAGATAAAAAATACAGTGAAATTCCCCATTAAAAATTGCATAGTGCAAAAGCAATTATAGTAGAACTCAAGACGTTTGTAAAGTTCGTTAAATGTTTCAACAGAAGAGTAAATAATTCGTATGCACAACAAAAGAATATGGTTGGATGATTAATAAAGACATTGTACGTGCTCTACATTAGAATACGCACAAAGTTAGTCACTAGACGAATGTCTTTAAAGGTTACGCTAGCACCTGGTGAAATGACCAAACAAGCTTCCGTATTTCTCATGGAAAAGTACTTTCCTATAAAATAAAGGAATGTTACTAGGATAACTTTTAAAGTCACCTTCACTAGACAGTTACTTCTCTCAACTTTCCTGATGAATTAAGCCGTATAAGCAGCGAATAAGAAACTGTTTATGGCTGAGCTAATTACAGCATATTAGTGACTATACTAACGTTAACTTGTAGTAGAGTACTAGTCATAAACATTTATCACAACTGTGAATGATGATAAATGGCTTCTTATGATGATATGTTCAATTAATGGTCTTTGTTATCACTTTACTTGTAAATAAGCAAAATTAAAAAAAACTCCTATAGTCGATGAAAATTAGGAATATAGTTTAAGTTTCTATAAATTCATAATTCTCACCTTGGTCTATTCATGAAATGAACAGTATCACCTACCTTAATTGTCTTTTCGATTTTGGGTGATTATATCAAGAAAATTAAAAATCCAACTGACTGTCTATACAACCGACAGTATTGAAAAAGCCACTACTAGGTACTTTGCAATACAAGTCAATATCATCTTAACCTTTGTGCTGTTAGACAATATAAAAGCTATTATTATTATCATTATTTGTCCCTTCGGTTACTAGTGAAACATAGGGCTTCACTTGCACGTCTCCATTCCACTCTATTCTCTGAAATCTTTGAAACCTGCCTTCACGACAACCTAGAAGCTCTCATTTCTTTCTCACACGATCTCCTCCATGTCAGCCTCACCTCGGGTCTGATGCGTGATGTCCCCGAATGCTCTTCTCAGTGTGTGCCAAATCCATCTCCACTTCCTTCCGTATATTTGTTGAGCGATAGCTTCTTGGTTGGTTCGTTCCCAGAGTTCCTTCTTGCTTATTCTTTTGGTCATCTGAGCTCCAGTACCGAGCGTAGGCAGTTGTTGATGAATATCTGTAGTTTGTTGGGAATGCTTTCCGTAACGCACCAAGTCTCTCAACCATCACATGGAACCAGTGACTTGACTGAATTAGTGTTGAAAATCCGGATCTTGTTCACGCTTTATGCTGAGCGGAGTACAGAAGATCTCCACACTGGTTTCAGGTTCATGAACGGCTGTGTTGCTTTTCCGATCCTGGCTGACTTTGACGTCCTTGTCTGTGCCGCCGACCGAAGTTGAAACAGTGCTGCCTAGATATATGAAGGAGGCTACTTCCTTCAAGTTTCGCCCGTTGATGGTGATTGGAACTTGTTATAAAAGCTACAGTGGTCTTTAATTTAAAGTATATTTAATTTTGAAACAAAATGATTACTTTGCTACCCAAGTTATTGTTAAGTATAACTTATTTTTTGTAACAAACAAACCTTACGATTGTATAGTAATGATAAATAGTGGCTAACAGTGGAATCCAGGATGCATATTTCGCCCATTTACAGGCAATAACAATAAAAACTTAATGATTGCTAGAAAATACTAATAGCATAAATGAAATAATCATAAATTTTCATTACCTGTTCTTGGTTCACAGTAATCTACAGTAAATCCATCCAGTATAATTAACTCTGAAGGCTGAAGCTTTTGTTCAGCATAGGTTGCCAGTACTGAGGTATACTGTGATATCTTCATATTGTTTTTTAGAACAAGAAACACATAAATGAACAAAGGAATTAATGAAATATAATTGTAGACATATGTTTTTATGTTAGAAAACAGATTGGTGATTAAAATGTTTTTGATAAGCATTGACAAATTAGTATTGAGTATAATATTGCATGTATATATTTCAACTTTATCAGTAACTTCAAACCTATCATTGACTTTCGACAACACTTAAGAAATATGTATCCTGCACTTGGATTTTCACAAAAAAGACAATTCTGAACATTGTAGATAGATGTGAAGGGACTGTAACGACTAAAATGTAAATATTCTGATCAGAATGTAGCTCACAGGTTGGAAAAGGTTTCGACTAGACAAAAAGGCACAACTGTGTACTTTTCTGTGTAGTACACTTTCATGCCTTGAGCTATGCGTAGGCCAAATATATCTCAAAGATAACAGAATACGACTGATATGGTTTTACCCATGATATTACCTAATCATAACACAACATATGACAAGAAGATACTTCAACAATGCCACATTAGCATTACAAAAGCGACAGCAACTACTTTGATACCAAAATAATTATCACTCTGACCACCCGAGACAGCACTGAATCATCCAACTAGCTTTTAGACTGGTGGAATGGTTGTTCCATGAACTAATTAATGCAATTGATGTCAGTGAGATAAAACGAGTGTTTATGCATATATTATTCAATAACATTATCGAGTTGTACTGATGAAAATGTGTAGAGTGGTGTTATAACATGTGCAGAAATAAAATACCTACACGATGTACTGGACCTATTTGACACTACTTTTGTGCTAGTAAAATAATCTGTTACCCCAAGATGTGTGTATTAGGATATAGTTCCCTTGTTTAGTATTCCTACATAACTAAGCAATATTTGAAATTCCCTTGTATTGGAGTATAATTTGGAAGAATAGGGAAAACTGTTTTAACATTTTGACTTATGCATAAGGAGTGGATAACAAAGGATTAAAATCAGTTGATGAACCATTGAAAATCTAGAAGTATTGGATAGCTGTTTTGTCCTGGTATGAGACTCTCCTTACCTGAGGGTTATAGACTCTATTCCCAACAGTACACACTACTGAGGCGGTCTAAGCTGAGAAGAAATGGCTCTTCAGTCCCTTGGGTTTTCAGTAATTCTCTAAAATAATGTCAATCCGTCACTAAAACTCCTTTGAGGTTAGTGGAGCTGTAGCACGTTGGTGTAGGGAGGTGACTTTCAACTGATGGGTCACTTGTTTGAGCCTCACTCTGCCTACCAAGATTTGGGCAGTCAGCTAGTATCACTAACTGTCACACAATAGATGTGGCTCATTGTCTACTGCACTGATGTGTACATGGTTGATGAGTGCATCTCGATCGATTTCGATGAGGTCAGTCAGTCCTTACAAACCACCACTTGAAGGAGTCAATTAATTTGGTGTTGTATGGTATTTTAAAAGAAGCGCTTAAATGTTGTTGAGTAGAAAATGAGATATTGATAGATGTTAACAAATGAATTTTTGTTAATCCAATTTCACTCATGTAGATAATAAATACTAAATGTTACTTCGTTTACTTAACTCTGTTTGTCATTGAGCTTATTAGGAATACACCCAGTGAAAAAGAAACTTTTAACCTTGTTTTAATCGTGTATCAAATGTGTCATCCCTTTTTTGCAATTCGAGACGTTTATCTAGATTACAGATCATATTATTAGGTGTGGATTATTTATTCTCTGCCATTAGAGAATGTTTACATAGTCCATTACCCTACTTACTTCTATTAGTTTCCCCTCTTATTTATTCAAGAATGACCATTCATTCTGTATATGAAGATTTTGTTTAATATGCATACAAATTTCCGAGAATGAATTTATATTGTACGAAGTCAATATACAATTTGAATGTCTCTGGAATATTTAAAACTTTGTTGAACACGACTTTTAATGCTACGAATTCATAGACTAAAATGAATTTGTAGTATTTTGATAAGATAATTTCCGGAGCCTATTATCATCTGTTCATTTGCAATAAGGGTAAGTACACTAAAGAAACCTGACAGTTATTTGGAATCTTTCAAGGTAATTTCACACAATAAACTAATTGTCACTGCTTATGTTATCTATATCCATGAAAAATTAGTGCATTGTGGAGAGAATCAATTTATTATAAACATATTTGTAATGGAAGTTTATTTAATTTTAGTAATATTTCGAGTAAAATAATCACACCAGTTTCTGAAATTGTTTGTTCATGCATTTACGGATAGAATTCATATATGTAGTATTTTTATATTGTAGGTTTGTCACTATTTCCCTCCAGTAATATGTTCCATGTTGTTGACAGTTGTGCTGAGTTACCTTTGTTGCATATGTTACGCATGACTTGTATGAATACGGATTCAGTGAACAATTTTTCCTGTTGATATTCATCATGAACTGACATTAGTTCAAGAGATAGTGGAAACTTGGGAACACTATACAGCTGTTTTGTCCTGTTATGCGACTCCTCAGCAGTGTGGACCTGTGATCCCACCGAGGACCAAAACCAGGACCTTCAGGCTCTATGGCCATCCAGTTACAATTGAACCCCTGGGTTGAAATCCACTCACTGGTCCATATTTCCTACTTCTGTCAATTCACGATATAGTGTGACCTCCATCTAATGCCGTCGTTAAGTGACTGTCCTCATTTTTGACTTGGTTGGCTAATAAGAACAAGTCCATAATGAATACCAATCTGATATCGATAAATCCTCAATGACCTCAAAATTAAATCATTCCTTCTATTTATTCATAATGAAGCTTAAGATGTCACCATTGTTCCAATCAATGTTATATTTTTCATTCCACACATGTGTTGCTATAGGTGCACTCTTTTCCAAATTTCTATTTTCTTATGTCATTATGGGCTGACCTTTAGTTAATCGTATATGTTCATCCAGTCTGATTTTGAGTGATCTCAGGGTTTGACCTACATAGTTAACTGAGCAATTGGCACAAGATACTTTGTACATGACACTGTTTGTGTCTAATTTTTTCTACTGGAACTTTCAGTTGATTTAATTCATTTTTGATGACGTCCATAGACTTAAATGTGGTTCAAATACCTGGTGTTCTGAGATTTCTTTGGATTGACTCAGATGCACCTCTCTTATATGCCAGTACTACAATTCTCTGATATTTCCCTTTCTAATGCCTTTCGATTTTTGTTTTCCGTGTCTTCTTCTTCTTTTTCTTGATATTTTCCCATGTAAATTGTTTACAATCCGGATATGTTGTCAATCCACGTATCCTTATTTACTAGACTTCGTATTAATCCTTATTTTACACTGAATGGATTCGCTGAGTAGTGATTCATAAATCTTCCTGAATGGACAGGTTTTGTGTAGATCGTGATCTTTAGACTGATGGAATCCAGAATCCACGTTTCTTCCTATTTGGGACTCTTTAATTGAACAGACCTGCATCCAAGTGAATGATGGTGTACCCAGTGAAACTCAAACCCAGCACCCATCAATTCAAGTACCTCAAAAGACTACTGAATGTTGCCCTTGCGTTTGATCCAGTGACTCATAGATTGGAGTCCTAGAGGGGGAGATTTCGCCCACTGGGACGGACAAACATCCAGCTATCAGTTCTCAAATAAGATAAAACATGTCTTCTGAATTCCTCTGGAAGCCACCATCAAGCAAATCAAATCCCAATGAATTTTCAGACAACATTAAGGGCCCCACTTCGGAACCCATATGCAGCAGTTACCGACCACTACAATAATTGACGGAAAATCACAAGTATTAATGAAAAAACGCCAAAATATTTCATTTTGGTTGATTTATTAGGAGCATCACACAGTGGGACAGTCTTCTTTACTGTATTAACTTCCGCACATAATTTATTGTCCATAATTATATCAAGATAACTCCCCAACTTTGAGACATGCTTTGTATAGTTCAACTTTTCTCACCTCCTTTACTACATAAGGAAGTAGGATTTTCCATATATCCTGAAAAGCTGCTGAGTCATTTCTGTTGCATGTATTAGGTGTTGATACAACACGACCAACAGAAATCCGGTTATCAATCTCTCCCTTCACCCACCTCACAGCTTAGTTTTAAGGATTTTCACTGCCTCATCCTACTGTGTGGTTGTGCGTAATTGTGCGCTAGCCATGCCCAGCTTTCTTCTACATTCCTCATCTTACTAGGGTTTGTCAATTTCGACCCATCTAGGTTTTTGTACTAGGATAACCTAATTGACCATGGTCGACTACGTTGACCTATCCATTTGACCTCACAATAGCTACAAGACATTCAGTGAACCAAGTTATTCCGCCTTATTGGATCAGTAGGGTCTTTTAACTTACAAAGCTTATTTCTAAGTAAGTTTGTAGGTTTGAGTGCCACTCTAATCCCAATATTATTGAGAATACTACATAATGTTTTTGAGGTGTCTTCTTTGTATGGTAATACTGTAGGGGTTTTGAATTACCTCTTCACAGTATTGTCACTATTATTATCAACATTATTATCACCAATATTAACATCTGTGTTGCTCATATTAATCCTGTTTTTCTTATGATTACTAAGGGACTTATAGATTAATTTAAGAGAGTAATCGTTAATGAGTAAGATGTCCTTAATGTATCTGGTTTCTTGTTTTACATCTTGTGTTTTACTGGTAAGTTTTTTGGCCCTGTTACTTAGACGTTTTACTGAGCTAACTTTAACTGGCATAGGGTGTGACCATTTGAAGTCTAAGTAACGATTCGAGTGTGAAGGTTTTCTATAGACACTAGTGTCAAAACTTCCCATATTATTTCCATTTCATTCTCCGATTAAACATCTCTAATTCTTCTTCATCATTTTTTAATTCACAGGAGAATTGGATTGCACTGACTACCGAATTTGTGTGTGTAGAGATACTATGTGCTGAGATTTCAACATCGTAAACATGTCATCTACAATTCGACTAAATATTTCGACAACTATCCATAAATATGTTTGTCACCATATTGAGATATTGGTGATCTAATCGCAACTCTTTCTGTTTGTTTATATATTTTACCATGAAACTTAAAGATTGTGAAAGTTAGGCGTAACTGTACTCGTGACATGATCTAATCTACTGGTACCTTAGTTTGTAGCGTAAGCTTATGGTCATTTTTGAGCTCCAGTAAATAATACTGTTCCACTGTGTGATACAGCTAATAGATCAACTTAAAAAGGATTATTCAAAGACAAAAGGCATGTGCTCACTACAAACTGAAAATACTTTGAAAAACGAAAAATCGGATATTTGTCTCCGAGATTCAGATCAAACATCAAGACCACCTCAACCAGTATAGTACCTTCTTATACAACATTGAGCTAGGTACACGAACACACTGATAAAGGCAAAACAAGACTTCAAAAAAAAGTGGTGACTATACTCCTTTGGGTTTGAGTAAGAACATGGGAAAGAGAAAACCATACAATAAGATTATGTTCACGCACAAATAAAAAAAAATAGGAGAGTAAGAGCGAATACAAGTGTAAAGGTCATATGGGAGTGATTTTACCATTACACATTCCAGAAGAACAACTAAAAACTATCTTTATTTCATATTTAACTGAAAGTCAAGACATGATTCACCACATTCGAGAACAAAATCAACGCTTGAAAGATAGCAACCGAAAGTATGAAGTTCAAAAAGCTTGATTGCTTTAAAATTCAGGGTATTTGCTACCATACTCGATTCCTGATGAATACGTTTAAGTCACTAAAGTATCATCTGAGCTTATATAAATTTAATATTATCTTCTTCGATTGTAATTCAGCCTAATATGGGTTGAAATATCAACAAAATAAACTGTTTTTCTAAGGCTTCAGCCGTACCTTATTGATGAATGTGAAAATATATAAAAGTTGAACTTAGAACGAACCATCTGTCAATTGCCTCTAGCTATTTAAAAACATATTGAACCAATCATAGTTATAGAATAACATAGATTTGTTATCATACTGAAAACTTGATTGAACATTTTCGCCTATTTCTGAACTAGTTTCAAGATGATTAAGGTTTGGAATGACAAAAACTGCTTTCAAGTGGCTTAACTCTTCAAAACTACCTTTATATTTCTTTTGTCGTATGTAACAATAATTTAGTGTCATTGTCTAAGCTTTGTTGATTGAAAATACTAAGGGGTTTTAAACCTTCAGTTTTGCGATACATTTTACACGGCCTCATAGAAAAGATTTCTCGAAATTTGGATTGCTTGTCAGAATACTGAATATCTTAGTGTTTTTATCTATTACCTAACGAAAGAAAATAAGAAAAAAAATACTTTGCTGTCCTGTTTTTGATTGCAAAAGAATTATGAGTATGTGTAAAGGGGTTCTGTAACACTTGTGTCCATCACATCGTTCTAGGTTTTGATATTACAGCTTGTAAACCTCCTGCATTGATCGGACTGAATTGATCGACTATTATTGGTATATGGGCTCTTGTGTGGATATTTAGATATTGCCAGTGGCAGTGGAATCCAGGAGGCGCATTTCGTCTAAATTGGGACACGTCAGCTGAATCCATTTGTCTCACAGCAAGTGATGTTGTTCCCAAAAATGCTCGAACTCAAGACGAATCAAGACGAAACACCAAAGCACTATCGAGTAGGTTAATGCTGGCCGCCATCCATTATTGTTATCAGGAACTGAAAACTCTAGCAATATCGAGGCATCCGCACACAAGCCCATATGGCAGCATTGGCCGATCGATACGGTCCAACCAACGACGTAGGCTTATAAGGTGTCACATTAAAAATATACCAAAGGCGTCACATAATGAATGGCTATCGTGACTCACGGGCCTGGTGGGTAATGCTCTAGTGTTTGAAGTGACTGGTCACGGGTTCGAGTCCTAGTGGGAAAAATATCACTCACTGAAAGGTAGGTACATCAAGCTGATGATCTCCGGACAGGACAAAACGCATATCCTGTATTCCACTTCTGACTAGTATTAATCATTAATATCTGGTTCTTAATTTTGGAAATATTACGAAAGGAATGGCATAACAATTGAGAATTATCTTTTTAGGCAGTAGATTTACAAGTTCATCAACTTTTTCACTTCATTCTGCTCCTAAGATGTTCATTCACTTTTTATAAAATCCACGTAAAGATCGAAGAAGTAGCATAGAATCTGCATACAAATATCTCCGTTAAAGTGAGAAAACTTTATAGGAACATTGACGATTGGAACTCAAGAAGCATATGACATGAGTTGATAGTTATAAACTAACGGAAACATCAAATAAATGCACATACGCCATCGTTATTAATTTGAAGCCATTTCATCAACTATCTGTAAACTGAGAATACACATGAAACATGCATTCAAAATTTTGTCGAGTTACTAATATTCTCCCTCTTAAACTGAATACCTAACGTGCTGAACACAGGCAATAGCTTCTCGTTATTCAACCTCAGCAAAGATATCTGACACTTGTAAAGTGATCCTAAAAAGAACTGAGAAGTAGAATATCTATCTTTCTGAAAGCTGAACTTTTGATATCACTGTTCAACTAACCCTAGGTTTCAGCACTATTTTCAGTATAGAGTAGCCTGAAAAATGTGTACAATTACACTTTTTATTACCCTGTAACATTTCTGTTTATGCTTCAGACTTACATTCCCATATTTGTTGTTTAGTATAGGGTAATGTATATAACGTCATTTTTATAATAAAATGATTATTAAATTGTAACTATCCAATAAGAAATAAAAAGAAGCGGATAAAGTCAGTAGAAAGCAGTCTTCAATATGAATAAACGAATATTGATTAAGAGCCCGAAACCACCAGATGTCATATAACTTGTTCACCCTAAACCCAGACTTTTCAGCAGTGTTCACGTATGATCCTTCTAGTAGTTTTCAACTTAAATGTATTCAAATCTTATCAGAAGCGCCTTTTTGTTATCGGTTTTTTGTAGCCTTATAATTTCATACTATTTCTAGATGTTTTCCTCTGAGTTCACGTTTACCTTGAGAAGATATACTTGCTTATAATTGTAGTTTTGTTTATTTCTGTTAACCATTCAAACCAATCACGAACATAATAATGAAAATAGTAGTAACGATAGTGATTGATGCTACCATCGAAAAAAACTTAAAATTAGTGAATAAAATATGCAAAAACACATTTTATTGTTATTGAAATCAGTCCTGTTTAGCAATTCCATAAGCAGTGGTTATACCAATCATAGTAACAATAATCGTTATAATAATAATAATAATTATAACAGTAGTTGAAAAAAATCATGAAAATCCCTACATTTATTTTTTATTCCCTCGCTTAGTTGTTTGTATCTCTTGTTATGATCTAAAAAGAAGACATCAATAGGATTGTTGTATCCATTTCTAACATAAATTTCGACAATCCAATGGCAGTCAGGTAGGTAATTAGATAATAATAATAAGACATACCTGTTTATAGACTGATGTTTACTTTTCAAGTTAGATAAATAGATAAATATAACGATATGTCAATACGATTCCATATGTATATTCGTATGTTTATATCATATAGGAACATTGGTAATGTGTTTATAATTTTTATTGTCTACTCATAACTACAGTTTGATGAAAAGTGATCTGATGAGCATTAGAGCTTGCTGATATTTAAGTAGCTTTACTGAATGTTGGTCGGTATAATTTGTAAAGAGCTGTCGATCCCAGATCTCGTAGATATTTAACTCTTTTTTCACAAACAGGTTAAGTAACTATAACGCATAGCTAAACCTGAAGAAACTATTATGTGTCTTGTCAAGTAACTGTCTCATATGCAGGTCACCTATTGTGTAACCTTTGATAAAAATGAACTGACTGAATTCGGACTTTTTAACAGTATAGATCAAAATATTTTACTTCATATCTCTTAAAGTATGACTTATCTCTCATGCAACTATATTCCATACATCAACAGGATGTTACATACCAAGTGGATATCCAGTGGCACAGCCTCTTTTAAAGATAAATGTGTACTATTGGAAGCGTGTGGGTGGTTGACACTCCCTGGATGCCCACACTATGGAAGGCTAGTTCTTCGTAAGGTACCAGGGAGAGAAAAAAATCAGTGTGACCTCAGGGCACACTAGTCATCTGCTTGAGATCAGTCACATACGCCCTATTCGTAAATTTGAGATTTTGGTTTTTATTTTGGAATCCGACTATGCATCCCTGTTGCAGACATTGGGATGCGACGATGGATGGGAGTGTGTTAGTTTCGGGGTCGACCTTTTCTAACCCTCCCCTTACCTTTGAGAAGGCAGTATCAGCATAGCACTGCTGGTCATCCAAGGAAAACACCTTACTACCATCACACCCCTATCTAGCCAGGAGCAGTATGACTGTACTCTCAAACCTCCATCATAGTCTAGCAATTTACGCTATGGTGTTAACTGCTTTTTTTTAAAGACTATCCAACAGATCTTTCTGGTACGGTAAGATCTCTAGGCAACAAGCGTTCCACCAGCATAACTTTTTGGGTCATTGTGATGTACAAGCCCAGTCACCACGTCAAGGCAGTAGCAGTCTCTTTAGAGATAATTCATTGAACTCGGTTGTAAATGAGAATACGTAGTCTATTTCTTCAGTTTAGTCACTAATTCCCATGGTTATTCTACAGTTTTGTTCAGTAATAAACAAACCATTTTCTCAATAATATCTGACTTTAGGTATTGTGAAAAGGTTTGCTTCACTTCATCAGATACATTGTAGAACACTAGCTCATGAAAACAAATATTTTTTCAATATTTACAATTAAAAAAGGAAGCGTTTACAGCTTTGCAATAATAATAACCATTTCACTGTCATTATCAGTGTTATTACCAAAATAAGTATACTAGGCATTAAAGTTTGCTATATGTTGACTAAAATATCAATATTAAACTTATTTTCCAGCTAATCAACATAGGCAGATTAGTCCAGCAGACAGAAGATGGACTTCATCAAAATGGTAAGTTAGGTAATAACTCATCGAAGTTGAACTCCTAGACACTTTTTTGGTGGAAAAACACAGTAGAACTATCAAAGTTTTAATTCGAACACACTATTTAACCAAATGAACTGAGTAAAGTTAGTGAGATTCGAACAGTGCTTATTCATAAAGCAAATCGGAATATTCAATGGGATTGAAAATAGACCTGAGAAAATAAATGTTCAGTCCGTTGTATAGAGGAGGTGTTATTAAATTCACGGCGTTCACCTATAGATACTGTAGTCTTACTTTTGTTGGCAAAAATTTATTGGCTAGTTGCTAACCTCTATATTACCCGTAGCCAACTGCTTGATATTTTAATGTCAGATGATGACTGTTTACGTTGTCCATACTTATGTATGTAAATGACTGCCTTAATTCATTTTTGTTACCTAGTTGTGGTTCCCATTCCTGAACGGTTCTTGGATCTAAGCATTATGGAGAATATAGTCGGTTAGTGGACTTTCAGCTCAGTCTTTCGATTTAATTCAGTTTGGATTGTGAATGGTTCCTGGTCAAGTATGGTGGGTCTGTTGTAACAGAATATTGACCGAAAGTAGGTAACTGAACCACCAATCTAGTGTGAGGTAGAAAGAACTGTTCTTCAGGTTAACTACAGAAAAGTGATTACTCCTAACAAATTATGAATGAAGACATTTGAATTCAGATCTTCTAATAAGTTAACACATTTTTACACCAATACAGTATATGAGCATTTATCAGCTTGGTTCGGAAAGAAAGAAGTGAAAATGGTGAAAAGTTCAATCCTAACACACCTAGTTGACACAGGATATCACACAAATGCTAATAACGCTTTGAATGGCATTCATCGTATTTCAAAACGATACCATATGTAGCTCGCCAACGCCTGCTCAACTTAGCGGAGGCTGTCTGAATAAGATTGATCAAGACTGAACTATCTATTCAGAAAGAGTATCTCCAAGCGTTACCTCTCCCTTGACCATCAGTAAACTTAAGGCAACTTCTCGCTTTTTATTCGTTCTTTTTGTTCACTATCATATCATTCATCTGTATGTTTCATCCCAATATTGACTGACTGAAAAAAGATAAATTAATTTCTTTGCAGTCTCTAAATTTCACTTCATTTTGAAAATGTAATTTCCTCTAACTTAGCTTTATTTCACGCCGTACAAATGGATTTTACAAATCGTAGAACCTCAAGAGAATTTATTGAAAAAAATATACTTCGTGCAAACTATTAGTTCTTATCAGTGTATGAAATGATGAAAAGACTGTTTTAATCTTCTGAAGTGGACTACAGTAACCATCTAACTAAACTATTCCTTTCCTTTGCCCTAATTTCTCAGTTATTAGTATTTTACTCCTCAGTTGTATTCCTTTACCGAAGAGTTACTTTTCTTTATTCTTTAAGGTGCATATCAATTTCACTCAATGATAGAACCCCTCTCAAACAAATCTTTTGGATACTGACGATAGAATTCATTATAGATATTCTACCCTTGTTGTCAATAATACGACTGGAATCAATATTCAGTGAGTAGATATCTGCACTAAGATATGAAGGAAGGCATCCATATGAACGAAGAAATACTCAGCAAAACATCCTAATATGTCAGGTACCACTAGATGAGTGTATGATCCAATTCTAGAAACTGATAACAGTAAAAAGTTATGACAAGATTTAAAATTAAATAAACCGTATTGAATGTGTTGTGCTCTGTGAGCTGGGTGGTTTAATCTCGAATCTTTCATTGTCTTTTTAGACAATATCATTACCACTAAATTTGATATGAAGTGATCCTTCATTATCTCTCCGTAAGTGATTCAGTAGCTTGTCCTGACGAATTGGTTTGTGATTGGTTGTTTCCTTTGATCGTTGTATCATTGACTGCATAGATTTTCTTGTTGGTTGTTCTTCTGCCTGATCTCTGACCCTTTTGTTGTTGAACTAAAAAATAAGTTTCGCACGCTCACCTGCATGACAGACAAACTAATTATGTCACCAAATTGTCAGTGAAATTTGTCGAAATAAGAGGAATGAGTAGTAAATTTCAATGCTAGAAACGTCAATTTAAAAAAAGGCTACATGCTACTCACTTGTATGATACATATATAACGCCGTTTCCACTTTTTAAATGTTGAACGCCCCTGAACCCAACAATAATTACCATATTTACAATTAGCTGGACGTTGCATAGACGCCGAAATTTGTAATTCCAATGGGTCATGACAATGTTTGGTAGTTTGGAGTTTATACCAAAGAGGGGAACGTGGATTAGACCAAGTCATATTAAAAGTAACCTGTTTGTGTTGTTATTGTTTTATTGACAAATCAATTTGTAGAAAAAGTAAACAAAACCGAAAATTATGGTAATAATTATGGATGATAAATGATAACGAAACAATTATGTTTGCCATTCTGATGATCAGCGCAAAACAACTATTTATTGACACACTTGTTATTCTCCGTTGTTTTGTTGGATGGAATTGTTCGACCTCTATTGGTATATGGGCTCCTATGCGGATACCTCGATATTGCCTGAATGTTAATTATGATAAATTGGTTGGTTGTGGCTAGCAGAAGAATCGAGGATGCGCGTTTCGTCCTATTTGGGTTTCTTCAGCCGGATGAACCTGCACCTCGGTGAGTGATGTTGTTCCCACTGAGACTCGAACCTCGTACCCATCGCTCCAAACGCCAAGGCGTTATCCTTTATGCCACAGAGGAACGATGGCCATTTCTTGTACAACGAGTGACAGTTATTACTATTTATTGACAACCAAATTATCATAATCAACATCCAGGCAATATCAAGGCATCCACATAGGAGCCCATATGCAAATAGAGGTCGAACAATTCAATCCAACGAAACAACGGAGAATAACAAGTATGTCAATAAGTAGTAATAACTATCACCCGTTGTACAAGAAGTGGCTGTCGTTCCTCTGTTGCATAGTGGAGAGTGCCTTGGCATTTGAAGCGATGGGTACGAGGTTCGAGTCTCAGTAGGAACAAAACCACTGGGGTGCAGGTATGTCCAGCTGACGAGTCCCAAATAGGACGAAACGCGCATCCTGGGTTCTTCTGCTAGCCACAATCAACCGAATTATTATAACTCCTATTTAATCTCAAGATTAGTCAAGTGTTTCTTATTCACTTCTTCATAATACCTGCCCCATCTATTCGTTATTTGCTAACTTTGCTACTACTCGATGAGATCTTGTAATGATATTAGTTTTCAGAGAAACAGAGCCATGCCATGGATTTCAAGCGATAATTTATTGATACACAGGTTATTTTAATATAAGGTAAGATCACCTTAGCCGACTAATATGAGTGTTATATCAGCCTCGCTTGACATTAAAATAAGATAAAAATTATCAAGGTAGGCTTAAAATGAGGACAAACTGTTTTTGAATACACAAAGGGGTTCGAACTTTCGTATAGCTAAGGTTTCAATGAACCTAAGTATGTGATCTTGACGACTCCTATACAATGATCTAAAGGCTGTTATGGGGTCAATCCTGTAACCTGTTTCTATAATGTGTTGACAATGACGTCTGTCTGCCCCCTTTATTTATCCGATTATTTGAATATTATTATTTTACGAATCATTTAAGGATATGCTCCACCACCCTTGATTTCACAGTTTGATTACTCCTCCCAATGTATGTGTCACCGCACACACATCTGAATCGGTATACACAGCGGGATGTGACGTAATCATTTATGGAGTGATGAAGTTTATTTTGAAGCGTAGGTTTCGTTTTCTCGATAATATTGAGTTTGGCTGCGTAGTATGTCTTTTTACTACCTGAATTAAGTCTTCGTCCGAAAATCATACTATAAGAGTAAAACTTGTGCACTATGGTAGAATGTAATTCCATTTTTAAAAGGCGGAATACAACCATCTGATCATAGGAAAAGACAAAACGTGGTTTGAGAGAAAGAAAAAATTTTATTTCCAATGTATGTATTTGATCTTGCAATCGTTGCACGGGTCAAAGTAGTCGATCAGGGTCAATTAGGCTATCCGAAGACAAAAACCTAGATAGGTCAAAATTGGTAGATCCTAGTAAGGTACGGAATTCAGAAAAAGCTCATCCAAAGCTATGCATGCGATTACACACAACCACACAATAGGATGGGAGAGGGTGAAAATTCTTAAAACTAACATAACAGGGTGGAGGGAGAGAATCTTTGTTTATTGAATCAACAACTTATGCGTGCAGCAGAAATGATTCAGCACCTTATACGATAGCGTAGTGTAAATATCCTTCTTCGGGACAGAATACTGATTAGTTCCTACTGTTGAAACGTTTTTATAATGACTGATGAACTTCAAAGGATATTTATTTCCCATGAGTGTCTCAGTTAAAAATTTGAATTCTTCTTCCAGTGTATCTGTTGTGCAGATACGTTGGGTTCTTTTAAAATAAGCATTCTACTGAACCTCGTTTGTACTGTATTGGACAGAAACTATGAAAGTTAAGGTACTATCCAGTCCACGTAGGTTTTCTATACATTGATCGTTTTATCGATCCATCTTCCCTTCTAGTTAATAACGCGTTAAGAAAATGAAGCTGATCATTATTTTCTGCTTCACATGATAAACTAATATGGGGTTGTACAGTGTTAAGTCGATCTGGAAGACATTTCGCATCTTCACGTTTTTTACACATAACTAAGGTATCACCAACGTATCTCCTGTACAGAGGGACTTTACTTATAATATCCTTAGCCAAAAGTTTGACAAGTGACGTGTAGACATAAGCTATTAATCGTCCTAAAAGACTGCCCATAGCGACACCAACAACTTGTCGAAAATGTTTACCTTCGAAAGTGATGCGTAACTTATCAGTGCATAGTAGTAATAGCTCTTTCAAATATTTTGGAGGGATGAAGAAACAAAGAATACCCAGGGATGTATAACAAAGAATATCAACAGTCTTGGTTAAAGGCACGTTGGTGAATAAAGACTTCACATCAAAAGAATACATCGTCTTATCTTTGATACTAGTGTCATTTATATAGTCGATAAGTTCAAAAGCATCTTTTAATGCAAACTTATATAATTGGTTTCTAACTGTACTTAACATTTGAGCTAGCTATTTTGCCAATTTATGCTTTGGGGAGCAGCACATCGATAGTATTGGGCGTAATGAGATATTCGCTTTATGTATCTCGAGTAGATCATATAACTTTGAGTGTTCAAACCTTACAGGTTTTAAAGAATGAAATTTCTCTTTGCTAACGATATTCATGTGTTAAAGAGTTTTACCAAACTTGCAATCACTTTTCTTTCTAATTTTCTGATGTCTTCCATGCATGAATTTGCTTTTGTTATTTAGAATGGACAGCATTTTGTCTTTATAATTCTGCATATTCAAAACAATTATGATAGATCCCTTATCAGGTTCAAGAATGACTAACATTTCTATTCCGTAGTATTGTTAATGCATGGAATATGTATTGACTATATAAATGACATAAATATCAAAGATAAGACAGTGTATGGAATGACCAATCAGACTTTGGTATTTCGCCTGGGAAAGTGCTTTCCCATAAAATAGAGGAATGTAATTGGCCATCTCATCAGTTGCTAGGGTGGCCTTTAAAGTCACCCAAATTTTTACCTAGATTCTGTTAATCGTGAAAGCTGAACGAATCATAACAGACCTATCGTCTACTCACGTATAGATCTTGACACTTAACTTTGTACGGTTGGACTTGGGTTTGCACTTTACGGATCAATAAAGTTTTTAAATACGCATGTTTTTGACTACGGGTGGGTTGTGAATCTGACTGGTCAGTACTAATCGCATGAATACGGATTTTGATATTCACACGTATGTCCTAAATAAAAGTCAAAGCATATCAAATGTGATCATTATATATATATATATATATATATATATATATATATATATATATATATATATATATATATATATATATAACCCATTGTAGTTGTCTTTCTACATTCATCATAAACTTACTCGGCCAAGTTCTTTATCATCGAGTGTCAACGGTCCTGAGCATTCTTTGAAAACTTTCACTTTAACGACTGGGAGTGGCTGAGATGTTTGAAATTCTGCAGTGGTATCCCACCTATAGTTGTTTTTAAAGATGGAAAAGGTGTATTGAAATATAAATCACAACAAATGAAAGGTTATCACAAGCACCCATTATTTAAATAGCCACTTCAAATAAACGTGTTAAAGTTTTTAACTCGACAGCACTGTTATTAGAAACCGAGTATGCTGATCTGTAGATTTCACCAACAGAATCAAGGTGATCTAAACATTGTATGACAATTTTGCTCTTCTGGAACAGTGTCAATACTCTGCGAAGTGATAGTCAAATGTTTGTGGTTGGTCGATAAGGTGAACTGTCGTCCATATTTATGAAACTTTTTGACAGTAAAGATAATACTTTAATTCCAATCCGACTGAAATTGCGTTCTGTGGACTTTAATGACAGTGAGGCATGAGAGACAAATATTTTGGAAACGCCTGTGAAAATAAGTGGTAATAGCGCATCAATACCATAATCTGAAGCATCAAATACAACAAAATTGGGTAGTAACAGGTTGTAGTGGGTGAGGTGCAGTCTTGACGTCAGTTGCCTTTTAGTTTCATCAAAGTTAACTGACCAATTCCAGTTTGTTTTCCTCGTCAATAATACATTCAAAAGGCCGAGAGGTTGATGAGGATCGCGTATGAATGCGCTATAATGACTTACTAGACCCAAGAATGGACGTATGGTTGTGAAATCTTTTGGATGTGGTATATATTTCATGGCATGAAATTTGGTTGGATCCGAGGTACTTCTGTTTCTGTCCACAGTGAAACGAAGATAGTTAACTTTTTTGGCATAAAAGTCGCATTTATCTGATCGAAACTGGAACCTATATTACCCGATACACTCCAAAACTAGGTCAAGTTTGTGTATTAAATCTTCTTTGCTTTTTCTCATTACAATTAAGTCACCTAAGTGCACTGCTGAGCCTGGTACATTATGCAGCATCGTATCCATTATTTGTTGGGATACAGCTGGAGCTGTTTTCATACCGAAACGGAGACGATTATATCTAAACAGCCGCTTGATGGTCAGACGTTCCTTGGATTCCTCTCTGCTACCTGAATTCATACATAGCCAGCCACCATTCAGTTTTTTAAGTAGGTCTACAGGTACTAGCATTGGATACTGATGATTTTCAGGAGCCTCAATCAGTTAGGCGTATTGTGCCATCTACCCTTTTCACAACAATTGCTGGAGCTGTGCATGATGAAAAATCTACTAGTTCAATCATACTTTTTGGTACAAGATGGTAGAGTTCTTGTTCCACGATGGGTAAGGTAGCATACGGTACTAGTCTTTTTGGTCAAAACACAGGATTTGCCTCTGAATGGAGTAAGAAGATGCTTTTGGATTTTGTGAATTCATCAAAGCCATCATGTAATGCTGTGGTGTGTTCTAGTCCCAGTGCTCCGTTAGTTTCATTTGAATAAATGATCTAACGGGTTTCAGTTGCTTCACAACTTGATTCTGGTTGTAGATAATAATTAGCGGTTTTCTGAGCGACTTCAGTTTCTCTGTCCAGTCTAAAACAAGAAGATCTCAAGGCAGTTGGTCTGTCAGGTACAATACCCCATTACATATCACACTACTACACACAAAATTGAAAAAAACTTCTCCAACAATGTACAGTTGGGTGTTTGATGGCCTGAGAAGATGGGTGAACATTTCATTGGCTTATTAGCTGTCATGTTTGTTTGCTGATAAGTGTTGTACTTAAGGCTGTTACAAGCTGCAAAAGAATCTGCTATCCATTGCTTTTTAAGGATATACATTTTTGACGTGACAGTAGTCCGCTTGTAGGTGATGGTAACAGTGCATTGGATTTGAAGTTTCTATGCTTACATCCTTCACAATGCAGCTGTGGTTGATTTTGACGTTTATCTTTGCAGTGATCCTCTTTATGACCTCTTAGAAAACACTTTTTACACAGATGGTACTTAAATGAATAAAATCTCACAAAGTATCAGCTACCATAAAGCCAACAAGCTGAAAATGGTTTTGACATACCATTACCACTCATTGCACGGTTAGTAGCTACACACGCTTCCTTACTCAGTTTGTGAATAATCATTGAATGAATGGAGCTCTCGGCTATCTCTGAGTTGGGCTTCAAGTTGATTAACCTTTGGCAACCACTTTTAATATTCAAGCACTGCTCGATTATAAGTTAAACATAAACACGTATATCGGGATCTGTCGGAAACCGCAGACTTTAGACGAAAGTAAAACATTTGAAGTCGTCTTCTGTCTGTCATCAATGAAAATTCGAACAGTTCATATTCCTAGTGTTATTGCTTGTATTACACCGTCGTTGATCGGACCGAATTGATCAGTCTCTGTTGGCATATGGGCTCCTATGCGGATGCCTCGATATTGCCTGTCTTTTAACTATGTTTAATAGCCACTGCCCATCATTACTAAACATAGTTCATATCCCTCACTAATAAAGTATGCTTTGACCCAATCATTACTTGAATCTTTTACACAATTCAAACACTGATGTCTGATAATAAACAGAGACGACTGTACACGAAATATCTGCGACAGCATTTTGACTGTTTCATCAAAAAAAAGAATTTTTGAGATTATTTGGTAATATGAAAATTTTGTATCGATTATTTCCTACAGCGTCCAATTTTCTCAAAAGAGTACTTACTTCTGATAAATCCTTACTTTTTTAATAATTCAACTAAAGAAATCTGAAATTATTGTATCCAGGTAGAATAAACAAAAGCATTATTAGAAAATACCCTGGTTTACCATAAAAATTTGTGTATGAATTAAAAATATGAGTAGTGATATTGTATTTATAACACTTCTTAATTTCTACGCTGGACCGATGAAAAGAGCCTAGAAGATTTGGATTTCGCTGATGATGATTTATGTCTAATGTCACACTATCTCGAAAATCTACTGGCGAAAACTAACAATTAGAGGGCGAACACTTTCAACAGATTGATGGTGTCACGATAGGTAGTCCATTAGGACCGTTGCTAGCTGATGTATACATGTCATATATTTAAAACATGGCTGACGATCTCATCGGAAGGGTTTCAATTTATAAGAGATATGTTGATGATATAGTCATTATATGTGAATAGCCTGATGATGCAATGTGCCTGCTACAGAAAATGAACACGGCTCAAAATCACATTAGCCTGACTTGTGAACAAGAGACGAACAATCAGCTACCGTTCCTAGACGTAATGCTCAGTCGACGGGAGGATGGCTCGATCAGAAGGTCGATCTATAAGAAACCTACATGGACAGGACAATATTGCCCAGTCCAATATAAACGTGCAGTCAGATGCTTATTCAACAGGATAAACCGTAGCTGCACTGATGACACCAGGGAGGAAGAAACCAACTTACTGACGACAACACTGACATAGAATGGATGCCCGTTGAGATTTATCGACAGGTGCAAAAGTTATGTACCATTAAAAAGAACACAGTGTTCCGTTGCTAAGAAAAATGTCTACATCTCATTACCATTTAGAGGTGATTCACATAGCTTTGTTGTGAGGAAAAGACTTAGATCGGCCATCTGTAAAACATGTCATGCAGCTAAGGTCATCATTGTAGAGAAGACCAAGTCCATGTTACAGCACAAACCGAAACAACATATAAACGATTACATCACATCCCACTGCGTTTATCAATTTACATGTATGTGTGGACACACATATATAGGGAGGAGTAATCGTGATATGCAGTTAAGGAAGGTTGAACATGTACCTAAGTGGCTACAAAAAAACAAATGACCTCAACAGATCCAATAAGCGCAGGTGACAAACACACATCTTCGTCTATCGCTGAACATAGACTAGAAACTAACCATAGGATAGACATGAAAACAGCCTTTAAAGTACTACATAAAAGTGGTCAGAGCCGAGTGCTTAAATTTATTGAAGCTCTTGCCATCCGTAGATTTAAACCCCCTTTATGTATACAAAAATAATTCGTACTCATGTTGAACCTACCTTAGTACTATTGATTTTAATTTTCACACCAAGAGTAAGGTTCTCCTTTTTTTTCTATCCCTTCCTATTCCTATGTTTCCTACTAACTTCATCGACCTTTTTCGTAAATTTTCACACAAATAGTTCAACAGGTCCATGTGTGATCATATTGTTCGAAATGTATAGCGCTAATACATCACATATTTCAGATAATCTTCGTCTTCTCATTACGCTGTTTAAATTTATCAAAGGGACCAGTTGCTTTGAAAACTAACAAGTTGACAGGAAAGGCAGTGAAAACAGGACTTAAAGTGAATATATAGAAGACAGAAGTGATGAAGATACCCAACCAACAACAACAACAACAAAACGCACCGATCACCATCAACAAAAGAAACCTAAAGGAAGTAGTCTCTTTCACCCACCTAGGCAGCGTCGTCTCAGCTGCAGGCAGCACAGGCAAAGATGATGACGTCAAAGCCAGGATTGGAAACACAGCAAGACACCAAGACAGGCGTTCTTTCATTAACCTGAAACCAGTGTGGAGATCTTCTGGACTCCACTCAGCATAAAGAATAAGACCTGGATTTCCAACACTAAGCCAGCCAAGTAAGTTAATGCTTCTATGGGATGGCTGAGAGACTTGGTGCGTCACGAACAGCACTTCCAACAAACTACAGACATTCATCAACAACTGCCACCTACGCTGGCTCGTTACTGAAGATCAGATGGCCAGAATAATAAGAATAAGCAACAAGGAACTCTGGCTGGCTGACTTGCAACGAACCAACCACGGACCTAACGCCCAACAAATATGCAGAGGAAAGTGGAGATGGATTAGGTTTGGTATACACTGAGAAGACCATTTGGGGACATCACGTGCCAGGCCAGGCTCTCGAGTGGAATCCAAAGGGGAAACGACGATTTGGGCGTCTGTGGCGAGGGTGATATGGAGGAGATTTTGTGAGGAAGACACGAAATCTTGTGGGCAGTCATGGAGCCAGGTTCAAAAGACTGCAGAGAAGAGGGTGCAGTAAAAACGTACTACTGAATCCCTATGTTCCACCAGGAGCCCAAAGGACAAATAATAATAACAAACCACACCATAAATACAAAGCTATAATACTTGATGTCTCATTCCAATGTTTCCCCGTATGCTGCCTCAAGTGAGTCTGGAAATAAATGCATCACTAACCTTAAACTAATAATTTATTTTAGAAGTAGTATTCATCATGGACTGAAATCAGTTGGGGAATGATTGAAAATCTGGGAGTATGATGAATACTACATCTAAATTAAAAATCGCCATTCATCTCAAAAAAAAGTTATTATTAAATTCCTGCTAGTAATAACTGTGGTTAAATAGTTAAGCGCTACCTTTCTCTTTTATTGGAACTATTATTGGACGATATCACAAGCATAGGATAACAGTAGTATATAATATAAGACCAATAGGAAAGCTAATTAGAGTTGATATTTAGACAATAAAGATTATGAGACATAAAGAAACGAGAAACATCAAAGGTAAATCTTAAAAATGCCAAGTAAAGAAGCCAAGAAAACTGATTAGCAATTCCTGTCAAATGTGGAATATAGAAATAGTTTGAGTATGCTAAGCTATAATATGTTCCCAGTATTTTGTATCATTCTCCAATAAATGATTACTGTCAGCACTAACCAGTTTTCTTATGGTAGTTATAATTAAAAATATTAATTTTTCGATCGGAAACTGAATGTTAACGATTTAGGATAGTGTGATGATACCTCAAATAAGTGACGATAGAATTAAAGGTGATGAGTAGGTCACGTCTGTTAGGCTGTTTCTTCTTCTAATGTTACTTTAACTCCTGAATATACTATCCTCTTATATTATTCATGTACTGTTGATTAAATGTGTCACTACAGGATTTAAAGGTTGCTGGTTTGAATCCCACTCGACATAGATTTTATTGCATTTTCAATCAGTCACCTCATGTCAATAATACCAGTCTACTAAACCACAATTATATCTGATATTCTAATCAGGAATTGTAATTATGCATAAGTTAAGCATACAGGTAACTCAATCAGAAAGTAGTCTATGCAGTAATAACCAAAAGAATTTTAATGATACATGCTACCGTAGCACATAATGAACAACTGGTTAGTTAAATTAGATATATAAGCATACCTGTTGATTTACATATAATAACTTTGATGATCAACCTACAAACAGCTTAAGTAATCAATCAGGTTTTCTTGTTGTTTTGATTACAAAGGTTTTTTTTATCGTAAAATAAATTTGTTTCTTCTATTTCATTATTTCTTTGGGTGACTTAAAAACGAAGCTAGATACATGGGCAAAATATGAGTATTAAGTGAATATACCGAAGAAATTTCGTTAAGGTAACTGGCCGAATATTTCTACTGATCACAACTCATCTCCTAGCTAAGTTCATTTCTTACATCATGCATAGATGAATTCAACATTTGATTTCCTTTTTACAAAACTGAGATATAGTGTATTAGATTGAACGGATATATAATGTAATCAAGTCTTATTTTGTAACATTTCAGTATACTTCGTTCAATCAGTAGAGTTATGTTTGTTTTGACAGAAAACAGAAAAATAAGGTTGATAAGTGAAAGACTAACATGGAGTTGGAGAAAGATAATCAATATCTGTTTGCTACTCGCTTAACTTTTCAATATGTTATAATTATAACCTGCTCATATTAAACATCTTCATGGTAAACAATACTTTAAAATGTATCAAAAATAAACACAAGAAAATATTTTTCTCCAGAAAAAAAAGTTCTATTTGGAGGAAAAATACTATAAAAAGTTGTTTGACCAGTAGAATTCGTAGCTAGTTCTTACTATGAGTTTATTGTAACATGCAATATAGTTAAACTAACCATTTACGTTTCAGGTTAACACGTTATAACAGATAACTAACAGTATGTGTATGCAAGTATGAGAGATGTTTGAAGCAGTTATGCTCTTTCGTGATACGTTATTTCTATTACAGCTTGTAATAGTTGATAGCTCTAGTCAATATTCTTTTTTTCGTTTATTCTGCGTCAAAAATTCACTCTACAAGAAGTTCACGATCACATTAGGTAGAACCTTTTATATATACATTCGACAGAGAAGTAATTTGGAAACCGCTTCAACACTACGAAATACCGCAAAACCTCTATCAGCCTCATTCAACACCAGCTATATGAAGATGCCACATGCCAAGTAATTCACAATGGAAACCTCACTGATGCTGTCGAAGTGAAGACAACTAACAAGTTGACAGAAGAGGTGAGGAAGCGAAGATGGGACTTCAAGTGAATATAGAGAAGACAGAGGTGATGAAGATACCCAACCAACAACAACAACAGCAACAACAACAAACTCCAATCACCATCAATGGGGGAAACTTGAAGGAAGTAGCCTCCTTCATCCATCTAGGCAGCACTGTCTCAACTACAGGTGGCGGCACAAACGAAGACGTCAAAGCCAGCCAGGATCGGACAAGTGAGAAAGATTTTCATTAATCTGAAACCAGTGTAGAGATCTACTACACTCAGCATGTGGAACAAGATTCGGATTTTCAACATCAACGTCACATCAGTGCTTTTGTATGGTTGAGAGACTTGGTGCGTGACGAACAGCACTTCCAACAAACTACAGACATTCATCAACAACTGCCACCTACACTGGCTTGTTACTGAAGCTGAGATTGGTTGATAGAAAGAATACGGAACAAGGGACGCACTGTGGCTGGCTGACTGGCTGACTGGCTGGCTGGCTGGCTGGCTGGCTGGCTGGCTGGCTGGCTGGCTGGCTGGCTGGCTGGCTGGCTGGCTGGCTGGCTGGCTGGCTGGCTGGCTGGCTGGCTGGCTGGCTGGCTGGCTGGCTGGCTGGCTGGCTGGCTGGCTGGCTGGCTGGCTGGCTGGCAACGAACCAACCAAGAAGCTATCGCTCAATAAATATGCACTGGAACGAAGTAGAGATGGATTGGGCATACACTGAGAAGGCCGACTGGGGACATCACGCGTCAGGTCAGGCCGGGTCAGGCCAGGCCAGGCACTCGAGTGGAACCCAGATGGGAAACGATGAGTTGGGCATCCCACCTGAGGGTGACATGGAGGAGATCGTGTGAGGAAGAGATGAGAGCTTGTGGACAGTCATGGAGTCATGTTGAAAAGGTTTCAGAGAACAGAGTGCAATGGAGATGTGCTACTGGAATCCTACGTTCCATTAGGAACCTAAGGGACAAATAATAATAATTTGTACATAAATGCCGTGAATATACGCCCCTTAGCGAAACAACATCAGTTTAAACCACAATAAAACTGAATTGATATCGGTGAAGGCCATGTGCCATATGGAAGTGACAACTGAAGTTGTATGAGAATAGTCACCAAAGTGCAAGCCTACAGAAGTGCAAAACATTAATCATAATAACAGAAATGTGCTTTACAAAGAATTACTGTGATGGACAGTTAAGATGGGCTCTATACGACCTGTTCTTTTGATCACTTCCATCAGGACCCGCAGACTAAATTTACATCAGCTGAATTTCATATATTCTCGTCAGCTGCGAGGAGTTTAGAGTGAATACAGAACTAATATGCGATAAAATGAGAAATACATCTCTGTATTAGAACAAACTAACTGACTACATTGTTAGATAGTTTCAACGGGAAGAAATAGTTGAGATATACTAACGATCCAAATGATGTTGATAAAGTTTTTATTTGGGGGCAATCGGTTTTAAAAACGCAGTCTTAACAGAAGGTGTTAAAAATGACAATAAAATAGTCACTATAATAATAATATTATAGTTATTGTGGTCAAAACACATTAGTTATATATGAACAAACAGATGCATATTACTTTTCGCATTCTACACTCCACTGCTAGCCACGATCATCAAGTAAATTATAACAATGAATATTCAGAAAATAAATAGGCATACGCATAGGAGCCCGTATACCAAGAGAGGTCGGTCAATTCAATCCAATATAATGACGAGTATAAACAAGTAGTCTTCATGACAGACCAAAATCAGTTAAAAAAAACACTGAGTATCTGAGTGCGTCAGACAACTGTTTCCTTTTAGTTTAGAAATCGTAAACAGTGTTCCCCAAAGACCCTGTAAAGGATTCAGTCAAGAATGGTGACATCTCGCAGCTAGCATGCAACTATCTTACCATTCAATAGTTTACTGTTCCTTACTGCTACCAATCCAGAGGAACGAACGTTCATTGATGACACTGGATGACGATCACAATAAATCATGAATCAAAAATAGTAGGGAAACACAAATCTCTAGATTTCAACGCATTAGTTGAATGGCAAGATGACTGCCATGAGACATTTTGGTCATTAGTTGGATTCCTTGATGGATTATGAGTTCGCAATGTTGAACAGTCCCATGTTAGAAAAAAAACAACTTCCCGATGCTTTCACGTTCTAAATAGTTCTCCATACGACATCAAACTGATGTCGAAAACATTGGATTATTATTTGTTATTATATCTTGTTCACAATAAAACTCCAGAATAAACCTAAATAAATTTACGTCGGACTCTTGATGTCTCCATGTATCGTTTAGCTTGAGTCTAGTTGTAATTAATTATTCAATAGTCTTATTACAGAAAAGAATGAAATAATAACAATGAAATGTTAACAAAATTCATAATTGTTACTTACACTGGTTTATTGACTTCAACTGATTCAGTTCTTTTTCGATCCGGTATACCATCCACTTCTACAGTACAATACAATTTTTTTGTACTAGACATATTATGAATATTTCTCACTTGATGAATGAGTATCTAAAATGAATCAATTAAAAATAAAGAAATAAGAAATAAATTAATGATTCATTGAGTAGGTATCAAGGTAATTGACGTTATCTTTGTATATAAGCTGACTGACAGAAGTAAGTCATCATATTTTGCCTACCTAACTTACAATCAGTGACTGTAGAGCTAAATGAATCCGTATACGGCTAAAGTCAAAACTATTTGTTTAAAAGGTAATACGTTTACTCAACGGACTCCAAAATCTGAGACCTATTACATTACGGTTAACTAAAGCAGAACTGTAAATCATTTAGAAATTAAATGAAACATCTCATCATTACTCAAAATTTATGAAATTTACTCAACGAATATACTTTGGTGGAATAAACCATATTTCAATTCCTAAAATTTGCTAGTCCATACCACTTTTGTTATTCTGAGCTGTTAACATCCAATAAAAGCATTTACAACAAGATGGTGACTAGTGGTTTCGTCTACTATTCCCATTACCTAAAGTCAAAGTCAATATGGATATGGATTGGTCACCAGTACCTGGTCGATGTAACTGTCTATTCTTTAGTTCTAAGTGGTGATTAAAGTCTACTGATCAACACTGCAATATAACGACTTAGCTAAGTAAAGCGACACTTTGGTGTGCCACATCTCACTGTTATGTGTTGGGAATCAGCGGATAGGAAACCCTGGAAGTCGGTTTCGTGCTTGTTGGCAGCACTTGACAGTACACAAATATATCGGTTATTCACTCCAGTTCAGCAGAGGGTCAGTCACAACCTGGACATAGTAGTGGCAAAGTTCTTGACTTGACCCTTCAAATCACTGATGGAACAACAACGTGGTCATGATTATAGGCATACCTTTCGATAAATGTTAACAAGTATGAAACCTGGGTTAAGGACTTTCTGCTAATTGACCTCCAACGTTTAAGGAAAACACTTCTCAAGCTTTAGACAATGACACTTTTTGTGGCTATATTGGTCCAAGCAAATACTACCTAAACTGTCTGCTACCATACACAAACACTAGAAAAACTGCTCTTGTAATGCTGTAAGAATTAGGGAAGAAACACTGCTGAAGACTTTCCAACCAGGAACTGATGATTGTATTATACTTTCCTATTTCACAAACGCTTACCCACAACATCAGTTGACTAATATTAGTAATATGTAGTAAAAGTAGTAGTAATGTTGATAATGGTGGCAATACTGTGAAGACAGGATTCAAAACCTCTACAGTATTACCATACAAAGAAGGCATCTCAGAGACATTGTGTAGTATTCTCAATAAGTCTAGGATTAGAGAGGCATTTAAACCAAAATGCTCACTTAAAAATAAGCTTTATAGGTTTAAACATCCTACTGATCCAACTAGGCAGAATAATTTAGTTGATCAAAATTTCTTTCAGCGATTACGAGATCAAATGAATAGGTTAAAGTAGTCAAACGGGGTCAATTAAGCTATCGGAGCACAAAAACCTAGATAGGCGAAACGTTCTCGACCTTTTAAGATAAGGAATCCAAAGGAAAATTCAACTATGGCTAGCACACAACTACACATAACCACAGATGAAGATAAGACAGAGTAAAATCCCTAAAAACCAAACCTAGTGGGGGTGGAGGGTGTGATTGATCACCGAATCTTCGTTTATCATATCTTATCAACACATAGCACATGCAACAGGAATGACTCAGCACCTGTTCCGGATATATGGATAATCCTACAACCTTACATCATAAAGGAGGTGACAAAATTTGAACTATATAAAGCATGTCTCAAAGTTATGCAGTTATCTTGATATGACTATGAATAGTAAATTATGTGCGAAACGTAATCCAGTAAATAGTAATGTGTGATACATTTTAAGTCAACTAAAATAGAGTTACATTCTACTACAGTGCTCAATTTTTTCCTCCTCGATTAACATCAGTCAAGATTGTGAAATGTTTTTCGACATACTAATTGTAGAGTCAATAACTCTGGTATATAAACTATATTTCTTTCCTGGATTATTTTATTTTGTTTAGTTTCCTGTTCTAAATAAGAGGAACAGGTCAGTTAACACAAAATATCGTATACGAAACTGATATTCAGATGCATTTGCTACAAGAAATATTTTCAGTACTTACTCTAGGCAGTTTATAGTAAACTTAATAAAAGAAAACCTTTTACAGATTACTTTCTATAAGTAATATGCTAATATTTTTGGAATTGTCTCAAGTTGGAGAGTGTGCAGCAGAAGAGTTTAAGTTAAATGCTTGTTAATCACTTTGAAGATACTAACAGTGTAAATCATGAGTTATGATTGAACAAAGAAAATCATAATTCATCTGAATGACAGAATGATATTATTCATATTTATATTATTTATTTGTCCCTTGGGTTCCTAATGGAACGTAGGATTCCAGTAGCACATCTCCATTGCACTCTGTTCTCTGAAACCTTTTCAACATGACTCCATGACTATCCACAAGCTCTCATCTCTTCCTCACACGATCTCCTCCATGTCACCCTCAGGTGGGATGCCCAACTCATCGTTTCCCATCTGGGTTCCACTCGAGTGCCCGGCCTGGCCTGACCCGGCCTGACCTGACGCGAGATGTCGCCAGTCGACCTTCTCAGTGTATGCCCAATCCATCTCTACTTCGTTCCAGTGCATATTTATTGAGCGATAGCTTCTTGGTTGGTTCGTTGCCAGCCAGCCAGCCAGCCAGCCACAGTGCGTCCCTTGTTCCGTATTCTTTCTATCAACCAATCTCAGCTTCAGTAACAAGCCAGTGTAGGTGGCAGTTGTTGATGAATGTCTGTAGTTTGTTGGAAGTGCTGTTCGTCACGCACCAAGTCTCTCAACCATACAAAAGCACTGATGTGACGTTGATGTTGAAAATCCGAATCTTGTTCCACATGCTGAGTGTAGTAGATCTCTACACTGGTTTCAGATTAATGAAAATCTTTCTCACTTGTCCGATCCTGGCTGGCTTTGACGTCTTCGTTTGTGCCGCCACCTGTAGTTGAGACAGTGCTGCCTAGATGGATGAAGGAGGCTACTTCCTTCAAGTTTCCCCCATTGATGGTGATTGGAGTTTGTTGTTGTTGCTGTTGTTGTTGTTGGTTGGGTATCTTCATCACCTCTGTCTTCTCTATATTCACTTGAAGTCCCATCTTCGCTTCCTCACCTCTTCTGTCAACTTGTTAGTTTTCGCCCGTAGATCTTCAAGTTTATGCGACAAGACATAGACACAAGTCATCACTGGCGAAATCCAAGTCTTCTAGGTTCTTTTCCACGGTCCAGCCAGCGTATCCCCCTCCTCTCGCTCCTCACTATTTGTTGCATGATCCAGTTCAGTCCACTACAATCAGGAATATCATGGGTGATAGCAGGTTTTAGCCTTGTTTCACTCCTGTCTTCACTTCGACAGCATCAGTGAGGTTTCCATTGTGAATTACTTGGCATGTGGCATCTTCATATAGCTGGTGTTGAATGAGGCTGATAGAGGTTTGCGGTATTCCGTAGTGTTGAAGCGGTTTCCAAATTACTTCTCGGTCGCGATATGATATACCTACCATATAAACGGATAACTACACATTGGTTACGAGGAGAGAAGTGTACACGCATCTAGGTATTTTAAAACCTGGACGGTGTACAATCTCATCCTGTGGTGGAACCACCTGGGTGCCTTTACCCCAGTGGACCATATGAAAGACAACTTTTGTCAGCTTAGTAAAACTCATCAGTGAAAAGTTCTCAATTTGTTTTTAGGAAGTGTCTAGAACCCACATTTTTCGTGATAAAATATATGATAAATAGTCGAGTAAGAAATGATCTTGAAATCGGTACTTTATATTCAATTAGTTAATGAATTAAATTTTTTTCAAGCATCTAAATTAGTTGAAATAGTTTTCAAAGTATGATTTTATTTTACACTATTCAGTTTTACATTCATGACGTTATGAATTGAAACTCCACTACACCTGCTTGAGCTTACTGTATTCGCTGTTCATAAATACTGAATAAAGATCATTGTAATTTATGTCTTGACACAAAGGGCGCATCTGTCCCATTTTGAATTAGAAAATAACATCACATTCAATGATAGAACGTGTTTAATGTAGTGTGACTACTCACCTCAATTGTTGAACAAACTTGTAAAGCTTCCCTTGAAATCTCATGATTAGGCAACATTGACGAGGATAATATACTTTCATTAAGTGAATGAATATCATCTGTCAGTGATAAGGATGATCTTGATGAACCTAATTCCAACTGTCTGGACCATAGATCAGATGTAAAAGCAGTATCATGATCAGGTCTGTTACATCGTGTATCACTGCCATGCCAGTTTGCCAAAATATTTCGAATAGGATGCTTTCTCAATCGTCTGTGAACTGGATTCACTCCAGTTGAATATGTTTTAATTACAGGGATTGAATCCAAGCGTCGCATTAATCCGTTCACTCTGAGTTTTTCTTCTTCAATGTACTGCATCTCCATTTCTTTATGCACCATTTTAGGAAATGAACGTTCCTTATGCATTGAAAAGAAAATAAATAAGTGTAGAAAATTAGTTTATGACTGTTTTCTAGAACAACAGTTATCCACGCAATTTCATCAAAAGATGTTTGCATAATTTATCGTCAACCACGAAGTCATCTCCAGAAACCAACAAATTCATTATCTTACCTTAGATGAAGAACGTCTCCGGGATCACGACTATATCATTGAAGCCTTTTGAAATTACTGCAGCTCACAAGTCCACAACACCTCTTCACTCTCTGGTATGCAGATCATAAGATACAATACCAAAAGCAGACAAACCAAACATTATCTACAAAATATACTTCAGAAACTGCAAAAAATTCCATCGAAAAGAGCTGTCCCCCTCTTCGTATCCATCTTTATGACTAGCAACTAGCAGAGAAGCGTCATAACATATCTTCACCCATATCAATGCATACAGAAAACTGTGGATATGAATTAGAATGGGGAAATATGTAAATCATGGATACAGGAAATACAAAGAATATCAGAGGAATTTCGTCATTCACGTCAGTTAGCGATCAACAGATATATTGACATTGACTTAGTCTATCAATCAATGAGAAAGAATAGGAAGATCAAAGTTCCCCACAGCAGGACAACCAATGAAAATAATTGTGGAGACAGTGGCAAGACTTTGGCAGAAAGAACCAATCACACACAAGGCCACCAGGACAAGTTCCTACGCTAATTGTGGAGAAAACCTGGTAGCTCATTTCTTTCCGAAGTTTATCCTGATGATGTTGTCTAGACTGATAGTGAGAGCTTCATGACTAGACTATTCAGCTCAGGGAACACAACACCATCAAAAAGCAAATTAATGATAAAGTAGACGTTTACTATTGAAGTATCTGAGTATCCTTAAATCTATTTTGCATCATTTCACTCAAAGTTTACAAACAACAGCGACGGAAGGAGAGTAACTTCTTCCAGTCTTGAATAATCTTGATAAGTTTTGTTTGACCAAACTTCGCTGCAAATGGATAAACCTAAGAAAATAAGATTGGTTATTGTAGAAAACATGACTGTTTACAGTTAAGAATGATCGCTCTCTGTCCTTCTTGTCTGTTATGAAAATAGCGAATGTAAAAAGGGAATTTTTAGATAACTTAGTCCATATTGATTCTATGGTAATGTCAACGCGATTGATCATGAAGACAGTGGTTTCATCTCAACCACATAAACACAGTCAACATCGCGAGTATGAAAGCTGCATGAAAGGTATTACTGATCGACCTGAGTAGCTGCAGACTACTCACATCGATCAACATTGTTCGCCAATCAAACCAATGTGATCTCAATACCGAACGATCGTTTTGCTCGTATGTAGCTCAGTTCATCAGTGATTTATGCCTATATCACTTACTGAAATACCAAACGAATCAGTTTTAGTCTCACATCCACCTCGTACATCAATAGTTTATTGATTCATAAAAAAATCGTTTGCATAAACATTGTTTACTCTACATGAAATAAAATAATGATTACTCTTTGACAGACTACAAAAACTTGGATTATTGATAACCGACAAAAATCTTACTCATTTTTTTAATGAACCATTTTCTGCATTACCAAGAATTAAGTACTATAATTTTATCAACTAAAATATTTTAATGCTGTTCATTTCCTAATCGTAAAATTGCCTTGATTGTAAGTTCATTTATCACTGTATATTTAGTGGTCTATAGAGCCTTATAAATTTATATTTTGAGGTATACCTTCTCCTGTAAGGCTGAAGACACCACTTATACCCCAGTAAACGCTTGTGCAAAAGAAGTGAGAATGTAATATGGATGAAGAATGCAAGTATTAGTGACCCAAAGCTTCAAGAGACGATTATGTATTCAGTCAAGAGAAGTAGGCAGAATATTCGTTTTTTAGTTTAATCTTATGAAACCAGTTTTTTTAAAAGAATTATTTCGCTATATCAAGTTTTTTCAACTACACATATTCATAAACATTTCATGTTACCCTAGTTTCTACGCTACTTGGTTCACCTTTAGCATAAGCAGCTCGAAATTTCTACCGACTTTTCAAATACTGACTAGTTCTTTCGTGTTCTATTATACAATATGGTACATTTTTAATTACCTTCACTTGTAGTTTGTAATTATCAAGCTGTGGCACACATACTTGTGCAATTAGAGTATTGAACTGATGAGTTTATGTGTTCTTTAAACCTTGTTGTTTCTTTCATGTTCGTTCCTCGTTTCAGCCTTTCATTTGAGATTTTTATACAGTTCGTTTTCACGTAAGTTGGTCAGTGATGAAATGAGTGAAAACAAAAATAAATTTTCACGTTGTTATTCATCGAAGACTGACATCAGTTAGAGGTATAATGGAAACCTGGTAGCACTGAACAGCTGTTTCGTCCTAGTACGAGACTCCTTAGCAGTGTGCACCCACGACACCGCACCACCAGGGATCGAATCCACGACCTTCAGGTTCCACGGCCAGCACGTTATCATTGAGCCACTGGGTCAGAATCCAATGCTCCATATTTCCCACTTCTGTTAGCTCACTATATAGTGCAACCGCCACCCGATGTCATAGTTGAGTAACTGTCCTCACGCCCAGAAGTGGGAAATATAGAGCATTGGATTCTGACCCAGTGGCTCAATGATAACGTGCTGGTCGCGGAACCTCAAGGTCGCGGGTTCGATCCCTGGTGGTGCGGTGTCGTGGGTGCGCACTGCTAAAGAGTCTCATACTAGGACGAAACAGCTGTCCAGTGCTACCAGGTTTCCTCCGAATGATGTCAGTCTACAATGAATAACAACTTGAAATATTTCCAAATCCCCGCAACTCCCTCAAAAATAAATTTTCTCAAAGCAAAACTCTTCAAGAATTTCTTCAGCATAAATAAGAGCCAGTTGATCGTATGTTTAGTGTAGTCATTCATACAGTTTTTTAAATGTGTTTTTATGGCTGATAGAAAACCTAATGAACCAATTCTTGATCTTTTAACTTAAGGTAATTTTTAAATTTATCTGAACCATATCAAGTGTTATTCATAATACGAATTGAATACAAGATACAACAATAATCGAGAATGCAAACTCATCGATACGGTAACATAAGCAAAAATGCTTGTTTTCAGACTACAAAATCCTACATTTCAATAGATATAACGTCAAGTAGAAACCAGCATTAAGTACTTAGATTCAAAATGACTTTTTTAACCACCATTAAAAACACTAGTGAATTCAAATGTCACTCCAGTAACTAAACAGATAACTTTAAACGCCACTCTAAAGTAAGCGCAGATACATACCAGGAAAATATCATCCCACTCAAAATAATGACACCAATGTAATTTTTTATTTAGTTTAGAATATGTTCAAAAACATCACTTTCAGTGCAATGTTAACATAGATGGAAGACTTCATAAATAAAGTAGATTTACTTGTTAGGATAGTCTATAAACCCAGTTCTTCTTTTGTCTAGTTAGACTTCCTATAGAAAACATGTAAACATAATAAGTTTATTACTGACGACGACGTTATGTAGTCTGGAGACGAAGCCTTTGTGTTCGTCAAGGTGAAATGTGAAGAGAAATAAAGTAAGGAGCTCAACCGCCTTTTAGAGGATTTTGTTCCATCGCCTGAAGATACTTTCCCTGAGGCGCTTATTTTGTAACCGCCTTTAAACACTTTCTGTTTAGTTAAAAAGTTACTTAATTGTAAACTACTTTACTCAATATAAAGCCTGTGACTCAGTCAGTTACTTGTACCATTCTGAACAGGGAAGTAACTTGACATCTGATTGACATAGGATTGCAGATAAACATCTTCGATTCTTTGAAGGTGATAAACAAACAAAGGCTTGAATGTTTGGCTACCAATGAAATTTTCCACCACATATATCATATCAAATCCCTCCCCTTCAATTTATTTTAATCTATCATTTATGACTTCAAAAAGTCTCACATACTCTTGCAGATTTTTAGGATGTTCTGAAGTAGTCATTTCTCGAAGTAATAACAAAACGAACGGCAAATGTCACACTAGACGGAAACGGACTTTGAATGCATGAAAATACATCATAATTCTTTTCTTTAGATACCCATCTCGAATAGGACATTCTTTTACTGGATGAATGAATCACCACTGCTAAACACCGTAGGCTAATCCAGCACAAACCGTTTTCTTAACATTATGACCTCTTATTCTGTTATTATGAACATCATTCAGCTGCAGTCATCACTTTATTTGAAAATATTATTTTGGAGGTAAATTTGTTAAATCATTACATGCTAAGAATTCCATACTGTATTAAACATTGTTTGGAATAAAGCTATTATTATTATTATTATTATTATTATTATTATTATTATTATTATTAAACAGGCAGACTCACGTCTCCCAAATGTTACTGAGGCTCTACTCATCAAATACCTTGAACCTGAATATGTGTTCAGAAAAAACTGTGATCAACCTCTCTCCACCTTGGCAACCCGTTCATTTCAACAGCTGTCACTGATGTGAAAGACTGTCGTTGTAAGAGTGATCAAATGAGGTGTGCAGGACACAAAACGAAGGTCATAAGTTACTGATACTTATCAACAGAAATTTTAGTGATATTGGGTGGCGATGACTGAAGGCAAAATTTAAATGTGGATCAAGGTATTTCACCTTCAATCATCACTCATTATCAATATTACAAGTCCACCAAATCACAGCTATTTCAAATAGTCAAACTGACAAGCAACTTTACGGACAGATATTTATAGTAAAAAGCAAGTACTACTTTTCTACCTAGGGTTTATCGATTGTTTCAGTTGAAATTTGACAAAAAATGGACAAAAGATGGCAAAATATGTTCGACTCAAAAATATTTAAATAGAATAAAAACAGAATGAGTTCGCCTTACTTTCAACATTTTGTCAATCTGTACCAAGCGTTCTGATAGCTCACGTTTGATCTGAGAAGCTTGTTCATCAACATTATCCAGCTATAAATTACGTAAGAGAAATAATTTTGTTTTTATTTATTGTCTAGAATAATTAAGTAAAACTTTCGTACTACTAATTAGATGACAGTGAGTAGAATTGTTTAAAATTATCAAATTAACAATCATTTCGTTGATTTCGATAAGTTAAAACACTCATACCTACGACTAAAGTAAGTCACTTACGTATTCAGGTGATTACAGCTAAAGATATGATCTACTCTTAAATAAAATAATCTTTCAAGTTGTTATTCATGGAAGACTGACATCAGTTATAGGAACAATGGAAACCTGGCAGCACTGGACAGCTGTTTCGTCCTAGTATGGGACTCCTCAGCAGTGCGCACCCACCACCCCACCAGCAGGGATCGAACCCGCGACCTTCAGGTTCTGCTACCAGCGCGTTACCAATGAGCCACTGGCTCGGCAGAATCCAGTGCTCCATATTTCCAACTTCTGTTAGCTCACGATATAGCGCAAACCGCCACCCGATGTCATCGTTGAGTATCTGTCCTCACGGCCATCAGGCTTTGACTCCACCGGTCACGACTTCTCATTGGAACTTCGGGAATACTTCTCGAAGCTAGTCACCAACGAGCACTAGTTCAATTAAATTTTGAGGGGGTTGTGGAGATTTGGAAATATTTCAAGTTGTTATTCATCGAAGACTGACATCAGTTGGAGGAACAAATAATCTTTCTATTATGACTGTGTGTGAAATTCCAAACTGTCACCAGGTTAGTCATTATGAATAATAATAAATTAAAGCATTGTGTACTGTAACGACCAATGTTTAGTCAGGGCATGTAAACTTCTAAACTGCAAGTTTTTTCCGTCACACAGTTCATATTGTAGGAACTTACTGTGCTCTACATCGATCAAATTAGCAGTTAACCTCACTGGCTTATGCAATGGTTGTTTCATCATCCTCTTCTTTTTAAGTATAATGCAGTATAATGCCATCAATAAAACCTATAACTCTGTTTATACTTTGTAATAGTCACTATATGCTTCCACTACATGATAGCAACATCTTGCAGGAAGTTGTGGAAAGTGTGTTTAGCATTCTGACACCCCTAACTTTCATAATCATGTATTATAATATAGTAAAGTGTTGTATACTAGACAATCGTTGATGGATTTCCAGATAACTCACTGATCCCACAAGTGGTTTAGGTTGACAAAGACTGAAATAACCCCTTCGACTCCTTGTTACTAGGCGATCCATAGAGCTGTGACTCACTGCTTTAGGGAGATGACTTCCAACATATGGGTCACAGATTACAGCCTCGCTCCACCTACCGAGGTTTGAGCAACCAGACAGTATAATTAGCCTTCAACGAAATAGGTGTGGCTTATTATCTACTGCATAGATGTGCACAAAGTTGAAGACTACACTACGAAATTTCAGTTTTTTTTAACTAGCTATTCCAAGATGATGAATATCCCGGAGTGTCTTCGGAAACAAATTAGGGGAAGATAAAATTGTCATCTGTAGCAACCTTAGTACCAGTTAAAGAACTGTTAGACAGTTTAAGACTAAATTTTGAATAAATCAAAAAGTAATTCGGTCAGGCGAAGTACTTAAACATACACGTCTTCTGAGTATAGTTCAGTAAAAAACCATATAACTCTAATTTATAGATTTCGAAGTTGATGCAACTTTTCGTCTCAGTAAGGAGATGCACCGTGAAACCGTTTGGTGCTAGCCTTAATCTAGCAAGGAAACATGAGTGAATGCTGCTCTTCAGTCTCATACAAGGACTGATCGGTTTTCCATTATCACATTCATTATAACCCCTCTTTCACCTTCACCTGACGAGTGGAAGAAGGGCTACCTTGTCAAACTTCCAAAGAAGGGAGACCTAAGTCTTCTCAAGAACTGGCACGGAATCATGTTCCTGTCCACTCCAAGCAAAATATTAAGCCGCATCATCCTGGAGAGACTGAATGATGAGCTGGATTCAAAATTACGACCGAAACAGCTGGCTAAATTCAGGAAGTACAAATCATGTGCGGACCAAAATGCAACGCTATGCATTATCATAGAACAGAGCGTAGAATGGCAGAATAGCAACTCTCTACCCCAACTTTATATATATATATATATATATATATATATATATATATATATATATATATATAACAAGCCACATCAATTAGTCAGTACAAGAATATAACAAATATCAAAACCTCTGACAGATTAGAATACTGCACAGATATTTTGAAACTTGTTTCGTAAAATTTCTTGACCTGTATTATTGATGGATAGTGGCTAGTAGTGAAATCCAGGAAACGTGTTTTGTCTTATTTGGGACTCGTCAGCTGGATGCACCTGCACCCCGGTGAGTGATGTTGTTCCCACTAAGACTCGAACTCGGGACCGCTTTATGTTTCATGCTTTTTCGTAATGACTACTGATCAATTGTGCAACTTCCAAGAGATTCATAATCTTTCACTGTTTCGAAAAATCACTAACTAAGACCACAATCAACCAAAAAGCGAAAGTTTGTTTCTGACTTCCTGGATTCATCTGACGTAAGAAATGCTTCGCATCAAGTAATAATAACTTCGTAATACCGACAAAATTACACTTTAAAGTCCAAAAATATTTAATGCTATTCAGTGTGCAGTGTATCGAAATTCTGTAAAATTCACCTACTTGACATGCATTATATAATACTTGATGTTCATATTTTTCAACTGACAGTGTACGCATTAATAACTCATATAGTTGTTCATTGGATAATGCTACAGGTTCCGGTTGAGGTACAGCTAATTTCATTGCTTCTGGACACGGCCCTTCACCACCACGACATATTTGATCAAATTTTATCTTCCATGAACTTAGAACACTTTCTTTGGATAAACCTTCAATAGGTTGAACACCCTGAAACTAATAAAAGTAATTATAAATTGTCTGTGGGTTTATTCTGAGGTGAAATTTTGAGTATATTGGCTTATTGGTTTAGATACTTTATGTTCTGAGAATTATAACTCATCAGTTGTTTCTGTTAAAAACTTCAAGTCATATTTAATTTCGCTTATAATTCTGTCTGAACTAGTGAATAATTGCATACATACTTCTTACTTTGTTAAGTAGTCACTGTTTCCCCCTTCCAGTCGACATCGAACAAAAGACAAGATATATATTCATTATCTTCATTAAAACTTCGTTTGCCAACTGAATCGCAATCTCGAAACTTACAACAGATTATGTAAATGAAATAAATGATTTCGTTCCCATGAAACATAATAGTGTACTTGAAATAATATGAAAATTTTGAAAACGATGGACAGCATAATAATTATTACGGAATGATTAAGAAGTTTATCATTAAGGAGCTTATGAACACAGCTGTATAAGAATACTATAAAAAAAGTATTCAGTAAACCATTTTTTAAATAAATGAAATAATTCAACCAAATCATACTTATCTAAAATTCATACGTTTCTCTCACTGCATCGTTATAAAGAATTCTACTCTCATCTAATCTTGGTCTGAATGGAATATGAAGAAAAGATCTATGTTGTGCATCTGAGTATTATCAAATGTGAACAATTGTATGCTTCTAAGTGACCCGATACTTGAATGAAACATATAGTGATTAGGATAAGAAAGCAGTCTGTTTAATCGGTATAGTAATGATTGGTAGTGGCTAGCAATAACACTAAGTCTGTTCAATAGTTTAGCTCTGTAGTCTGTAGGGCATTCGTTAAAATTTAACTCACGTTACATGCCGCATTTCAAACTTACATATTACTTATGTTTACGATTACAAAATAATAGTTGTGATGAATACAAGAACGGTAGGCACCTTTAACCGCCGTGTATTACCAAGCTACTGATAAAATAACACAACCACTATATGATGAATGCCATTTATGTGAAGATTACCTTCTTACCTTCCATACTGTTAACCAATATCCCCCCTTTTTTGTTGACAGAACTGATGCCAGCCGATTATCTGCTCTTGTGATTCCTATCAAAGATGTCACAGTTTATAATAATCACATTCTTGTCAACAGCACACACAATACGTATGTAATTCTTAACTCTCTTGAGTGGGAATGAGAAGACGTTAGACAGCAGTGAAGGAAAACTAAGTAACAGGGAATGCATTAAGTACCGAACAGGCTGATGTCTACCTAGCAGATATTCAGAACTACTTTTTACTTTGATTTTTTTTTCCCTTCACATTGTAGACCACAATAAAAGCCTATAGTAAGAACCTATCTTAGGCTGCAGACAGAATAAGTTAGGCCTTTAACTGATGTTGTCAACTTCATTGATCAACAAGATAACCCCTTAACTTTCTCAAAATGAAGGTTAACGGCTACACTTTTGATCACCACTGAGTATTCCTACTCCGGGAATCAGAAATTTCCCAATAATTCCAGGTTTCTGGGTACTGCTTAAATGATAAGAGCTTGAAAGAAAATTAAGTCCAAGTTCAATACTTTCATCTGAACTAAACTTAACTGGCAAAATAAACCAAAAAGGATACCACCTTAGCGATTCTTTTCATATTAGTTTAAACTAAACTGTTCATTCTATCCTACCAAAAGTAATGAGAGGTAACAGATGAAGACTGGGAAACAAGAAGACATAAAATATTTTTCATGTTATCACTAAAAGCAGTGATGATAATACAGAAACCAAAACTAATGACTGCTTTTTAAATAACTACGATGATGTTGTGAAGCTTAGGCGTTTGAGATAGCTTTGCCATATACTGTGGATACTAAGTCACCTCTTACTTCAATGTGCCATTTTGGTAGAGGAAGATGGATTAAGTTGAAAGATGGTCAGAGTGGCCAAACCAAGACCTGGCACCAATCAATGAAGTCTCTAACTCTCGATGTGAGACGTATGGGACGATTTAGACTACTTGGTTGCGGTCCCCAAGATGAAAAGGATCAGTGGTTGGGGACTCTTGGCGACATGGCTAGATGTCGGTCACAATAGTACACATGTACACACTCTTTGTCAACTTCTAAAGCTTGAATATTTTCACTAACCTTCATCTTCAAATTTTTTATTCTGTCACACAACTTTATCTATTTTGATATCACTCTTTTTCTAACCACTTGTTATTTGTGTACCACGGCTTGCTTAAACTTTGGGTGACTGAAAATTTTCCACTAAATATATTTCAGCAAATTCTTCTCTTTCAATCTGTTTTAATCTTTTAAACGCTTCATGTACTGATGAGTACTCTTAAAATGGTTTCAAACTGGTGTTTCCATGATAACAACAAAACAAGGAATAAACGATACACCGGTAAAAAATGGACTTATAACTCCACAGGAATACAGTGTACTATTCTCTGGATAACTATGTCGAAATATATATTTTGCTGCTGGTTGAATAAACTGCCACCACCAAATTAAGCTCGATATTATATTCATTCACCAGTCAAATGTATTACCAACAGCCTGCTTCACATTGTGACTTTTATTACTGTTATTATTAACATTATTCAAATCCAATGATTACTTAAAGATATTGTACAGGGAATGAATATGCTAAATTATTACATGTTGAGAGTTCCAAACTGTATCACAGCTGTTGTTTGCACTAAAGCTATTATTATTATCATTGAAATAGTGGAGAATATTTGTAGCTCTGGTGGATGGTTTTGTTTGTATTGTGCTCTCTGAGCTGGGTTGTTTAATCATGAAGCCTACATCGTCCTTCTAGACGACATCATCAGCACTAACTTCAGTATGAAGTGAGTTGTCAATATCCCTCCGTCAGTAATTTAGTAGCTTGCTTGACGAAGTGGTCTATGGTTGGTTGTTTCCTTTGATTGTTGTGTCATTGATAATATAGATTTCCTGTTGGCTGTCCTCTGCTCACCTCTCACCTTTCTGTCGTTTATCGTCTTTCATATTGGTTGATAGATCGGGTCTATATCTACACATCTGTTGATTGCTGACTGACTGACCTGAATGTCAAGCTTCTAAGACTTCTCTGATATTTCTTGTGTTTCCTCTGTCCAAATTTCTGCATTAACGAAATTGAATTCATGTCCATCGTTGTTATCCACATGCATTGAAATGAGTGATGAAATGTCGTGGCGTTTAATAGCCAATTGGTGCTCATGTAGACGAAGGTGAAGAGGGAGACCACTTTGTCCAATGTAGTGTTGACTACAGTTATTGCAGTTGATTTTCTAAATGATATTCGGTTTATCTTCTTTGTTTGTTGCATCCTTTGGTCTGCATAATAGTGTTTGGAGGGAATTTGTTGGTTTATGAGCCACAGCAAGTGGTCTCAGCAATGTTGTTGTGTTTTCTGATATATTCTTTATGTATGGTAGGACTATGGGTCTATTGATTTCTGTCGATGACTTTGTAGTTGGTGATGCACGGGGTAGGTATCTTCTGATAAAGTTTCGTGGGTAACGGTTCTTCTATAGGATGGACATCAAGTAATTTTCTTCGTTTTTCCATGAAGTTGTTGTACCGTAGTGCAGTGTGTTCTTGCTCTTTTGAATAGAGTCTGCACACAACCGATCTTGTGCGTTGTTTGGTTGTTGCCAATGTAGTTGAGGAGTTGGTCAGTGTGTGTTGGCTTCCTGTACACTTTCCAGCTCTCGGCATTTGTTCAACTGACTAAAACATCCAGAAATGGTAGTTGGTTTTTTGACTCCTTCTCCACTGTGAATTTGATGTCATTGAAAACGTTGTTGATCAAACTGTGGGTGTTTTCTATATCATCGTTCTTAATGATGACAAAAGTGTCGTCTACATAACGAATCCAAATTTTTGGTTTAATCACAGGTAGAATGATGGCTTTCAGTCTCTGCATCACTGCTTCTGCAATTCGTCCGGATATCGGTGATCCCATTGGAGTTCCTTTCATCTGTTTGCACATCTTGCCGTTGAAAAGGTTTGGTAACTTGAGCCAATGTACCTATGTACCAGGTTCTACGTTGATTTTTGTCAGTTGTGTTTTGTGATAACTGCGATCACCGGTGGTAGTGCACAATCCATACAACAAATCACTGATTTCATTGTCCAACGTTTTCGGGATGGTAGTAAAAACGTGGCTCCGAACATTTTCCCTTCGTAGTCCAATTTGTTCACTTGTCACTTTAACCTAATTAGGTATTTCTGAACTTACATCATGTAGAATAAGAATAATTAATCATCAGAACTCGTCAATAAAAAACAATAATCTGTCCAAGGATTATACTTTACTGAATCAATCTAGGTCTGGGTTTGTATCCCTTAGTAACAGTTGATGAGATCCATCAGAGAAAACTAAGTTTAACTGGTAATTCTTCGCTGAATAACAATTATCAGCCTGTGTCGTTGATAAAGAATTTTTGTTCAGTCACCAGTTTGGCATCGGTATCAGTTGTGGTAGTTGCACCTACCAATAGATCATTACATAAGCACAAATCAACCCCATACCACACTTATGTTAGATAGTCTAAAAAGCTTCATGGACAATAGACACATTTCAACAACGTACACAACACACTCAGTGTTCTCTTGGTAAATTATGTCAAAAAGTCTTTGCAAAAAACTATCAATGAATTTTTACAAACCACAAAATTAGACAAAACAATTATAAATTTTATATAACTACATTTTGTAAGAGCTTATAGATAAAAAACAAACATTATTAAAAAAAAGCAGGAATTTTTATAGTGGCCAGAAGTGTTTCATTTCCTACCTAGTTCATTCATATGAAAATGAAGTTCCCATAAGGTACGTGTACGATATTGTAGTCACTACGCACTGTTTAACTCAGGAAAACTAATGTCATAGTTGTTTAGATTCTACTGAAGTGTTATGTCATTTGACTTGACAGTTACAGTAACATTCAATTGTTTGACTGCCCTTCTTGTATAAAGATAAAGACATGCACAATATATCTGTCACTATGGGGTGGAGTTGTAGCTCATTGGTTTAGGGAACAGACTTTCAAATAGCAGCCGTGGGTTCAAACACAACTCCACCTATCAAGGTTTGGATAGCCAGGTAGTATCATTAATCTTCATATAATACGTGTGGCTCATTATCTACTGGACAAATAAGCACATGGCGCAGAGAAGCAAACTTACTTGCTTTTCAATATTTGTAATAAATATCTCTCGAATATCGTACATAGAACAGCTTCCTGATTTTACCATATTTGAAATACGATCACTTTTTAGAACAGCTTCATAGAATTCACTGACAGCAGTATGAAATGTTTCATCACTATTGATAGGTAGTTCACCTCGTAAATACAGCTTTAAAGAGTAAGACAGAAATTTTAGAAAAAAGAAATTATCATAGAAAAGAACTCATTTATGCAAAATGTTCACTCTCCAGCTTATAACTTACTAAGTATTCATTGATTAGGAGAATTTGTGTTAGTATAAGTAGGGCGGAATATTCAACTCTCCACTAGTATATTGTGGACATTTTCATTCTTGTTACAAGTATTTAACTCAGTACCTATTTTGTATATCTGGAAAATACTACCACATATATCACAAAGAAGATGAGAAAATTAAAACTACATAAAGTATATTGCAGTGTTATCTTGATACGACACTGAAATGTGTCCGTAAGTTGACCCAGTATGGTAAACCGTTCCACTGTCTCATACATCTAATAAATCAACTAATAATTGGATTACAGTCTATCATAATCCACAACTTTTAAGTACATATTAAAGAAACATAGTCTTAACATATAAAGATGGCCAAAATAATTGTTCTATGTTATCCACACTTTGATGTCTATTCTTTAACTGCTCATTGTCAAGAGATGCGAAAATAGAATAATACTGTTTTTCGTCATCAATGATTTCGATAGATGTCAAAAATCTGTTGTTTCATAGCACGTTCTTGGGGTCAGATAGAATAATAAAACACTTTTTTGAGATCCAACCAATTAATCGTGATGATGTAGTATCATACAGTGAACGGGGACAAGTATAATATCATAGAAATCTGAGGAGCTCGACCTTTAAAACGTGAAAATTTAAGATGTTCGGACAAAAGTAGGGACATTAACATCATGATCATCACTTCAAGAACGACATTTTACTCTTCATACTTTCTTTATCAGTGAAGCATTTTCAAAAGTTATATACAAACGTAATCATACTTACAACACAATATATGCGTCCATAGATAGCTAGATGGTCACCACAGGGTCATCGAATAGGTCAACAGACTCACAATGTAATAACAGCTCGAAAGTCAAGGTCATCAAAAATTACTTATAGGACTATAGAAAATAAACAAGTGTATTACGACTGAGCCAAAATTAGAGATTGCACGTATCTCTTTTTAACATGAAGATCAGGCCTGTACCGCTAGATTGGCAAAGCCTCTCGTATAATGTGAAGAATATGAATTCTGTTCGAAAAAATATTTGAATTTACTTCATAAATGACTTTGAAAGAAAAGTCTCGTGTAGCACCGTGATCAAATGCTGGAGAATACAGCGTTTTATGTCTTGATATTGTCTTTTAGACAGTCATGTAAGATTATTATTACTATTATTTTTCCCTTGGGCTCCTAGTGGAACATACCGCTTCAGTATTGAGCCTCCATTTCACTCCCTCCTCTGCAGTATTTTTAAACTTGGTATTACGACTGCCCACAAGCTTTCATTTCTTCTTCACATGATCTCCTTCATGTCATCCTCACCTCGGACGCCCAACCAGTCGTTCCCCGTTTGGATTCTACTCGATGACCCGACCTGGGACGTAATGTCCCCAGTCGGTCTTCTCAGTGTGTGACCAATCCATCTCCACTTTCTTCCAGGGCATATTTGTTGGGTGATAGGTTCTTCGTTGGTTCGTGGCCAGACAAAAGCCCCTCGTTGCTTATTCTTCGTGGCTATCCATGTGATCTTCAGTATCAAGCCAGCGTAGGCAGCTGTTGACCAATGTCCATACTTTGTTGGAAAATCTCTTTGTGATACGCCAAGTTTCTGAACCACATAGAAGCACTGACTTGACTCAAAATCCGGATCTTGTTCATTATGCTGAGCGGAGTGCAGTAGATCTTCACACTGATTTCAGACTAATGGAAGCTCGTCTTGCTTTTCCGATCCTGGTTTTGATATACTAGTCTGTACCACCGCCTGTATTTGAAATGATGCTGCCTGTCTAGGTAGGTGAAAGAGACTACTTCCTTTAGGACTCTCCCGTTAATGGTGATTGGTGCTTGTTGTTCATGATGTTACTCGTTGAGTATATTCATCACCTCCGTCTTCTCCACATTAACTTGAAGTCCCGTCTACGCTGCCTGCCCAGCCTCTTCTGTCAACTTCTTAGTTTTTGCCTGTAGATCTTCCAGTTTGTGCGACAAGGCATTAGATATAAAGCATCATAATGGGCAAAATCTAAATTTTCTAGAGTCTCCTCATCGGTCCAGCGTATCCCCATCTTCTCGCTTCTCACAGTTTACTGCATGATCCAGTCCACCACATTCAAAAAGGTCGTCGGTGACAGTAGGTGGTAGCCTTGTCTTACTCCTGTCTTCACTTCAAATGCGTCACTGAGCTGCGCATTGTGAATTACTTGGCATATGGCGTTTTCATATAGCTGCTGTTGAATGAGGTTGATAAAGACTAGGGGCACTCCGTGGTGTTGAAGCAACTGTCAAATTACCTCTCGATCGACGCTGTCGAAGGCCTACTCAAAGTCGATAAAGTTGAGATAGAGAGTCGACTACCATTCGATACATGTTCTATGATGATGCGTAGCGTAGTGTTGCTGTTTGATCTGCACATGACTTTTTCTTACTGAATACAGCCAGCCAGCCTGTTCCGGTCGTAATCTTGAATCCAGATCATCCTTCAGTCTCTCCAGCATGATGCGGCTTAATATTTTGCTCCGGATGGACAGGAACATGATTCTGCACCAGTTCTTGTAAAGACTAAGGTCTTCCTTCTTTGCAAGTTTGACAAGATAGTCCTACTTCCAATCAATAGGCAGGTACCTTTCCTTCCTTCCTTCCAAACCTTCTGCAATAGTGATGTGAGCATGTCCGCTGTTGTCTCTGAGTCTGTTCTCAGTGTTTCTGGCGGAATTCCATATGGTCCTGCTGCTTTCCCGTAAATCAGCAGTTTCATGGCGTTCTGGACATCACTTCTGTTTTTGTCGGAGGGTTTGTGTTCACTGGTAATTCTGTAGCTGGGCTGCTGGTGGTATTTCTGGACGGGTTGCAGGTGTTGGTGGTGGTCGATCCAACAGCCGTTTGAAGTGGTCAGCTCATCGTTTCTTTTATTTCTCTCCTTTGGTAATTAGACTTTCTTCATCAACTTTTATTGGTTTCATCTGTGTTGATCTCTTCCCTCCCAGGTAGTAACCTGGTTAGTTGATACAGTGTTGTCAGGTCTCTCCTACCTGCAGCCTGTTCTGCTTCACTTGCAGGTGTGTCGTAGTAGTGTCTTTTGTCTTTGCGTGCACTCTTCCTGACTTCTTTGTCCAATGTAGTGTTTTATACATTGTACTCAGTTCCTCTTTTCGTCATTCAACCTTGCACTGGTTCATGTTCTGCTTCACCATCTTCCTTTCCCTTCTCTATCAGCTTCCATGAATGCATCGAAATCCATTGCTTGTCTTGTTCCCTCTTCCTTCTTAATGCATTTATGCAGGTTTCTTTCCACATCACTTTCGAAGAGTCCCAGTGTTCTTCTACGCAGGTTCCTTCAGTTCAGGAATGTTGCTCAATGTCTCCCATTTTGTCGTGATGGCTGACGAGAAGATGTCATTTGTAGTTTCGTCCATAACTTTCTGCTCTGGGTGTTGAACTGTGGTCTATCATCAACTTTTTGAAGGCTTTTAACTTGATTTTGAAGGTTCCCCGCACTAGATAACGGTCTGGACATTCAGGATAGTGTTCTAAAATGCGTTTGTACACAACACGCTTTGTACGACATACGTAACCAGCCTCTCAAGAACAAATGAATCGTTAAACACATATGCAAGTGGCTCAAAGTGGTACTTTATCCATTACACATCCTCAAATCTATTCTTAACTAGAGAAAATAATCCAAGGTTGGATGGAAAAGAAGGTCTTCATCAGCCTTTGCATAGTCCACTCTTCAGGATCTCTGCCAACTTATCTCCTTTAAATCCAATATCAATAAGTCATGTCTTTGTTGGAACTGTAGGAGATTGTTCTTTTGAAATGCTCAAGTTCAATGTTCCTCTCAATGAATCTTGAAGGATAAGCATTGTTGATGAACACTGTTCGGAGTACTTCCAGTTCCTCATTCACTGTATCATCCACACAAATTCTTCTAATTTGAGTGCATGATGAGTGAGTGAGATTCTTTTTGCTGATTAGTGGAATTGAGCTTTGGAAATGATTAAATTGACAATTTCAGGTTTGTTTTCTGTAAATCGATCTTCTCAGGTAACTATCATGTTAAAAAACGACTATATCAGTTGGTGTATTGTGAATTGGGTAGTATCATGTCGTGATGCTATATTATCAACCAACCAAATGGTTTATTTGACTCTTGCAAATGAGTTAGGGTATCATCCCTAACTTTTATTCCTTATTTACTTGATCTTTTTCACAAGGTAGAATACTTCAGAGTTCTTGTATTTTTTTAACATACACTTAAAATAGCCTGACATAGTGACATTGTGAATGTTGACATGAGGAAAAATGATGCTTGCATTTAATACAGTTGACTGATGAATCTCCAGAACTTCAAAGAAACACCAAAAAATATTGCTATTGAACAACTTGAGTAGATAGTAAAAACACTCAGGGTGATCTGTGGATTTCACGGTAGAGAGTTCAAATCACTGTGATCTGGCTGGCGAAATCTACACATCTACCTTAGTGCTTTCTAACTACTTAAGTTGTTCAGTAGTAGCATATTTTGCCTGTTCATGATACTTTTATGTCAGATCACATCTTGTAATCTTGGCTGAATGGCTTCCAGAGGAAACTTTGTTAACATCACAGTTGGACGGTTGATACAAACTACTCAGCTGTGAGAAGTATCAACGTGGACTGTGCAATCTGTAAATCATTTGTAAATTGGTTATTCATTGATGATGCTTCTTCGGTAGCCATTCCATTATCATATTACACGTAAACAGGTTGTCTGCACCTCTCTTAACTCCTTTGTTTAACAGTAAATTTCTAGTTTAAATTGTGTCATAATGCAGCGTTTCTTCTTGGTTGTTGTGCTATTTTAATGAACAATCTTGTTTCTGTGAATTAATTTCCAGTAAACGCCCATCTGTATAATTCAGAATTCTGGGTCATTTTTATATTCGAGTTTTTATAAGGATCTATTTTTATTTCCTTTATTGAATAGTTACAAAATCATCACCTGTGTATCAAATATGCAGTTTTGTCTTATCACTGGTAGTTTGCCATAGTGGTCCATTCTCTTCTATCTTAACGCTACCAGAAATAAGAAAACTTAGATAGTCCAGTTTACTGATAGGCATAAAGAATTCTTTTTAAAGTAAATAATGTACAACTAATAGAAATACAATAAAACACTTCGAGCTACTTATACATTTAATAAATTCACTTACCTGAAATCGTTCCTTAAGTGTATTCAAATAGTCTTTGGTAACTCTAAGATATCGCCTATTTTGTCCAATGGTATTAACCGTAAGTAGCGGATAGGCAATACATCGAATAGCCAGAACATATCTACAAAAACGTTAATGGTAAAAATGAAAACATCACGAATGAATTACCTATAGGTGATTAGTTTTTTCACATATTTGACAATTTTAATTCCCTTCTAAGATATTAATTAGACCTTATATTTTCCTGTTAGCGGAATTGACTAACGTCTCTCATAAGTAGCGAGAAGTGGGATATTTATGACTCGATTTCTATTCAATACTATATATATATTAGGAAGTTAAAATAGTCATACTAACACTCATAAGTCAAGACATATTACTAATGTCAACTGAGCATTGTTGATCGGAACATTTCGATCAGTAGTTCAGTAAACAAGACAAATTCTCATAGTCTACAATACTATAAGTACTTTGAAATACGAGGCTACTCATATTTCACTAGGTCAGTTGATTAAAAAAAACAACCTATTTTTAGTGCATTTACCATTTAATTTTGAAGTTGAAATCACAGTCAAAACAGAGTACATAGGTACTAAGACTATGTAGACTTCTGATACATTATCAATCTTTTTTTCCTTTTCATATCAGTATGTCTCCTTCAACAGTTGAAATGAAGCTTGAACGCTTTTCAGTACAGTAAATATCTTCCTTTCATATCTTCTTATTGAATTGATGAACACTTATTATTCAATTAATTGACTTTCTGAGGGGGTTGTGGAGATTTGGAAATATTTCAAATTGTTATTCATCGTAGACTGACATCACTCGGAGGAAACCTGGTAGCACTGGACAGCTGTTTCCTCCCAGTATGGGACTCCTCAACAGTGCGCACCCACCACCCCACCAGCAGGGATCGAACCCGCGACCTTCAGGTTCCGCGGCCAGCGCGTTACCATTGAGCCACTGGGTCAGAATTCAATGCTCCATATTTCCAACTTCTGTTAGCTCACGATATAGAGCGCAAACCGCCACCCGATGTCATCGTTGAGTATCTGTCCTCACGGCCATCAGGCTTTGACTCCACCGGTCACGACTTATCATTTATCAGACTTGCAGCGTCATTTCAGCCTCATGAGCTGTCTACAATTGCTCGACAAATAAAGGTGTTAACAGTTCTTTCTTTATTGTGAAAATTGAATGAACGAATAAAATGAATGAAGCAAAATTATTATTTTAAAAAGTGTTATTTTTAGCCCAATTGAATTCATCTTTTCATTTCGTCAATTATGACAATGGAATCACTCAACTGAAATATATCCATTTGCTTACAGAGGAAAATAAGTCAGTAAATGTATCATCAGAATTATTTTTCAAGTATAATTACCTGGCATCTTTTGATTGCTTTAATTCGTCTTGAGCGTTGACAATGTGGCAACTGATGTTAAATCCACTTAGACAATCTTAAACTAGTTATCAAGAGAAGTGTTTGAAATGACTATAAAAATCACCATAGCAACCACTGAAATAACCAAACAGGTTTTTTTAATTTTGGTTAGAAAGCTTTTGCAGAGAATAAAGAACATAAATTGATTGGTCATTGGAGGGTGACCAATCTCACGTTTTTATTATTCATTTTATAATATGGCCACCAGTCCTACAGGAGTTCAGTGGTGTTTCGAGGGGCTCAGTGTGGTAACGTCGCTGAAGGAAATACCAGGTGATGCGGCTTTGAACCTCACAAGGGACAGCAGTTCCCTCAAGGTTGCAAATATGCCTTGCTGACGAGTGCTGACAAGCACAAAACCTAGGTTCACAGCTTCCTGTCGATTGCCTTTAACCAACTAACGTTCTAATAAAGAGAAGTTAGTGGTTATTTCAATAGTTGCTAGAATGACCATAAAAGTTACTCGGTATCTGACTTATCATAACTTTACTAGATATGATCTTGGTAAATTTTCAATAAATGTTTCATTTAAGCATTGTTAGTTGATTCCAGTGTGACGCATTCTGAAAGCCTGCACACTATATTTCCAGTTTACCTTATTTTCTCACTAAGTAGTAGTAGTAGCTCATTTCTACCTCGTTTTTACTCTCAAAATAAGTCAATTCCATATCCTTCCTCAGCTGTTGGTACAAGGTTTTTCTTCTTTTCTCTTTCGAATTCTGATTCTGCTTGAGTGGAGAACTATTGTCAAAATTAAGCCCACTTTTCAATATACTCTCCTTACAACAATTTACCTACAGGCTAAACGAAAAGCGACCAACAACTGCTCATTACCTTATTACTTACACGAATACAATACTACTACTGTAATCCGTGTAACTTCTGCCGGAATTCAGGCTTTTTAGTTCCAGTCTCAAACATTACAGAATAAGTATGGGAGATGAAATGGCCTTCATTCATTTACCATAATGACCACATGTAAAGACGAATTTCAGACTAACCACTGCCACCATCAGAGTACTCTTATTTCAGTATCATCTCTCCGTAATTATTTTATTCAATGGAGCCTAATGACAAGCGATGAAAGCGAAGGAAAAATCTGCCCCAGTATATATGACATTAAGTTGTATTGAAGTGCAACACATGAAGAACATAGTTCCAGGAAACTGTTCTGAAGGGTGTATGGAAAGTAAGATTGTTTACTGATTCGGAAAGTAGGTCATTTTTGAAGTAAAAATATTTGAGAGGAGGAGACTAACAATAAAAACTAATCAGTAAATATGTAGAAACGAAAAAGAGATACTGCAGACCACTGTGAATAGACGTTAAGACTAAGCCAGTCACTATTACTCCTGATTTCAAGAGTAAAAACATTAAAGCAGCAATAAACAGAGCACTAAATACTTAAATAACTCATTCTATAGTTAACCTATACTCCCTGTTTTGATCAGTGTCATAAAAAAATGTATAACAACGCCTACTGTATTACTATCCATTGTAACTACCGAATTACGAGTCATTATTTACGTGAGAATAGTGAAGAAAGACAGAGAGAGAAATTTTGAGTGTGTACTGAATAGGTTTTGACCACGAGGATAATCTCACTGAACCAGGAGCAGTCACCACAATCTTTCAAAAACATGGGCATACAAAGTTTCTGATATTATTTTTGATTTTCTCAGCCAACCATAATCAGAACCAGCTTCTTAGCATTTTATTACCTTGATAAACTATTTTTTTTAACTCTCCTATTTTTTGATCATAGTTTGATTCCGTTCTCTTCCCTTTGAACATCAGAGTTTAACTGTAATCAAATGAGGACCACTTACTGCACATTATGTATTTGCCTTCTTAACTGATTTCGTCATAACAAGTACCTTCAGTTGAAACTACAAGTTCATAGACAATTCTCAAGGCATACCTTCAGTCATATAACCTATCCTTAAAGTGAACTACTTCTAGTCTGTTTAGACAACAAACAAACTCCTTCTGTAGAATAAACTACATGAAATCCTACTGTAATTTGATACTTAAGAAGGAAAACAGGTTGAAACTGTCTTCAAAGATACTGATTAAATGCAACAAATTCATATAATCTTGAGGAAATTGTTGTTAGCGCTTTTCTGGGTGCATAAAAAATAATGCGCTTAATTATAAAAAGTAATCGCAGCTACCTTCACTGCACCAGATAACTTTATGTTCCTCATATTTTACTTTCAAAAGTGGAATCACATATCAGCATTCATGGTCCCATGGTAAATATTTAGATTGTTAGTGTATACACATATGTCACTTAGTATTGTATTGTGTTGTTATCGGTTCCGCTGTATACATAACATAAGTACATTAATTGATCATGTTATTCAGGCATAAGTGATGACTGGATTCTATCGGTCTACATTCAATCTGGTCATGTAGATAAAAGAATAATTATTATGGTGCACTTTGATAGGTGTTAGGTGATTGAAGGCGATAGCAGAAAACTGTAGACCTTGGGGAGTTGATTTCTCTCCAGTGACCAGTAAATGCGTGTCATCCAGTCCTTTAGAAGGTCAATCAAAGTTTTAACAGCTCACTTGTCAAGTCTGTGACAACAGCAGGAAGCGATACGAGTTCGGATCTCCGACAGGACACACGTTCCTTTAAGGTTGCAAACATGCCTTCGCAACACTACTTGCGTTTGACAGAATCATCCAGTGAGCAATATTGAGGTCATGCGAAGGGTACTAGGCAAGACAGACAAGTCCATTGACGAAGCTGTGAGCCTTCATCGGCAGAGGTGGTTTGGGCATGTGCTATGCTTATCGAGACACTGCTAACCTCGACGTGCCATGTTGCAGGAAACTAAATTAGGTTGGAAGAGGGTTCAGGGTGGTCAGACTAAGATCTGGCACCAATATACGGAGTCCATGACTATTGGTTTGAGCCGTATTGGAAGATGCTGGGGTCCCCGAGATGATAGAAAACAGTGGTTGCAAACTCTTGATGACATGGCTGAAAATTTGTTGCGGTGGTGCAGATGTACTCACTGTTTGATATCATCTAAAGCTTGGATAATCGCCCCTATCTTTTTCTTTAAATTGCCTATTCTGTCATACAACTTCGTCTACTTTGATATCACACTGATTCTATCCACCTCTTCTTTGCATGCTACTGTGGAATATCGCAAGTTCAACCGATACACTTGTTTATGAGGTACTAAGTTGATTTTGTCTATCTGTCTAGTATGCCCTGGCGATGACCAGTGGGAAGTTCAAAAACTGGGTCCCAAGCTTTCTACTCATCGCATACAATCACTAACATGTATGTTACTGATTTGGCAGACAAGTAAACAATAAGTTACTAACAATATTAGAAGAAAGACTGGGCCTAAACTAGTGATTTCATTTAACTGAAGTTTTCTTTCTTCATGTTAATGCCACTAAATGTGGTTAAAGTTTATGGGGTTTCTAACATTAGTCACTTTTTTGTGACTTACACAACAAAATATTCCGTGAAACAATTTTTAGACTCTCTGCCCATGCTGGGATTCTGGTAAAACACTTTTGTCAATAAACAGTGATAGACTGTTATTACAAAGTCATTTTCATTACAGATCAACATCCAACAAATTGGTTTCGGATTGTCTTTGACTTTACTTAGATGGAACATAAAGATTTGTTTTAACTCAGAAAAATCTCAACATCTTTTCTTGATGAGACCGTGTTTCCGAGTTAATTGAAACGTACATATCGCATTAACATAGATGGTTGTCTTTTAGAATAAAGAGAATCGATGAAGTGACATTGACTTCTAATAAAATAATACTTTAGCAAAAGTGATTGGATTCATCCTTCACAAGAGGCAATTATTGATCGAGATAAGACACTGCCTAGCCATAGGAACAGATTCGTTTGATATAATATAGTGAGACAGTGACGTTTCGACAACAGTTTTTGTTTCATAATCAATTATAAAGTATAATATGCTTAAAGTGGAGTAACGGTATGATCATTTAATCTCTATCACTCAACGAAACAACACTTGATAGGTGCAAGGTTGTACGATCATACTGATATGATAATGGGAAACACATCGTCCTTGAAACGTTATCCAATAAATAACACCGAATCTCTATTTGTAGTGTTATACAAATTAATTTAATGTATCATGACGATACATATCATTGAACGACAGAAACCAGATAAGTCACACAAGAGAAAACAAAGAATTTCAAGTACTGAGACCACGATACTCTACATAAATCTTCAGGTCACAGATATTTATTTCTTCACCATTGACTCATAAAAGCACACCGTGTTTGAAATGGAATATCCAACTGACCATCTTTGACGCTACATAAGTGCAAATGTGCAAAAAAAATTAGAATATTAGGGATTTTTAACCAAAAATAACATTCACCGTAGAAAATATTCTTTTCGATGAATCATTTTCAGAAGTTGCACATAAATGGTTAGTGGATCAACACAATATCATCAAAAAATACTAATAGGACTACAAGGTAATGGTTAAAAGGTAAATATAAGGTAATTACAAGGTGATTGCGTAGTGATCTATGAAGTGACAGAACAATTAATAAAACTGGGATAGTCCTACTGAAATCAAGAATTACAGAATAAAGGAAGAGGGTGAAAATGAAAATGTTAATAGATAATTGAATAAAATGTCTTCGGAAGCTTTCATTTTGAAACGCTTCTTTCGAGAATTGACTTTTATCTGCTGACATAGATGATAGTTTATCAACATAGTCTTTGTGATTCGTGAGGACTATGTCAAAATTTCATTTAGCTGAACTTTATGTTCTTTAGACAATAATTTACTATTATATGATTTCGCAACCATGTAATGGAAGCAACAGTTTAAAATCGTTTACAGAAATTCTTCAAAACTCTTATTGGAAGTTGGAACTATATTGTTTGTCTGATTGCAAATTTCAAACAAAACTTTAGAGATACTGAAATATTACACAATATAGGGCATAACGAGAGTGGATGCAATTGAAATATCGATAAAGATATGATAAAATAGTCAGATACAATGATGATACTTTGATCATCTGTGAGGAGAATACTAAACTTAAAGATATACTTCAGAAGTTCAATGAATGCCAAAAGTTAATCAAACATACTAAATAAACCAAAAATAACTCAGAATTTCACTTTCTGGACGTTCTGTTGAGAACAAGACATGACGGTTACCCAAGGAGATCGATTTACAGAAAACAAACCTGAAATTGTCAATTTAATCATTTCCAAAGCTCAATTCCACTAATCAGCAAAAAGAATCTCACTCACTCATCATGCACTCAAATTAGAAGAATTTGTGTGGATGATACAGTGAATGAGGAACTGGAAGTACTCCGAACAGTGTTCATCAACAATGCTTATCCTTCAAGATTCATTGAGAGGAACATTGAACTTGAGCATTTCAAAAGAACAATCTCCTACAGTTCCAACAAAGACATGACTTATTGATATTGGATTTAAAGGAGATAAGTTGGCAGAGATCCTGAAGAGTGGACTATGCAAAGGCTGATGAAGACCTTCTTTTCCATCCAACCTTGGATTATTTTCTCTAGTTAAGAATAGATTTGAGGATGTGTAATGGATAAAGTACCACTTTGAGCCACTTGCATATGTGTTTAACGATTCATTTGTTCTTGAGAGGCTGGTTACGTATGTCGTACAAAGCGTGTTGTGTACAAACGCATTTTAGAACACTATCTTGCATGGTTGTCTGAAGGAGAGTTCGAAGTACGTAACAGCATCTGGTTTACTCTGGTCACTCTGCTGCACGAGATCCTTTCTGCAAATGAAACAGTTCAAAGGGGGTATGGATTCGCCACCTGAACACATCAGAAGTTAAGGCAGTTCGTTAGGTTTAAGCCTGATCTTTTTGTTGGAAAAAGGTGCTTCCAATCTTTAATCCACCCAGGTAATCTCCCTAAGATATTTTATTAATTTACTTATTTCTTTATATTTATTATCATCCTCATTTTCTTAGTCTTTGTTTCTTGATTTCAATAGAACTGTCTCATTTTTCTTACCTATTCTGTCACTTCACAAATGATTGTGCAATCACCCTATAATCACCTTATATTGAATTTAGGTTGATACTCATAATGGACTGATATCAGCTGGAGAAGCACTGGAATCCTTGGAGCAATGAACAATTTTTTCGTTCTAGTGTGGAACTCCTCAGCAGAGCACACCCATGACACCACCAGGGAACGAAAGCAGGACCTTTAAGTCAAACGGCCATCACGTTGCCATTGAGCCACTGGGTTGGAATCCAACGGTTCATATTTTCTTCTTCTGCCAGTTCATGATACAGTGTGACCTCCATTCATTACCGCAGCTGTCCTCATGTTCAACTTGGTTGGTCCCAACGGTCACGACTTCCTACTGAAACTTCGGGAATCACCTCTTGATGCTAGTCACCAGTGAGCATTAGAATACTTCAGTTTTGAGGTTTGTGGGAATTTATTTGTCGACCTTTGAATCCTATAAACAATTTTTGATCGTCCGATGTTGATTTATTAACTGTTGATGGACGTATGTTTTTGCTTTAACTATAAATATGGATATGCAGCTTCTGAAATGACTGGTCGATGAGAACAGTTTCTTCACTGAAACATCTTTTGTCAGTGGGGGTTTTACGAGTGCCCCAATTACACTGACGACATGCTTCACCGTCTCGTGTAACTTTAGAATGAAAGACTTTTGAGATATGTGAAACAAAGACCTTGTACCTGTACATGAAATCTATGAAAAAATACTCCAAGTCGCTTCAATAACCATATGTCTTTTTGTTAGTGTCTATGCAGAAACCAAAACCAGTGACTTAAAGTTTTGTATATACTGTGAGGTAGAAATAGGGTGACTATGTCGCAGATGCATTTCTTGACTAAATTTATTCCGTGTTGCATAGAAACTGGGGCCATTATACTATTAGTCAGTATCTACGTCTCCCCACATATTTCTATTTGGCCTAAGCGAAAATTGGATCTGCATTTTCACCATCAAAAATTGATAGATTTCTCTATTATTTTTGTCGATAAATAATGCATCTGTGTAGATCTTCAGCTTGAAATTAATGATTACTAACATATACTACTGACTAGTTTGAAGAGCACCTGTCTGAGCTTCTCATATGCAGTTATCATCACTCAAAATTCAATGTTTTCTGTCTATTGAAAGCAGCTTAACTTGATACTATGAAGTAAATCGCATTATACAAAAGGTTTAACTGAAGCTCAAAATATCCATTACGTAAATCCAGTTCAGTATGTTGAAATTTAACTGTTTTTTTTATACCAAGCGTGTTAGTCTTTAATTTGATACTATGTTTCAGTCATAATAGTCTTCTGTTTATCAGTTTTATATGAAAACAAAATAGGTAGCCATTGCTTACCTACACATATAACTAGAGGACTTTTATCGACTAGTGGATAGGAAAGACTAATCTTCAAGCTAACCAGAACTCTTGAAAACAATACCCTAATAAGTCCCCTTACCTGCTGCTTTCTTTTCATAAGCAAAGAAGACTTTATAATTGTAATAAATAATTGAGTAAATAAATAACCCATGAAAGACCTATCATTGTTCAGACTACACGTAGTGAGGTGAACAGCTGTTGTATTTCATAAAAGGTTTCAGTCTGCCAAAGTGTTACCATAAACATGAGCTGTTAAAATGGTGAAAAAAGAAGTAATTGAAGCGTAGGTTAGACAGAGGCTTCGACATAAAACTATCTCCCCTCCTTTATTTTTCTTTTGCTTATGAGTAAAGGTGAAAGAAGAGATGAAAAGGAATACACAAGCATGAGAGAGTTATCAAACCGTAAATACAATAATAACAGAATTCAGACTCTGTACAAGAATATACATAATCCTATGCTGACTTTGTTTATTTCAACATAGAACAGAATGAAAGAACATTATTTAACATAAACTTTAAAAACAATTTGTTCTCTATTATCATATCAAAATAAAAACACGTTTCTTTTTGATGGAGTTGTCTCAGCTATTCATAAAAGTAGGCGTTAATCCTCTGATTATACTAATGTTTAGTTCTTGTACCAAATAACTAAAACATATTTAGGCAATAAACACATGATAAATTGGTTGGTTGTGGCTAGCAGAAGAATCCAGGGTGCGCGTTTCTTCCTGTTTGGGATTCGTCATAGTGGATAACGCCTTGGCGTTTGAAGCGATGCGTACGAGGTTCGAGTCTCAGTGGGAACAACATCACTCACCGAGGTGGAGGTTCGTCCGGCTGAAGAGTCCCAAATAGAACGAAACGCGCATCCTCGATTCTTCTGCTAGCCACAACCATATCATAATTAACATTCAGGCAATATCGAGGTATCCGCATAGGAGCCTATATGCCAATAGAGGTCGAACAATTCCATCCAACAAAACAACGGAGAATAACAAGTATGTCAATGAACAATAATAAACACATGGTTTAGATATGGAATTAGTCTATTTGAAACTATTAAAATTAGTTAGTGTAAATTCTAGTGGGTTGAAATTGATCATCGAATAAGCTAAATAGTATCATATCACTTAGCTTTACTTGCCAAACTGCTAAACTTGATCGGTAGACTTATATCAGTGTTGAACAATAAAGAGCAGACAGCTCAACCCGCTACTCATTGGTAATCAATTCGTAGAGAGATAATCCAGTAATTGAAGGAATCGATCGTCATGAGAATACTTTAGTCATAAATTGTCTGACTATATCCCCTGAGTGATAGGGGTTCGGATCAGCTAGGGAACACCGGTTTCCTCATGGTTATAGAAACACCTTTCTGATAGTGTCAATAAGCCCAGAAAAGCAAGAAACCTCGACCATTCAGGGATTTCAATCGACCGACTCTCAACATCTAACGCAAAATTAATCTCAACTGTTTGACATAAGTAGTCACTAGGCTCATTTATCACAATGACCCACACAGCTTACATGCGGTTAGGTGACTTGTTTCCTAAATTCCCATCAGCTGGAGAACAGACAGGTTGAAAACAGCTTATAATATAACCATATCATTCGAAGATAATGGTTGGTGAAATATTCAAGCTTTAGAAGATATCAAGAAGTAACTACATCTGCGTCTCGTCTACATTACCCGATATGACTCAGATCAACAGTAAGAGACTTCTATCAACTGGTGCACCTTTTGGTCCGCCACCCTGAACCGTCTTCTAACCTAATCTAACTTCCCCTAGTATGGTACGATGAAACAGGAGCTGGCTCGGCATACGCAGTACATGTTCAAGCCATCTTAGTCGACTAAATTTCACAAGCTCTTCAATCGACTCCTATGTGTTGCCTAGTTCCCTTCATGTGACCTTAACATTGTTCGCATCGTGATCCCACGAAAAGCAAGCTGAAATAACCAATCAGCTGACCAATTTCGGCTGAGAAGGTAGTTTTTCATTAAATAAAGAAACATAATTAGCCATCTCAGCAGGTATTAAAGTGGCCTTCATAATCACTTGGATGAAAACATTAGTTAAGCTGTCCACTTGTAGAGTATACAAGCCCTTATGTTCGAAGTTCCGGAGAGTTTAGGCTATAGGTTTGCAACAAAAACATCGGTTACCGAATTTCAGGATTGTGAGTACAAACAATAATGGTAGCTAAATGTTTAAGGGTTTGAATCTAACACGCTATGACAGTCACTGTCACTACAATTTAATATCGTACGTGGAGTCTGCAAGTAAAGGAATGCAATTCGAACATCAAACTAAACAAATCCATATCGCTATTCGGCATAAATATTCCAAGATAGTTAAAGGCTCCAAATAGGGAACGGTTTATAGCAGCACTTAAAGCACTTTGGCAGGTAAAACTTTCCGTTTAGTTCTGATTGAAGGATGCCTATCAATAGAACGATAAGGCGCCTAAACTCCATCAAGTTTAAGAATGCCAACGGGCATTTAAACTAGTTTCAGTCCTTTCTGTTCACTTAATTCTAAACACAAGTGTTAGGAATGACTAATCCCTAAGACAACTAACCTATGATATCTATATATTATCATTCTATAGTTTAAGCCTTATTTTCGCGCCCGTTAAGCGCCATGCTATTTTGCTTATTTTTACCGCAGTTTAGGATACTAAACGCTGATTGGTCCATTTTACACTGAATGTGCTATTTTGTTTTCTCTAGTCAAGGCTACCTAAGGATATATAAACGACTGAGTTTTCACCTATTATTATTTTGTTGGAGTAAATAAACTTTCAATCCCATCGTCTTCTTCTGGTGTCAGCGGAATATCGAGTTGAGAGGTCAGTGTTCTATCACTAATCGTATCGTCTCGGAGCATTGTATCGTTATCTATAGCGTTGGATTGTAACAACGAGTTTAGTATCACCCGTATAACAAAATAGCTGTAAAATAACATCTGATTTCACTAGTGTATCTTTAGCTTTCATAACATTGTCATTGCACTAGAACCACCGCTGTAGTAATTCAAAAGTCAAGTATGAAATGTTAGGTAAGCAAGTTGATGAGGTCATTAACTCACATCGGCTGACTGACTCAGTGCTCATAGGGCACTGAGTCTCTAGCATCCAAAATTGAAGAAACAAACCGTTTTTTTTGTAATTAGTATTGTTGTCAAGACTCAATAAGCACCAAGTATCATAACCAACCCATTGGAATTATATCAGGTATTTTGAACGTTTCAGTCAAACTAAGTATTGGAAGAAAACAAAAAGACAACTTTTTGGAAAAAAAAAAGAAAAGAAGGCTGACTTACAGTTGAAGTCGTTTATTATGCATTTCTTCCTCTGGATCACTTATTACCAAGGATGGTGGCGGTAGAGTAAAGTATTGTGAATTTGTATTTCTACTTATTGTCATTTGTTTCATCCACTTTGACCTACTCATTTGACTAGCACATAAAGGAGCTGATCGAACGGACTGTGAAGCAGATTGAGCAGGTCCGGTTTCTGTTGATAATGTACCACCAGAGCATCCTGTTCCAGCTGATGGTTGCCTGTGAAGTAGGGATTTCAAAGCATGCTGACGTCCTGAACTTAAGGATACACCAGCGGATACAGAATTGGTACTACTGCTCATAAGAGATGCTAAATCTGGTGAGATATGTTGTTCAGATGACCAACAACTACTCCAACAGGACTGAGTCTAGTACCAAGTGGACAAGCCTCCAAAGGACTTTCAAAGCTAACACTAAACTGGGTCGATGTAGTTACTGGAACAGTTGGATCTTGAGAAATTATTTCAGTGCTTGGTGTCAAATCTATTTTTGGTGAATTGGTATTTTTAGCAACCCAATCGCTTAGTCGTGGAGGTCGCTGGGCATTTTTGAATGGGCTGCGAACATCAGAGACTGTATTGTATTGCATTCCCTTCCAACTAGTTGCAGGACTTTGGTTAGTTGACGCATATTTTAAATTGAATTTATCATTCAATGGTAGTGATCCAGAATTCATCAAAGTACTAACCTGTGGCTTTGATATCAGGTCGATCGTATCAATACTGAAAAAGAACAGTGCGATAAAATTTTAAAAAATCCAACCTTCACCAATGGAATATGTTATGAATAAGAAATGCCTGTATCTCTGAAATCAAGCTTTTACTAAAGATATTTTTATTAAATTTATCTACACATATTCAAAGTGTTATTATGACAAGAATCTACATAACCAAATAAGAGTTTACAATGGATGGTAATGTGTCTTATACAAAGAAGACCTTAATAATAATTAGCTGGTACAGTGCCAGGCTGCCTACAACTCAATTTTATAAAATAACACTTTTACAATATAAATTTATCGTTAGTAAAGTAGTAAAACGTCGTCGATTGAAGTATCGGCGTACCTCAGTTAACCGGAAATAACAGGTTAGCATAAGTCTCAGCTAACGAGTATTTCAATGTCGGACAAAATTACTGGGATTAGTATACAACTCTCTGTCACCACAACAACGATAATATCTAGGTGAACATTAAAATATTCAATAATCACAACTCAAAATCAAATCACATACCAATTCATGGTAAGATTTATGCGAGAGAAAAACATGAACACTGAGATAGAGCATTATTTCATACGATATTGTTTAGTTAACATAACACAGTGGGCTGTTTCTAGCATTTCCCTCAAAAAGTCACCATTATCATATACACTTTACTGTTAGTGTTTACTTGCATTTTCATTCACTTTATTTCATTGTTCTTACTAACACTCTTCACATAACGTTTCGTAATCTACAACATTTAAATACAAATTGAAGTAATATTCTGTTTGATGGTACTAAACGCTTATTTCATCTAATAGATCATTTATCAGTGAATTTACAAAAGTAGATGTGTAAATTAGCTTTATAAATGTTTGTTTTTCGCCTGGTTTTGTCTTTTACTGACGGTTAATCTTTTATTCTCAGTCGTGTATAGTTAATGCATATGTTTGATTTCTCAAATTGGTGTAGTACTCCAATTGTTGCTGTCACAATTCTATATAACATTATGTGTTCATTATTATTGTGTAGTCAGTTGTAAGTACTGATATCTAGTGAGAGTATCTCGTACATTTCAACCTACGAGAAAAAGAATCTTGCCATTTATTCATCACTTCAATTCAATATGGGCTATTTAAGTGCCTGTCCACAGTAAAAGTTGACAAGTTCACAAACCGTTTTTGATGAATATTTTCCTTTAGAACTACTATTGTAGTGGAAGTTGCTGATCAGAATGGATATAAGAAGTATATGTTGAGAGGGCAGCAGAAATCATAGGCAATTACCAACAATGGGTAAAGATTCTGCCAGAGAAACCGAAGAGACAATGTGGGTAGATTAAGAGCAAATCAAGATAGAAGCAGAAGAGGAAATGAAGCACATTATGTAAATGACTGTCTTAGTGCAAGGTGTACTAATATTTGATGACTACTGTACAAGATGTCAATAATAAAGATTCCTTCTTTCGTCTCCGCCTTGTCGTTTTCTACACTACTACTTAACAGTTATTAGGCTTAAGTGGACAACGTTCTAGAGTTAAAGCTCTGTTATGGGTTATGTGTAACACTATCAGTCTTCAAATAACTAGATGGTCATACTATGGCGATCAAACCTATTTGTTCATGTCAGGTAGAAGAAAACCATTAACTTAAGTTGTGCTTGTGAACCTATACGTCAACAAGTATGCATCCAACATAGAAATACTTCACAATTTCATATATTTAGATCTAATGACCACACTTGGGGTAAAACAGCATGAAAATTATTAGTTCTAAGAGACAATCTGAAACTGATATCAGTCCATGATTCATATTAACCTGAAATCAATAATATAAATACCCATAAACCTCCAAACTGAATAATTCTAGTGCTTATTAGTGACTCGCTTCGAGAGGTGATTTCCAAAGTTCTAATGAAAACTCGTGACCATTGGACACAACTAAGTCGGATATGAGGATAAACAAAGGCAGTTTGCTCAAACTCTGGGCTGACAAACCCTTCTATATGATATATTTTGCATCACGTTTCCTCCGTTTTAATTGTCTAAATATGACCTTAAATAGTATCAAGTACTCATGCAAACTTTTAAAGATTTATTAACTTACTGTTATCAATTTGCAAAATACAATAAAGAAAAGGTATCACTTTAGATTGCAGAGTGTTTCAAAGTGAACAAAACTACATCAAATGATACTACATGGAATATTCAACTTGAAATTTAGATCCCTACTGGGTAAGATAGACTATTGAAAATACCCTCTATTTTCTAATGTTTATCGTAACTCAGTCCCTTCAAATGGTTTCAAAATTTTTCGCCTGGATCTGTTTAGTTCTATGGAAAGTGAGGTGGAAGTCTAGCTATCTTTAACGACACTCAGTGGTGCTCATTAAATTATGTGTTTCACCTATTCAAATGACAATATAGACTGTATCACTGCTAAGTGTCATCCTAAACATTTAGATGAATATGAATTCATTTACGTCACCAATATTTACTTGACTCCTGGTTGCAGCTATTCTGAATTATCCAGATTCACTGACAAATTCATAGAATTTTCTAGTTTCATAATATATGGTTCATTGTCTATAGCCTGTATTGCTTTAAAGTCTTATGAATGCAGCTTCTTGAGTTTCCTTGTTCATTTTTCAACTCTTTTCGATGCCAAATTAAACTTGATCTTCGTTAATGAACCTGGCATATATGAAACTCAGAAACTTGCACCACTGCTGAGCTCAGATCACTGTGTTGTAGGAGTTCTGTCAAAAACGTGTGGCAAACTGCAAAAGAACACTTTTGCATACTAATCTTAGAAGACTGTACATATGAGCCTTACATATGAGACTATATATATAAACTCAGAAGCATGTTATAAAACACAGAATGGAGAATATTTGAAAACGATGCTCTGGATGACACAATCGAGGCTGCTACGTTCTATCTTAAATTTTGCATTGATATATGCTACCTAACTGAAATAATTTTTCTAAGGTTTGATAGACTTACTTCTTCACAATTAAAAAGATTGAGAAGCGAAAAAGAAAAAGTGTATAAAACGAAGAATAATACTGGTGTTAAACGACTTGACCACCTGATTAGGTGTGAAATAAAACGTTTAAATTAAGTGTATAACCAGAAGATTAGGTCATATAAAAATCCTACTAATATATGGAGATATTTTATTGATCTTACTGGAAAGATAAAACATAAATGAAACCTGCTAATGTTGTCTTAACCAGTTGTTTACACATGAAAGGCAGTTTTATTAAATTCAATGAAGCAGATAAGTCCAAGTGCCTAAAATTAGTAAAGCCATCTCAAAGCTTCGGACCATGTAACATGCCAGGTATTCTATTTAGCGAATATGCTTATATTCTATGTCATCCACACACAAACATTTTTAATGAGTCCTTTGCCAAAATTGATGTCCCAGTTGCCTGGAAAGAAATTAATATAGTCCCGGTACCTAAGTCTATATCTTCAGGAGCAAAAATGAAATGCAGATCGATTGCAATAGCTTCACCATTCCTAAAAACAATGGGAAAACTGCTGCTTCGTGTGTCTGAACCTCTTTTGGAGGCTTTCAGAGGTCCAAATCAATTTGTCTACAAACCCAGAAGCAAAACCTTAGATACTGCAGTTTCAATGTATCATAATATCACTGCTTATCTTGACAAAGGCGCTAAGTATATTAGATCTGCCTCCCTAGATTAGACTCCTGTCTTTGATCCTGCCCCTGAACCCTTTTTATCCAGCCAGCCTACCAAAACTCACATTGAGACTTGAATTTCAAACTGACCTGATTCCTATTTTTCTGAGAGAAGACAGTACATGCTATACATAGGGAAGCACTCTACTTCGCTACTTAGTGAAGCTGATGTGCTGTTATTTCTCCTTTTCTTTTCTCGTCCCTTTTTCATGTCCAAACAACCTCAGCTAGAGCTAATTTTGTTAAGTACAAGAGTAATCCAACAGTGTCCATGCCAGTCATCTCTTATACAGATTGTTCTCAATCTAATAACTTCTTAACCAAAATCAGTCAATTTTCTTTCTAAAATGGCCTCACACTAAATCTTTTCAAATGTCAGATGGTTAGTTTTAGCTTAAGCTGTGAACAAGACCTTTTTAAATTGGTTCAGTCCTATGACTCTCGACTTATAGATGACTTTATTGTAGAGAATGCACCAAGCGTGATTCGTCTTGACTTACGTTTTTCCCCTGATCTTTCTCGGTCCACTCATATCTTACTGATTTCCAGAAAAATCCTTCGCTTGATCTTTTACACAAGGAAACTCAGACTCTGGCGTAACTCAGTCTTAACTCTTACGTTTCATTAATTCCTGTGTTTTGCACATAATTAATTACTGTTCCTTCCTATTCTTTCCTGGACTCCAGAAAAAAGACTACGCTGTATCGCGCAGCATTTCGAAGGTCGTTAGTAGAGCAAGTGGTACACCACTGACAGTGCTGATAAATGTGGTTGTGGATAGACATCTGAACTCTTGTAGACAAACGGTTAAAAATATTTTCTCTAATGACAAGCATTCTCTACATCTGCACCTCTCTCCATGTCTATCTTCTAGGAAGACAAGAAGCAAATACATTAAACTCTATCCACGCACAACTGAATACAAAACTTTAATCATACCTTAGTTAACTTGTTCATTGTGTGAAGAAAATCATGTTAGACATAGTCTCGCCAATCAACTTTGCAATAAGGAACAGATATCATGACTCTGAAGTCATCAAACATTTCAGTAATCAAGTTATTCTTTATTATGTATTCCTAAACAGCATTATTGTCAATATACATTTGAAAAGTGTTGTACAATGGGTAAAATGGTGCAATATATATGTTGAGAATTCTGTATTGTAAATATAATTATGGTTCGGAATAAAGCGAATGTATCGTATTATTATACTCAACAACGGCGTTGGATAAAGATCGTGCTATATCATGAACTGGTAAGGGTAACAAAATATAGACCATTGGATTTCGACCCAGTGGTTCAATGATAACGCGATGGCTACGTAACCTAATGATCTTGGATTGGATCCCTGTTGAAGGAAAGTCATGGGTGAGCACTGCTGAGGAGTTCCGTACTATGACGAAACAGTTGCACAGTACTCCCAGGTTTCCAATGTTTCTCGAACTGATCTCAGTTCATGATGAATACCAACCTAAAACCTAAACTACAGATCAATTAATCCCTGTTTATTTCAGTAACGACATCTTCAATTATAGAACTGAGGCATACAGATCAGCATTTCCAAAGAGTAGCCTTGATCCAAATATACCTTACTGACATGTAACAAGAAGGATAAAAACTAAATCCAATGCCTTTTGCCGACTAACTTCAATTAATCAGTAAGAAACAAATCACACCATAGTATTTAGTTACCTAGCTTAGTGATTCAAAGCTAATTTTATCAACAGTTTATGACCAAACAACAACTCTGTAGTGAGTAATCAGTCAGTCTCCCTTATGCTTTTTTAACAGCTCAACTTTGGAGATGGTTATCATAAAAATTTATACTCATAATTCAGGAATGAATATTTGAGCATAATTACTGAAACTATTGGGCGTTTTTTCACTTCTCATTCTTTCTTGTCAGTCGATTGACTATAAGTACGTCCTATTTGAGTGGACAAAGGCTAGAAAAATAATATACCTGGGAAACATCAATTTTATTTACCTTTCTCAATTACTATATTGCAGTAGACTATCATGAATAGTGTTCCTGTGAACATCATCCTGCTAAAGTATGCATAACATTTTACTCTAATTAGACATAGATATTATGTTAATAAAGGCCGAGTAATTCGGCCCTATATAGTAACGGAAAATTACACGCTTCAAACACCACCTGATATCCGTTGTACAAGAGGTGGCTGTCGAGTGCTAGCGGCCTAGTGGATACTGCTTTGTCTTCTGAAGCGACAAGTACTTGGTTTTAGTCTCAGTCGGGACAACATAACTCCCTGGGTGCAGGTACATCCAGATGACGAGTCTTATAAAGGACAAAACGCACGGCCTAGATTCCACTGCTAGTCACCAAGATATAAAAATATTGATTTTTCAAAATTTAAATTCTTTTTTTTGAATTTTTTTCATTTTATGATATTGGTAGGTGGTATTAGTTAAGACATATGTGATTTCTTAACATAACAAATATGCGTCAACAAAATAAACATTAACATTCAGAAGGTATCTGATGTCTTTTAGTCCTTAACTCGTATTCATATGAAAATCACTTCTAAAGCAACCAGAAATTCTTTATTTTACCAAACTGTTTCAATATTTCTTGAAAAATAACGTCATGGTTTTCATAATTATGTGCTAAATTCGAGTATTATATATGAAGCATTGGCACGTATATACACCCACAGGTTGCATTCAAGTTAACAGTAAATTTGCAAACCGGATAATATTTTCTTACTATCATATGAGTATGCTGACAGTATAAATGACAATAATATAAACATGTGAACCAAACATCATTCATATTTCATAAATTACTTTATTGGTTGTCACCACAATGACGGTTGATTTGACATTAATCATGTGTTCCTTCAGTTTTCTATTATGGCTACATAAGATAAGATTTTAAAGAAGCTATAAACTTTATTAAATGTGTATGAAATCCACTATCGTATTCCTGGTGGAACATAGGGCTTCAGTAGAACGTCTCCATTTCACTCTGTTCTCTACAGTGTTTTCAACCTAACTCCACAACTGCCCACAAGCTTTCATTTCTTCTTAACACAATCTCCTCCATATCATCCTCAGCTGGGACGCCTAACTTGTCGTTTCCCCTTTGGATTCCACTCGAGGGCCTAGCCTGAAGTATGATGTCCCCAAATGACCTTCTCAGTGTCCACTATGGCATAATATTTTTCAAATACTTTTTTGTAAGCTCACTAACATGCTGAGTGTGTACTGCACCTTTAAGTAGACGAAAAAGTTAAAAATAATTTTCAGTTCTAATTCGAATGAACAATTTGACTAGCAGTCATGCAATATGTAATAACGATAGTTGTTTTGTTTAGACATATGCTCAATAACATCGACAGCATTCTGTAAATATAAACAGTAAATAAAATTGGATATAGTTTGTATTTGTGTAAGTCACAGCATGTTTGAAATCAAATAATTCCATCGTTTCGCATGGAAGTCTGATCCAAGCTTCTTAATCATAGTTCATCTAAAATACATATGAGCTTATAAGTCAAATAAAAGCATAACATTATGGAATGAAAAATTCAAGTGGAAACCCGCTTGATATGAAGATAGTTTTAAATAGGAAGTTACATCGATTAAGGCAACATTGAAAATTAGAAAGCATTAAACAGCTATTTAGTTTTACTTTCAGTAACTTGCACCTTAATATCAATCAGTTTCTTGTACATTAGTGAATTAAATAACAATTCATTTTCCAATATTTCAAGATACATTTCGGTAAGTTCTAACGGGATGGCAGAACTTGGAAGGTCAACTGAATCGAAGTAAAGATATATGTTTACAGAAATGAACGAATGAACGAAATGCATTCAGAAACCATATAAGTATTCATGCAACAGGCGGTATGAAGGCTAATGATACTACTCGGCTGTCTAGACCAAGGTAGTTAGAGCCCAGCTGGAATATATGACCCATCGGTCGGAAGTAGACTGCTTAAACCAAGTTAGAAATATTGGACCATTGAATTCAAGACAGGTGGCTGACTGGTATTCTATTCGCTTAAGATCTGACATTTCTGGGTTTAATTCCGGTTAAAGCCATTGATTAATGCTTCTGCTAAAGTGGGGTGAAAAATCTATTCAGTACACCTTCATTTTCGGTGGTGCTCTATTTTAAGTGTTTTAGAAAAAACTATCTTTAATCATTGAATAAAAAACATGTAAACAGTTCTTCGTGGCAAATACAATGAGTCTTGCACAGGAATAAAGGTTCATGCGAAAAAGTTCAAGCGTTTGAAATACACAAGCTTCTGTTAAATGAATTCATACTTTGTTTAGTATGACAATTAGTGGTCCAATTTATAATTATTTAACTAGTGCGTAAATCAATGGTAAGAAGACTGAAAATTGTCTTAAAATGTACAGTAGTTATATCAGTGAGTGTTACGGATTCCTAGCGAATCATTCGTACCATTAGGTCAGAAGTAATTTGAGTGACAATAATGGTTTCTTTCCTCAACCTTAACTACAGGATATGTCTTATTTTTCTCTACTCATTGCATATTAGTTACTGCTGAATTGTGGTAATTAGTATTAACAAAAACTTATTGACATGGCTATAGAACATAATCTACCTGACTCATTCTTAACATCGTGCAGTGTACATTGAATGAAGATAAGGTGTGTACTTACTTTAGATTGCCCAAATGCTAATAGGCATTAAAGGTATTTGAATGGTTTTCTCTACCTATGTGAACAGAATCATGAAGTAATTATGATCTAAAAAGTAGACATCAACTGGTTTGCATTACACAGTATTTGACAAAACAGACGTAAAACAATGATAATTTTTCAATCTAAGATTTTTATGCCAAATCAGGATTAATTTGTTACTTGTTTATGGTGAGTTGTGAGAAAAATGGACCTATTTTGCTCTTCAAACATAGTTGTTCTCGCTTTTTAGGACATATTAAAGGCAAAAACAAATAAACTAGAGTCAATCTAAACACAACTTTCAAACAGTCTATTGACAAGCTACAAACAAATAGATGCGAATTCGACGACAACTTTCTTCACTACTCAACAGTGATGAAGAGTAACAGTAATTCATAAGGTAGTAAGATATCCCTTCAGTGTTTTATAAGAGCAATCATGCTTACGCTAAAGTATAAAGTGGTTTCATAACTGAATACAAAATCCTCTCTTCTGGAATAAAATCAATCTGTTGAAATTCAATGTTATTTTCACTACAAACCCCCATCCTCTCACAATGCTTACTTAAACGGCTGAACAGATTAGTCTCAAAAGGAATGTGGGTTACTTGGAATGATATGAGACAGTTACGATATCACTTCCTTCGTATGATGACTGTCAAAAGTAAGTCAAGTAAATCCACGCAGAAATGTATCAAGAAAGCGAAATTCTAGTAGAAATCTACTAGCGTAGCGACAGCTACTTGTAAGAATTCATATAAGTATCATAAATAGCAAGGCCAAAAGTGACAACGACTGATTGGCAAGGAATCAGGTGTTGTTCCCACTAGTAATATAAGTAACAACATAAAAGCCATACCTGTCGCATAAAAAGTGGTTATCGTGATTCGGTGGCCTATTGGATAACGCCCTGACGTTTGGAGCGACCGGCCTTGTGTTCGAGTCTCTGTGAGAACAATATCCAGCTGACGACTCCTGAATAGGACGAAACAAGTCCTATATTCCACTGCTAGTCACTATTCATCATTGATACATGATCAGTTGTATTTTTCCAATAAACAGTCAGCTGCTTCATTGGTAATAACAATTCTCTACAATTCCTTCACTCTATTTCCTTTTAGTAAATAGTACTTCCCTACTCGATAGGAGCTTTTGGTTTCAATTGGTATCCAAACAGATATAATGTATGAGACACTCAGCACACCAACATTTCTACCTGCTGCGTGAATTCAAGAAATGCATGACCATATTCATTACTCGTAATCGAATAATACAAGCACTTTGTGTTGGACAGAGATCAGGACTGCAATCCTATTAGTATTGCAGACTTCTAAATTTCAGTCCCACTATTTTACTAAATGAATGCCAATACAAATTATCCACCATCTACTCAGTAGTAATGGATATCCAGAAACGTTCCTGGCTAGAAATATGGACACATCCAATATGAAAACCAGAATATCTACAGTCTCCAAGAAACCACTGTCCCTAAGACTACAATTTCGAGGTGACGTCATAGGCGAAATTGTGACACAACGCTTAAGAAATGCCATAAGAAGATCATTTAATGACGCCAAGTTATGTTGTGCTTTCTACAGCCGACCGATGATGACCACACGAACTAAAGACAGACTACCTGACTTCTCTTCTATGTGCATTTACCAGTTCAACTGCTCCTGTGGAGCTAGTTACATTGGACGTACAGTTAGGCAAGTCCATCGTCGAATAGCCGAGCATCACCCTTCATGGCTAAGTAAGGGGAAACCAGACTGACACGAAGCTCAATACTCTCTCATCTAATTGACACCGGCCACCGAGTTAACATTCATAATACCTTTAAAGTTATTTATCATATCCCTTCCCACCTCACCCATGCTCCACGAGTTCGTCTTTTACATACAGCAGAAACCATAGGAATCCACCTAAACAAGCCAAGTCTATGTGTTCAGAAGAGATTCGTACAGCCTTCTTCTTTGCCTTGACCATCTGTATAGCTGATTCATTACAACAAGACTCTTCATTTCATTCACCACACAATCGGCTATAACTAATATTTTAATAGCTCTATTATCATTATCACTATTATTACAGACTTAGCCATCTTCCTTTCCCACTACTGTCTCTAACTGCCGTCAACAATTTACCATTATACGTAACAGTTCATTTTCGCTCTTTAGTTACCATTACACAAAATATCAATTATGTAAGAACCTGTTCACAAAATCTTTCTACGATAATTAATCTATGCTTTAGTTGATTGTCTTAATTATCCGATCAATTATCACCTTCTTGATACTTTGAGATTTATGACCTTTCATTGAACAACTCTCACTACTAGATTGGTGTGTAATTTCATGTTTGAAAATGCTATATTAGTGTAGAGCCATTGATGAGGAACTAATTGAAAAGAAATATTTCTTCGCTCATATTGTTTGTTTTACTAAATGGGAATTTTTACATTACTAAAAAGTGTTTGCTTTTGGTCTTTTAAAGGACATAAATTTTACGCTATGACTTATAAGACAGTAATCATTTCATTTTTTTAATAACCCTGTGAAGGCTTTTCCATCATGTCTCTTAAGAAAAATACTACAGGTCACTGAAGTGATTTACAGCAAACTATTGTTATTCACTTAAGGGTAAACTGTAATGGTTATATCATACCTCACTCTTAAAAATAAATATATCCTAGTGAACATTGTTCATGTGACTAACAATCTCCTCAACACATTTTTCGTTAAAGCTAAAAGGGAAGACTTTATAAATAACGTTGGAAAGCCTGGAATGACAGTAAAGTGAGAGATTGAAAGGAAGCGAAGAAAAAGCATTCTTAAAACGTCACGTATCATTTTCCTCTTTAATGTCAAGTCTTTTGCATAGACATTGAATTTTGTAAACAGATTATTTAGAAGGATCAGCTGAGTTATACTGTTTCACATCTTTTTCAGTAGAATTTGTCAACTTCTTTGTTAATTTGTTAAGAAGGAGGACTGATTATTGAGTTGGATAAACAAATACGAAGCGTAAACAAGTATGAACTATAGATTTCGTTAATTACTTACTAGTTTTAATTAATTTCTGAAATGGATTTGATGTTTATCAGAGTAGGATTTTAGGGAAGAAAATAAATCTTTAAGCAGTAGTTTAAATCCTTCAACTTAAATTATGATTATTCACTGGATTGTGTTTGGAACTAAGTTAAACCGTCGTTTTAGTTTGACGTGTATGGAAATCTTATTCGCTTCAAGGTAATATCCATCATAGACTGAAGTCAGACAGAAAAACACTTAAAACTTGGAGGCGTTCGACATCTGTTTCATCCTAGTATGTGACTCCTCGACAGTGCGCACTTATGACCCCAAGAAGTATCAAACATGGGACCTCAAGGTCTGGGTCGGTGTCCACAGTCTCCTATTTCTGTTAATTCACGATGTAGCAGGACTATCCACCAACACCTATTCAGTGTTCCAAAGTTTTCAGTGGTTCTCTAAGTGATGCCAGTCCATGATGAATACTACATGAAATCAATAAAATCCTCACAGACTTCAAACTAAATTACTGTGTGGTATTCATTAGTTATGAGCATCGAGATGAATATCGTGACTGGGAATTTCCCAGTCAATAACCTCAACAAGAACACTCAAATAAAAAAGTTCGATAAACTAGTGGAAGAAAAGTATTTAGTAGAGAATAATGAAATTCTCAATAGCACATCGCCAGTCATCCATAAAACAAAGTGAGCTGCCAGTTTCTCAACTAGGGTTCTAAGCACAACAGAAGTAAAGATACTGGAGTAGAAACCTTTCCCCAGTGTATCAGTTAGCGAATTGAAACCTAAAGATGTCATTTCTAAAATTGAAATAACACTAAGTCCAGTAGACAAGACAGCAGCAGATGAGGTGCGAGCACAAAGTGCTCTAGTGACAGAAAATGAAACATAACTTACCAAAAGCAGAAACAGAAGCATTGTAGAACCTTCGAAATGACAACAATATGGTAGTTCCTAAATCGAATAACAGCAACTCAGCAGTAGTGATAAGAAAATCTGATTACGTTCAGAAAGTCAAGTAGCATATATATAGGACCATACTAGGATATTAAGGAACCAATGGACACTCATGAATCATGTTAGAAAAAGGGAAGTAGATATGATACACCAAATGAAGCCGTTCCTAGATGAGTCGAAATGTTAGATTTATGATACTATTAGAATACATAAACCAGGTAATCCTACCAGACCCATAGTAGACTTTAGAAACACTCCTACTTACGACTCATCTAAATATTTGACGAAGATAATAGGCTCAATTAGAAACTGTTCTAAATCAAGACTTACTAAGTCTTATGACTTGAATAACAGACTAGGCGACATACATTTAGATGACAATGGAAAAGTGGTTATTTGATGTCATTAATTTCTATGCACATATGCTGATTAGTATGGCTCTGGAAGCAATTAAAAATCAGCTCAACAATGATTATGAACTTACACTATGAACTAAGGTGCTAGTAGATGAGACCATCTTAGCAGGACAACTATGCCTAACTTTTACAATCTTTAATTTTCGGAATAAAATATACAAACAGGAGTTAAAATGAGATCGCCAATATCACCTATTGTGGTAGACATATTTGTGAATAGTTGGAAACGGATAGTTGTCGGGACATTCAGTCGATATGTAGGTGACACGTTTAGAGTGTTGAAATCGGAGTAGAGATAGTATCTTTACACACATAAATTTATTAGTCAGCGAAATTTAATTTATCTATGAATTAGAAAATGATGAAGAAGAATTAGAGATGTTTAATTGAAGAATGAAATGGAAATAATATGGGAAGTTTTGACACTTGTGTCCATAGAAAACCTTCACACTCGAATCGTTACTTAGACTTCAAATGGTCACACCCTATGCCAGTTAAAGTTAGCTCAGTAAAACGTCTAAGTAACAGGGCCAAAAAACTTACCAGCAAAACAGAAGATGTAAAACAAGAAACCAGATACATTAAGGACATCTTACTCATTAACGACTACTCTCCTAAATTAATCTATAAGTTGCTTAGTAATCGTAAGAAAAACAGGATTAATATGAGCAACACAGATGTTAATATTGGTGATAATAATGTTGATAATAATAGTGACAATACTGTGAAGAGGTAATTCAAAACCCCTACAGTATTACCATACAAAGAAGACACCTCAAAAACATTATGTAGTATTCTCAATAATATTGGGATTAGAGTGGCACTCAAACCTACAAACTTACTCAGAAATAAGCTTTGTAAGTTAAAAGACCCTACTGATCCAATAAGGCGGAATAACTTGGTTCACTGAATGTCTTGTAGCTATTGTGAGGTCAAATGGATAGGTCAACGTAGTCGACCATGGTCAATTAGGTTATCCTAGTACAAAAACCTAGATGGGTCGAAATTGACAAACCCTAGTAAGATGAGTAATGTAGAAGAAAGCTGGGCATGGCTAGTGCACAATTACGCACAACCACACAGTAGGATGAGGCAGTGAAAATCCTTAAAACTAAGCTGTGAGGTGGGTGAAGGGAGAGATTGATAACCGGATTTCTGTTGGTCGTGTTGTATCAACACCTAATACATGCAACAGAAATGACTCAGCATCTTTTCAGGATATATGGAAAATCCTACTACCTTATGTAGTAAAGGAGGCGAGAAAAGTTGAACTATACAAAGCATGTCTCAAAGTTGGGGAATTATCTTGATATAATTATGGACAATAAATTATGTGCGGAAGTTAATACAGTAAAGAAGACTGTCCCACTGTGTGATGCTCCTAATAAATCAACCAAAATGAAATATTTTGGCGTTTTTTCATTAATACTTGTGATTTTCCGTCAATTATTGTAGTGGTCGGTAACTGCTGCATATGGGTTCCGAAGTGGGGCCCTTAATGTTGTCTGAAAATTGATTAGGATTTGATTTGCTTGATGGTGGCTTCCAGAGGAATTCAGAAGACATGTTTTATCTTATTTGAGAACTGATAGCTGGATGTTTGTCCGTCCCAGTGGGCGAAATCTCCCCCTCTAGGACTCCAATCTATGAGTCACTGGATCAAACGCAAGGGCAACATTCAGTAGTCTTTTGAGGTACTTGAATTGATGGGTGCTGGGTTTGAGTTTCACTGGGTACACCATCATTCACTTGGATGCAGGTCTGTTCAATTAAAGAGTCCCAAATAGGAAGAAACGTGGATTCTGGATTCCATCAGTCTAAAGATCACGATCTACACAAAACCTGTCCATTCAGGAAGATTTATGAATCACTACTCAGCGAATCCATTCAGTGTAAAATAAGGATTAATACGAAGTCTAGTAAATAAGGATACGTGGATTGACAACATATCCGGATTGTAAACAATTTACATGGGAAAATATCAAGAAAAAGAAGAAGAAGACACGGAAAACAAAAATCGAAAGGCATTAGAAAGGGAAATATCAGAGAATTGTAGTACTGGCATATAAGAGAGGTGCATCTGAGTCAATCCAAAGAAATCTCAGAACACCAGGTATTTGAACCACATTTAAGTCTATGGACGTCATCAAAAATGAATTAAATCAACTGAAAGTTCCAGTAGAAAAAATTAGACACAAACAGTGTCATGTACAAAGTATCTTGTGCCAATTGCTCAGTTAACTATGTAGGTCAAACCCTGAGATCACTCAAAATCAGACTGGATGAACATATACGATTAACTAAAGGTCAGCCCATAATGACATAAGAAAATAGAAATTTGGAAAAGAGTGCACCTATAGCAACACATGTGTGGAATGAAAAATATAACATTGATTGGAACAATGGTGACATCTTAAGCTTCATTATGAATAAATAGAAGGAATGATTTAATTTTGAGGTCATTGAGGATTTATCGATATCAGATTGGTATTCATTATGGACTTGTTCTTATTAGCCAACCAAGTCAAAAATGAGGACAGTCACTTAACGACGGCATTAGATGGAGGTCACACTATATCGTGAATTGACAGAAGTAGGAAATATGGACCAGTGAGTGGATTTCAACCCAGGGGTTCAATTGTAACTGGATGGCCATAGAGCCTGAAGGTCCTGGTTTTGGTCCTCGGTGGGGTCACAGGTCCACACTGCTGAGGAGTCGCATAACAGGACAAAACAGCTGTATAGTGTTCCCAAGTTTCCACTATCTCTTGAACTAATGTCAGTTCATGATGAATATCAACAGGAAAAATTGTTCACTGAATCCGTATTCATACAAGTCATGCGTAACATATGCAACAAAGGTAACTCAGCACAACTGTCAACAACATGGAACATATTACTGGAGGGAAATAGTGACAAACCTACAATATAAAAATACTACATATATGAATTCTACCGTAAATGCATGAACAAACAATTTCAGAAACTGGTGTGATTATTTTACTCGAAATATTACTAAAATTAAATAAACTTCCATTACAAATATGTTTATAATAAATTGATTCTCTCCACAATGCACTAATTTTTCATGGATATAGATAACATAAGCAGTGACAATTAGTTTAGTTCAAAGATTCCAAATAACTGTCAGGTTTCTTTAGTGTACTTACCCTTATTGCAAATGAACAGATGATAATAGGCTCCGAAATTATCTTATTAAAATACTATAAATTCATTTTAGTCTATGAATTCGTAGCATAAAAGTCGTGTTCAACAAAGTTTTAAATATTCCAGAGACATTCAAATTGTATATTGACTTCGTACAATATAAATTCATTCTCGGAAATTTGTATGCATATTAAACAAAATCTTCATATACAGAATGAATGGTCATTCTTGAATAAATAAGAGGGGAAACTAGTAGAAGTAAGTAGGGTAATGGACTATGTAAACATTCTCTAATGGCAGAGAATAAATAATCCACACCTAATAATATGATCTGTAGATCTAGATAAACATCTCGAATTGCAAAAAAGGGATGACACATTTGATACACGATTAAAACAAGGTTAAAAGTTTCTTTTTCACTGGGTGTATTCCTAATAAGCTCAATGACAAACAGAGTTAAGTAAACGAAATAACATTTAGTATTTATTATCTACATGAGTGAAATTGGATTAACAAAAATTCATTTGTTAACATCTATCAATATCTCATTTTCTACTCAACAACATTTAAGCGCTTCTTTTAAAATACCATACAACACCAAATTAATTGACTCCTTCAAGTGGTGGTTTGTAAGGACTGACTGACCTCATCGAAATCGATCGAGATGCACTCATCAACCATGTACACATCAGTGCAGTAGACAATGAGCCACATCTATTGTGTGACAGTTAGTGATACTAGCTGACTGCCCAAATCTTGGTAGGCAGAGTGAGGCTCAAATAAGTGACCCATCAGTTGAAAGTCATCTCCCTACACCAATGAGCTACAGCTCCACTAACCTCAAAGGAGTTTTAGTGACGGATTGACATTATTTTAGAGAATTACTGAAAACCCAAGGGCACTGAAGAGCCATTTCTTCTCAGCTTAGACCGCCTCAGTAGTGTGTACTGTTGGGAATAGAGTCTATAACCCTCAGGTAAGGAGAGTCTCATACCAGGACAAAACAGCTATCCAGTACTTCTAGATTTTCAGTGGTTCATCAACTGATTTTAATCCTTTGTTATCCACTCCTTATGCATAAGTCAAAATGTTAAAACAGTTTTCCCTATTCTTCCAAATTATACTCCAATACAAGGGAATTTCAAATATTGCTTAGTTATGTAGGAATACTAAACAAGGGAACTATATCCTAATACACACATCTTGGGGTAACAGATTATTTTACTAGCACAAAAGTAGTGTCAAATAGGTCCAGTACATCGTGTAGGTATTTTATTTCTGCACATGTTATATCACCACTCAACACATTTTCATCAGTACAACTCGATAATGTTATTGAATAATATATGCATAAACACTCGTTTTATCTCACTGACATCAATTGCATTAATTAGTTCATGGAACAACCATTCCACCAGTCTAAAAGCTAGTTGGATGATTGAGTGCAAAATACAAATATCGATAACGAGACAGAACAGAATTGCTATGTTCAAACCTAACAAGTTCAATACAGTATTTTTTGAGGCTTAACAAGAAGCTGTACTATGAGCAAAAGCAATTAACACAGAGAGAAAATCCTCAGCTTTTATGTTATGTTGATTGTGATGACTAACAGATGAACCCAGGATGCGCGTTTCGTCCTATTTGGGACTCGTCAGCTGGATGCACCTGCATCCAAGTGAGCGATGTAGTTCCCGCTGAGGCTAGGACACAGTACCCATTGTCTCAAAAGCATAGGGACCCAACACAGATCGAGCAGTTTGGCCCTGAATAGTAACGGAAAACTACAACTATCATAACAACACCTGAGCTTTCATGTTTACGAAATAAATTTTATCTTATTTAGAGTGACAGTCGAAAACAAAAAATCAATAAGGGTTGATTCCTAGCAAAACAAAACGAAATAAATAAAAATCAACTTCATCAACAAACAAATCAACGAAAAAAACAGAAATCTATTCCTAAACGTAAGCCAATCAAAAAAGAAGAAATAACCAGTCAACCAAAAAAGGGGTCACTGATGCAGAAGAAGGATTAAAGTACTAGTTAATGACTCGTAAATAAAGATATGAATTTTAATCAGTTGAAGGCGACTGGACAGTTAATAAAGATCTAATGCGTGAAAAGTTTGATAGGGCCTGTAATTCGACATCAGCAAAGTAAAGAGACAAAGTATGTTCAGTAACTGATAATTCAGTTAAAAGGCTTTTTCTCGGAGTATCTCATTATGTGAGGCCTATGCTTATACCTAGTTTCAGTGAAATTGGCATACACATCTTCAGCTCTACAATTACTGTTGTGATATATAAATATTTAGTCAGTTAAGCTGAACCAGTTGGTGTTATAATGATTCCGATTCTAATCATGATTGTCAAAACTAGGCAGTGGATGCTTTATAGAACTTGTTAGGTAACAGTAGCTACCAACTACCTCTACATGTCTAGTCACTGCTAAAACGTTTACTTGTTGGAGGACTCAACAAATGAGGGACCTTCAGATGAATGTGCCAGTTTTTGATTCCATCCTTCCAAAGTATATTTGCAACATGAAAATCACCAACAGAAAGAGCGGGATTGAAAATCAGAAAACCGTATCAGATGATATATATAGATATATATAACGGCGTGACCACAGGTAGAAGTTTTGATCAAAATATTACCCAAACTAATAACTTCTAATTGTAACTATTCACTACTAGTACATTTATGATAGAATGTGTGCACACTCCAGACGCTTTGGTTGCCACTTTAAAGTTTCTTCGAATCTATAACTTATATGAATACAGCATAAATCATGACAAATAACTATAACGAGACTTACACAACAGTTGTTTCACATCAGTTCATTCCGTCTCATGATCTCGGTAGGTTTCTACAGACTCGTTATTCACATTCAGTATCCACTTCCTCTATAACGGAGTGGAATACTAAAAAACACAAAGCATGCACTTCATTGTGTAATTTATGGTCTCGTGAAGCATCAGTAACGACATGGGCTGTGTCCTGGGAACCATAGCTTTTCATATTCAAAAAATAAGTTACGTTCAATGTTTTCGATAAATTTAAGATGTAAATAATTTTCATTTCTTCACAATGTTTAAAAAATTTGACTCGAACCAACTTAGGACTATGCTTCTTCATCATGTGAGTGAGGAGTAACTCCAAAGGTTACTCTAAGAACTACTGATACATCTAAATAGATCGTTGTATTTTATGAAAAAACCATTTATCCAATCAAAACAAAAAAATCTAGTTTATTATTCCAGTAGTTGCTAGGATGGGTTTTAGACACATTCTGAATGAACTCGCCAACTGACTGCAGAAAAGCCTGTAGTTGGCTTGATAAGTAGGCCACATACATACAGCAGTAGTTACTTATTCACATAAGTCAACCACGACGAATATACTTTAATATGATTATTTTTCATTTCATCTCTTCCTTGTTCGGCTCGAATGTTATGAGTTCAAGCAAAATAAAAAGGATTCGAAAAAAATAGCAGCGAAATAAAACGAATTAGGTTAAATAATTTGCAAATTCACCTGGAAAGCAAGCAGCAAAGGGCAACCTGTTTTATTGTGTCTTTAGACTCAACTAGATTCTATTCTTAAAGCTTTCCTTACGAGTGAACGCAAAAACCGCATGACTCTATTGAAGCACTTTGGCTGATGCACTAATGAGTTTGAATCTGTTGGTTAGTATTCAACCAGTTCAACCGTATGACCCTAGAGTTCTTCAATGTGTAATCTTACCATCAAATGTGAATGCATTGGTTTTGCTCCTAGGTAAGATTGACAGTGAAATGAGTATTTAACGCTTCGTAATTTTCAGTGTTTTTTGATAAAACTCCCGGAAGTAGTCGTAGTTTTAGAAGCTGGTAGTACTAATACGACCGCTTCACCTAACTAGGGACTTGCATTAGCTCAAACAAGCTGGTTGCTATCGAAATCTCAGCTCGGATACAGAAGGTTCGTTTGGCATTTGCCAACTTGAGTCACCCGTGATGCTGACTGTCATGGCATCCGACTATCTATCAGAGGATGATTAAATTGACCTACATTTAATTCTGTCCTGTTATACGACTGTGAGACATGGTAATCAAAAGTAGAAAATATGAAGTGGTTACAAGGTTTTGATCACAGGTACCTTCGTAGCACTGCTCCTGTTTGATGGAATAACCGTGTGAGTAATGTTGTGATCAGGTGAGGGGCACTACGTAAAATAGACATGTCGATTGATGAGGTTATAAACCTTCATCGACTGACGTGGCTTGGACATGTTACACACGTCTAGTCAGCCCGGTGCGCAATGCCAGGAGAAGCTGGATTCGGTTGGAAAAGGGTTCAGGAAGGCCAGACAAAGACGTGGCACCAGTCGATGAAGTATCTGACTGTTGGTCTGAGTCGTGTTGGGAGATGTAGACTGCCCGATTGGGGTTCTCAAAACGAAAGAAATCAGTGGTTAACGACCCTTGGTGACATGGCTGAAAGTCGGTCACAACGGCGCAGACTTATTTGCCCCTTGACATACAAAGCTTGAATTCTTGCACCAGCCTTTATCCTCAAATTGTTTATTCTCCCACACAACTTTGTCTTATTTGATATCAGTCTCTTTCTCCCCACCTTTTCTTTGTGTACTGCTGTGAAGTGTGGCAAGCTGGAAAGATTCACTTCTTTGCAAGGTCCTACATTGATTTTGCCTCACACCGTTGCCATTAATACAAGGCTATGTTTGGGAATGAAAACCAGGGTCACAGCACGGTTCTCACCGATCACCTCCAAATTTCCGGCCCGGTCCTCTCCTAAGTGAACTGTGAAAACTAGCAGCTGTATTTTAACTTAATCACTGATGTATTTCCCAGTTTATCATGTGAATGAATGATACTGAATTATCCATTCATCATAATCATATTGTTTAATTGAATTAAATAATATTGCAAGTGAAATTATCCTTGAAATAATTAAATTGCACACAGTCGAATCGAATGTGTTCTCTTAAAATCTATAATTTCAGATGCAATTAATACATTTATTTGTTTTTTTCTTGGGTTCCCAGTGGAACATAGAGCTTCAGTAGCACATCTCCATTCCACTCTGTTCTCTGCGATCTTTTGAACCCGGCTCCACGACAGCCTAGAAGCTCCCATTTCTTCCTCACATGATCTCCTTCATGTCACCCTCAGCTAAGACGCTAAACTCGTCGTTTCCCCATCGGATTCTACTCGACTGTCTGGCCTGGCGCGTGATGTCCCCAGTCGGTCTTCTCAGTGTGTGACCAATCCATCTCCACTTTCTTCCAGGGCATATTTGTTGGGTGATAGGTTCTTCGTTGGTTCGTGGCCAGACAAAAGCCCCTCGTTGCTTATTCTTCGTGGCTATCCATGTGATCTTCAGTATCAAGCCAGCGTAGGCAGCTGTTGACGAATGTCTACACTTTGTTGGAAAATCTCTTTGTGACACGCCAAGTTTCTGAACCATATAGAAGCACTGACTTGACTGAAAATCCGGATCTTGTTCATTATGCTGAGCGGAGTGCAGTAGATCTTCACACTGATTTCAGACTAATGGAAGCTCGTCTTGCTTTTCCGATCCTGGTTTTGATATACTAGTCTGTACCACCGCCTGTATTTGAAATGATGCTGCCTGTCTAGGTAGGTGAAAGAGACTACTTCCTTTAGGACTCTCCCGTTAATGGTGATTGGTGCTTGTTGTTCATGATGTTACTCGTTGAGTATATTCATCACCTCCGTCTTCTCCACATTAACTTGAAGTCCCGTCTACGCTGCCTGCCCAGCCTCTTCTGTCAACTTCTTAGTTTTTGCCTGTAGATCTTTGAGTTTGTGCGACAAGGCATTAGATATAAAGCATCATAATGGGCAAAATCTAAATTTTCTAGAGTCTCCTCATCGGTCCAGCGTATCCCCATCTTCTCGCTTCTCACAGTTTACTGCATGATCCAGCCACCACATTCAAAAAGGTCGTCGGTGACAGTAGGTGGTAGCCTTGTCTTACTCCTGTCTTCACTTCAAATGCGTCACTGAGCTGCCCATTGTGGATCACTTGGCATGTGGCGTCTTCATATAGCTGCTGTTGAATGAGGTTGATAAAGACTAGTGGCACTCCGTGGTGTTGAAGCAGTTGCCAAATTACTTCTCGATCGACGCTGTCAAAGGCCTTTTCAAAGTCGATGAAGTTGGGGTAGAGAGTTGACTGCCATTCTACTCTGTGTTCTATGATGACGCGTAGTGTTGCAATTTGATCCGCATACGACTTGTTCTTCCTGAATCCAGCCAGCCAGCCTGTTTCAGTCGTAGTTTTGAATCCAGAGCATCTTTTAGTCTCTCCAGGATGATGCGGCTTAATATTTTGCTCGGGATGGACAGGAATGGAGCATGATTACGCGCCAGTTCTTGCGAAGAATTAGATCTCCCTTCCTTGGAAGTTTGACAAGGCAGCCCTCCTTCCAATCAGTCGGCAGGTGCCTTTCCTTCCTTCCTTCCAAACCTTCTGCAATAGTGATGTGAGCATGTCCGCTGTTGTCTCTGAGTCTGTTTCCAGTGGTTTCTGGCGAAATTCCATATGGTCCTGCTGCTTTCCCGCATTTCAGTAGTTTAATGGCATCCAGGACTTCGACTTTCGTCGGAGGGCCTGTGGTCACTTGTAGCTCTGCCGTTGCTGGTGATATTTCTGGACGGGTTTCAGGTGTTGGTGGTGGTCGATTCAGGTGTTTTTTGAAGTGGTCAGTTCATCATTTCCCTTGTTTCTCCTCTTTGGTAACTAGGTTTCCTTCACTATCTTTCATTACTTTGGCCTCGTTAATACCTCCGATCCCAGAAAGTAACTTGGTTATTTGATACAATATTGTCAGGTCCCTCCTACCTGCAGCCTGTTCTGCTTCACTTGCCAATGTGTCGTGGAAGTGCCTTTGGTCTTTGAGTGCACTCTTCTTCACTTCTTTGTCCAGTGTTTTATACGTTGTACTCAGTTTGTCTTCTCGTTGTTCATCCTTGCACTGGTTCATGTTCTGCTTCACCATCTTCCTCTCCCTGCTCTATCAGCTTCCATGTTTAAGGCGAGGTCCATTCCTTGTCTTGTTTCTTCTTCCTTCCCAATACGGTTATTCAGGTTTCTTTCCATATCAATTTCGAAGAGTCCCAATGTTCATCCACGCAGGTTCCTTCAGGGCTGTTGCTCAATGTGTGTTTATACACACTGCCTCCAATCACCAAACCGTTGAATGCGCAGAAATCTCCAAACAGTTCTCCGTTCTCATTCATTTCACCGAGTGCTTCTTGCCTATGATGAGTTCTCTTCCTGTGTTGTCCTATCCCAGTTTGGCATTCATGTCGCCTATTAGAATTTTGATGTCGCCATCTGGGACGGGGTCTTGTCCATTACTGATTGCAGTTGTCTGTAGAATCCCCCTTCTTCTCTAGATCCACATTATTTGTAGGTGCACAGAGTAGCATTGGATGACTGTGACTTTCCTTCCTTTTGAGTTGAATCTTGTTGCCATGATCCTGGAGGAGACCGGTTCCCAGTGCATGAAAGCCTTCGATGTTTTCGGAGATATCATGACAGCCACTCCAAAACTCAGTGTGCTCGTTGTCGTCTGGATGAAAATATCAGAGTAGATTATTGACTCTCCAGTTGACAGTTAAGAGAGTCCACTTCCATTCCATCTGCTGATTCCTCGCAGATTCCTAGTACTTGTATACCATACCTTCGCATTTCTTTTGCAATTTGGGCAGCCTTGCCAGCTAGCTTCAAACATTATGCTTTCTTTCACTTTTATTGAGAGAAGACACATCGGCCAATTGGCTTCCCAAAGGCTTTCACCAACCGGCTTCCTTTCGCCTCACCGATTCCAGCGAGGAATAAGTTTGTTTTCATTTTTTATAATTTCTTTGTGCTTTGAAGTTTCTTAAGTGACTGGATTGGTTTTCCGGTGTAGAATTGCTAGCCCTATGCCCAACCTTCCCTCTTTATCCGGGCTTAGAACTGGCTAGTAACTAGTGAACTAGTTAACCAGGAGAGGCTTTCGGATGCAAAGAGAATGTTTTTTTGTACAGTGGTAAGTAAAATTTACTGCCCTACACATCCAAATATCCCTTGACTGGCCAATTGTTACTTGAAGATCAGATTATACTCATTTTACGTTGATCATACTTTTGTGCATAATTGACTGTCTTATTTTGTCAATGCTTTTATTCTTCACTTTAAATGGTATTGCATAATATCTGCAGTCAATGGAGTAGCATTAGAGTCTTTTGGTTTCCTTAAGTTGAGTTGTGGGATAATCATCGATCAATCAAGTGAGTCGACAGTGTAAGATAAGTATCGAAACTAGCGTCCAGTCCACTAGATACCATTACAGTAAAATCATGCCTACTAAATTTCCAGTCGCAAGTTTTGCGATGGCATATTTGTGCTCGAGTTATGTTTTAAATTATTACCTCATAAAGCCAACACTAGCTTGCCTCAAGTAAGTTCATTCACCATTTCGTGTCTTATAATAGCTTCTGTTGTACTGATACACATCTGGTTGCATACAGTAATCTTAATGATCAGCAGTGAAGTAACCATGAAAGTATTTAACTTGGATAAGTGTTCAACAAGCAATCTCTCAAGCGTGTTAGACTTCACGATAGAAACTTAACCATATATCCTAAAATGAAGGCTGAGTCAGCTCTATATTTACTACCACAGTGCCTAAGTTTTACACTTGTATTAAGCTCTATATGACCAGTTATCAGGTGTGTACCATGGCGGCCTGCTTAAGCTATGGCCTACCGAAGAGTTTCGACTGAATATATTTAATTCAGTTCTTTTCTTCCAATTTATTTTAATCTTTTAAATATGTTTTTTGAACGCGTCATGTACTGACGCACACTCTTAAAATGGTTTCAAACTGCTGTTTTCCAAGGTAATAACAAAACAAAGAATAAAAAATACGCCGGTTAGACTTATAAATGGACATATAAATGCATAGAAATACAGTATGCTACTGTTCTTTGGATAACCATGTAGAATTGCATATTGTGGTACTGGTTGAATAAACTACTACCACCAAATTGCGCTCGATATTCGAATCATTCATCAGTCCAAACCAGACGCGAATGTATTACCAGATGCCTGTGTCTTTTATTACTGTTATTATTAACATTACTCAAATGCAATTTGGGAGGGAAGTAGATGGAATACCGATTAGCAATATCGAGGGCAAGAACACTGCACATTAGGATGTTAAAAACAAGAAGGTTTGCTGCTGTGACTATTTTTAGGTTTCAATACATTTATCATTACCGATTGCAGCTTTCCAATAAAGGAGTCTATGTTGTTCCAATGGACTGTTCAATATATCACTGCAGTTGAAATATTGAATATTTTATTACCACCATGAACAGATCCCCCTGTCTGAGGAGGTTCCTGAGCAGATACAGACTATAGCATAAATGTTCAAATTTTAAAGCTGATGAATATTACTGGTGATAAGTTTCGACAAACCTCAAACTAAACTGAAAAAAGTCAATCAAAATCTAAATAACTAAATGCTCCTTTCACAGTTATCTATAAAAAACTAACCAGATCGTTCGTAGATGCATCTTTAGATTAACCTGCTGCGCATGCTAAATGTTATGAGTAGTCAGTATACGGTTCTTTAAGTCGGTTGAATTGGAATAGGCTGAGACGAACTGAATGAGAAGGTCTACTGCTTACTTTTCGTGAAGGGAAAAGAGTAAGTATCGTTGAGTACTGAGAGTATGAATCATCTTTGAGAAAGCTTACATTAAAAACATCCGGTAACATCCTAACGTCATTTACATACTCGCCTAGCAGCCAACCTAGACCTAAAAATACTCAAGACTACAAGCTGTTATTAACAGGTACGTAATATTTCCACGATACTGTATTCTAAGATTTAACACAATGTCGCTCAGTACCTCTGCCAATAACTTTTACTCTGATCTGTTGGATAAAAACTAATCACCTGGACGGATGATCAGAGCTTTGAGCCATTCTACACTAGTTGTGATGTAGAACAATGTCAAGTTTCACAAATCACATAAGCCTTCATGGGATTGTCACTAGTAAAGTCTGACACTCGTCACCCAAATTACAACTAATAAATTTTCACTTTGCATTGTTATTTGCATCATCCCATGGTTGATTGGACAGAATTGATCGGACACCTGATCTGATGCCTCCATATTGTCTTTTGCTTCAATTTTATAATAATGGTGGTTAGCAGTGGAATCCAGGATAGGACTTGTCAATTAGATGTACCCGCCTCCAAGTAGGCTATGTTTTTCTCAAACCTGGTACCCATCGCTTTAAACGCCACAGTGTTATCCACTAGGCCATCGAGTTAATTTAATGAAAATGTTTTTGGTACCCTATTTCTATCGTTTACTTCTCATGTCAATTTACACTGGAATAACCTTATGTTTTGCTTTGGTAGGTAACCAGCCATGAGTTTGTCCATGGTGAGTGATAATTTTGGTTGACAGCTGTCAAAGAAGATGAAAAGTTGGTCCTGTTCGCGCTACAGTATTCAAGTAAAGCTAGATAAACTGGTGGACAAATTTCCTTCAGTATAAGAGGACAGAGTTTGCCACTCCCAACCATACAGCAATCGACTCATATACATAATACATAGTCATAGAAATGGTTAGTCATAGCTTTTATATCTTACGAATAACGTCCTCTTTGATGATGATGAGGCACAAAAAGTCAAAATCAGCCTCTTTAGGGATCAAGAATACATCTTGGTGAAAAATGCTAGTGGAAAGAAACGACCAGCAATATCGCTTCTAATTTCTTGCAACTACTTATCATCAAAACTGAAATTCTTCTCGTATAGTATCAACTAAAATTTAGTCTTAATTATAATTATGTGTATTCAACAAAAAAGAAAATTTCAGTCACATTGAGTTTCTCATCTGAAATTTATTATTGAATTGATCAAAGTAGTAACAAATGGCAGGCAACTTGTAGAAATGAAAGAGAGAAACAGATACAATTTTGTCAAAATCGATTAATTTCTCACAGTAAATAATGAATAGGTGAACAAGTTACCATTGATCACTACCATATATATATATCACACATCATATTTCAGCATGTCCGAATGAGTATCAGAAATCAGAACGTTCTCGAGCATTTATGTTTGAATGAGTGTGTTTGTCTCTCATGTGATCAAATATATGCCACCATGAAGATCAAGTTTACTTCTGGCAAGGTTTTACAAACAGTGTCCTCTATCTGCCCTAATGGCTAATCAATGAAGCTTTTCCAAAACATCCTAGACACACAACTATATATATATATATATATATATATATATATATATATATATATATATATATATATATATACTGACGTAGGTTACCTTTAATTTCCATCTCCTACAACTGGTCACCTGTCATCATGCCTTACTCCCTTCACATGAGTTGAAAAAGCAGTGACACATAAATATTGCCAACTCAAAAGCCAAAACAGGAAAATAATCATAGCGATCCACAATCCCCAATATTTCACTGTCATGATGATACAACTGAATTTTTTGAGGAGTCGACAATTTATTCTCATAATTTAGTATAAATTTTCTAAGTAGCAGTGAGAGAATACAATTGATGTGAAAACAAAGAGTTCCATTTTTCCCTTTAAAGTAAGTCTGATAAAAATGAACTAGTTATTAAACCATCAAAGGTGACGTACGTCAAGCATTTAATTTATCTTTCAAACTGATGGTTAAAAAGAAAAACTTTAGAGAATTTGACATGTACTACTGAAAAATATGAGTAGCTGAAATCCATACACAGAATTGTCTAGGTTTTCTTCATGTTTTTGAAATAAAAAGAGTATTTCAGGAGATATAATTAAATGACCTACAAATAAGTGCGCATCTTGTCTTGTTTTGTCCTGACGTATGCATGTACTAAATTTCACTTGACTTTTGAATGTCTTCTAAAGAAAGACATAGAACTGGACTACATGCTTGTTGGCACCTGGTAGTTATCCCTATCTAAAAGTTCAAAAACCTCATACTTTGTGTAAGGTTTAGAACTGCAAAGTTGACGATTACAGTTAGAAAGTGTACAATCTTTACTGATTTGGGATCTTTTTCTGGATATTACAAAATTTCGGTGACACAGATGACCTACTTTTGGACATTATTTATCACGATAAGTTTGTTCTTCGACAATTTTCTCCTATACAATAAACATCTTCTTTTGCCAGTTAACAGAAGTCAATCGGTATGAGGACTTGGACCTAGGTTTCATGTTTGTTAGTATCCATTAATAACAAATGTCTGAGAGTTATAGAAAATTTGTCCTGTTGAAGATCCATACTTAAAGCAGTCAGAATTCAAAGTAATAGATTTAAATTGAATTGAACCGAATTCGGATACAGAAAACACCAAACAATGACCCAGTATCATAGTTTCAATGTATTTTTATGAAATACAAGGGTTCGTAGAATGATCATCGTAATATTTGGAACTACTCATTTCTGAGAAGTTTCAGTTTAGAATGGAATAGTTGTGTAATAGTTTCCATTTATCTATCATGAACCTTTCACAATATCCTGATATATATCATGAAAGCCATATCTAGATTTGTCTGCTATCAGCTTACGCTTAGACAATCAACATCAATATGTATAACAGTTAGTATTATTTATTTGTCTCGGGTTCCTGATGGAACATAGGGCTTCAGTAGCACATCTCCGTTCCACTCTGTTCTCTGAAATCTTTTGAACCTAGCTCCACGACAGCCCACAAGCTCTCATTTCCTCCTCGCATAGTCTTCTCCATGTGACCCTCAGCTAAGACACTCAACTCGTTGCTTCCCATCGGGGTTCCACTGCAGGGCCTGACGCGTGATGTCCCCAGGCGGTCTTCTCAGTGTATGCCCAAACCATCTCCACTTCCTTCCAGTGCATATTTGTTGACGATAGGTTCTTGGTTGGTTCGTTCCCAGAGCTCCTGGTTGCTTATTCTCATTATTCTGGCAATCCATCTGATCTTCAGTAACGAGCCAGTGTAGGCAGTTGTTGATGAATGTCTGTAGTTTGTTGGAAATCCCTTTCGTAACGCGCCAAGTCTCTCAACCATCACATAGAAGCACTGACTTGACGTTGGTGTTGAAAATCCGGATCTTGTTCCACATGCTGAGTGGAGTGCAGAAGATCTCCACACTGGTTTCAGGCTAATGAAAGTCTGTCTTGCTGTATTTCCGATCCTGGCTGACTTTGACATCCTCATCTGTGCCACCTGTAGTTGAAACAGTGCTACCTAGATGGATGAAGGAGGTTACTTCCTTTAGGTTTCTCCCGTTGACGGTGATTGCAGTCTGTTGTTGGTGGTGGTGTTGTTGGTGTGATATCTTCATCACTTCTGTCTTCTCTATATTCACTTGAAGTCCCATCTTCGCTGCCTCACCTCTTCCGTCAACTCCTCAGTTTTCGCCTGTAGATCTTCAAGTTTGTGTGACATCAGACACAAGTCATCGGCGAAATCCAAGTCTTCTAGGTTCTTTTCCACGGTCCAGCCAGCGTATCCCCACCTCTCGCTCCTCACTGTTTGTTACATGATCCAGTCCACTACAATCAGGAATACCATGGGTGACAGCAGGTTGTAGCCTTGTTTCACTCCTAACTTCACTTCAACAGCATCACTGAGCTTTCCATTGTGGATTTCTTGGCATGTGACATCTTCATATAGCTGCTGTTGAATGAGGCTGATAAAGGTTTGCGGTATTCCGTAGTGTTGAAGCAGTTTCCAAATTACTTCTCAGTCGACGCTGTCAAAGGCCTTCTCAAAGTTGATGAAGTTGAGGTGGAGAGAGAGTTGACTGCCATTCTATACTCTGTTCTATGGTGATGCGTAGAGTGGCGTTGCAATTTGGTGCGCACATGATTTGTACTTCCTGAAGCCTGTCTGTTCCGGTCGTAGTTTTGAACCCAGTGCATCTTTTATGTATACAGTTAGTAATTTGAACATAAATCTTGACTGCTTTAATTCGCCTTCTTAGTTGAATTATACTTTTATATAAATTTCTTGCTTTGAACCACTTCCTAAAAGTCAGTATAATAAAAATTGGTGTATTTGTAAAATGATAATGCTAAATACAATTACTTCCTGTTGTTAACTAGTTAATTGTAATAATTGTTGATCATTAAACTGAACAATTCAACTGTTAATACAAATCTTCGTATTGCTAAGTTATCATAATTGACTAAATAGTCGTTCATCACTATTGCTTTTTTTCTCCAAACTGCAGTACACATTCACTTCAGTAGAAACTAGAGAGTATCAGTTTCACTGACGATAGTGGTAACTCGGGTATTCTTACTTAGGTATAGTCAAATAAGAATCCAGTAAACACTAGATAATACGAGGTTAATTATTCTTCATCAACAGACTAGTGTGTTTGAGTAGAGTAAATCAGTCAAATCTAAAATAATAGTTGAGTTGAATAGAAATTTCATTTTGGTATTCAGCATGGATTGATATCAGTTGGATGAACACTGGAAACCTAAGAGCACTGAACAGCTATTTCGTCATAGTATGAAACTCTTCAGCAGTGCGCTCCCATGACTCCGCTCCACCGCGGATTGAATCCAGGACCATCAGGTTCCGTGGCCATCACGTTATCATTGAGCCACTGGGTCCGAATCCAGTGATGAATACCAACTAGGAATCAATAAATCCCCATAAACCCCAAATTGAATTAATCCAGTGCTCATTGGTGACTAGCTTTGAGAAATGATTCCTGAATTTCCAATGAGAAGTCATGACCGGTGGGGCACACCTGGTGGACGTGAGGAAAAATACTTGACGATAACATTGGGTGATGATCGCGTTATATAGCGAACTGAAATAAGCTGGAAATACGGGCCATCGGACTCTGACCCAGTAGCTCAATGGTGAAGTGGTGGCCACCGAACCTGAAGGTCCTGGGTTCGATCTTTGGCGGGGTCATGGGTACTCACTGCTGAGTCTCATACTGGAACGAACCAGCTGTCTAGTGCTCCCAGCTTCCCAGTGTTCCTCGAACTGATGTCAGTTCATGATGAATGCCAACTTGAAATCAATAAGTCCCCAAAAGCCCCCAAATTGAATGAACAGAAAATATGTTGCTTTTCGCCAATTCTTTGTATTTTTCCAAACCATAAATTTATCCTCTTTTTATTTGTGTTCATGACCTGGATAGTAACACCGAGTGGATCCGTTGTTCTTAGATACCACAGACAGCAGGGTGTTCAGTCAAAATAGAATATTCATTTTTGATTAACAAAGGCTTTTTGAAATAGGCCGTTAGTTTTTAGGTGTAAACCAATAGTAGTTACTTTCTGAAGATCTAAATCTTTTTCATCTCTTGTTCAAGTGTTCTGACGATCATGTTTTGAAATCTCACTTTTATTTGATTCTCTACCTTTCAGCTGTATTTTCCACGTAAGAATGTGATTGGTTAATTTTACTATTCAGACACAGATTCTGTTTTTCTATAAAATTGGTATGAATACCAATAAGATGTTGTACACAATAAGCATGGAATGGTTTAGTATTTAACCTTGGTATGAAAAATGCGACAATTTACAAAGAAATATGATGAAATATCTCTATGTATTATGAAGAAATCTCAATCCACTAGTGTGAAGCATTTAAATACTGACTCTTCATCTATATCATAATTCCGACCCATTGAGTGAGCTTCGATATTTCATTGTTTGTTAGGCTGACTATGTGAATAATAAACCATGTTTAAATAGCTGTTTTTGTTTCAATTCTTTCAGTTATGTACTAAGTGATACTATGACGGAACATAGGGTCATAAACAGAAGAGGTTAGTTAATGTAAAGAATTTCAGAGACAAATCTAGACAAAGATGGTAAAATTACACATTATCCTTCTAAAGTTATTGATTATCTGAGTGCATGGAACAAAGTAGAGTATATCTTGGTGATATCGAACTAATATCGGATTGAGCACCAAAATTCGATTCTTTGAGATAGCGAAAATCTAAGGATTGACACTACAGTTTACATGAATGATAATCAGTGCATTCGATTTTTAGTTAAGAATTAAACACTTTCTGATTTTGTCATTACTTTTCTACTCTAATATTTGTTTTATTGAATTACCCTATATATGTTATTTCTATATGCGTAAGTTGGAATCTATCAATTACTATATGACTTTCCAGTTAATTAGAAATCTTTCAGTAAAATGATAATCACCAGTAAAAGTAACATTAATTCTATCTGGAGGTTTGTGGAGGTTTATTAATTGATTCTAGGTTGGAATTCATTATAGACTGACATTACTTGGATGAACATTGGAAACCTGGGAGCACTGGACATCTGTTTCGTCCTGGTATGGAACTCCTTAGCAGTGCGCACCCATGACCCCACCAGGAATCAGAAGTAGGAAACGTGGACCATTGGATTCTGACCCAGTGGCTCAATGACAACGTGCTGGCCACGGAACCTGATGGCCCTGCAGTCGATCCTCGGTCGGGTAATGGGTGCATACTGCTGAAGGGTCCCATAATAGGACGAAACAGCTGTCCAGTGCCCTCAAGGTTCCAATGTTCCTTCAACTCATGTCAGTCCATGATGAATTCCAACCTAAAAAAGTAACAATAATTTGATAGCTTGTAAATGGTGGAAATCCTACTCTAACTTAATCAGTTTGTCTGTTAGGACGAAACGAGTATCCTGGATTTCACTACTGTCCACTATCCATTGTCTGTTAATTCATTTACTTGCATAATTTTTTCACTCAAAGGTCTGTAGCTCGAGTCTCGCTACTAACATACTTCATTCTTTTTTAACGCCTACTATTATTCCCATGTAGGTGAAATCGTCTGCCGACTTGCCTCCATCAGGTATACCATTATATAACACTGTCATTTTTGAGTGGATAAAAGCAATCTAAAGTAAGTTCTAGACTTATATTCCTTGCTTTTCGTCGCTCATTAGCAACGTGTATTCCAAACCTTGAGAGAAGTGATGCACTGTTAGAAATTTGGATATTAGTGAGGACAATATCACTCACTAGGAGGCAGAAACATCCAGTTAACGGGGTCCCAAATAGGACGAAACGCGCGTCTTGGATTCCATTGTCAGCTACTACCCATAATTAGTATCAAACTGAATATGTTCCACTAAGCACTGTAACCACAGACACTACTATTCCCCTGTACAGATCTCTATTATTCATTTATCACGGTAAAAATTCCAGATGTGTAACCCTTACAAACTGATATCATCAACATAAATTTAGTAGACGTTTTCATTGAATCACTTTTCTGTTGGTTTTCTGGAAAATAAATCAGATTATTCAAACTTTCTAAACTTCCTTCAAAGTTTCTTTATAACTTATAATTTCTTATATTAAGTCTAGCTACTTTTTGCCATAAATACTAGATCTGAGAAATTGAAGAAGTAACAACAACATACTGATTGTTTAAGCTGATAAGGGCAACGTAATAGCAGTTAAGAACAAATAGGATTACTTCAAGAAAGTTAATAAGAACATCTATATGAAGAGACTCAAGAAGACTGTAGACATCGTTATCAATAAGATTAAAATTTACAGTTGATCTAGTATTTCAATCGAAGCCTACTCTGGATGAGTCAAAATACTTCAGTTTAGTGTCTAAAACCAAAAATCCCAATCGAATGTATGGTGCTGTTGCGATGCATAAATCAGGTAATCCTATTCAACAGATATTTGGCTTCAAGAACTCTCCAATATATGAGATATCTAAATAATTCACATGAATATTATGGCCTATTAGAAACCTTCTAAACTCTAGACTAGCCAACTCATATGAAATGAAGCAATGTTTAGATGATACTCACAGAGAAGGATAAGAAAAATTGATTAGTTTCAATGTACCAACCTTATGTCCTAATTTACAAACTAATATGGCGCTTGGAGGTTCACAAAAATGAAATGAATGGTTATCTCGAGCCCTCTCATAGAACCCGAGTTGCCAGTTCAGGACATCATATAAGAAGCTCAGTTATGTCTCACCTTTACAGTTTTAACATTTCCAAATAAAAGTTATAAATAAAAGGAAAGAGTAGCAATGGCATCATCGATATCTCCAGTCGCAGTAGATATATTTATGGACAGTTGCGAATATGTGGCTATTCAATGATGATGTGATCTTACCCAGAAGAAACCCTGAAAATGTGTGGATGGTATATTCAGTTTTTTGAAATCAGAGTATATCCAAAGTTGCTTCACATGCATAAATTCACTTGTAGTTGATCAAATTTACTTTCGAGATAAAAGATAAACAAGAAGAATTGATCAAGTTGGATTTTAAAATAAAACAAAGACAAGAAAGTGATGTGGAAACGAAGGCTCAAAGGAAAGCATCACACTCCAAAAGATATCTAGACTATAGGTTATCTCGCTCTAGTAAAATAGTCAAGAGTTTGAGATAGGAGTTTAGTCGATATCATCATTATTATTATTCGTCCCGTGGGTTCCCAGTGGAACATAGGGTGTCAGTAGCACGTCTCCAGTGCACACTGTTCTCTGCAATCTTTTCAACCTGGCTCCACGACTGCCCAGAAGTTCTCATTTCTTCCTCACATGATCTCCTCTATGTCATCCTCGGACGCCCACCTAGTCGCTTCCCATCTGGGTTCCACTCGAGGGCCTGGTGCGTGATGTCCCCAAACCGTCTTCTCAGTGTATGCCCAATTCATCTCCACTTCCTTCCAGTGCATATTTGTTGAGCGATAGCTTCTTGGTTGGTTCGTTGAGGGAGTGAGTTCCTTGTTGCTTATTCTTTCTGGTCATCTAAGCTTCAGTAACGAGCCAGAGTAGGCAGTTGTTGATGAAAATCTGTAGTTTGTCGGAAATGCTTTTTGTAACGCACCAAGTCTCTCAACCATCACATAGAAGCACTAACTTGACTGAATTAGTGTTGGAAATTCAAATCTTATTCTTTATGCCAAGTGGAGTACAGTAAATCTCCACACTGGTTTCAGGTTACTGAATGCCTGTCTTGCTGTCTTTCCGATCCTGACTTTGACGTACTCATCTGTACCTGTGCCGCCTTTAGTTGAGACGACGCTGCCTGCCTAGGTAGGTGAAACATACTACTACTTTTAGGTCTCTCTTGTTGATGGGGATCGGTACTTTTTATTGTTGTTGTTCGTTGGTTATTATCATCGCCTCTGTCTTCTCTACGTTCACATGAATTCGCGTCTTCGCTGCCTCTTCTGACAACTTGTTAGTTTTTGCCCATAGATGTTCGAGTTTGTGCGACATTAGACATAGATCGTCATCGGCGAAATCTAGTCGATAAGTGAAGGAATATAAATAAAGAAATGAAACACTGAACAACCACCCTCCCCAATCTATTCGAAAACTCGTATGGATCTATAAGAAAAAGAGATATAATAATATAACCAATGATTGCAACACCAACAAGGCCTCTATAGTGTTGTCATATAGAAAAGAGATATTAGAACACTGATGTTGGATTCTCAATATGACTCTGATTAGATACGAATTCAAATTGAAAAAATTCACTCAGAGACAAACTTTGTTGGTTTAAGGATTCCACTGACCATATCACACCAAATAATTTAATTTACCAAATAAGATTTAATGACTTTCAGGTCAAATAGATAGGTTAAACTATCCGATTGTAGTCAATTAGTCTGTCAAACCATAGTGGACTCAGCTAGGTTTAAAATGATAAACTCCATCAAGTTATGTAACCTAAAAAAGAATTCACTCAATGCTGAGCATGCAATAACATAATCAAACAACACAATAACGAGTTGTTATTCATCGTAGACTGACATCAGTTGGAGAAACAAAGGAAACCTGGGAGCACTGGACAGCTGTTTCGTCCTAGTATGGGACTCAGCAGTGAGCACCCTGGTGGGGTCGTGGGTACTCACTGCTGAGGATTCCCATACTAGGACAAAACAGCTGTCCAGTGCTCCCAAATTTCCTTTGTTTCTCCAACTGATGTCAGTCTACGATGAATAACAACTTGAAATAATTCCAAAATCTCCACAAGTCCCTCAAAATTTAACACAATAACAGTTCAAAAGACTAATATAGTCAGATGAAAGGAGAGGTTGATTATGGAATCTTTATGATTCCAATAGGAATGACTCAACACTTATTCTAGACACATAGAAAATACTATCAGCAATAAAATGAAAAAAAGAGAATCTAATAGAACTATAAAAACTGAGTCAAAATTTCGTTGGTTACCTTGAAAGGGTTGAAAGAAACAAGTCGTACAGGAAACATCATCGCATTAACAATACAGTATCACTATAGGCTATATTAAGTAGACTATTCTAACATAAAATTACACTCTGCTACAGTGTTTACTTTATATTCTTACTTATTTTAGTGTTCATGCTAATTCTTTCAAATGTCTGATTTATCCATCCATAAAGAGATAGCTTCATTTTACATACATTTATGGATAATTTAATGTGTTTTTACAGCGTCAATGTTGATGAACGCACATACACAATGAAAAACTGTGAGTTACCTAATTAATGGAATACAGAAAGATATCGCCATGTTATATGCACAAGATAAATAAGTCAATTATTGGTTCTAAATAACAGTTAAGCCCATACATAACCTTCTCCTAGATAATTAACTCCACTTGTTTTCAATGAAACGAAGAGAATATTTACAACAAACAAAATGATAAACAAACGAATCGAAAAGCTACCTACGACGACTGTTAAGAAATTATTACTTTGACACTGAGATGAAAAAAGAAACACTAAAAGAACTTTATCTTTGACTCATTCCAGATAGGCCCAAAAACGAAGCAGATAATTCTAGGTGTCTAGCTCTACTTTCTGATTCTTACCTTAGTCTAGGGAAACAAAAAGATTGTAAAACTTCTATGTTTTCATGAAAAAGAAAAATGTTTTAGTGAATGGAAGTCAACTTATCTTCAGTGATTCACCTACTATGCTTACAAAGTGCGCTATTATATTGGCTTATTTGTCTCAGTATCTTCCATAACTGCATACATATGCACATGCTAGCGAATAGGTGAAGCCTGATTACAACATATATTTAATTTAGAAGTAGTACTCATCATGGACTGACATCAGTTGGGGAAGCATTGAAATTATGGGAGCACTTCACAGCTGTTTCGTCCTAGTATGGGACTCCTCAGCAGCACGCACCCACCACCCAGCTACGGGTCGAACTCAGGACCTTCAGGTTTCACGGCGAACGCGTTAACCATTCAGCCACTCGGTCGGTTTACAGTGGTTCACAATTTCCAACTTCTGTCAATTCACGACATAGCGCGACTGTCACCCAAGGTCTTCACTTAGCATCCACTTCACTTCCAACTGCTTGACCCCACAGGTCACGGCTTCTTATTAGAACTTGCTAACATCCATCTGGAAGCAAGTCACTAATGAGCAGAGCACTAGACAGTAATGCATTTTTCAGATCAATGGGGATTTTTAATTTAGAAGTAGTATTCATCATGGACTGACATCAGTTGGGGAAGCATTGGAAATCTGGGAGCACTGGACAGCTGTTTCGTCCTAGTATGGAACTCCTCAGCAGTACGCACCCACGACCCGGCTAACTGAAGACCTTGGGTGACAGTCGCACTATGTCGTGAATTGACAGAAGTTGGAAATTGTGAACCACTGTAAACCGACCGAGTGGCTGAATGGTTAACGCGTTCGCCGTGAAACCTGAAGGTCCTGAGTTCGACCCGTAGCTGGGTGGTGGGTGCGTGCTGCTGAGGAGTCCCATACTAGGACGAAACAGCTGTCCAGTGCTCCCAGATTTCCAATGCTTCCCCGACTGATGTCAGTCCATGATGAATACTACTTCTACATATTTAATTATCATGCAGTGTTTATTGTGTACAGCCAACTCACTTTGAGCGAAGACAATATCACAGTAAATAGTTGTCTTCGATAATTGGTAATGAAGTCGAAATTGACACTCTATATGTTAAGATTTACTAAAGTGAACTTACCCAACAATACTCTCAAGTGTCTATTTCTACTTAGGTCAAGTTGAAATCATTATTGTTCCTAAACTAATTGAGGTTGATCATCTAAATTATATAAATGCATTAAGTTATCTCGGCTGAAAACTTCATTATTAAACTAAAGTATGGGTATACTACTTAAATGTAGGAGAAAAAAAGGTACCATTTAGTCACTAATGAATATTACACACACACACACACACACACACACACACACACACACACACACACACACACACGAATTAAGATAAATACTAGTACAGAGGAAATAATAAAGAAAGAGTGTACTGCAATTCTTTGAAGCAGAAAAGTCACTGCAAATGAAAATATTCGCTTCCTCTTTTAAAAGTTTAGTTGAAACAGTGATTTTACTGGATACAGAAGACGATTCATTACACTATCAGGTATGGAATTGTTGAAAGTACGAAGCACTGAACAGCTGTTACATTGTACCCCTATGATCACTCAGTGGCGTCCATTAGGATCACGCTTTCTTTCTTTAGTTTATTCAAAAAAGAAGTTACTGTTAGACCTAAGAATGAGAAAGTAATAGTCACGCGTTACGAGAAGAAGGTTAAAGGTAGATTATTTAATGGTGTAGGTTCCCAACTGTCAAATACTCTATAACTCCAAATGATTCTTCAACTCAGATATTCTTATTTAATAACTGTAATTTAATAGTAATGATGAACAGTGGCTAGTAATGGAATCTAGGATGCACATTTCATCCTACTTGGAACTCGTCAGCTGGACGTACCTGTCTCCCAGTGACTGACGTTCATCGTTTCCATAAAATGAAATTTCAGGCAATATTGAGGCAACTATGTAGGAGTCCAAATGTTAATAGGGACCAATCAATTTGTTCCAATCAAAAACGATAAATTACAAGCAATAACGTAATAAATGTAATTTACTGAATTTTCGTAAGTAGTACTCAACTATCAAATGCTTCTGATAATTTTTTGAACCTAGGAGTATTAGACAAAAAGTACTACAAGTGTGTATCCTAGGCTCAACAAATGTATAAGACTATTTTGGATTGTGATACCTCCCCCCTTACATGATTTCAAACCCTTGATAAATAACCTCATGAAGTTCAGTGTTATAATCTCGCTCTCTGTCATCGTTGTTTGAAATCAAAGAGGATAATGATTTCATTCATGAACAACGTAATACATTTTAACCGTGATGAGAACATCGAGTTACACAAAAACACGACAATTCGATAGTTTTTATGTGTTTAACAAAAGGATAGCGAACAGACTACGTCGTTCGTCAATATGATGAGTTCATCACTGCTAAGTACTGTGAATAAATCTATTCCACACGTTCCACACAAAATAATATATCGACATTACCAAGACACATAAGCAAAAAACATCGAGATAAGGAATAATAGGATGATCACAGAAAAAGACTTGCAAGACACATTGTAAATGAGCACTAGTCAGCACATTCATTTCCATCTTCAATTATCACTATTAATTTCTATTTGGAAACATAATTAATAATGTCTCTTGTTACTGAATCACATTATTTCTAACTTCAACCAGGGATCGTGATGCAATGATCAATAACGACCTATTGTTTCCTTCTTTTGTAGTTTAACATTTTATGACTGACCGCTTCTTTATCTCTTTCGATTACTGCAGACGCTGGTAATTAATAAAGTCACCTAAAAAGTGTATGTAACGAATGTGTTGGATACAGTGATGATGATCATGAGTGAAGTACGATAATGGAGCAACACAACTGTCTAACTGTGTCCAGTTTTCAACAGAATTTTTAAACTGAAACCAACTCTTACGGTACCATATATTTTCTTGATAATTCATTTCAACGAATTCGCAATAATGTGATCAGATTCTGAAAGCTGATAATGATTGTCTTTTCCTTGTAAAGTGTAATCTATACAACTTGTCTAGATTTGATTTAGAGCATCTCTATTTAACCTAATGTACACGAAATAAAAATCAAATGTACAAGGTAAAGTAATCGATTTCCTACAGCAGATTTACTAAAACCACTTACTCTATCATAAAAATTTCTTACAAGTAGACTGCAGTAATCACAGATAATTCTAACGTTAACGATTGACTTATGGATATACTTCTAACCTCAACTTATTTATTAGCCGCCGCATGAATTAGGAAATATTAACAATCAGAAATTAAAATGTAGGTAAACTACCTATGAAATGAACATTCAATACTGCAACAGCTTAAATTTTAAACATGCTGCCAACTTTACAGATTACAGTTGTTTTGAAAAACAGGGTTAATTTTCAGATAAAATATCCAATTTTTTTTCTTTTTGATAAATAAATGTGTTGAATAATTAGAAACACTTGGTAGAATATGTTTCGCAATGCTTAGCTTTCGTATATTTCTACACTCTTCGTCAGTAATACGTGTTCATAATTCTGAGGAAGGTGAGTTTTCTTCATACACTTATCGCTGACCTATTTAACCCATATTCATATTGTATACCAGGTTAACTTCATTCAGACAGCATACAGAATTAAAATCCCTGATACTGTACATCGAAAAATGGGAAATAAGTACATAGAGACTCGAATATGTATGATTTTCATAGACAATCCATCCACCCTACCAAAAGACATGTAATAAGATTTGACAGTATGTAACAGACTATGGTTGATATGAAAATAGTGTGAGTATTCAGTCAGTAAAGCTGTGGTTCATTAGTTTAGGGAGTCGACTTTCAATCAGTTGGTACACGCTCGAACCTCGCCCCACCTACCAAGGTTTGGGTAGCCAGGTAGTTTCACTACCCAGCCCTCATACAACAGGTGTGGCTCATTACCCACTTCACGAATGTGTAAAGGGTTGTCGGGTACATTTCGATCCCATACCGAAAATAAAATAAATATATCTATCTGAACAAAGCATTTAACTGAACTTCAATAAGTATACAGAAAATATAAAAACCGATAGATATGTAGAGGAGGATTACAAAGCTTGAAAAAGTAAAATGCGCTAGCAGTTTCATCAATAATACTTTCAAATATTTGTCAGAATACCAGTTGTCAAGATCAGTAGGAACACTTGATTAAGCTATTTATTCACTGGTTGACATCAATACCATAACGAAAATAGAGCGATTTTTCGTTCATTATTTATTATATTTTGTAGATTAATTCCCCATATATATGTTTTACAGCTAAATCTAGAATTGATTATCATAATATAAAATACATAGTGAGAGTTAGTAAAATGACATTCGACTGACAAACTAACCAGAAAGTTGAGGCTCATAATAATTCAATTTCTGATCACTGTAACACCTTACCCATCAAATGTGATATACTCTGAGTAAAATGATTTCAATTGATGTTTGAAAAGCTTAAAGCTTGTTTTGGATACTTCTAGTCTCTTCAACTTTATTTTTTTGTCTTTTCTCTAAATCAGATCCATGTAAATTGTATTGAAGTTGCACCCTTCTTTTCCTGCCTCTCCTGTTTCTTCTCCGCATTCAGTTAACATAAACTTTTGCTTTGTTTTCATCCTGCGTTTATTCAATATACACAAAATAAATTGGCTAATCAATCCAAACGGCTCCATCAAATAGTTTCTGTGAATTTTTTTCTCATGGAGATGTTGGGGAGGGAGGGGGCAGGGTTTCATCAGCTGAATGTTTCCGTATTTCATTAGACATAAGAAAATTTAGCTTTTTGCCTGTCATTTTGAGTCATCAAATTACTGTTGAAATGAGTGGTTTTTTCAGTCAGATTTTGGTTTATCATCTTAGCATAAAATTCTCTCACTGAATTGGATCATCAATTTGTTAGTGTAACTCCTTAGATCAGTGTTGAAGCATATTTTTGGTTAGGATATCAATGTGAGTGTAAATTGACTATGCTTCTTTGGACTGAAACGTAAGCGACGAATGGAATTTAGTCAGCAACCCTCTACGCACTCGTGTAGTAAGCGATCAGCCACACCGATTGTATGAGGGCTGGCTAGTGATATCACCTGACTACCCAGACCTTAGTGGGCGGGGTTAGGGTTCAAAAATGTGACCCACTGGTTGAAAGTTGACTCCCTAAACCAATGAGCTACAGCTCCACATTTGAACTGAAAGATAACGTTAACCCATGAAGTTAAGATGATAATCACTTCGTTTAACTGCACAATTCTCCACTGCTGAAACGCAGAATACATTTAGTGAGAACTGGGAGAAATGAATATCGGTTGAATAAGTAAGTATTCAGTTTGGCCTTATATTGATCCCGCTTGTGATCATTATTAAGCCTACACTATGATGTTAGGACTTACTTTCAAAATATACAATTAGTCGACTAGCCTCATTCGCCAGTAGATAAGGTAGCATCTGTAACTATCCAGTGAGCGATTAGTGTGCTTAATTCTTTCCTACAGAAAGGAAACTTTCACCACAAGCATGCTCCAAAAGTAATCTCTCTGAAAAGAGTGTTAGATAATGCTGGTTCAAAATTCCCAGAGGACATGAGCTTCTGCAACTTTGTAAGCACATCCTGTTGATAAATTCCAGAAATTCAGCATCTAAGTTCAGATGTTCTTGTCAACTACATCTATATGTCAAACACAAATAGCTTTGAGATAGAAAACATGTTTCCTATCACTATAGTAATATCCTACTGACCAACACAAGCAATTTTGACACTTCTAATAACGATAAGCTAATGATTTTGCCTTAAACGACTTTTCAACAGCACCAGAACAATTCTTGGTGCAGAACTCAGTAGCTACAGAAGCGTCTTATTAACCATACCTTTCAGTAATCCTCTGCTGACCCTACTATAATTTTGTGTTCAAGATCAGTGATTCTGATCCCATCTATAGTCAGCAGTAAGATCCATTTAACAGGATAGACTAACATTATGTAGCATATCTTCACTGTTCTAAACTTCAAAGCGGACTGCTTAATATAGTTTCACCTGTCTCCGTAATGAGACTTAAAATAATTTCGAAGTTTATGAAAAGAGCAAAAATAACAATGGGAGCAGGATAATATGATCCATTCTGTTTCGGTAGTTTTTTGTCAAATGTTTCGAACCAAGAATATTAATATATATAGTTTTACTAGCAATTTAATGTATTTTTGAGATGAATGGGGATTTTTTTAATTTAGAAGTAGTATTCATCATGGACTGATATCAGTTAGAGAACCATTGAAAATCTGGTAGCACTGGACAGCTGAATGGTTAACGCATTCGCCATGAAACCTGAAGGTCCTGAGTTCGATCCCTAGCCAAGTCGTAGGTGCGTACTGTTGACGAGCCCCATACTAGGAAGAAACAGCTGTGAAGTGCTCCCAGATTTTCAATGGTTCCCCAACTGATGTCAGTCCATGATGAATACTACTTCTAAATTAAATATACATTAATTTATCATCAAAAGAAAACAGGATATCGGTCAGTTGTTGAGACGGATAGAAATGGTCCCAGAATAATGGTCGATTCAAGGAATATTCACATAAGGTAACAAGTTATCACAATGGAAATTTCTTGACTAAAAGTAACGAAAAGAGTGGGAATCAAAATATTGAAGGGCTTAACACTATAAGATTACATAAGTAGGTTATACGGTAATTAAGCTCAGTTCATTAAAGAAATATACGATATCAACAAAGGAGGATGCAACTAAATAAGAACGAAGTGAAAAACATCCAAGGTTGATAAAAGATGATGCAATCAAATAACCGTCAAGAAGGTTGACCACAGCTTCTTTTTGAATATATGAATCAAGACTGAGGCATTTAAAGGCTATGGCTTCAGTAAACTTCAAGAGAATTGAGCTTGTTTGTCTGTTTATTATCTTAAAGGAATTGAAGACGTTTGCTTGGTGAAATCCAGAGGGCTTGCACTATTCATAGTGTTACTTTCCCTCAGTCATAAGCTCTACGGAATGTGTTCAGAAAATCTAAGATGCACCCTTCTTTCTGTTCTTTAAATAGATCTGCAGTTATGACTGAACTTTACTCTGTGACTCTTTCTATCCATCTTAACCACTGACTAATATTTCGCTTTCTTTCAGGGAATTAAAGTATCCTGGATTTTCAGTTAAAATGCATATTTTGATATCCTAGGCTGAAAAGCAGTTGACAAGATACCACCAGAATGGAATGGATCCATTTTATCCTACGCCTATTGTTGTTCTTGCTTTTTTATCAAATCCATAAAGGGGAATTCATGTATGAAATTTCGAAATTTCTTTTGATGAACACTCACAAGTGATGAATAATAATACTACTACTACAAGATCCATGAAATGAATCTTAACTATTTACCACATCATATTAGAACTAAAGTTAAGTCAGTATTTGTGGTTGAGTCAAATGAAATGCAAATAAAAATAATGACAGGAATATCTATATTTTATGATAACCATATAAAACGTTTTCCAAGTCTAATGGATTACACTAAACGCTTAACTAGTGTTTTGACTAAGAATAATTTGAAAATAAGTAATCGATAAATTATGCATTACATTATGAAACGAAATAACTATAGCGAATACTAATCACAAGTGCAATTGAATACAATCAACATTCCTAATTTCTGAATTTTGCCAACTTTTCATCGATTTGCATTGATTAGAATTCAAAATTTTTTGATAATATAATAACGATATACGAAAGGGAAAGCTTCTATTCTGCTCAGCATACCGACACATATTATGCTCCTTTAATTAGCTTAAAGTAAATTTAACATCTTATAAACTCAGCTGTCAATTCATACAATAGATATGTAATCACCTAACAGGTGTTCAGTACAACAAAACTAACTATTGGTTGTTTTAAGTTAATACGATCAGGATTTTAGGAGACTGTAAGAAGTTTGTTTTGCTGGCCTAAACTGCTAGTAGTAGTCGAAGAGTGAGAGCTTTACAAAGCTGTAAGAGGCAAAGGAGGTGACGAAAGTAAGGGGAGTAGGTTATAATTGACTAGGTTTTGGATGTGGTCAGAAGCATGTGGGCAGTTAGTAATTCCTGACTGTCTATACGATGATAGTTGTTTTTGCAAGTCACCTCAACGAGAAAAATGAATTGTTTTGCGTCAATTGCTCACTACCTTTTGAAAATTGTTGGATCGCAATTTGATTATGCTGTTCTTGGACAAGATAAACCCATACCATCGACAATTGAACACCAGTACAGAACAGGGAGGAATATGCTCCATTTCTGGCTAACCTTTTCTAAGCCCCCTTTCTATAGAAAAGATAGCATCAGCATGGTGCTGCTGGTCATCCATAGGGAACACCATGCTGTTGTCAAATCCCACTCAGGCAGCAGTACGACTTCGTCCTCGGACAATCATCATAACATAACTGTCTATGTTATGATATTGAGCACTTTTCATTTTACCACCACCCAACCGATCATTTTAGTTCAAATAAACAAGTGCTCCACCGGCACGGCTTGTCGATTCATTGGGATATGCCGGCATCTGAAAAAAGCTTTCATACTAACGCTAATATCTCACTACTTCTAAATAGGACTCGTGAAAGCTCTTGAAAATAACCGTTTCTCTCTGAAGAAAGTTTGCGTTGTGTATATGCCTTAATACAGTAGTAGAAAGTGTACAGATGAATTACAGATCAATTTACAATGTTACATGAAGGTTTCGAAGCTATCAATCGACTTCTCTGCGAATACTCAATTTATTGGTATAATATTGTTTTTTTTTTTGATTTTCACACACGAAATGTACCTTCTTATTATTACAACTTTCGTTTTTATTTGTATCTTCGCTTCACTCCTCTGCTCTCCATTGCTTGAACTTCTGGTCTGTTTGTATCCTTTTGAGTCGCTTAACAGTTGCCCCCATAAAGATGTCCTCCAGAGTAACATCTGACACAGCTATCCTGAAACCACGCCTACCGTCTAAGCTATCCACCTTCAGCGTTCGCACCTTGATGCAGATTGGACAATAAGCAGGTTCGGCTAGGACTCTGGAAAGCCTCACTATGGATGTATGCCGCATCTCACAGACCCACATGCAAGATTCCAGTGAAGTGCTTCGAATTAGTTCCTCGTCTGTCAGCTCAAAAAGCATGTTTCATGTACGCTTATACGGAGACCCTAAGGTATCGGCAACCGGCTTCGTTGGTGTCATTGTCGCACTAAGCGCTTGAGCTGAAGCTCTGCTACTCGACTGGATCCTCAACAACAGTAGCCTGTGTGCTGTTAGGCTAGAAAGTTGATCTCGAGTAAGAAGTAACCGGCAAGAGAAACGATGTCTCTTTGTCATCTATGCCTATGCCCCAACGAACTGCAGCTCGAATGCAACCAAGTATGAATTCTGTCACCAACTGAGTGACCTTCTAAACCAAGTGCGCTTGACGGATATCGTAGTGATAGCTGGAGACAAATGGGCAAGCCGGGCGTCTAAGTTCAGAGGAGAGTCGTTTAGGTGACCAATGGGCACTAGTTGGTAGTAGGCCATATCATAAAGATCATGTGTAGCTTTGCGCAGATCACAATCTATTACTAGCCAGCACCAACTTCCAGCACAACAATCACCGTTGTGCCACTTGAAGTCCTTTCTCTGTTTGTACTCAAATAGATAATATTGTAATCGGCTACCAATGGGGTGGGGACAAACTGGACATCCACTCCATATCGAGCACTTGTCTGGACTCTGATCATGCTTTAGCGTGTGATAAAGCCGTCTTGTGTTTTAGTGGTTATCAAAATCACCGTTCTAAACGGGTTGATGCAAGCAAATTGGTTGCACCTAACACTGCAGCTACATACCAATCCGAGTTTGATTTAAGGCTGGCTACCCATCCTCCAGAAAGTATACACGAGGACTAGATGAACTGGCAAGATGCCACTAAAATGTCGAGTAAAGCCGATTGAGGCTTGGAAGAGCGTCCCGCAAATAAACGCTGGGTCTTTGCGAGCTTCTTGTAGCTTCTTGAGGCCCGTCAGACCATTCCGGTAGATTTGCGAGTTCAATGGTTCGCATAAGTTTCTTAGCCGAAAGATTACACAACGCTTACGCAAGAACCGTGAGGCCTGTTAGTTAGGACGCGTGGATAAGACAGAAGTAGCAGCTTCATCTAGCATTAGTCGGAAGCTGTTCTAGATCACCCAAGCAACTGAGAGAAAGAAGCCTTGTGTGTATCTGAGGTGTTGTGTGAGTGCTAGTAAAGGTGTGTGATGAAATTCCCTACCGCATATGGAAATCTAGAGTGCATACGTCAATCTTTGACACCTTAGGCACCGCCGCGACATTAGTCTGACCGTAAAAGGTTGGGTTTACAGCGCTTCGGTATGAGCAGTTCTGTTCTACGACTGAGAAACTTGGCCTCTCCAAGCTGAGGATGTGAGATGACTCTATGTGTTCAATCATCGTCGTCTCCATAGGATCGCTCATATCTGATGGAAACACCATGTAAACACTTCTGGGGTGCGACAGCATGTGTTTAGGCATAATGGAGATCACCACTCATTAAGTGAAGTTATCTGGAAACACCAGCTTCAATGCCTCGGATATGTGTTACTCATGTTGTCGCAACGGCTTTCACACCGTTCATTGTTTCCTAGCTCTGGGACTGCATGGAAGAAGTGGAGGGGTGGCCGGTGTATGACGTGGCGCCGTGAGATGAACGATAGTTATGTCGAGTTAGCATCTGTTGGTACATCCCAGCTCCCTACGTGGAGGGTTAGTCCGAGAGATCACATAGCCCAGTGGCTTCAGAAGTTATCAGGTATGGCTCATAATCGAGACCAGTGGTGGCCATACTGTGGCTTCCTCCTAACTTCTCCTGCTGAAAAATAATGAGTGTTTTGTTTTTAATGCGCCCAGCTGAACTCCTTTCCTAATCACCCTATGCTGATTGTTTTTCTTTCTTACTTATCCACTTCCTATCGTTTATGTCTTCACAAATTTGTTATGATATTTTGTGTGGCGCATTTCTTGGTGCTCCTGCTGTATCATATTTGTGTTCTAATAATGATAATCATGATAACAATAAATAACAGATGACTTACCTCACATCATTAAGTTGTAAAGCACTATTTCTCACGATGTAACCCTAGTAAAAATGGATCAATACTTCACTAAAAGAATCGTCCATTTATTGGGTCACCTGCCTGACCATGAATATACAGTGCAGATGAGAACCGTATGTCGCATATATATATATATATATATATATATATATATATATATATATATATATACTAGGGATGCTCATTGGTGGCTTGCTTCGAGATGGTATTTCCTTAAGTCATAATGAGAAATCATGACCGGGAGAACAAACTAAGTGGAACTTGAAAACTACTACTCAAAGGTGGCGTTGGTCGAAGGTCTCATCATACCGTGAGTTGACAAGACTAGGAGTATATGGACCAGTGGACCTCAAACCAGTAGCTCAATAGTGACATGCTTGCGACGAAACCTGAAGGTCTTCGGGTCGGCCACTGGCGGGGTTCTGGGTGCGCACTGATGAACGAGACGTCTGTTCAGGACTCCCAGGTTATCAAGGCTTCCCCAAGTGATGTAATTTTGTGACGAATACCATCTTGAAACATATGTATATATATCTGTCACAAACCTAAAATAAGAAACTTTATGAAACAGTGGATAAAAGAGTATTTTGAAGACTTCAAGTATGTCATATTCTCATACCTTTTGGTTTTTATTTTACGTCCCAAACTGCAGGTAATTTGGGAGGGGTAGTGAATGATGATATTTTAGAGCCAAAGGGAAACTTTTACAAAATGCTAGTTCTTCAAGCTGCTATTTTTTCATGATGTAGTCTGATCATTATGATGGCTCACTTTATAGTCACCTATGAGCAATTCATATTGACTGAATCACACTAGCATGTAAATTCAGATAGGAAAAATAACATTTTTAGAATAAATTTTAAATTACTTCGAATACGATAACCATTCATAACTGTGTGCTACATGGTTAGATCATATTATCCGGAATTATTTACACATCTCTTACATAACTAGGTAAATTTATTGAGTGTTCCAATCGACTCATTTTAATTCAGTACACTCTAATTCCTTATCCAGAACTAAAGCAAGTAGTAATAGTTTTGATTCTAACTTTAAACATTCATCATTTATCTATAAAAAAGTGGTCAGTAGCTTGTTTCTTATTCTTCGTTGTAAGAAATGAATATTAAATACATCTACTTCCTAACACCATAACAAAGCTTTCCCTAGTTATTATTAAACAAAGTTGTATACAAGCATTTGAAGAATATTAACTATGAACTGCAAGTATATTGAGAAAAGGTTTTCTCTAATTCATTAGTCGTCTGTTCGTCAAGGAAAAAGATGGTGTTATATGCATATAATAGTACGCTAACTCAGATAAAATTGTTTCACACTCCTGAACAACGGTTATTGAGGAAACCTTAAATTGTGCTAGGATACTCAAGTGTTGTATCAAACAGACTCACCATGTATAATGTAACTAAGCATCACTTAAAGGGCATAACAAAGCAGTTAGTATATATGGAATTTCTCAAGCATAAATCATCCTCTATACCAAACATCCAAACACTCAAGTTTTTAAGTTCATACATAAATTTAAAGTGTTGTGCTCACTACAACTGTATTCTCCTAGGAAATTCCCAAAAGACATTTGTTATTTCTGTATTTATCTGCCAAGTTTACCATACTGAAACAGCATGTTTAAGTTGCTGCAAAGATTTTCAAATCATGGTGTAAATAAATGCTTTGTTTCTAATAGTAATGAACTCCTAAAATCAGTCCAATAACAAATATTTAACTCATGCTGTACTCTCTCCTTAGCTATGACATTTAACAAAAATCAATTTGCACCTTTTATAGAATAGTAAAAATCTACAGAAACTTTCATTATCGTTAGGAAAGCATAATAAACAGGTGTTTGCAAATATTGCAAGACAGTCTGTCATAGGAACCAATTTGATATTGACAGCTACATCATAAAGAGGTATGAACTCGTGTTTATTCCTTATACAGCCAAATGAGTTACCAAACCCTTAAGCCAGCGTTCAAATTCTTGATAATATATGCCCCATGCATTTTTTTTTCGTAATGAACCTTAAAGTACTATCGGTAGGAACAAGAAGTGAAAACTGTGAAGCAATTTATGAACATTTTTAGTAAATGTGCTACTAAATTTTATGTATAAGTGGCGTAAGCAATGTGACTTGACCATAGTTTCTTGAGTTTTATACAAAATCCCATTTCCATGCCTAAGCTTCATGGCAGTTCCGTTCTATAAGTCAGTAACAGTAAAATGGCATATGATCTTTCGTTTGCCTTGTGACTGTAAATCCAACCAAATTCCTCCAGCATTTGAGAGGACAAAGGCTTCAGTAAGAAAACTACAGAGCAGGTAATTAACACTTCATAATCCTAACAACTCTTTCAAACAACATATAAATTTACGTCTTTCCAACTTATGATTCTGGCTTTATCATCCGTTTCTTAGTTGGTCTAATTCAGTAAGTAAATTGAAAAACTTATATTTCTCCCTTCCGACCTAGTTTCTACCCGAGAAATGCTCCAAAATAACACAGTGAGTTATTCAATAATAAAGTCACCAGGTGTGTAACCACAAAATATGGTAATCAAGAAGTGGTTTTTAACGACCAGTTTGCGAAATAATTATTCGGGAACCACCCTTTCCTAACAAGAACGACAATAACACACGAAATATATTTGTAAAATTCCAATGAGGTAGAAAAAAATTCTGACGACGATGTCTAAAGAATAATACATTTGTGACTTTTAATTATGCTCAGATATTTTCAAGACGGCTTATATTTCTCGAGATATTTTCAAGATTCTTTCAATCCCTCTCGCTACATTTCACTCTGGTGGCATAAACAAAGTAGATACATAAAGTCAGTATGAAAGTACCGCTCCAGACCACTAAAACACTCAGTTTTGGAAAATCTTTGAAATAAAAGACTTGTATAAATGGTGAGTTAACACATACTGCTTTCCAGAAATCCAAAAAATTAATTGACCCATTTGTTTGGTAAACATTTTTGACCACATGGTTTATCTCTGTAAAAACTGTGTTCTGTCGCTCTTCAATAGAAAAACTGGCCTATGTTAATCCTTGCTGTAGATTCCGTTGTAAAGACCTAGTTTTGCTTTCAAGGCGTTCAATGAAGGAGCCGACACCACTTATATGGGTAAAGAGTTCCAATTGTTGACCACTGTTTCAGAAGCGGTCCGATCTCGATGCTTCATATATCCAACCAGTCAGTGTATCCAATGGAATTTCACATGCACCTACTTACGCATCTGGTCCCCTTGCTTTAGTTCAATATTGAAGCGATTTGCATGTTATTTGACTCATTGTCAATTGTTTTTTTAGGTGTAGTCTCTTTGCTGGATACTTCTCAAGCATATTAATCTAATGACTAATGCCTTTCACACTGAGCGTGTCAAACTTTATACACATGGAACCTATTCCCTTTTATTTCAACATACTGTTATCAATATAAGATCCAACAGTTAAAATACAAATCTTGAGTTTACAGTTCATCAATCTCAGTGACTCCTCAAAATGAGTACCGTGGAGCGTTCCGTGAAAATGAAATACTCTGATATGCAACAAGACCTTGTTATGCATGCATTTCATGGTTGTCATCGACGATTACCAAACCAGTTAGCATTTTCGTCAGGCGAAATAGAGCAAAGTTGAGCCATGAGTTTGAAGTGGGGGCGGATATAAAGCACATGGGACAAAACGTTGGGCCAAAGGGGCCATATAGAAAATTTCGGGCTACACTATGCCACTCGTAAAAGTAAGGGTAAGACATAGGGTCAAGTGAGCTAAACACGAGGTAAAATGCAGGTCCTAGAAACATTGCGCCAGAGGTAAGAGAAATGTTGCAAGACCCAGCGTCAGGCGCTTTATTTGGCCCGACGTTCTCTGTATTCAGTGACCCAACATTGTCCTATTTTGCCAAAGGAAACCCAGCTGGCAAACACTTTGGGCGCACTTTGAAACTTTTGGGGAAAAAACGATAGAATAACTTTGGGCCTGATGCAGTCAATGCATCCTCATTTGCGGAATTGTTAAAAAATTTTCCCGAAATGCCGAAATTGTCAAAGTGCACCCAAACTACCCAAATTGTCTTCACTGTACTCAAATCCATCAGACTGTCTGCAGTGCACCCAAAGGTCCCCAAATAAGGCATTATAACAGACAGTGAGTAGTGTAAATTAATAGAACTCGCATGTGTGGATGCTTAGAATACGAGATATGTAACTTTTTACTAACTTTGTGAAAACTATAATCTTGCGAAATATAATTTATTTTCGAGACGTGCACAACAGTTCCAAACTGTGGTCGAAGTTTATTTCGGAAACCACAGAAAAATGTCAATGTGCACCCAAAGTATTTGTCGTCTGGGAAATGTTAACCAAGCAAAGACATAAAAAGGAAATCGTCCGTGGAAATACACAACGGAGTGAAGACCAAATTTGACCTCATTTTTGACAGTACTCGGTAAAAACGGAAAAGCAACTTACTTTCTACCTTCACAATTCAACCATGTTCTAGCTTGGTCGTCGTCGACATAATTTCCTGTTGAACCAACATAATCCTCATCTTCGCTTGAGGATGTATTCAACATATTGTCAAAGAATTAACCCTTGTTCTGCAGCATTTAAGGAATATATTTTCATTATATGAATATATCTTCTATAAATCCCACAAAAAAATTTTTCATTTTTTTGCTGATTCGAGTTCATTGTAAAATGAAATACTTAAACGAAATTCACACCAGATGGGTGGTGAATAACTATTGAAATATGCAGTACTTTATGTTCTCCTTTGAAACTTGTCTCTTTATAGCGGACTATGCATGCGCTTACAAAATGTCAGAGAATGCTGCATTCCGATTAGTTCTGAAGAAATACAATGTCTCTGCAGGGTCACCATATTCAATGAGCAATATAAGTACAACAAACGTAACTCTGGTCAACACGGGTCTAGTATCCCATGCAAATATCGGTAAAATCCCACTTCCCCAAATGAGGAAGCGACAGTGAGATACGAAGCAGTCGGCATTCAGGAAGTAACTGGACTTTCATTAGTGTGATAAGTAAGAGGGTGGAAACCCAAGCAAGAACAAAGTAGGAAAACTACTTGTATGATATACAAGGAACAAAAGGACAGACTCCATTATCTTCTTGAAGTTCTCCGTGTCCTATTACTCTTAGTTAGATGAGAGAGAAGAACCCAACATGATTCTGTGAGGGGAGTATTGCCGGACACCTGGAATACCATATGTCTACAGAATTATGCTGGCTATCAGCCGAGCCACTAAAGGTAGACTGTCAACAATCAAGATGTCCGTGTGACACACCACTTTTTGATGTTAATAGTGTCCGATTGTACGGTGATGAAATGGTGGTCCGTGTGATAAATGACTTTAAACCATCCGCGAATGTGAAGGGCTTCCTATGGGCAGTGACTTCACAAGTGTCATTAAAATTGATGAGAAACAAGAGAGATCCAGTCATATCCCCTTGTATAAAACCACTTGTAATTGGTTGGCAAATAAATTTTTTTGTTTTCGTTATGAAGTTAGTATGAGAAAAACCAGTTTGCATACTACGTTAAATGGATAACATTTAAGAAAACGATAACTTCCGAGAGACAGTAGCCACCTTCTTGTTTCCCATGTGTCATGCCAACAGGTAAAAGAATTGTCTCATGATGGCCCCTTGGGTGTTTTGACCCCACGCGTGCATTAACTGTACACAATTTATGTGCAAAAATAAGGTACAAGACGCTGTTTTCTCGCACGGGTTTGGTCATGTCTTGAGTTCAGCCGTAAACCTCCGCCCCAGCTTCAAAATAAATGTGACATGGAGCCTCTCTCAAAAGATCACACTGGACGTCACATACGCCAAGATCACCTACTTTAGGTTGCGGTTTTCACAGTGTAGCAAGGTTGGAGGTACTAAGGATGAGCTACACACAATTCCAAATCCTCATGGAACTACATTAACTACGAGCAAAGCTAATGTCTCCACCTCCCCCTGCACTATCTCTCTAATTTCTAAACTAGACATAACCAGCGAAACTTATCAACCTATCTTCGTAATCATCTGGTGGTTACATTTAAGTTATCGACAGTGCTGTAAGGGTTTAAGAAAGATAGAAAAATACGCACAAGAAAAATTCTGTTGCTAATAGGGACAGTATTAATTAGAACCAGTCCAAAAGTGAAAGGACGGTGTGCAGAATCTCCGAAAAGAAACTAAGCCATGAACAGTACATATAAAAAGGTGATATACCATTCTGACTCATAACCAAGTGTGGATATTAAGCATTTGGGCATAAGAGGACACCATCTTCCACAGAGGGTGTTCTGGAGACATAAGTGCTGCGAAGGTATAAACGAGAAGAAAGCGGAGGGTTGTGGACTGACAGTATCACAGAACCAAGAGTTAGGTCAGCATGCTGAAAGTTGGGTGTAGCAAATGGCTTTAGGTGAGCCAGTTGCGAGCTGATAGTTTCGATGGCTTTCCGGCCAGGTGATGGCGTATCCCGATGTTTCAGACGCCATTGTTGAGTTCTGACTAGATACTCATAGTGGTTGCAGCGACGTTGATAGATATCATAACTAAAGCTGAAACGCACATTTGAGAAATTTTTTCTTCGTAGCGAATCAGAATGCTTACTTGCATGGTTTGGTTTCAAGCGCGAAGTTATGTTTCAGTTGTCAAGCCTGGGTTTAGCTGGGGAAAGGTTTCCTTGAGTATAGTCGGTGGGTTGCTTTAGTTCTTAAGGTAGGAGCCAGGAGTTGTGCATAAACTTTAACCACAGTAACTTTTTTAAGCTTTTTACCAACGTGGGTTGGTCTTATGTGTGGACTTATAGTTCAACTCTCACCAAAAAGGATGGGGTGCACCGAGAGTCTTATCCGTAACATGCTTATTAATTAACAGAGCGAGTCACCGGTAGACCGGCTAACTTGCGTTTTTATAATATCCACACTTAGGCTTTTCATAGTGTATCTGTACCGAATGAGCTGACAGTAACCGGCGGGGTGTGTGGATGGTAAACTCTTTTCTTCGTTGCTCACTAAATAACCTTCTATACTGTCTCCTGTAGGTAGTCGTTGACAAAACCTACCAGTTGACAGTATCGTCGCCAAACACAGACCCGCAGGTAGAATCTTGCCCCATGAGCCTACGAAGTTCCCGAAGGGAGCAAATTTTAAAAGTACTTCGTCTTATGATGGCGAAAAATACTTCATAGCTAAAGTGCCCGTAGTACACAAAATTGCTACCGGATCCAGGGGAAATAGGGGGATTCGAAAAGAAAATCCAACCGGAGGGCACGTTTCACACCTAGCCCTAACCGTCAGAAACAGACATCACAATAACTTAGAAGTATCCCAGATCAGACAATACCCTAGACCAATTTTACCTAGCCGCCAGAGTCCCGCAGGATGTCATGTAGCATACCGAATACCTTTATGTCTCATATATCACGTACACCTCATCCAAACCTACACCGACACCCCAACGGTCCTAGTCGTTACCACGAGAATATATATAATCCCTCCTTCAGTACTATCCCTACTTTTCAGTCATATCGACAATTTTGGGATTCTGTACAATATGTACAACCCATGGTACATGGGGTCGTTTCACCCCCCCCCCCAGGAACACAAGCCTGGAGCTACCATCCTTGATTTACGCCGGTCATAAACCACACTGTATGTAGCCAGTGAGAATGAACCACGCATCAACTACGTACATATGCTCTCGAAAAGCAGGCCAGATCGTTATGCACCGCTACTGAGCCTCAGCGTGTTCGTACTGTAAGCGGCACATCGCCTAGCTAATTAACCAACTAAACGCGCAAGGCATTGCGGGATACTTTACAAGCCATGATAATTTTTTCACACTTCTACTCGCTGGTGTACGCTCGTTTTCTGATGAAATTGCTGACTTGAGAAAGTTTCACTAACTAAACCTACAGTGATATTGGTCGCCGAATCATGGTGGCCCACCACTGATGCATAGATGGCTAAACCGGGCTCATAAGTGGGGTGGGGTAGTCTGCTTTATATATACAGTCTTGCTTTAGCTAATGAGATCGAAGATGGTACATTAAATGCTCTGCCTGACACCATAAGCTATTATGAACGATAATCGCTATAAAACCCCTGTAGATCGGGTTTATAGAGCGCTATGTTCAACACAGAAAACTTATGAGCATATGGTTCAGTCGTTTTCCCATGCTGCATCTACCAGTATTGACTTCAAATAGATTGCAGGAGACTCTGACCCCCCCCCCAAAAGCTAGCTGGGGAACCAGTTGTGGCTTACAAAGCTCTGATGGAATGCCTACTGTCGTAAATTTCTATGGGTGGAAACAATACGTTCACTCACCCACATGTGGAGACGGCACTCTAGATCTAGTTCCTTGCCTTGCCATAGAGTGACTACTCCTTCACTGTCCATTTCCATGCATCGCAGAAAAGCGGAATTAATCTATGTCACCCTTCAGTGTAACATTGTGGACCGGAAATGCATTGATTCAGATTTTCATCTTCGTTATATACCTGTGGATACTTACAATGGACATCTACTGACACCCCAGATCGTATACGCAAGCCCTTTTCTACTGTCAAAGCTAAAAACTGAAGAACTTTCTGGTAAATCACCATTATTATTTTTCCCTTGGGTTCCTGGTTAAACATAGGGCTTCAGCAGCACGTCTCTATTTCACTCTGTCCTCTGCAGTCTTCTCATCCTGGCTACGTGACTACCCAGAAGCTTTGATTCCTTCCGTTTATGATCCGCTCCATGCTACCCTCGGGCGGCCAACTCGTCGTTTCTCCTTTGAGTTCCACTAGACGGCTATATTACTCAGTGGCAAACCATTCATATAGGGGAACGATGTTGACTAGTTACTATAAATTACTTCGTAAGCAAGTGCACTCATGTGGCCAGGAAATTAAAATAGTTGTAACATCTACTCACTATTTACTCAGTCACAACCTATTAGCGGAAAATGAGTGTTGTAAGGCCAAACTGCGAAGAAACTTCTTCATCAATAAGTTCTCTCGCAACTGAAATAGACTTCCTGAGGAAATACTTACCGCAGGCTCATTATCTATCTTCTTTCTGCACTTAATAAACTCCCGACGGATGAAGAGTCCATCACTCGCCTAGGCACTATATATACGTTCTGGGCTAGTGAAAGCATACTAGGACCTCTAAACGTATAGAGTAAGGCTGTCATAAACCTCAAGTGCTTTTTACCTCAATGGACTCATAAAGGGTGTTTGGTTACCAGTCCATCTGGCCAGATTGTGCTGTGCAAATACATAACCAGTGTTCCCTTCAAGTTTATCAACAAAAACTGCCTATCTAATAACTCGCGTGAATATGAATAAATTAAAATTTACATATGGTTCGAATGACTTTAAAAAGACAAGAACTTCTCTCCTCCCGGTTCGTTTTACGTGGTATTTCATTGTCCAGTTTCTCCCTGCGCTTTTCTTTCTCTTCTCTTTCTAGTATCAGCCTGACGAGAAAGTCCTAAGCATTAGTTCGATCAAAATTATCAACTCGATGGAAATCCCACTTCGTGCCTAATACTGGAAACTAATGTTAGAGGTATCCAACTGGCTCGCCCCGATTTTCCCGTTTCTTGAATAGCTTAGCAACCAATACTACCAGTACCCTAAATGCTACCACATACGAAACCCCAAGCACATTAACTGGTCTCCGATTTCTGATCCGTGACAAATGCAGCGGAAATCTGGATGAACAATCCAACCCGAGAGATCACTTTACTTAATGGCAACACATCCATAATAATGCTATGCAACAGATTTCTCCAGTAAGTTGTCTTGTATCAATCCATCTCATAGAAGTCAATTAACAGCCAGTGTATCTCCCTGACAATGTTGCATACATCAATGTGAAGTCTACGAAGTTTTACACATGGGTAATATTCACCACTGTTGAACGACGATTCTTCCAGAGTTTCATTACTTGCACCACGACAAATGTTTTCAGTACTATCAATCTGAATTGCTGGAAAAGGTAACACTTGAGGAGCGAGAGACGCCTGAACTTAGACATTCACCTGGATTGTATGGATACTTACTTGCTTCTGAGATCATTGAAAATTACCGTTAAAACAGACGTTTATCTGACGAAACACTGGGTCTTGCAGATGGGTCAATCATGTCGACTACTCACAATGCGAACACCGAACATTGCACCGTTTGATGTGAAGAAAGAATTGTGAGCAGGAGTGACTTAAACTCAGAACAATGTGTATGTACTGTAAAATGATATTTTCCTCCTATTTTCATAACATTTAGACACTTGGTGTCATGACAGAGCTTAATGTCCTCCCTCTGTACCATTCGAAATTGCTAAAACCTTTTATGTTTCTCTGTAATTATCGATTTGATGAGGCCTGTGAACTGGCTTCTCTCATGTTAACTTCGTAAACTTGAGGATAAAGATATTTATTTATTTATTTATTTATTTGTTTACCTGTTTATTTATCATAACGTAAGCTGTGAATATTGCGTGTTTTTGGTCCCAATATAGGAACCTATCTGTTTTGGGCAGGCGGTCTCTGAACCATAGCAAGTTTTAGTGGGTTAATACACACCCATAGCTTGATATGTTAATTGTTATTATTATTTGTCTCTCGGGTTCCTAATGGAACATAGGGCTTCAGTAGCACATCTCTAATGCTCTCTGTTATCTGAAATCTTTTCGACCTGTCACTATGACAGCCCAGAAGCTCACATTTCCTCCTCGCACGATCTTCTCCATGTCACCCTAGGACGCCTAACCAATCGGGGTTCCACTGCAGGGCCTGACGCGTGATATCCCCAGTAGGTCTTCTCGGTATATGCCCAACCCATCTCCACTTCCTTCCAGTGCATATTTGTTGGGTGATAGGTTCTTGGTTGGCTCGTTCCCAGAGCTCCTGGTTGCTCATTATTTCTGGCCATCCATCTGATCCTCAGTAGCTACCCAGTGTAGGCAGTTGTTGATGAATGTCTGCAGTTTGTTGGAAATCCCTTTCGTAACGCGCCAGGTCTCTCAACCATCACATAGAAGCACTGACTTGACGTTGGTGTTGAAAATCCGGATCTTGTTCCACATGCTGAGTGGAGTGCAGAAGATCTCCACACTGGTGTCAGGCTAATGAACGCCTGTCTTGCTTTCCCGATCCTGCCTGACTTTGACATCCTCGTCTGTGCCGCCTGTAGTTGAAACAGTGTTGTCTAGACAGGTGAAGGGGGCTACTTCCTTTAGGTTTCTCCCATTGATGGTGATTGCAGTCTGTTGTTGTTGGTGGTGTTGTTGGTGCGATATCTTCATCACTTCTGTCTTCTCTATATTCACTTGAAGTCCCATCTTCGCTTCCTCACCTCTTCCGTCATCTTGTTTGTTTTCGCCTGTAGATCTTCAAGTTTGTATGACATCAGACACAAGTCAACACTGGCGAAATCCAAGTCTTCTAGGTTCTTTTCCACGGTCCAGCCAGCGTATCCCCCACCTCTCGCTCCTCACTATTTGTTGCATGATCCAGTTCAGTCCACTACAATCGGGAATATCATGGGGGATAGTAGGCAACCTTGTTTCACTCCTGTCTTCACTTCACTTCAAAGGCATCACTGAGCTTCCCATTGTAAATTACTCTGCATGTGGCCTCTTCATATGGCTTGGCTGTTGAATGAGGTTGATAAAGGTTTGCGATATTCCGTGGTGTTGAGGCAGTTTCCAAATTACCTCTCGGTGGACGCTGTCAAGGACCTTCTCAAAGTTGGTGAAGTTGAGGTGGAGGGATAGTTGACTGCCATTCTATACTCTGTTCTATGATGATGCGTAGTGAAGCGTTGCAATTTGGTCCGCACATGATTTGTACCTCCTGAAGCCTGTCTGTTCCGGCCGTAGCCTTGAGTCCATCGCATCCTTTAGTCTCTGCAGGATGGTGCGGCTTAATATTTTGCTTTGGGTGGACAGGAGCGCGGTTCCGCACCAGTTCTTGCAAACACTGAGGTCTCCCTTCTTTGGCAGTTTGACAAGGTAACCCTTCTTTCAATTGACAGGTACCCTCCCTTCCTTCCACACCTTCTGCAATAGTGGTGTGGGCATGTCTGCTGTTGTCTCTGCATCTGTTCTCAGTGCTTTTGGTGGGATCCCATCTGGTCCTGCTGCTTTCCCACATTTCAGTAACTTTATGGCGCTCGTGACTTCCACTTTTTGTTGGAGGATTTATATTCACTTGTAGTTCTGTGGCTGCAGGTAGTATTTCTGGACGAAGTGCAGGTGGTAGTAGATTCAAGAGCTTTTTGAAGTGGTCGGCCCATCGTTTCCTTTGTTTCACTTCTTTCGTAATTAAATTTCCGTCATCATCCTTTATTGGTTTCATGTGTGTTGATCTCTTCCCCTCCAGACTGTAATCTGGTTATTTGATACAACGTTGTCAGGTCTCTATCTCTCCTACCTGCAGCCTGTTCTGCTTCACTTGCCAGTGTTTCGTAGAAGTGTCTTTCGTTTTTCTGCGAACTCTTCTTCACTTCTCTGTCTAGTGTTTCGTACGTTGTGCTCAGCCCCTTTTCTCACCGTGCATCCTTGCGCTGGTGCATCTTCTGCTTCGCCACTCTCCTCTGCCTTCTCTATCAGCTTCCATGTGCCCGTCGAGATCAATTCCTCATCTTCTTTCTTCTTCCTTCCTAATACTCTTGGTTATGCAGGTTTCTTTCCACATCTCTTTCAAAGACTTCCGGCGTTCTTCCACACAGGTTTCTTCAGGGATGTTCCTCGATATATCCCATTTCGTCTTGATGGCTGACTGAAGTGAAGACTTCCTTCGTAGTTTCGTTCTTCAGTTTAGTTTCTGTTCCGGGTGTTGGACTTGAACTGTGGTCTATAACCAACTTCTGTGAAGGCTTTCAACTTGACTTGGAAGGTTCCTTGCACTAGATGGTGAGTGGTCAGAGTCTACGTCTGCCCCCCCTTCTTCATGCGATCTTGTGTCCAGTAGACTGCGTCTCCATTTTCTTCAGATTGAGATAAAGTCGATCTGACTTTTAGTGTGTCCTGGTGTCCGGTGAAATCAACTTCATGTCACTTTGCGGATATCCTTGTGCTTGAACACACTGCCTCCAACCACCAAATTGCTGAATGCACAGAATTCTGCAAACACTTCTTCATTCTCATTCATTTCACCTAGCGCTTCTCAACCCATGGTTAGTTCTCTTCCTGTGTTGTCCCCTCCCAGTTTGGCATTCATGTCGCCCGTTAGAATTTTGGTGTCGCCAACTGGGGTCTTGTCCAGTGTTGACTGCAGTTGTCTGTAGAATTCCTCCTTCTTCTCTTCATCTGCATTATTCGTAGGCGCGTAGTGTTGTGTGATTAAGACCTTCCTTCCTTTTGAGTTGTATTTGCTTTTATGATCCTGAAGGAGATTGGCTCCCACTGCATGAGAGCCTTCGACGCTCTTGGGGACATCATGATAGCCACTCCATAACTCAGTGTGCCTGTGGTTGTCGTCTGGGTGACCGGAATAGATTGTTGATTCTCCAGTTGACAGTTTGGAGAGTCCACTCCCGTTCTATCCACTCTCGCGAATTCCTAGCGCTTCAGCACGATACCTTCTCATCTCGTTTACAATCTGGGCAACCCTGCTAGGTTCAAATATGGCGCGGACATTCCATGTCCCCACGTTTACTTTCGTCTTCATCGAGAGAAGACACATCGGCCAATTGGCTTCCCGAAGGCTTTCACCAACTGGCGTCATTTCGCCTTTCCGATTCCAGAGAGGGATAATGTTGCTTTTACTTTTTATATTTTGTTTTTGCTTAGAAGTTTCTTCAGCGGTTGGATTTGTTTTCCAGGGCAGGGTTGCTGGCCCTACGCCCAACCTTCCCTCTTTACCCGGGCTTAGTAGCGGCTAGTAACTGGTGAACTAGTTAACCAGGCGAGATTGATACGTTAATTATTTGATAAAAATCATCATTTTGTAAGCTTTCAAGAACTGTCAATTTAATGGTGCCTGTTAGCCAGTATTTCTCATGTTAAATCCATTGTATGGGAATGAGAGTATTATTGCCGCCATAAGTGTATGCACGGTTACTATGCAATATGCGGCAGTTCCTCAGGCTAGTACTTCTAGAAACAGGACCGTTTACACAATTTTAGCCCACAGTTGTAACTAAGCCTGACAACTTTCGTCATGCCGTCACAGCCGCTAAAAAATAAGGTGGCTTCATTGAGCCACCCAGCGTGCCTCCAAGGTTTGTGCTTCATGTGAGGTCTGTTTCAGCATGCTTTACTACCAGGTGGGCGGTTGTCACTAAGTGTGAGAACAACACGTCTGAGTGCGACTAGCATTGATAATCAAGCCCTGAGAAGGAGTTCCAAAAAAGGCCATAGGCGCAGGTAATGCGCTAGACTAGTAGTTTGGCAGCACTTACGCAGTGACATATCGGTTGGAAAAGGATTGAGAGGCAGGCATAAGTGGACATAGAATTGATTGTAATGCATTTAAGTCAGTAGGTAGTGAAAAGTGAAGAGGAGAATAAGAGGCATGGTGCTGGACATGCAGACGGAGTGATATTTGCCTAAAAACTATCTGTTATCTTGCCTCCAACAAACTACTGAGACACAGTAATCAGTGGCTTCTGGCTGCGCAGTCAGGACCTGAGACAAGAGAATTTGGCGATAAAAATATAAAATGGTGATATAAAGCCCGATCGGAGTCCTTCTCATTCATTTAAAGTCAACCGCAATAGGGCAACCACACTGGTCCGATGCAGTCAGGTCGCAGGAATCTGTCGTTTGTGAGTTAGATGTAAGGCATGAACAAAAAATAAGATTAGGGCGCTTCATTCTGGAGTTTTTATCATTTCAGCTGCATATCTGCGCTGCAGAACATATCAGTGAGTGTGTATAAAATGAACTCTTAGGAGATCAGGAAGTTTTAGACGCTATGAATATGCTCGCGAGTGAGTCCTAAATAAAAGAGGAATTTCGGCACGGAGGGACTGTGTGAAAGAGGGCTGGGTATGCCGAAGAAGAGAATGTGGCGTATAAAGGTTAGTAGGGAGCATCAGAATCAGGCTAGTTTCAGAGATACAACTAAGTTAGTGTATTTTAATACAGTTAAGAGTTAGACGTAACGGTTTATCATATAATGGCTATCCTACCACGGTAGTACAGAATATACGACGGCGGGGAACACTGCCAGATATACAGATGCTTCTTTCCCCATATCTAGGACTTTTTAATGAAACCTAGTATTTTTTTAACCTAAGGCCATGACCACCTCCATCACCCTGTGGATACCACGATCCTACAGAACCATCCCTTAGTCCTTCCATAGTGGAGCATCCATCTATAAACAGACCGCAGACATCCCCTGAATTCAGAAGCAGGCTGATAAGCAACTGAAAGTGTCACGCAGAAGTACTGCTGCGGATGGACAAGGGAGGCTTGTTTCAGATCGAGCTCTGAAATACTTTGGAGAATTTTCACATGACCTGTTCCGTTAACATAAATGTGTCATTCCAAAGATCATCAGGTGGTGCATATTTTCAAACTGTTTGGGGAGGGATGGTATGGTGAAACACGTAAATTTTTTCATAGGAGAACCATATTGTTGCTCCTCATATGATGTTTTCATACAGCCTGAAGAGATAACATAGTGAACATAATTAAGTGGTACAGATTGGTGTTGCTACCCAATAGCCACCTAGCGAAACACCTGTGTGCATGTTCCAGCCATAATTTTTCAATACTGTTCATGCCACAGAGAAAACACTTTTCATCACGTCACTAGTGATGCGAACGATTTCTTTTCAGAGGCTTTTAGTGCCTCTTAAATCCGTTTTCTGGCAGTGTAGCCGGATACCAAAGGAATGTTATATGGCGATGTATTCTAGCAGCATCTTCAGTATAAAATGCGAAAGAATATGTTTCCCCAACATATAAGTTTGTCGGGATTTACCGATTTAGACTGGCATTCACCATCGGCTGACGTCCTTAAGTAAAGCTCGGAGTACTAGACTGTTGTTTCGTCCCAGAATGGGGTCACTGGAGGTGCCCACTCATGGGTGCACAGGGTACCGAACCCAGAACCACGCCCCTCGCGTCTAGCGATTCCTGACTTGTCCACTGGGTCGAGGTCAGACTGCTCAGGAATTCCCACTTCTGTCAATCTTGAAGTACCTGAAGTTCCTTCGGCGAACCCAGTCAAATCATCAGAGCTAAATGTAAAACAAATTGGGCAGGAATTATCGATGAGGGTAGCGAAATTCGCCCTTATAGCAAGTCAGGTGGAAGAGTAATGCGACTAATGCATTTCCTCTTACACGAAAAGAGACCCTCCATCGTCTGGCATGCCCTTACATCCTGACTCATAGCTAAAGCAGAGAACGATTTACCCTGGACACTTAAGAAGTTTCAAAAAAAGCATTGGTGGTAGCAGAACGTACTCACTGTAAGCACCCCGGAAGATAAACGAGGCGGAGTGACTTGAACATTAAAAGTTGTGCACAGCTCGGTAAAAGTCAATGATTAAAGATCAGGTTTGCAAAGAACAAAGAGGGTAGGATTTTGTGGCGGCGCTTATTGGGAATTATGGAACCATGGGTGGTAGCGCCGCAGATTGTGGGACGGTAACTGATAACCAATCGTTTGCATACCTTCATATCTTTCAGAACCGAGGAAATATGTACAGCTTCTGGCCAACTGGAGAAACGGTCCACACGAGAGAAGGACGTTTGCATCCATCGCGCCCTGGTAGGAGTCCCACAGAAACCACTAGGACACTGTTGAGACGATTGGCTGGTGCTAGAAAAAAACCCAAAAGAATTTTCGTGTGCCAAGTGGTTTTCGGCTCTTGAACGTCTTTTTTATCCCCGGACGGCAGAAACTTTATGCGATATATGACTGGGCGTGACAGCTGGTGGAACTTATTGAAGACGTTGCATCGATAACTTTCTGGAACTATTGGGTGCGGTTGGCTGGCGAATTCACAGCATAAACTTGTGGTCCTACGAGGCTCACTCATAACTACAGGGTTTCAGATGATAACTGGTGGTTCAGCCCAGGACCTACTTCTTAAAGTCGAGCCAGTTCAGCGAAGTCGGCACCTTCAATACGGTTTATCGGGGACTTTCAAGACCATGTGTTGGCTGCAGAGTTATATGCTGCAGGTTTGTATCAGATGTCCAAAATCAAGTGGGAAATGTGGCCTAGTTATCGCGACTCATATGGGGAGTAATTGTCGAATTCTGAGCCCCAAAAGAAGGTTAGTGGTTCGTGCTCAGTGAAAATGAATATATCATGATCTTCAACCGAATGTTGAGAATGATGTAGGAAACAGTATGTAGCTACGAGTTCCCCACTAGATATACTCTGCCTTGTCTTCACTTTCCATGACTGCCTCGAGTAGAGAGATGGTGGCTGCCGTTGAGTGTCAGTCAGCTGTTGCAAACCACTCCGGCTTCTGAGTGGTGTGTACAAAAAGCGATGCACAGAGGAGAACTGGGTTTGTGATGGACAAGAATAGCCGCATTTGTGACGGCCTCCCCGACCTTAGAGAAACCGAGATTCAACACGTCATCCAGAGTCACGCACTTTGCATTCCCCGAAGTAGGTCCATCGGTGGTCTCACAAGAGGAGCACGGTTGGGCATCAGCCCTAGGCTAGGAGATTCCAGGCTATTGAAAGTGCGGAGAAGCTTTAGGCGACCGGCTCTGTAGTCCAGAGTGGCTGCAGCTACGTTTCAATTGAGGCATACCCTCGTTGTCAGTACCGCATACAAAGGAGTTGCATGACTCGTCTTCTATTCGACATTTCTAGATGAATGCGTGGTCTGGATGTTCGAAGTAAGCCTCCTTGTCCAGACCAGTGGTAAGACGGTAGTCTGCCTAGGTGTAAACAAAGTCCACTCCAAAGAAGACGTCATCCATGAAGCACTGAAAGGCTTGTGCGGCAATCTCCAAGGCTGAAAGGCGTGCGTTGAGGTTCAAACATTCAGAAGGTCGTAATATCTGTTGTTTTTGGGATGTCCTCTGCCATCATGGGTGTACAGTCGTACTCTTCAACCATACGGATCCTGGAAAATGCATTTTTTCACATGAATTAACATTCAAGCCGCAGGCCCCGGGCACTTGGTAAGCCTGGCGCCGATTCGGCGCTAAGCCACTGGTAAACGTCTTTCGGATGCCAATTACTGCTGTCCGCTTTGGGAACTGGGACTGTTTGGCGGCATTATACTGCCTAGTTCAAGCTTGTGATTGAATTCGCTTTTCGCTATTCTGAACTTATCGAAGCTTAGGTGGTGCTCTATGGATCCACCAGGCGCACCGGTGTTTGTGATGCGACGCACAGCATTACTGGTCATGCACCGCAGACCATATGTCGGCTGTCTTAACCCGCGATGTTTGACTAGACTGTCTTCTAGGACCAGTCGACCGAGTGCTTCGCTTCAAGCATGGCTAAACTCGGGCCCACATACGTGGTTTCACCAGCTGATGACTTCATGCTGCTATCTTGCAGTCATCTTCAGTGGCCATCCACGAGTAGATCGTAGTGGATTGACAAGTCCACGCCACTGATGAGAATGGCCACATCAACCAGTAGAAAAATATTCTGAACGGGTTCGCGTAAACTTAAGTTGCGGCATACAACTTATTCCAGGTTTGTGGTCTCCTTGCCGTTATCCGCCTGCAGACTGAGGGAAGGGTCACTATGATGTTCATTCGCAGCTGCAGGAAACCCACTCACCCCTATGCCAGAGATAGCTTTCAAGTCGGTAACAAGCAAAAAAGGATTTTTCCCATCGGCTACAGTTTGCGTTGGATGTCGGTGGGGAAGTCCTCCTATTTGGTTTTAGTTGAAAGTGCTCACCCTTCCATAGTTTCTTCCTCACCATAGGTGTTACGCAACTGGCGTTGTTCGCAGTGTTTGACAATACAAGACATGGTTGCTGGACGGTAGAGATGAATCACTCCGTTACTGTCGCATGTTGTGACGTGGGGCTTTGAGTTCTTGGAAGCTGTTTTGCAGGGTTGCAAGTGCTATCACTTCTGGCCTGGGAATTGCATTAAGAGAATGTACGTTGGAGACAGGCCTACTAGGGATCAATATTTTTATGCGAGGGCCGCTAGGTTTCAGACTGTGACTGGCATGAAGTGATTTGCTCCGCCTGCTGCAGCTTCGAGGGAGACAGTTCCCCAAAGGACTACCATCAGAAGCTCGTTGGCCAACAGCTTTCCGCATTCTTGCACGCAGGTGAGTGCCTGAATCGTTCCCCAGCTCGATGCTACGGAACAGTTCATTCGTTCTCTGATGATCTTTCAGACTGCTTTTCTTCGAAAGGGTTGTACTGAGCAGCGTGCACGGGTCTCTCGCTTCAATGTTTAGGCGCGTGTGGTCCAACGCGCTTGTCCGATTTCCACAGTGGTGATCATATAGCAGTGAAAACTGAGAATAGAGGTGGTTTCGCCTTTCACTGTCCCAACCGTTACTCGCAGAAACCTCTAGCAGCAGGATCGTTTTTCATAGCCTGTCACCTAACTCTGCAATAAATAATAATTTTAGTGCTGCATTAGGCTGCTGGAATACCTTCAGCGTCAGCGGGGGCCTCAAAGGATGTCAGCGAAGTTTCTTCAAAATAGTGGTATCAGCATTGCAGGGGCGTTCGCTCCGAAAAACTGCACAGGTTGGATGAAAAGTTTAGTGAAGTAGGTAGTGTTGATGAAGTGGATGAATATTTTGTTTGGAAGCTCAAGTATGATCTAGGAAGACGACTTGAACAGCATTGGGTAAATCACATAAGCAAGTCCTGGAAAATTGCACATTCCTCTTATACAGGGCTGAAGCACAAACAAGGGGACGCCTCAGCGGATAAGGGATAAATTGGAATAGTCTACAGCGCCACTTATTGAAAAATGGGGAGCGCCACCAGCTGTAAAATACACCAACGCTTTGAACCCATGTGGGCCGTTATCTGAGATAGAATACCCCTATGAAGTTATTATTCACAAAAAGAGCCTCGCTGATTGGAGATACAGCGTGGTAAGTATCTGAAGCCGCCTTAGAAAGTTTTTGTGACTCTGAGGAAGAGCACCAGAGGACGTGTTGTGGCCTAGTGTGAATAAAGGGCAACACAAAGAGTGGTTGGGTTTCAGTGGTGATAAACCTATTGAACATTTAGGCGTCTTTATTTTTCACTTAAGATGGACTTATAAATCATAAATAAAATGCCCTTTTCCCAGATAGGGTATCCTTCATATGTCGTTCATACGCCTGGCTCTTTTTGACCGGCGTACTCTCGGGCGTAACTGTCCGCCGCCCAAGCTCAATTTTACCACATGGTCTGTTCTTTAATCGTCGTGGTAGACATCATTTTATGTTTTATGTCCAAGATTTCCCCTACTTTCGGTCGGAAACCATCACCAGCGTGAACCTTTGCTTCGTAACCGCCAGTCAGGTAACGTTTTCCCTGGTTCTCTTCGCATTTTCCTGTGAATTCTTCTTTAGGGGTGGCTCGGGTGAATTACACTTCCTGCATCTCTACGAGACGTACTAAATTTGATATTATGCGTGATTTGGATACGCAACTGAAGAAGTCAACCAGTCAGAAGAGCCTTTCGACTTCGAAGTTCGATCTGCCACTATCCAAAGCACATATGCTTGATTGAAGGCGATGAACGGAGGGAAGATGCTGTGGCTGGGCGTTTTTCTGAGGTCTTTACACAAGAACCCCTTGCCGATACGAATTCAGCAGTAGTAGTGTTGGCATCCGACAGAAAAGACTGTGGATATCGATCTCGATAATGCATTTCTGGCACCGAGTTCTCTCGATGTAGAAAAATCATTAAAGTCGGATGAGCTGCGTCCAAAGCTGCTCAGAGAGGTTGTATTCTATGTAGCCGGTTCATTGGCCAATATATTTAGGCTATCCCTCACTTAAAGGACACTGCACTATGTTCGGAAGATTACCATGGTCACATCTATCCAAAAGGGAGATTGCAGACAGCACTTATCAAATTGCAGACCGATAAGTTTGACTGGTACTATTTTAAAACTCCTAGAAAGAACAAGCAAGAAAGCCACCACAGTCCATTTAGGGTGCGATGTCCCGTCGTTTCATCCTCTGGGCAAACAAACCTTCTTACAGTTAGAGAAAGATGATTTAGGTCTAAGGATGACAGCTTACCTGTATGTATCATTTTCCTCGACTTTAGTAAGGTGTTGTACAAGTTATCTCATTCCAGGCTGCTCCGAAAACTGGATAGTTTTGAAATCACCGGCAGTCTGCTTGCATGGATCAGAGAGTTCCTTGTTGTTGTTGTAAGGATCCGTTCCGTCCTTTCCTCTTGGAAGTCGGTAGCAAAAGGAGCGCTACAAGGCACAGTTCTGGTTTCTCCGCCGTTTCTCCTATACGCAGATGAGCTGCCGAATATCATGAAATCCGCCATGTAAAAGTCTGATGGAAAATTAGGGGCTGTGAGGATGTCCATGCGCTTCGGACAGATTTAAACAGCTTGTTTACCTGGTTAGAGAGGTGGCTGGTGCCTATCAACGCAGATAAATGTATAGGCACTCGCGTGGAGCACACAGATGGCGACACCTGCGTCATTGGTGGGACTTTTCCACCCTCGGTACCAACCCATAGTGACCCAGGAGCCACAACGAGTAATGACTTTAAAACCACCACACATTGTTGATTTGTCGCTGCCTGGAGTTTCAGGACTGGTTGTTTACAAAGGGGGTGGTGGTATGTTCACCATCTTATACACGCACATAGATCTAGACCGGAGAACTACAAATAAACCACAAAACCTTGCCTGAAAGGTCACTCGGATCCTCTGGGAAGAGTTGAGAGGGCAGCCACCCTTATGCCCCTGTGGTGGCCAGCCTGATCCAGGAAAATTGGCTAGATGAGTTGAACCTCTACCCTCTATCTCATTACAGGCAAAGGGGGGATCTAATCGTGCTACACGGGATTCTAAGGAATAAATTTGGACCTGATCTGTCCTCTGCTTTCTTTCTCACTAGGTTGGAATACCTCAGAGGAGAAAGCAGGAAAATAAAAATCGGCGAATGAGGGCGGTCTCCGCACAGTGCTGGTTCTCCCGTCGAGTAATCACCATCATCATCACATAGTCTCCAACCCCTGGTTCCTCTTGTCCCACGGATCCCCACATGTAGGCCTTGTGGGGCGATGCAGACCAATAGTCAAAGACTTCATACACTGATTCCATGCCTGGTCACCCCGGGCCTTCTTCTAGCCTGGACCTACTTCAACCAGGCAATAGGTGACTAGGCATACGTGGTACGTAACCCAACCATCTCAGTCGATGAAGGCTCGTAACCCCACCAACTGATTTACCTCTACGCCTGACATCTGCGTCACTCACGTGGTGACACCACTGCCATACAGTATAACAGGGCGAACTGCTGTGCAGGCGTAGTACACGCGACCCTTAATAGACAGTCGTGTATCAGCGTGGTGCCACAGGTGGCTTAAGTTGGCGGAAACCAGTCGGGCCTTTTGTATCCCTGCAGAGGTTTCATCGGCAACTGAGTCACTAGGGCAGGGCTGATCCTACTTCCCAGTTAAGTGAAGTGGTTGACACACTCAACTACTTCACTCTCTATTGTTAACCGCGGTACCACTGAAGACCAGTCCTGGAGCAAAAATTTGCATTTGGGTGGTGAGAAACGCATACCAAACATTCTCAAATTCCCACTCAAAGTGTTCAGAAGACTCTGCATCTTGTCAGCGTCTTCACTTAACAGGACAATGTCATCTGCATATTCTAGGTCTGGCGAAAATTCTCCTGTGATTAGGTCAACATCTGTGTAATTAGATGACGAGGGGAAGACCTCCACAAGAATATCTATGATGAAATTGAATAATAATGGAGACAGTGGGCATCCTTGACGGACACCACTCAATGAGCATAGCTCCCTGGACAACTCACCATAGGCTCTAACATGTCCACAAGTGTTCGAGTAGAGAGCTTTCAGTAAGGTGATGTACTTGCTCTGCACGCCTTTCAGTGAGAGGCATTGCCATAAGACTTCTCGATCAACGAAGTCAAGTGCCGCCTTGAAGTCGAGAAATTCAGCTATTGTCGGGCGTCTGTAAGTGTGCCTATGTTCCAGGACCTGGCGCAGTGTGAATATTTGGTCGGTACACCCGCGGTTAGGTCTAAAGCCTGCTTGGTTCCCTCGGGCCTGGTGTTCCCGAGCTCCACTCAGGCGTCGGAGAATTATAGAACCTAGGATCTTGGACACTATGTTCGTCAGGCTGATTCCTCTGTGGTTATCACGAGAGGACTTCTCACCTTTCTTGAAGACTGGAATAATCAGTGACTTATACCAGTCAGAGGGGATTGTATTTGACTCCCATATGATGGTTAACACTTCCGTTAACCTGACTTGGAGCACCTTACCACCATCCTTGTATACCTCTGGAGTTAGTCTGTCTGGTCCTGCCGCCCTTCCTCGTTTCAGGTTACCTACTGTCTTCTCGACTTTCGCTGGTGTTGGGACCCACATTCATAGGCCGAGTTGCTAGAGTTCTTGCCAATGAAATCTGTTGACCAACTTGACGGAGGGTGCGGACATCGAAGGCTGCAATATGTAGTTTGAAGCTTGGTTTAAGGAGACCAAAGATGCTGTTTTGTGGACTCACAGAGCTAGGAGAAATTGGAGATGATATGGTATTGATAACTGAGAGGCGCGAAGGAAGATTAGAAGGTAATGATTGGGAGGTGGGGAGCAGTCTGAGGAAACTTGAGCGCTGATCGAGCTTTTAGGGCGGTTGACACTTCCCGGCTGCCCACACCGTGGAAGGCTATTTCTTCTTAAGGTACCTGAAAGAGATTTGTGTGACCGCAAAGCCCATTGGACATCCGCTTGAGGCCCATCGCACCCAGCCTTTTGTGTGTGGTCATTTTGAACGTTTGTATTTTTGGAGCAGGGTGGTAGAAAAGAAACCACAAATAAACCGACACCGCCGGCCTGGCAGGCCGTGGGGCGTGGTGGAGTGTGCTGTTTTGGAGGCCGACCTTTCCTTATCCCCCTCACTGAGAAGGCGACATCAGCATGGCGCTGCTGGTCGTCCAGGGGAAACACCTTACAGTCGTCATACCTCATCCAGCCAGCAGCAGTACGACTTCGCCCTCAGACCCCCATCATACTGTAGTAATTTGCAGCACAGCGGTGACTGCTTTTCGTCTAAACACTATCCAACAGACCTTTGTGGCATGGTAGGGCCTCGAGGGAACAAGTGTTTCACCAGCATAGCTCGTTGGGTCATTGTGATATGCAAGCCTGACCACCACGTCAAGGTAGCAGCTATCAATCAAGTTCGTCGGACACCACTTCTTCCACGGATCAGTTCAATCAACCCCTGGAACTGACCCGTGGGAGAAGTGGTGTTCGTATCATTGGATGACTCGTCAAAAGGAGGACTGAACAGGCATGGAAGTTTGCTGGAACGGATGTGTGTCACTGACATGCAACTCTTCCGTGAGGACGGGGAGCTTAGAGGGGGGTGGAGTGAATCTATGAGTGAGCTCCCGCTTAAGGAAAAACTGGTCAGCGACACTGCTCCAACTCACCTCCCAGAATGCTTATGGTGCTGATGCATTCATCGCATCGAACACCAACCTGAGGTCGTATGTCGGCCCCCTACTAGCTCCCCCACCCATAAGGAAATGGTCACCAGGGGAACCCTGGAGGCCTTCCCTGTGGATCACGACTCCTCAATCATCGCCGGTGACTTCAACACCTCGTCCACCTCCTTCGAGATGGAAGATAGGCACACCAGATCCTCAAGCGAGAAGTTGGAGGATGCGATTGAGACTGGTGGTCTTTCGGAGAAAGTGACTGACACCAAGGGTCGGGGCATGCGTCGCGCCTGGATTACGTCCTAACGAACATTGACTTTCTAACTGAGGACGTGTATGTCCAACCCCATCCTGGCCTCAGTGGCCATGCAGTGATAACCTTCTCCATGTTTGCCAAAGAGGCTCTGCAACCGGAACTACCAAACACCTTTCATTGTTGCTGCAAGACCAACTATGAGACCATGGGGGATTATCTCATGAATGTATCATGGCCTGTAGACTAGACGCGTCTCACAGTCGATGAATGCTGGATGCAGGTGGAAAAAATGATCATCGGGACCATGATTCCGGGTGTGCCAGAGGCAACACACTGGCCGTCGGTGACAACCACATGGTCAAATCTTAGAACAGAAGGACCACTTCAGACCAAGCAGCAGGCTCGGTTTAAGTGGCGTTTACGGCACAGGAAGTTTGACTTTTTGAACTACAATAGAACCCTCAACAGCTGCAACATAAGAGGCCAGAGGGACAAACTAATCTGTGGAGTGACCCCAAAACCTGTACCGCCTCATGTCGAGAAGGAAGTTGACCAGCAGGGAAGTATATCACATTCGAGTTACTAAGCATTCTAGAGATAGCTGGACCTCTGAGCTCACGGTTCCAAGCACACCAAATCTGCGCCGGTTCGATGCAACATTGACCAGACCATAAATCATGAATTGATTCACCGCATCCCAATCACAGAAAAAGGCATCGGAGAAACTATTCAGGCTCCATCTACACAAGTCACCTGGCTGCGATAACCTGAAACAGGTAATCCCGAACAACTGCACCAAGGCATTTGCAATACTAATCTGCGACCTCTCCAAGCACTCACCTGGGTTGTGCAAAATCCCTAAATGATGAAAGTACGCGATCTTTTCACCCACCTTCAGGGGAAGAGACGGAACAAGTCTTGGCAGCTACTGACCAATAGTCCTACTCCCTCCACTGCCCAAAATGTCAGAAAGCCTGACAGCCGGCCAGATTGGGTAATTACTTTATAGGGAACATACTGACTATACTGTTCAGCATGGCTCTCAGAGTGGACTTTCGTGTAACATCAACTCACTAACTGCCCTGGACGACCGGACATTTAGCTGGGACTTTAGAAACCTAGTACATGCCGTTTTTCTTGATCTTGCCGAAGCATTTTCAGTGTTCCACCCACAGCCCTACTTCACAAGACCGCGTCAGCAGGTACAAGTGAGCCTTCACTCTCTCGGTTCGAAGAGTAACCAGGAATCAGGCAGTTCTGCACCAAGGTAAACAGAATACGGTCGGAGTGGGGACCATTGAATTCGGAGGTATCTCAATTCTAAGACTACTTCCGTCCCTCCTGTTCGTCAGCAATATGCCACAAAAAATCTTCTCACTCATTCTCCTTCCCACAGGTGACATTAAAATTCGGAGGGTATTAAAATAACAGACTGACTGTACGGTACTCGAAAATACTCTGCGACAACTTGAACTCTGGTCATCGGAAAATGGCTTGAACCACAACCTGGAGAAGTGTAAAGTTATGCACATCAGTACCCATGAAGCAAGGGTGGCTGAGCTCCGATGCGAGTTGAGCGACACTTCTATCACAAAAGTATCCATGGGGAAAGATTAAGGACTTAACTTCTTAGACGCCCTAAAGGCCAGCTCCAGATAAAAAGTCATGGCAACCGGAGCAAAGGCCATATGCACTTTCTGTGTAAACGGCTTGGTGTCCTCACTCCCCGACCGTTTCTCAAGTTTCGAGTCCTACGTATGGCCGCACCTAGAAGTCTTCAAGACGGTGGCATCCCGAACGCTCAGGAGTGACTCCAATCTCCCTGAAAAAATAAAAAGATCTGAGTCAAAATCACTCGTGGGACTAACAGGGAAGGTATACTCTGAAAGACTGAAACACCTAAATCTATCCACCTTGGGCGATTGCATTTGGAGCGAGATGACCTTATAATGGCCTACGGGATCATCCACCTGGCAAATCACACGGACAAACCAGTCTTGCCTGCAACATGGTGGTCATCAACGAGGAAAATTCACCGGGACAGCAAATTAGAGGGCCAATACCAGGTGCGGCTTAACTTTTCTTTTTTAAGGGCCTGTACTTTATGGAATGCCCTACCCGGGATATCGTCACATCCTCCTCGGCACACTCATTCAAAAGGCGGTTAGACAGTCACGTCACTTCGCATGGCTTATCATGGATGTACTCAGAGAATTACTAACCCACCATTACTTCCCTTCTACCTAACACTCATAACCTCTCTTGCTAGAGTGGCTGTAAGAGATATCCCAATGACCTAAGTGTTCGAAAGTCAGCGAGGCTCACTCATGATGTAAAACGGTAAACGTGTGATACATTGGACTGTCTTTAATTGGAAGTCTCAATGGTATACAACTTTCTGTTCCACAGGTAAATTCCTTTAAAAGCTAACCGTGACCATCAAACCGCAATGCATGGTGGGGTTGCTTTTTGATCAAGTATAGTTGACAGGGGCGTATTAGTAAGTGATGCCTTTCTAAAATCATTGTCTGAGTTGAATGACCAAGAAGAAAGCAACCAATAGACTGTAGAACCCACTCATGACTGTGAAATTAATATGCCAAGCCGATTCGGTAGAATACGACCTTGTACAGACACATCAAGGTCAAGTTAGACTTGTTGTCTGGTAAAGTCACCGTCTATCTGATTGCTTATCTTCTGGGTATGTGTTTTCAACCAACCTAAATTAAGTTTCAATCTGGTCATTTTATGAAGCAGTTAATGAAAATTCTACTGATAGTCACCAGGTGTACAGAGGGTACCTTTCAATTATTTCAATCAGCTGTACTGCAGTTTCACATATTGATGTAGGAAGCTAACCGTACACTGATTAGGCGTGCAGTATTTATTTTCTGGTCTGGGTGAACACGATCGACCAACACATACTCTTGAAGTGCTTTTATACTCAGATTGAGTTTCGATGCAATGAGCAGTAAAGGAGCTTTCTGTGTCAGTAAAAAGCAGCAAAACAGCTCTTTCCTGTCCCGTCGTTCCCCAGGTGGTATTCTCTTCTCAAGTGTAGCAGGTGGTCCTCCTCACGTTCATTCACCGGACAGATACTCTGGAAACGGTACCACGAAATACATACAAGATAAATGTGGAAGAGATGTGAATCCTGTGTCGTTGTTTAACAGCCTTTTGGACCCTGACATCGAGTTGCCAACCATCAGTGTGCGCGAAGTCGACGAAATATTGAGCAGTTTGACTTCCCCTGACACAACACCAATCAAGTCAACAGGTGATAACCCCAATTTAACTATGGGCCAGAACAGCTACTGTGATACGTGTGACAATCCGTGTCAAAATTCACTTCAGTACAATAAGAAAGGATCATCAAGTAGGTCTGATTTATCTAGGGGAACTGAATCTTCACATAAAGCCATTACTGTCAAAGAACCGGATGTCATAAAGCACAGTGTCGCTAGTAATTCACGAACATATATCAAAGGTGTTGAAGTGGACAGAGTATCTGTATCTTCAGATGTATACCGCAATGCAGTTTTCAGCAACAGCAGCAGCATACCTACAACTGAAAATTCATTAGGTAGTATATGCACTCTTGAAAGTCCAATCTTGCAAAGTTCTGGGCTGTCTCCTGACAGAGAGCGATGCGTCGATAGTAAAGATAGTATTCACCACAAACGCAGCATTAAGACCGTTTCTCTGCAATCGATGATGGACATACTCCCCTTGTTTCCATCTTGCAAAAGTGTAGCCGAGTTAGGTGCTTTAGCTCTTGGTCCTGAGTTCGATGAAGCAGCAATTCATAGTTGTCGCAAGCAAAAGTCCCCAAATTTGTCACTGCGTTCCAAAGCATGTTCTGGTACGAATCTTTGCAACCTACCCCCCAAAGTACCTGTCTCTACTGCTCTTCGTGACCGTTCCCCAATTGGTATTCTAGATTTAGCTACTCATGGTGCATATCAAAATTACTCTAATGTTTCACATGTTCAAGAGGCGACTAAGTACCGACAAGCATATCTTTCAGTACGCAGAGCAAATCGAGCCAAAATCCTATCTAAGTCTACAACATCTGCATTATCGTTTTTTGAGAATGGAAGTTCGGGTAAATCGAGTAGTCAGCATGTAAGTATTCACTTCGTTTCACTTTCTATCGTCCTATATAAAGTTATTTTCGATCTTCAACACATCTCTTAGATTGTTTTCAAGTGACTAGTTTCTATGGTCAAACTAGTATGCCCACTTATTACTATCAAAATACTTTGGAGTTAGTGACTATTAAGAAATGAGATTTTCATTTGTTTGTTGGTAAATTGCCTATTTCCATCACTAATTCCTTATAACGACTTACCGTGACAAAAGTAGCTCCACGAATGCCGTGTGTCAAAAGTGTCGGGCACTAGGTGAATTTACACAAATAAGCCTACCGCTAGAGCAAATGTCTTGCTTTTTACATTTCGGAGACTAGCAAAATCGTGTACACTAATGTCTAAGCTGTTAGTGAATATTGTTTTCGGGATACAATTAAGTGAGTGATATCCTGGGAGGGATAAAATATTTTCTAACGATTAATAATACTACCGTGACTTGCACATCTTCATGCGAATTACATTAGACATTTTCTGTGATTTTTGAAATAACCCAAGGAAGATAATCGACTTCAGAACTACTAAGTGCACTCAGTTACATCGGTGGTTAGAAAGCTTGGCAACGTTCTTTTTTTTAATGTCTAGCCGCAGGTTTGTTGGGAAATCAACGTTGGCTTTTATGGTAACGGGTGTACGTCATCGGCTTAGACACTCGACTTCCAAAGATTTCATTAAGCATTCAAATTCAGTTTATGTCTGAAACGCATCATAAGCCTTCACACATCATTTGTAAACCATAGCCTAATAGACAAACCTATATCAGGCTGCCTAGTCTTATCTTGTTAAGATATATTGTTTAAAATGTTTCAGAATAGTAGGTTACAGGAGATTTGTGATCCAGTTGTTTACTCTCGCGCCAACAATTGACTTAGTATCTCAAAGTTAATTTCATTCTGTTTGGAAAAATGAAGTGTCACTAATTCTTACGCAGTAAACATAGTTTAAAGCTTAGTGCACTGGCATGTTTGAATAACTCCAGCCGTTTCAAAAGATACTGTTTTAACACTAACAGGTAGATCACTAGATGTATTTTAATGGTTAAGAATCAGAAGTGACTGCATAACTTAGGCCTTCATTATAACCATACCTTTTTAAGACTGGATGTAAATATTTTATCACTAAATCCGTGGAAATTGCTGTAAGCTCCTTTGATTTGTAATTATTCCGCCTGTTATCTTAAATTGTGCGGCTAAACGAGAAAGTAAACTAGGTTTCGAAACACTTAAAAGGTATTTCAATAATATCTTTAAACCATAGTTCAGAGAATATTAGTATCAGAATTCAAAAAGCAGAACTTTTAGATCTCAGTAAACTAGGTTTTACTGCAAGGACTTAGCTTTAGGGGTGTCAGTCTTCGATAGAAATTTGAAGTCTGTAGGTTTACAGGGATCCATAAAACGTAAGTGGTTGGGTAGACTATTCAAAGGAAATTATACATTACCCCTCTAATTTGATATCTGAACTTTTCCAGTAAGACTTATCGAAGGTGGGGCTAATGGATGATGCACTGATTTCAGCTGGTACTCGGCGACTATATAGGTTCATCGAAGAAATACACGAAAATAACGATGTTTGCATTGGCACTAGCTGAGAAATACTGGTCCTCGATAGTCATTCAGGATAGGTGGCTGAAACTTTGTACGAAACACTGAAAAATAGTTCAATTAATAACTCACAACCACTTTCCAGCTGTCCAACTGCTACAGAAATTGCTACAGTGTTTCAAATCAGAAAAGGCACAAAATCCGATTATTAGCTGCTCAGTATCTAACGATTGAGATACAGAGCTTCTGTCTATATTGACTGAGGTACTAGCCAGTGTACGGAACTCAGAGGTACTCTCGTCAGGGTACTCCAGATTATTGATCATTCAAATTTATATTGAGGGAAACAAGTCTTTCTTTGATAACCATCAACATAAACATAGGACTAGAAATTATTGCTTAACGGTCCAAGTTTCTCATCTCACATCATAACATGAAGCAAGAAGGCACTTAGACAAAATAAAAAGGAGAAAAAGAAGAACCGGTCAAAAGTAGCAGAAAGAAGTAAAATAAATGAAGGAGGAATACGAGAACACTCAATCCAGTGTGAGAATTAAGATGAAGGTAATGTACCCATACATCTGCTCCACTGAAATCGATTCTGAGCCATGTCACTTAGTCTCCAGCCACTGGGTTTTGTTGTCACATGAACCCCAACTGGCTAGTCTGCATTTCTCTATATGGCTCAGACCAATAGTCAAAGACTCCAAGCACTGATGTCATGTCTTAGTCTGGTCACCCCTAGCCTTTCTCTAGCTTTATACGCTTTATAAGTTGCAGCCACCTGAACCGATGAACGTTCACATCAGATGACTCTCCTCTGCTCCCTAGAACCCTACGCCTGACTTCTGCATTACTCGCGTGGTGACACTACGACACACGGCCTACGCTGCGAAGGTAATGGTGGTCAAACACTTGAAGCCTCCTCATATCATTCACCTTTGGTGTCTATGCTTCAAAGCAATAGAGGAGAACAGAGCGAACTACAGTGCAGTATACTCGACTCTTAGTAGGCTATTGGATATCACGGCGCAGAGATTTCGTCAGCCAGTGACCCATCAGGCCTCATCTGACTCCCCAGGTAAGTGAAGTGGTCAACACCCTCAACTATTTCACTCTTTATGATTACCCGAGCAACCAGTGAAGGCCAATCCTGGAACAACAGTTTACATTTGGATGGTGACAAACGTATTCCAAATATTCTCAAAATACCACTCAAGGAGTTCAGGAGACTGCATCTTATCAGAGTTTCCGCATGATAGAACTAGTTTTCCGAGTACCCTAGATCTACCAAGGATTCCCTGTGATTAGATCAATCCCTTTGAAGTCAGATGACGAGGGGAAGACATCCATAAATACGTCTATGATAAAATGGAATAAGATAGGAGAAAGTGAGTACTCTTGACGAACACCACTCGACACACACAGCTCACCTAACAACTCATCATGGGCTCTAACATGCTCACTCATGCTCGAGTGCAGAGGCTTCAACAGAATAATGTAAATGCTCGGCTCCCCTTTCAGTGAGAGACATTACCATACGAACGTTCGATCGACAGGGTCGAACGCCTCCTTCAGGCTGAGAAATACAACCAATGTCGGGCTTCAGTAATTGTGCCTGTGTTCCGCAACCTGACGATGTGTGAACATGTCGTCCATACGCCCATAGCCAGGTCTAAAACGTACCTGGTTTTCTCGCGTTTGCTGTTCTCAAGCTCCACTCAGATGTCTAGCGATCACAGAACTGAGAATCTTGGACACTGTTCGTTTGGCTGATCCTATTATGGTCACCACAAGAGGACTTCTCACCTTTCTTGAAAACCGGGATAATCAGTGATCGAGGCCAGTCAGAGAGGACCACTTCAGTTAACTTGACTAAAAATCCCCTACCACCGTCCGTAAATACCTCCGAAATCGGCCCGTTGGCCGTGATGCTCTTCCTCGTTTCAGGTTGCCTATAGCTTTCTTGACTTCTGAAAGTGTTGGAGGTTCCTACCCCGGTGTTTCATTCATGATCCTACTAGGCAACGAAGTAGTGGCTGTAGTCTAGTTGAAATGTTCCTCGAAGTTTTCCGCCCACCAACCCAGACGTCTCCTCTGCGAGTAAATCGTAGACCATCCTACTCCTCTATAGTCTTATCAACCACTGACCTTTTCGCCCTAGTTTCCTTAATAAATCTAAGTAATTATCTACTGTTACCCATCATCGTTGCCTTCACCGTGTCTTCAACCTCCGATGCCCACCACTGTTAGCGGTCGTTGCGTAGACTTTTTATCAGTCTACGTTTGAGTTGCGTTCGCTTCTCATTGCACTCAGAGCCTGCAGGGATGCGTTCGTGTGCATCCATTAATGCGAAAGAAGCTGATGGTGTCCACGGGTCATCTGCAACATCTTTTTTAGAGTCACCTACGGTGCTCAAACGCTGTTTTCACAAAAGACTAGACGTGGAACCAAGATTCTTCTGGATGGGTGATATTTTTCCCTTCCGGTAACTGTCGAACCAGTTTCTCACTAGTAGTGGCCTCAGTGATCTCACTGTCGAGCTGTACTTTCAATGGTCTTGTTGTTAGAGTTTTCCTAAGTTCATTTAGAGATGCACACATACACACCCTCCAACTAATACTTGGTCGCTGTCCAAAACGCGTGCTCCAGAAAAAGCGGTAGTCTTCACACGTCGGATGATGTCACGCTTCATGTATGAAGTTTTTGCTAGTCAGAAATATGTGGTTGTTTGTGCACAGTAATAGCAGGCGATTGCTGTTATCTGTCTGTTCCGCTGAGTTCCCAAAAGTACCACACAGGTGTCTTTCTGTCTGACTTAGCTTACTCACCTGTGCATTATGACCACTTATTACAACTACCGCATCTGAGCACTTACCTTTAATAGGAAGCTAGATAGTCTTCGGTAAAACGCATCCTTCATTTCATCCAAACTGCAATCAGTGTGTGCGTAAGGAGAGACTACAAGGAGACAGTGGCGATTTTCACTATTCCCTCCTTGTCCTCATCATACTGCCATTCAGCTAAACAGCGCGTAGGTGACTGTCAACTGGGATCCTGTTGAGCAATGCTCTTTCTGCTCATACTTGCACCTGAAACACCACGAGAACTTGCCATTGAATCGTCAGAAACTCGAAGTATGTTTTCCGTGAATTCACCATAGTGATCTGGTGAGGTTGAGAGTGGATAACCACACCTGGAGTCTGTATGTCTCACAAACACGGCATACATCCACAGTCCATTTTGCTAGAATTTTGGCTACCGAAGCCTGTCGGTCGACTTCATGAACGATGCCAACATTGTAGGCTTCAATATGTAGTTTACAGCTCATTTCCAGGGGGCCACGTATGCTATTCCGCGAATCCAGATCGTTGTCAAGGTCTTCAGAGCTCGAAGGAATAAAAAGATGATGTAGGATTTTTGGCTGAGAGATGTGAAGAAAGGATAGAAAGTAGAGATTTTGGGGTTGGACAATGCTGTGAAGGAACTTGAGTACTGACAGATTCGTGAAGGCGGTTGACACATTCCAGCTGTCTACACCGTGACAGGTTAGGTCTTCTTGAGGTACCTAAAAAGGAAGGGTTATTGCGTGAACACAGAGTCCAAAGAACATCTGCTTGTGGCCGGTCACACGGTATTTTTAGAAGTTTTGGAGTTCACTTTTTTGTTTGCAAATCCGACTATGAACCCATATCACATCAGCGTTATGTCGCAGGTTAATGGAGAGTGTGGTTATTTGAAGCCTAACGTTTCCCAACCATCCCCTTTCACCATAGAAAAGGCAATAGCAGCGTGGCATTTTTTGTTGTTCAAGAGGAACACCTTACTGTTGCCACAACCTGGTCCAGCCATGATTAAGACTTCACTCTCCAATCCTCATCGTAGCACAAAAGTTCTCACTGTAACGGTAACTGCTTTCTGTCTAACCACTCACTATACAGTTGACCTTTCTGGGATGGTAAGATCTCAAGGGAACAAGGGCTACACCAGCATAGCCCGCTGCATTATTGTAATATGCAAGTCCGACCATCACGTCCATATAGTAGCTTTTGGTCAGGATTCTGAATATCTGCACCCTAAAGTACAAATTTTCACCATTAGACTATGAACTATTTCGACTGTTTGAGGGTCAATTATGCCACCTGAACCTCAGTAGCTGTAGTAAGGTTTAGACCTGTAGCTAACCAACGCCTAAAAGATAAACTACATCTCCGAACACAAATGTATTCTGGATACCTTAAATATGATTCTGCTGTTGGTGGGTCGTTGTGATATGCAAGTTCAACCACCACATTGTCGGTCGAAGAATGATAACCGTAAAATAATCAGTTTAAATAACATCTTGTCTAAGTTACAAGGATTCACAATCACTCGCCGCCCGAATGGTACTCAAAAACGGCAAACTCTAGAAAAGCATTCTGTCTTCGATTATGATCGAGGATGCATTGATGTGCTTTTCAATCGTCGATGGATTCTGAAACAAACATCCTCACTGGTACCTGATACCCTGCTATGTTTTTTCATCCGAAGATAGATTCGACTTCCTTGATCAAAAGTTGTAGCACAGTCTGTGATGAAAAATTGACAGATAAAATCAACGTAGAACCTCTCACGCACGTGCATTGTCCCAAGTTGCCACGCTCTATAGTAGTATACAAAAACAAGTGGATAGGAAAGACTGATATGAAAGTAGACAAAGGTGTATGCGAGGAAAGGGAAGTTAAAAACTAAGGTTAGTCAAAACATTCAAGCTTTAGAAGACATCAAAGAGTGAATACATCTGTCCCACTGTGATCGATTTTCAGCCATTTCACCAAAAGTCCTCAACCACTGATTTCTGTCATCTCGGGGACCCCAGCCAGGCAGTTTACACAATCCTACACCGCTCAGATCAAAAGTCAGGGGCTTCACGGACTGGTTCCACACTCTAGTATGGCCAGCTTGAGCCTTCTAACCTAATTCAACTTCTGACAACATTGCACGTCGAGGTAAACAGCGGTTCGGCATGCGAAACACATGTCCAAACCGTCTCGCTCGATGAAGGTTCACAACCTCATCAACTGACTTGTCTTTCTTGCTTATTGCATTTCGTCTAAACCCTACTCCATTGCTAACATGGTGATTCCACCATACGCGAACAATGCTACGGAGACACTTGTGGTCAAAACCTTACAACCATTTCATATCTACTTTTAACAGCCATGTCTCAGAGTCGTACAACAAGACAGAACGGACTGCAGCACAACATACTCTTCCCTTAACACGTAATCGGATATCTCGCCAGTCAGCGCCACAGATGACGCAAGTAGGCGAATGCCGAATGCGCCTTCTGTACCCGAGCTGAGATTTCGTCAACAACCAGTCCGTTCGGGTTGGTGCAACTCCACATGTAAGTGAAGTGGTCGACCATTCAACCTATCATTAAAGTGGGATTAATTGCAAATCATCATCTTACATTTGAAATATGCAAAACGTATACCAAACATATTCAAATTTATGCTCAACAGGTTCACGACACTGCATTTCGTTGTCTTCACCTTGCAGGATAATATCGTCTAAATACTCAAAGTCAGCTAGATGACTTCCAGAGAGTGGATTAGTCCCTGTGATGTCAGAGGTGCGCAAAGTTATTTCCTTTAGTATATCCATAACGAAAATGAATAGAAGCGGTGACAGCGGGCATACCTAGCGGACACCACCAGTTGTCGTCAAGTCATATGACAGCTCTCCATAATACCTAACACGACTGTGTGAGTTCGAGTGGAGAGCTTTGATTAGCGTTATGTAATTGTTCGTTATTCCTCTCACAGTCGGACGCCGTCACAACACCCCACGGAACAGCCACAGTTGAGAGCTAAGATTATTTTATGGTTACGGTTTTTGCCAAAAGTCATTCTTGGAATAAAACTCAGTATTTGATCCCGGTTTTATGGTTTTGGCGAGTCACTTTGGCTAACATCAAATAATGGTCATTTTAGATTTAACACTGATAGCTTCATAAGCCACTGAGTTACATGGACTCTTAGACTCCGCCCAAGTACCGACAAACATTAATTCAACACAAACTTCTTTATTCAGGGGTAATATCCCATACACTGATCCTCTTTCCAGCTCTTCCAGTCAGTCTTAAGACTAGTAAGCAATAAACTGAAGCAGCCGCCTAAACTATATTCATAGCACATGTCCAGATTACTGAAGCCAGTGATTCGGGATGAAGTTACGTAGTGACTGATGACTTCCACTTCGTTCAAACACGCCGCTCGAGATCAGAATTACTTATATGGCGCTTTCACTGCATGAGAGCAACCCTTGTGAAACGGGTGATCCAACATCCCAGGCTCAGCTTAGATAGACCTAGTTTCACCACTTACATGAAAGCTTTCTTCATTCAAACCTTTACAGCAAGGTCAATGTAGCAATGGTGCTAAAATGACTCAATGATGTACGCTTTTTTGACTTTCGATATACAAGTGAAAATGACGTCAGCCACACATCCACCAAAACTCAGAGATACCAAGATGCATTTTCTGACTAATTCCAGCAGTTCATCACTTATGAGTGCAAGCATAGGATCCTGTCAACCCTGACCAAATATCTTGCACTGATAAAGGGCCAAGGTACATGGCACGCCTGCAGACAATGATTAAGCGCATTCTGAGTAGTCTGTATGGTGTAGTGTAGTGACTATTCTATACTCGTTCGGTAATATCATCAAAGTGGCCATACTAGAGTGTGGAACCAGTCCATGAAGCCCCTGACTTTTGATCTGAGCGGTGTAGGATTGTGTAAACTGCCTGGCTGGGGTCCCCGAGATGACAGAAATCAGTGGTTGAGGACTTTTGGTGAAATGGCTGAAAATCGATCACAGTGGGACAGATGTATTCACTCTTTGGTGTCTTCTAAAGCTTGAATGTTTTGACTAACCTTAGTTTTTAACTTCCCTTTCCTCGCATACACCTTTGTCTACTTTCATATCAGTCTTTCCTATCCACTTGTTTTTGTATACTACTATAGAGCGTGGCAACTTGGGACAATGCACGTGCGTGAGAGGTTCTACGTTGATTTTGTTTGTCTGTCATGGCAGTTTCCTGAAAAATTTCTGATCAGTAACAAGAATGAATCAAGGGAGGGTGTTATTTTTCATACGAACTGCAAATAATATACAACCAAAACTAGAAGCTCACTCATCAAAGAAATGGGATAATCAATTGGAGATATGAAATAACCCATCTGAACAAAGTTTGTCAATGCGAAATGGGTAAGAACATAGAATGACTTAAATAAATATGGGAAAATGTAAGTGTAGTAACTATGTATAGTCAGGCAACAAACTTTCAATACACTGAAACGTTTTTGGGGCTAGAAGTGGATACAAATAGGACAGAAAGGTATCGCACATTCAGGACGTAGATGTGACTCAAAATTCAAACCAGATCACAGTCTTCTGAACACATGGGGCAAAACTCTAAGTATGCTTGTAATACAATATTTCAGAACCAGTCTGCGCCGACACCTAGGTGAAAGAAGGAAAGTGAAGAGGTGAAATTCGTTGGCCATTTCACTCGTGAGTTGCTTCAGCCCCCGGAATGCACTCAGGTACCTTGTGGATATTCGTGCAGTAGGCAACGAGTCACACCTGTTTTTTGAGGATAAATGATGCTACCTAACTGCCCAAATCTCAGTAGGTGGAACGGTATTAGAGCCCCTGACCTATTGTTTGGAAGTCAACTGCCTAGGCCAATAAGCCACAGTGTTGACTGAATGAGGTTTAAACTAGAAAAAGGTTAGGAAGCAACCAAATTGAAGCATAGGATCGGTCTATGAACTTGCTGACCGTTCTGAGCCATATATATATATATATATATATATATATATATATATATATATATATATATATATATATATCGCCGTGGAGTCCAACTGCATTTTCATACATACTTCAGATATTTGAATTCTAGCCATTGGACCACGGGCTCAACCCATTTCCACCTGCCAAGTTTTAGACAACTTAAGTCATCTTAACCGCACATACAGTATATGTGAACCTCAGTCCTGGTACACGAATTCGCACATGATTACAGATATTTGTTTTACCTTGTTTTATACCGCTAATACGCTAACCATGACGCTGTATTTTTTTTCCAATAGGTTTCTTATCAAGCGTCAAATAGTGATCAGCCTACGGTACATTCAAGAACCACTTTGTCAAAGCCTTCTATTCGTTCAACAAGTACCACTTCTGATGATCGTTTCAAGCACATTGTAAGTAACAGTTGGGTTTTAGTTCCCGTTTGCATTTTGTTGTCCATAATATATGCGATCAACTAAAAACTGCACTACCCACATTAGCACTTACGTGCGTTTTGTGTTTTAACTTTCTTCTCAAGCACAGCCTGAGCGGTTTCAGACCTCACATTAGTTAGGAGCATTGACTAGCTAAGTTAGTGGCTTAAACACTGAGCAACCGATCAGAATCCAATTCAGCTGCTAAAACTTGATCAGTTGATGTTTTTTTTGATGAAGTATATCCTCTGAAGAGCAGTGTGACAATTTAGTACTTAGATAGTTTTGACCTGATTAGTGATGATTATAGTTGCTGCTCCATTCTACGATTACTCATGTTGACTGAAAATCGAAACCGTAGTTCAATCCGTAAGTCACGATCAACTCGCGACCTGGAATTACAGAATATTAGTTCAAGTAACCATACCTCATAACAGCATATCAAGCAAAAATGCACCAAGTTGCAAGATCGAGAAATAAGGGAGGATGAAGTCATGAATGAAAGAAAGTCTTAGAAGTGAACAAGAAGCGAGAGAAAAACGATCAAGTCTGACATGACGACTAAAAGGAAGATAATATGTTGGTGCGTCCGTAATATTGAAATCGACTGTGAGAAATATCCCCTAGTCGCCAACCACTGGTTTCGGTTGTCACGTAGGCCACAAGCTGAATACCTACATTCGTTTACAGGACTAAGACCAACAGTCAAAGACTTCATGGACTGATACCATATTCTAGATGAACCACCTCTTACCATTTTCCAGCCTTAAACTACTTCAGCTAACATTGGGTGATGGTGACCAGGGATGCGTAACGCATCTTAAAGTTGTCCATCTCAGTCGATCAACGTCCACAATCTCATCAACTCTCATTATTTTTCAACTTCAAACTCTACATCTGACTTCTACATTACTGACGTCGTGCCACCATGAAACAGCCTCTGCTATAAAGGTAACGGTGGTCAAACGGCTGAAGCCTCTTCATGTACTCTACCTTCAGTGGCCACGTTTCCCAGCAATACAGTAAAACAGAAAGAACTGAAGCTGAGTACACTCGGCTCTCAGTAGGCAATAGGATATCATGGTGGAGCCGTAAGTTGGCGACGGCCAATCCAGTCTTTTGTATGCGCGAGAGCATTTCATTGGTCACTCATCAGGCCTAATCCAACTTCCTAGGTAAGTGAAATGCCCAACTCATTCAACCACTTCACTCCCTTCTGTTAGGTGAAACAATGACTTAGACCGATCCTCGAACAACAATTTGTATTTTGGTGGTGAGAAACGCATCCTAAGACATACTCAAACTGGTACGTAAGGTATGTAAAACACCCTGCAGGTCCATCTAACCGGACTTTGTCGTCTGTGTATCATAGACCTACTGAGGGGGTTCCCTATGACAAGGTCAACCCCATTAGAGTCAGACGAGTAGAGGATATGGGGATGTCTAGAAGTACGTGGGTGGTAATATTAGAGGGGAATGAAGAGAGTGGACATCCTTGACGAACACAGCTCTATATACATATATCACCTGCCTCACCATAAGTTTTCGAATACAGAGTCTTCAACAGGGTGGTGAACTTACCCAGCACTCCCTTTAGTGAAAGATACTGCTGTGAAACGTCACAGTCGATGAAGTCGGATCCCACCTTCAGGTCAGGAAGTATAGCTGGTTTCGTGTGTCTGTGTTCCAGAACCTGACGGAGAGTGAGTATCTGGCTACTTTATCCACAAACACGTCCAGAACTTGCCTGGGTTTTTTGGGTTCGCTGTTCACAAACCTCACTTAGTCGCGTAACAATTATAGAATCTAGAATCTTAAACACTCTGTTTGTCTCCTTTCTTGAAAAATAGAACAATCGGTGATTGAGACAAATCAGAGAGGATCAAATCGGGTTCCCACTCACTAGCTGACACCTCACTTAATCGCACTAATCATCGTTAACCACCGTCCTTAAATACCTCCGATACAAACTCGACTGGCTTTCTTCATCACAGATTACTTACACCCTTCTCAACTTCTGCAACAGTTGAAGACCCTATCTCAATGTTCCATTCAGAATTTGACTGGATAGCTGGCAGCCGAAGACTAACCAGAGGTCGGTTGAAGTGTTCCAGCCATATCACTCTAGTCGTCTCCCTGCGACTTGATCACAGACCCATCCTTCTTCACAGTAGTCTCAATAACCAGTGATCTTTCCGCCCTAGTTTCCTTAATGACCCTGAATAACTAACTGTCCACTGTTACCGATCACCGATGACTTTCCCACCTATTTAGCCTTTACTGCCCACCACTGTTCGCAGTTATTACTTAGACTTTTTATCAGTCTACATTTAAGTTGCTTCCGCTCCTCATTGAACTCGGAGCCTGCAGGAATGCGTCTATATGCATTCACTAATTCAGAAGAAGCTGTTGGTATCCACTCACCCTTCCTAACCTCTTTCTGAGAGTCACTTACGGTCATTAACTCTGTTTTTACAGCAGACCGATGGTAGGAGGCTTTTTCAAGTCGAGTTTACGCTACACTGTTCTGATAACTGTCTAGCCAGTTCTTTATTGAAAGCAGCCTAAGTATTCTCATACTCAGACTGGGTTCAAAACAGTCTAGCAGTTGTAGTTTTTCTATATCCATCTTGTGGTAGATATAGACGCGTCTCTATCAGTACTTGGTCGTTGATCAAAGGCGTGTTCAAAAGGAGCGGTAGACTTCTATCGACCCTTTGCAGCTATGACAGATAACAATATGATCTGTCTCTGTCCACCTCTGAGTTGAGCTTGGTGGACACCACGGCAGACGATGTCGCTCTTTATATGTGAAGTTCGTGCTAGTCAGAAACAAATAGTTATCTGAACACAGTAGTAGCAGACGATTGCTGTTATCTGACCGTTCGACTGGGCTTCCGAAAGTACCATCTCCCTCATCTCTGGAGAAGGTCGATGGCAGACTACTGCTTCTTTTGGAGCACGCGTTTTGGACAGCGACCAAGTATTAGTTGGAGGGTGTGTATGTGTGCATCTCTAAATGGACTTAGGAAAACTCTAACAACAAGACCATTGAAAGTACAGCTCGACAGTGAGATCACTGAGGCCACTACTAGTGAGAAACTGGTTCGACAGTTACCGGAAGGGAAAAATATCACCCATCCAGAAGAATCTTGGTTCCACGTCTAGTCTTTTGTGAAAACAGCGTTTGAGCACCGTAGGTGACTCTAAAAAAGATGTTGCAGATGACCCGTGGACACCATCAGCTTCTTTCGCATTAATGGATGCACACGAACGCATCCCTGCAGGCTCTGAGTGCAATGAGAAGCGAACGCAACTCAAACGTAGACTGATAAAAAGTCTACGCAACGACCGCTAACAGTGGTGGGCATCGGAGGTTGAAGACACGGTGAAGGCAACGATGATGGGTAACAGTAGATAATTACTTAGATTTATTAAGGAAACTAGGGCGAAAAGGTCAGTGGTTGATAAGACTATAGAGGAGTAGGATGGTCTACGATTTACTCGCAGAGGAGACGTCTGGGTTGGTGGGCGGAAAACTTCGAGGAACATTTCAACTAGACTACAGCCACTACTTCGTTGCCTAGTAGGATCATGAATGAAACACCGGGGTAGGAACCTCCAACACTTTCAGAAGTCAAGAAAGCTATAGGCAACCTGAAACGAGGAAGAGCATCACGGCCAACGGGCCGATTTCGGAGGTATTTACGGACGGTGGTAGGGGATTTTTAGTCAAGTTAACTGAAGTGGTCCTCTCTGACTGGCCTCGATCACTGATTATCCCGGTTTTCAAGAAAGGTGAGAAGTCCTCTTGTGGTGACCATAATAGGATCAGCCAAACGAACAGTGTCCAAGATTCTCAGTTCTGTGATCGCTAGACATCTGAGTGGAGCTTGAGAACAGCAAACGCGAGAAAACCAGGTACGTTTTAGACCTGGCTATGGGCGTATGGACGACATGTTCACACATCGTCAGGTTGCGGAACACAGGCACAATTACTGAAGCCCGACATTGGTTGTATTTCTCAGCCTGAAGGAGGCGTTCGACCCTGTCGATCGAACGTTCGTATGGTAATGTCTCTCACTGAAAGGGGAGCCGAGCATTTACATTATTCTGTTGAAGCCTCTGCACTCGAGCATGAGTGAGCATGTTAGAGCCCATGATGAGTTGTTAGGTGAGCTGTGTGTGTCGAGTGGTGTTCGTCAAGAGTACTCACTTTCTCCTATCTTATTCCATTTTATCATAGACGTATTTATGGATGTCTTCCCCTCGTCATCTGACTTCAAAGGGATTGATCTAATCACAGGGAATCCTTGGTAGATCTAGGGTACTCGGAAAACTAGTTCTATCATGCGGAAACTCTGATAAGATGCAGTCTCCTGAACTCCTTGAGTGGTATTTTGAGAATATTTGGAATACGTTTGTCACCATCCAAATGTAAACTGTTGTTCCAGGATTGGCCTTCACTGGTTGCTCGGGTAATCATAAAGAGTGAAATAGTTGAGGGTGTTGACCACTTCACTTACCTGGGGAGTCAGATGAGGCCTGATGGGTCACTGGCTGACGAAATCTCTGCGCCGTGATATCCAATAGCCTACTAAGAGTCGAGTATACTGCACTGTAGTTCGCTCTGTTCTCCTCTATTGCTTTGAAGCATAGACACCAAAGGTGAATGATATGAGGAGGCTTCAAGTGTTTGACCACCATTACCTTCGCAGCGTAGGCCGTGTGTCGTAGTGTCACCACGCGAGTAATGCAGAAGTCAGGCGTAGGGTTCTAGGGAGCAGAGGAGAGTCATCTGATGTGAACGTTCATCGGTTCAGGTGGCTGCAACTTATAAAGCGTATAAAGCTAGAGAAAGGCTAGGGGTGACCAGACTAAGACATGACATCAGTGCTTGGAGTCTTTGACTATTGGTCTGAGCCATATAGAGAAATGCAGACTAGCCAGTTGGGGTTCATGTGACAACAAAACCCAGTGGCTGGAGACTAAGTGACATGGCTCAGAATCGATTTCAGTGGAGATGTATCTACACTTTTTGTCCATCTTTACCGGTATTCCGGATTTACCATGTTCTTACTCTTTTTTCTTTCGTTTACTAATTTTTTACCGGTTTTTACTTCATATTTTATCTTATCGTTTTGTTAATTGATGTGCCGATATGAGGTGTGTAAACTTGGACTGTTACGCGTTAGTGCCTTGTCATTTTCCTGTGTTGAATTTGATGATTCTGATGATGGGTGTTTAGAATGAGTTGTTCTGCGAGTCATGGTTTTACTTAGCATTCGTTTCATTGTTATGGTAGACATTTTCATGAGATGATCGCTGGTGAGTAACTTCGCTTCCGTGTGAAGTAAAACGCTTGACAGTTACAACATGTTTCCGAGAACTAGTCACTCTGAGCCCAAATTCCTTCTTGCCTACTTGCTTGTGCCATTATTATAACTTTTTGTCTCTGCTGGTTCAAAATAAATCACATCATGTGCTTAAATTGTTTGGTGTTAACTGGGTAAACATTTGAAAATTTTTGAGTTCGTGTTAGAATAATCAGTATCACATCTTGCGGAGTCAATTATTGTGAATTCCTTTCTTTATTCTGCCTAATAGTGTCCTCATCCAAGGTGTGGTCGTAGATATCAAGCTGAAATTGGACTTCTACGTCATTTAGTTAAGTACCATGGTGAGCAAATTGAGTTGCCCCGAAGAACTCGCTCTGCAGCTAATCAGCACCTGGTTAGACGTCCAGCGTCAGAAGAAAGAACCATTACTTCCACTGGATTCGATGAAATTGATGTGTTGGTGAGGCTTTTTTGAGTTTGTTTTAGATTTATTTAGTTTTATTGCTGTTCAACAGTATGTACTGAATTATACAAGTGGGAAACATAGTCGCCTCACGTCTCCTACACTTATGTCATTAGAATGTTTTCGTTACTATCTGATCTCATATAATCATCGATCTTTGAATGCAACACAGTATTCATATATCCAACTTGTATTAGTATTTATCGTGTACCAGTTCTAATGGTATCATCATATTTGTAAACGATCACTGGCTCATTTCTATCGAGCCCAAGATCTTTGCTGATAGTGCGTAAAAAGATGAGTTTCACTCTCAAGTACATTTAATGGAAATTCCAAGAGGCTGTTTAAACTGTTTTTGGTCATTGTTTGTGATAACAGTGTAATCACAGCTTACTGAAGTTGGCCCTTCACATAGAAAACTTCGGGGTGAGATAGATTTGTGTTTTATATTTACATCCCTGCCAAACTGCAGAATGTCATGCATGATAAGTACTTTGAACGTGAAAAGTGTTTATTTTTATTTTCAGCAGTCATATTTAGTAGTAGGAGACTCACTTTACACACCTACTATCGCAGTAGATTTATTTGACAACTATAATGGAACTGTTAACCTCGAATTTATTTTGTTATGGTTTATAGCTAGCAGTGTAAAATGATTTACAACCATGTTGTTCTTGAACTCTTACGTTGAAATCTTATAGGCTGATATCCTTTCTACAAGCTTATAGTATGTGTGAGCAAATATTTTTGTTGTCATAATGATTAGTTGTGGAGTGTCACCGGTTTATTCAGGTTAAGAAATCCTGACTACTGTTTTGGATGTTAATGTATATTCATAATGGTATTTCGTATTTTCTCTTTAACCTTCTGAGTCGAGGATTGGTTCTACTGTTTAATCTTGCATTAGGTTGTTTTATTGATTTTCTATGTGATAATTCCTAATGACATTATGATTTGGCTATCTGAGATAGCCGTAGTTTGGCAGATGAGTATTTGTACAGGGTGATGATTAAAGGTGAGATGAAAATCTGGACCGGGCCAGATTCGAACCAGCTACCACCGGGTTACCGGCTCGGTGCTCTACCAACTGAGCTACGAGGTCCGATTCGAACCAGGGAAGTGAAATAAAATTCTGGTCAGCAGGCGGACCTCGTAGCTCAGTTGGTAGAGCACCGGCTCGGCAACCCGGTGGTCGCTGGTTCGAGTCCTGCCGCCGTTCGGATTTTCATCTCACCTTCAATCATCACCATGTACAAATACTCGTCTGCAAAACTACGGCTGTTTCAGATAGTCAAATCATAAATAGCATCACCCAGTACTTAATGACATTACCATCAGGTTAAGTTAACTGAAATATCCACTCTCCCCAAAAAAATTTGTATCAACCCTACATTTACGTGTTTTGGTTGCTTCAATCTTTTCTTCTGCACAAATTTCATTGATGCCATTTTGAAGGTACTCTTGGACAACTTAAAATATTTTATTGTCAGGGCTTGCCGTTGCCTGTATTGCTATTGTAACCAGGTTTCTCGACCATTGTTAAATGATAAAATTTACTTCAAGAAAGTATTTAAAAACAAGTGTTGAAGGGATTGTAGGCTTTTGGTGTTATGCGTTACCAGATCAAAATAATCTAAATTCATACTTTGGTGCTGAACGTTTCAGGGATTAGGGTCTTACCGTCAGCTTTGTGTGTTATACAAAAGTGCCTGCTGTAGTTCTGTGACAACATGAATAAATTAGGATATAGCGTATAATTTCCTTCAATTTAATGATATTCAGCAAACAATGGAGACGACGATGATTGAGTACATGGAGTCATCTCACATCCTTAGCTTGGAAAGGCCAGGTTTCCCAGTCGTAGAACAAAACTGCTCATACCGAAGCGCTGTAAACCCAACCTTTTACGGTCAGAATAACATCACGACGGTGTCTAAGGTGTCATAGATTGACGTATGCCACTCTATATTTTGATATGCTATAGGGAATTTCATCACACACCCTCTACTAGCACTCATACAACACCCTCAGATACATGGACCTTTCGACTACTTCCAACAGCTCATCACGGAGAATGAGAGCAGGTGCAGGCTCTTGCAAAAGTACTTTTCACTTCGATGATGCAAAGCACATAGCATACTTACGGACACTAATCCCCTGTGTTGTCCCACAGCAAGATGATATCGTCCGCATATTCAAGGTTGAATAGCCGTTTTCCGGGTAGTAGATCTCCACCACTATCACACACCTCCTTCAGAGCTGTCTCAAGAATGTCATCGATGGCAGAGTTAAAGAGGAATGGGGAAATCGGGCAACCCTGCCTAACCCCACTGGTGGTTTGAAACACTGGAGACAGGTGGTTGTAGGCCATCATCTCTAAGGCACGCTCCTCTCCAACATACAATTCCAGAGTATGACTGTCGAACGAGTGGAAGGCGGCCCTAATGTCAAGAAAAGCAACGATTGTTGGCCTGCAATACATGTGGCGATGTTCTAGCATCTGGGAGAGGGTAAACACATGATCAGTGCGTCCACGACATGAACAAAACCCGACCTGCTCATCGCGAATAATTTTCTCACGTAGTTTGGAAGGTCAGCGAAGTATGATAGCAGTCAATATTTTCGGCGCTACTGGTAACAGACCAATACTTCGATGATTGTCACATACATTACGTAGACCCTTTTTAAGGATATGTTTACCCACTAACCAGTGATGAACATACGTTCTCATTACTATTTCATGCTAATCAAACCTCTTCACTCGAACTCATGAAGTTCTGTAAAGGCTTATGGGTAATTGTTATCCGAAGTGACGACAACGAATGGTGTTGATTAGGAATGCCTACTGTCACCGACTAGATGACTTAGAGTGTGAAGATGATATTGTTCTGTTAGCTAGAAATGATGACAAAATGCAGACTTTTCTGAATACCTTGAACTCAAATCTGTGTATGTTTAGCGTGAAGTTTGCATCTGTTAAATGTAAGTTGATGGCCCACAAGTGGTCTTCAACTGCTACCAATTTAAGGATAAAAACAGTTCGCTTACTTAGGAAGTTGCATCAGCCCTAAAAGTTTGAAAATTGTCACTAACCCTGGTTTTCAAATGCCTTCTTCCATACAATTATTTCTACTTTGATATCACTCCTTTTCTACGCACTTGTTCTTTGGATACTGTTGGGAAGTTTGGCAAATCGAACCGATGCACTTTTCTGTGAGGTTCTGCGTTGATTTTGTTTGTTTGTTTGTCTGTCTGTTTTTGGACTTCTTAGGTTATCGACCACTTTGTAAATTATTTAAATATGTTAACTTCACATTTTTATAAAGTACAATAGGGGTAGTAGTATTTTTGACTAAAATAAGCAATAATTTGGAGTGACTTTAAAGGCCACCCTAGCAACTGCTGAGACAACCAATTATATTCCTTTATTTCATAGTAAAGCGCTTTCCCAAGTAAAATAACGAAACCTGATTGGTCTAATTTGTTCAAGGACTTTATATGATATTGATTGTAGTAGTATAGTGTAGGAAACGAGAAGACGGAGACGAAGGAAGGAATGTTTATTATTTAACATCCTGTACAGTAGTCATCAAATATAGTACACTTTGCACCAAGATAATCATTTGCATAATTTGCTTCATTTCCTCTTCTGCTTCTATATTGATTTGCTTTTAATACGCCCACATTGTCTCTTGCGTTTCCCCGGGCAGAATCTTTACCTATTGCTGGCAAATTGCCTATGATTTATGCCGCCCTTTCAACATATACTACTTGTATCCATTCTGATCAGCAACGCCCACTACAATAGTGGCAACTCAAATGTATCGTCCAAGTCGGAAAAAAATCCATTCAGTAACCTTGTGTACATCTGTGCGCCAGTCAATGAGCCATATCTATTTTATTTGAGGCCTAGTGATACTATCTATCTGCCAAAACCTCGGTAGGTGGAGTGGGTTTCCAACCCGTGACCCGTCATTTGAAAGTTAACTCCCTAAATGGTTGAACCAAAGCTCCACCATCGTACACTGTTCATACTCTGGCCCATGATTCACACTTACTATGAACACTCCTAATGCTACCTGCTTGCTCAAACCGAAGTCGATGGAGCAGTAGTCAAACACATAGTATTATGTATTGATAAACTTGTTTCTGTGATGTAAAATAGCTATCAAACGTAGGCAACTAGTGATTCTTTTATATTTCACACAAGAGTTATCGTCACTGGAATTATTCTGTGCTATCTTATCCCATCAAACTGCTAACTTACTCTGGAGTTGAGAACTTTGATAGATGAAAGTGTAATGATATTGGTTTTCTGACTGGTGTGAATTTCGTCGACTAGTGTATATTTGTGCATATCTCACGGTTCATCTCAAAAAATTTGGCTAACAACATTGCTTAAGTAGTGATGCTTAAAATATAAGTCAGTCAAATCAGTCAGTATCAACATAGGATCAAGCATTACTGCGTAACGGTCCGAGTTGCCACACCTCATATCAGTTCATCAAGTAGAAAGGTAGGGAGGTGAAGGATGAAGATAAGAGAATACAGTCAAAAGAAATATAAAGTACGAGAAAGAAAAGAGAAATGACAAAATGGTGAGATTCGGAATAGCGTCGTTAAGATGAGGACAATGTGTGTATACATCTGCGCCACTGACATCGGTTCTGAGCAATGCCATCACCTAGAGTCTCCAACCACTGGTTCCTCTTGTCCCGCGGACCCCAACCACCTAGTCTGCATCGCCCCACATGGCTCAAACCAACAGTCAGAGACTTCATACATTGGTGCCATGTTTTAGTCTGGCCACCTCGGGCCCTTTTCCAGCCTGAACCCACCTCAGCCAACATTGTGTGACGAGGCAATCGGTGACTAGGCATACGTAGTACGTGTCCCAACCATCTCAGTCGATGAAGGTTCACAACCACGTCGACTGGCTTACCTCTTCTCCCCAAAACTCTACACCTAACTTCTGCATTACTCACATGGTGACACCACGGAATACGTCCTATACTACGAAGGCAACGGTGGTCAAACACTTGAAGCCTTCTCACATCTTCCACTTTCAATGGCCATGTTTCACAGCCATATAGTAGGACAGACCGGACTGACGTGCAGTAAACGCAAACCTTAGTAGATAATCACGGTGGCGCCACAGGTAGTGTAAGTCGGCGAAAGTCAATCGAGCCTTTTGTATCCCTGCAGAGGTTTCATCGGCAACTGAGTCACTAGGGCAGGGCTGATCCTACTTCCCAGTTAAGTGAAGTGGTTGACACACTCAACTACTTCACTCTCTATTGTTAACCGCGGTACCACTGAAGACCAGTCCTGGAGCAAAAATTTGCATTTGGGTGGTGAGAAACGCATACCAAACATTCTCAAATTCCCACTCAAAGTGTTCAGAAGACTCTGCATCTTGTCAGCGTCTTCACTTAACAGGACAATGTCATCTGCATATTCTAGGTCTGGCGAAAATTCTCCTGTGATTAGGTCAACATCTGTGTAATTAGGTGACGAGAGGGAGACCTCCATAAGAATATCTATGATGAAATTGAATAATAATGGAGACAGTGGGCATCCTTGACGGACACCACTCAATGAGTGTAGCTCCCTGGACAACTCACCATAGGCTCTAACATGTCCACAAGTGTTCGAGTAGAGAGCTTTCAGTAAGGTGATGTACTTGCTCTGCACGCCTTTCAGTGAGAGGCATTGCCATAAGACTTCTCGATCAACGAAGTCAAGTGCCGCCTTGAAGTCGAGAAATTCAGCTATTGTCGGGCGTCTGTAAGTGTGCCTATGTTCCAGAACCTGGCGCAGTGTGAATATTTGGTCGGTACACCCGCGGTTAGGTCTAAAGCCTGCTTGGTTCCCTCGGGCCTGGTGTTCCCGAGCTCCACTCAGGCGTCGGAGAATTATAGAACCTAGGATCTTGGACACTATGTTCGTCAGGCTGATTCCTCTGTGGTTATCACGAGAGGACTTCTCACCTTTCTTGAAGACTGGAATAATCAGTGACTTATACCAGTCAGAGGGGATTGTATTTGACTCCCATATGATGGTTAACACTTCCGTTAACCTGACTTGGAGCACCTTACCACCATCCTTGTATACCTCTGGAGTTAGTCTGTCTGGTCCTGCCGCCCTTCCTCGTTTCAGGTTACCTACCGCTTTCTCAACTTCTAGTGTTGGGGGACCTATCTCTATGTCCCATTCAGGATCCGACTGGATAGCGGGCAACGCATTCGTGGCTGGAGGCCAGTTAAACTGTTCCTCGAAGTGTTCTGTCCATCGTTCCAGTCGTCTCCCCTGCGAGTGAATCGCAGATCCGTCCTTCTCCGCTATAGCCTCACTAGGTGTTGTTGACCTTTTCCCCCAGTCTCCTTAATAAGTCTAAATAACTATCTACTATTACCGAGAGTAAGGATATGTGACAAAATCTATTAAATTTTTATTTTGTATTTGGAATAGAACACATTAGACTTTTAGTATAAATCATATTATCCAACTACTTTTCATTCTGTTAACTTTCAGGATAAAAGTTTCTTAAACCAAGAGGTGTCTAGGAATGAAATCCCATGTTTATTTGGCTCAAAGAGCATATTGCAACCCGACCAAACCGAAATGAAAGAAATCGATTTCAACCCTTCTTCAGTAGTAACCTTTGAAACAAATAAGGCCAAAGGATACACCTCAAATGAGTCATACGCTAAGCTAAAAGATATTCCTTCCGTATCAAATACTGGTGTATCACTTATGTGTTCTGCTTCTCCTGCAGGTGGAAACGGGACCATTGTTCCTATCCCATTAATAGGCAAGTTGATAAGATTTTTTGTTATTCATATGGTCATTTAGTTTTATTTTTGCAGAAAAGTGGTTTTGTATCCATGTTACTATGCTGAAAACATTTTGATTCTATTAGAGACATGCCGAACCACCCCGTATCTTGATGTGCTTTCTAGGGGAAACTGGATTAGGCTGGAAGAGGTTCCAGTATGGCAGCAGTCCATGAAGTCTCTGACTGTTGATCTGAATCGTGTCTGGAGATGTAGGCTACCTGGCTGGGGTTGGGGTCCCCGAGATGATTGGAATCAGTGGTTGAGGACTCTTGGTGACATGGTTGAAAATCGGTCACGATGACGCAGATGTATTAACTCCTTGACATCTTCTAAAGCTCGCATTAACCTTTATCCTCAGATTGTTTATTCTCTCAGACTACTTTATCTTCTTTGATATCAACCTTTCTTTATCCACCTATTCTTTGTGTATTCCTATGGAGTGTGGCAACTTAGAGCCGATGCACTTGCGTTTGATGTTCTACATTGATTTTGTTATTCATTCAGTCAATCAGTTAGAGACCACTACCCCAATCTCTTGTCTGCTTTGCTTTCTGTAGGTATTCAAAAAATAGTTACACTTTTTTCAAAGGAACTTTGTGATATGATGTTGATCACTTGTAATTCTGTTTGTGAGTACTCAGATTTGCATTTTCGAGGACCGTGAATTTTTTTAGAGAGGCTAAATTAGTAACAAATTGAGGATAATTTATGCATTCTTAAGCGGAGACCAACCTCTTTTAAGAACCTCAGTTAATTAATATTGTGTAGTTTTACACGATATTTATTATACTGTTTATCTTTTTAAAAAGGGTTTGGAATAACTTCATTTGCCATCACGAGAATTTGTGTGAAGGTGAATTTAGCGACCACACAGAAAAACATGGGATTAGTTATTATCATTATTAATATTTATCGCTTGGGTTCCTAGTAAAACATAGGGCTTCAGTAGCACGTCTCTATTGCACTCTGTTCTCTGCAGTTTTTTGAACCTGGCTGCACGACGGCCCAGAAGCTTTCATTTCTTCCTCGTATGGTCTCCTCCATGTCACCCTCGGACGCCCACCTAGTCGTTTCCCCTTTGGGTTCCACTCGAGGACCTGGCACGTGATATCCCCAAACCTTCTTCTCAGTCTTTTTCCAATCCAATTCATCTCCACTTTCTTCGGCATATTTGTTGGGCATTAGGTCCTTGGTTGGTTCGTTGCGGGAGTGAGTTCCTTGTTGCTTATTTATTCTGGCCATCTGATCTTCAGTATCGATTGAGCGTAGGCGACAGCTGTTCATGTATGTCTGTAGTTTGTCGAAAATGCTTTTCGTAACGCACCAAGTCTTCCAACCATCACATAGAAGCACTAACTTGACTGAATTAGTGCCGAAAATCCGGATCTTGTTCTTTATGCTGAGTGGAGTGCAGTAGATCTCCACACTGGTTTCAGGTTAATAAAGGCCCGTCTTGCTGTCTTTCTGATCCTGGCTTTGACGTCATCATCTGTGCCTGTACCGCCTTTAGTTGAGACGATGCTGTCTGCTTGGGTAGGTGAAACAGACTACTTCCTTTAGGTTTGGTATTCATGTCGCCCATTAGAATTTTGATGTTGCCATCTGGAGTCTTGTCTAGTACTAATTGCAGTTGTCTGTAGAATTCCTCCTTCTTCTCTTGATCTGCATTATTTATAGGTGCGTACCACTGAATGATTGTGACTTTCCTTTCTTTTGAGTTGAATCTAACTGTCATGATCCTTCAGGAGGGTATTGGTTCCCACTTCATGAGAGCTTTCGATGCTGTTGGGGACGTCATGATAGCCACTCCAAAACTCAGTGTGCTCGCGGTTGTCGTCTAGATGACAATATCAGAGTAGATTATTGACTCCCCAGTTGACAGTTAAGAGAGTTCACTTCCATTCCATTTGCTTTCACAGATTCCTAGCGCTTCTGTGCCATACCTTCTCATCTCTTTTGTAATCTGGGCAGCTTTGCTAGGTTCATGCATGGTGCGGACATTCTATGTCCCCAATCTTACTTTCGTTTTCATGCAGAGAAGAGTAGACAGATCGACCAATTTGCTTTCCGAAGGCTTTCACCAACCGGTGTCATTTCATCCCTCTGATTCCAGAAAGGAATAAGTTTGTTTTTATTTTTTTATATTTTCTTTGTGCTTTGAAGTTTCTTTAGCGACTGGATTCGTTTTCCGGGATAGGGTTGCTAGCCCTATACCCAATGTTCCCTCTTTATCCGGTCTTAGTAGCGGCTAGTAACTAGTGAACTGGTTAACCAGGCGAGGTCATGGGATTAGTTGCTCTCAGTCAGTGTATTTAATCCAGTCCTACAGGAAGTCAGTCGCGGCTCGAATAGCTCAGTGGTAGTGTCACTGACTGCATGACTATGTGATACGAGTTTGATTCTCACTGGGGACATCAGTTCCCTCGATTTTGCATACACGCTTTACTGACGAGTGCCAACAAAACTTCCTACCCACCACCATTTAACATCAATCAAATTGCACCATGATGCTAAATTTGCTAACCTGGTGACTAGGCCACAGAATTGATGGACGGAATGTGGTTAGCACTCAGGACTAGACAGTATGAAATTGTTCACCCTCCAGTGACCGGTCAATGTACCTGATCCACTACTACAGGAGGTCGATGGTGGCACGAATCGCTCAGTGGTAACGTATCTGACTGTAGCAATGGGTGACGTGAGCTCAAGTTTCACACAGGATATTAGTCTTCTCCATGTTACAGATACACTTTACTGATGAGTGCCAAGAAATAGGGAAAGTAGGTGCATGGCTCTTAGTTACTACTTGCAGCCGATTAGCATATTATTGTTTCATTGAGGTTATGGGTTTTCGGTTCGAACCCCGCTCTATTTAGCGAGGTTTTAGCCACCGGGCAGTATCCTTAGCCCTCACACTATAAGTACAATTCATTGTTTATTAAACGAACGTGGACATAGTTGGGTAGTGAATTTCAATTTGATTCGATCAATGCATCATAAGGTCGGAAGTCTTCAATGAGCTCACAATCGTCGTACATAGACCGTTAGTCGATTTATTCTTATCTTAAGGTTATATCGGATTTTTTTTTTGCGGTTTCGTACATTCATCTCTTGTACTAAACAGCCTTTGTTTTGTAAAGTAGTAGTTGGTTATCGAACATATTTAATGTTTTTCAGTCATCTAGACCAGTACGAAGTTACGAAGTTAAAATTCGCTTATTTTCTCCTCACACTTTAAAGTTCATCTTATTATTGATGTACACAAAGGAAAAAAACTACAGTGTACAACTCCCACTATATGTGGTTTTGACCCACGTTTGATAATGTTCCAAACTGTTCCTAGACAGTTGACATTGATCCATAATCGCTTACCAAGTGCAAATATCCTTTGTTTCACTATATATCATGTCATAAGACTAGGTGATTTGGCTAAGGGATCCCTTCCAATAACTGAGCCTATCCATACTTTCCCTTCATCTAAATAATGTCCTATGGAGATAAAGGGTATCAGACATGTAAGTGCGTTGAGATGACTATGCCTGAATTCTAATTCAAGTATAATCGTATGTATTTGATTAGCTTAGCTTGCATCAAATCGAAATATATCTATTGTTTTTTGATATCGTTTATTTGTTTCATAACTGCATACGACTTAACTTAATGTCATTTTCGTTTCTTTATTAACCTTGACTTCAGTATACTTATGTTAAATGTTAAGACCTAAATCGGTTTGCAGTTATGCTAGGTTCTTTCTGTCATGAAAATATCTAATCTTTTGAACACAGTTGGCAAGAATAATATGCCAATGTCTTTCAAGGTATGTAGGCTCTGCTTTAGGTTGGATACGACGATGGCCTGTCTCCAAGTTGATAAAACACTTATTAATCTGATGTGTTTAATTGACTACTCCCTCTTGACTTACTTTCATATATTTTATTTCGTAACTAAATCACACTGTATGAGTTAACTGATCGATGAAAATAATGATAAGGAGAAAGTTATTGCGAATTTCTATATCTCTGTAGATTTTCAACCATCTGTTTTCTTTCTTTCATCTATTCTCTTTTTCCACATTGCTTTCTCTACAAAAAAAGTGTGCACTTATCATCATGTTTGATTGTTTGCCAAATGTAGAATAAAGATAAAAACTAGCATAGACTTACTGCACATATTTGAGTGTTTATCAAATTAAAAAGAAGATAGTTCAGGTATCTTTCTCATATTAACAAGGTCTTGTCAGGACTACAACTATTGTTCAGTTTGAAGATAAGTGTAGATTGACTGGTAGATTTCAAAGTGGTATTAATCTAGTGCTCAATTAAGTCGAGTGTAAGAACAAATATTCTCCAGTGATATTGGACAGTAGTCGTGCTATATCACGAATTGAAAGAACTAGGGAAATGTGGGTCATTAGATGCCGACACAATGGCTTAATGAAGTGCTGGGGGTGATACCTGAACGTCTTGGGTTCAACCCCTATCGGAATCGTGGGTGCACAGTGTCGAAGAGTTCATACTAGGATAAGACAGTTGTCCAATGCTCACAAATTCTCAATAGTTCTCCAACTGATGTCAGTCTATTATGAATACCTCGCCAAATACAGTATTACTTTCCTCATCTTACTGCAGCCGGCCACAAATAGTTGTCTTAGTTGTGTGTTTACAAACAGACATGTGTGCTGCTACCAGTATGTGATTGAATCCCAAGCATTTACTATAAAAAGAGCTGCTATCCTCCACCGATTGTCTCTGAAAATAGGTCACAGCGATATCATTTGTATATGTTTACCGTTAGCTAGAATGAGATAATTCCTTTCCTTAAATTTGAATTTATGAACAAGTGTTCTTCAACACGAGGCTGCTGATGACTTCCCGAAATTATAACCTTACATCAATCCCACTGATATGGTTGCATACATACTTCACCCTTCTTAACATATTTCTTTCACTTTTTGCTGCGACCGGTTGTGCGACCTAACAACAGTCTACAAGCGATACGAATGGTACGAACCTGACGTGTAACGAATCGACTCTAATGCAAATCAGAACGTCAACCACCACCACGACTAAACTTTTTTTTTATACACTGATAATCCTATATTTTCATCTCATTGTTTTCTTATAGATTTCACTTTATTGTACTGATATAGATGGTAGTGCCAACTTAAACTGATAAAAAGTATACTCTACCCTACATCATTTATGTCTGTCTTTCCTTCATTTCTTTGTAGGCATGTTCAACTTAATATATAAGTTTTGTGTAGTTTATTTATATTTTTAACGTCAATCTATCACAAGAAATTATCAGAAATTAAGTTAAAAACATGCGAAAGCAGACAAAAAGAATGTTCAGTGTTTAGGTTTGTAGGGATTTATTGATTTCAGGTTGGTATTCTTTGTGAACTGATATCAGTTAGAGAAATGTAGGGAACCTGGGAGCATTGGGCAGCTGTTTTGTCCTAGCATGAGACTCCTCAGCAGTCCGCACCCATGACGCCGCCAGGGATCGAACCCGTGGCCAGCATTTTATCACTGAGCCACTGGGTCGGAATCCAATGGTCTATATTTCCTACTTCTGTGAGTTCACGATATGGTGTGACCTGGGTTCGATTCTTGGTGGGAGGGGGGGGGTCATGGGTGTGCACTGCTGAGGATAAAACAGTTGTCCAGTGCTCCAAGGTTCTAAATGTTTCTCGAACTGATGTCAGTCCTTGATGAATACCAATCTGAAATCACTAAATCCCTACAAACCTCAAAATTGAATCAATCTAGAGGTCATTAGTGACCAGCTTCGAGAAGTGATTCCCAAAGTTCCAATGAGAAGTAGTGACCGGTGGGGTCAGCCAAGTTGGATATAAGGACAGTTACTCAGCGACGTCACACCATATCGTCAACCCACAGAAGTAGGAAATATGGGCCACTGGATTCCGACCCAGTAGCTCAATGGTAACGCGCTGGCCTCGGAACCTGAAGGTCCTGGGTCCGATTCCCTTCGGTGTCATAGGTGCTCACTGCTGAGGAGTTCCATGCTAAGATGAAACAGCTGCTCAGTGCTCCCAGGCCTCCAGTGTTTCTCGAACTGATGTCTGTCCATGATGAATACTAACCCGAAAAAGGATGTTCAAAATCTTGGTATCAAGTCAGTGTAACAATTTGTCTGTACTGTTATTGCCACGGCTTATTGAGTGGGTCCTTTGATAAATAATCAACCGGTGGGTCATACTTTCAATCTCTCTCTACCTACCAAATTTTGGGCAGAAGAGAAGCTTCATCAACCGTCAAACAGTATGTGTACCACACAACCTTGTATCTGAACCTATACATAGTTGGAGAATTTCAATTTGTTGTTACCTAGTTGTGCAACCGTGTTATGTGCACGACAGATTGCTGCTCAAATATCTTGTTGACAGCGTTTATGAATACTTTCTTCCTCTCTCACACACACACTTTCTCGTTGTTTTTACGGTGTTGAAATAACAGCACATGATTTACAAACTGAACTACTTTCCTGAGTGTAACTAGTGCTTTATGCTGTGGAGAGTTATAAACAATATTTGTACAATAGTTTTGCTCTTTTACTAAATTCTTTCCAGTGTTGTTTCACTTTTGTTCTTATTTGTCATTGAAATATTGCTTATTTATGCATGACTCGTCATTGATTTTTATTTTCTACATGGTCGTTGATACTCTTTACACGAGATCCAGTCTCTCTACGATTATGAGATTAAAGTCATTTGAAGAAGACTCACGAACTGGGATCACATCATTTGTAAATGTGTGGAAATGTCACTAAAATAAGTGTTATTAAAGATTTTTCCGAAGAGACATTCATTGCTTTAGTTCTGCCTCCCAGTAGTAAAAAACACGAAGACTACACGATAATCATTATTGTTTTCGGTTTTGAGCCATATCTGTTACTGTTTGAAGCCACTGAGCTGCATAATCTTTTGAACTCAATCCGTGGAATCGTCAGATGCCAACAAAATAGACGCTAACCCCACACAATTATCTTTCGTCCCACTGCACGACGTCATACACTAGCCCCCTAGACAAGCAAACAGTGGACTGTGTGAGACCCACCGGGGCGACATTCGTAACGCCTGTCCAAGCCACCTAAGCTGATTTCTTAAGGTGAACACACTTAATGAAGAAGATCTTTATCACGCCCAAGCACATACCACCACATGGTGTTTCCATCTAACGCAATCAATCCTATGGAGACAACGATGATCAAAAACACAGTCGTCGGAGATGCCACGTTTCATAGGTGCAAGGTAAATGTAACCACAGGGTTCACACCAAGATGGTGCCAAAGATGACCCAGATTGGTGTTTGTCGCTCTGGCTTTCGATATACAGTTGCAAATCTCATCAACCATGCCTTCACTAGTATTCCCACAAATACCTAAGTACACAAACTTTTCAACAACTTCCATCGATTCACCGTCAAGGGTGTGGGTAAAGGTTGCTGCCAATATTTTACAAGCACTTAACACTTCGATGGTGCGAAGCATGTTCTATACTTACGGATACTGGTCACTAACTAATGAAATGTTTGTGTGTTGTTGCACAATAAAGCAATATCGTCTGCATACTCGAGATTAAAAGGTCTCATCTGTTAACAGATCTGCACCACTATTGCGTTCTTCCTTCTTGACAGTTTCAAAAATGTCATGAATGACAAATTTAAAGATAAACTGCGAAACCGCGCAGCCCTACTTGACGCCCCTATCGGTTCTGAGCAATAATGAAAGACGGTATGCCTTCTTGCTCTACCGAAGGTGTTCAAGTATAGGGCTTTCAAAATGTTAGCAAACTTCATAGGGATACTCCTCCCTAATTGCAAATTCCAGAGCGTATCTCTGTTCTACTAATCGAAAGCAACCCTAGTGTCGAGAAATGCAATGATCATTGTCTTCCGATTCCTGTGACGGTGTTCAAACATCTACTGAGAGTTGAACATGGGATCGATGGGTCCACCACCTAAACGAAACTTGACCTGCTTCTCGCGAATCCGGATTTTTCACGGATTTCCTATGGATTTTTCACAGCCTACGGAGTATGATAGTTGTCAAAAGTACAAACGCTACCAGTAGCAGAACTTATGCCCTCATGATAATCAAATACATTATGTAGGCCCTTTATTAAGATGAGTGCAACAATAAATTCATTTCAAAGTAAGTGAACACTCAGTTTGTCATGCCTTCCCAAGCAATGTAGTCAGTTTTCTAATTACAGTCTTACCTTCATCCTTTAAAAGAAGTAGGGGAGTAATTTGTCTGGGTCGAATACCTAATGGCTCATTGGGAATCGGATCTCTGTCTGTTTGGGTGGGTGAGTGTTCAAACTGACGAGGGTCAAGAGGTTGCAAGTGGCTTCCAGAGATTCAATGTTTATTAGTGGGAAGTTCTTCACAGCCACAAGTAGCTTTACTTATCATTTTGATTTCATTTTTAAATGTAACCAATGCCCATATATACTTAGCCTTGAATCTAGCTCTATTGGGTAGTTAATTGCAATACTAGGTGCAGCCAGTTTGTGTACGTTGATCCTTTCCGAACGATGACTTTGATAACTACCAAAACGCAAGGTAAATTTAGCATACATTAAAGTTTGATCAGAGTCCAGAGAGGTGTATTAGAAAAAGCAGTAGTCCTAAATGCACTCACGTCGTTGGTAGCTGATAACAATATGATCTATTTGAGTCCAGTCTTGAGTAGTGGAGGAAGACGCCAGTTAGCACAAGAGCTGTGTCGGAAGTTGATGTTAGCTTGAAACATATTGTGATCTGCGCAGAGCTGCAGAAGACGATCCCTATTATCTGACTTGCTATCAGTAAAACCCCATTGGCCACCTTAACCATCCTGCTGACCTAGACATCGACAAATACATTTAGGTCCCCTATCAGCACTACGATATTTGTTGAACCCATTTGGTATAGAGTGGCACTGAGTTGACAGTAGAAGTTATCCTTAACTTCAATGGGAGTATAGGCAGATACAGCGAAGAGACATCGTTTTCCTTATCAACTACTTCTCACTCTAGCCTAGAAGTACACAGGTGACCATTGCTGGGGATTCAGTCTAGTACAGCTTCAGCTCTGGCTCGTAGTGTGACGTATAAGAGCTTTTCAAAAGCTTGATCAGGATTATTCCATTTTTGGCTACATCAAAGCTTTTGGTGGCCTGTTTTTTTGAATAGTTATAGTATGATTGTTCATCGGTTCATCAAACGTGCTATGCTACTTCAAAAATGAAAATTTATAAAAATGGATCTTTTTGGTGTTAGATGTTAATTAACAGACTTCGATCAGTCCTGAGCACTTCAAACTCGACAGCTATATCGGATAGCCATTTCATGTATAGGTAATTCCATAAAGTATAAACTTATTCTCCATACAGCGCTTTGTTGCCTACTGTGAGAGTTTCCTAACTGTAGTTGCCTGATTGAATTGAATAAACTGCTTGTTTCTTCGGGTTGAACTTTTTATTGCTATAAAATAGTCGCGGTTAGTGTTCTAAGATGTGTCAACTATCTGCTTTCTTGTGGTATTCAATGATCTGTATTTAGTTTTAATCAGTTCCTTTCATTATTTTCTTCCTCAACTAATTTTACTAAGAGTTGTTAAAGTAATGCATTTACCAGTTGAGATTTTTGTATTATTTCGAGTGATTCAATTGTCACTTCTCGTGATCTCGCAACAGTTAGAACTCCTCTATGAAATAGAACTCTGATTTCTGAATCCAGATTCACTCAACAGATACATTTTCACCTCCCAGTTGTTGTGTGACATGTACGTAGGGCTATGACTCAGTGGTTTAGGGAAGTGACTTTAAACCAGTGGGCCGCGGGTTCCGACCTCATTCCATCTACCGAGGTTTGAGCATTCAGGTAGTATCACTAGCCTTCAAACAATAGATATGGTTTATTGCCTACTGGTCGGACGTCCACGAGGTGGCTGAGTGCGTTTCATTTCGTGTATCTCTTGATAATTGCACCTTGTGTATCCAATTTACACTTTAAATTATGCATTGTCATTAGCATCATAAATCTTTTCAGAGATTAGCATAGTATTATTGGTCTAGAAATGGCGTTCAACCGCTGTAATAATATGTTTTGATGTAGACTACTGATGTAGGGTCCCTATTAGAGATAACTCATACGAAGTATTAATTCTGTGAATATTTTTGAAGTATTTTTTCCACGTGTGTTCTGCTTATCCTTTCTACCAATCTTAATGGCCTCGTTTTCTCTCTGGATTTTCCTTCATGTGTACAAAAACAAATTGTTCTTACACTACACCTATCTTAGTAAACTTTATTTTCTTATTAAGATTAGGATCAACTATGTCACTTCCTGTTTGTTCTCATCTTTCTTAATTTTAATCCCCTATTATGTTAATTGTTGTATTTGTCCTCCGGCTTTCCGGTTTAATATATATTTCTTCCATTTCTATTATGTCATTGTTAACTACAAAGCCATCGAAATATAACTTATTACGAGTTTTGATGAAAATAGAAAAAATTATATTAAACGTAGGATTTTGAAGTTGCTTTGTTAAATGAATACCTTTGCTGTTTGAATAGCACTGAAGAAAATTTGAAACAATCTTTACGCATTTATATATCGTGTACACCTTGTTAAAAATTCCTAATTTATTCAGTATATCACCGAGTAATGTATTATAGTTTCTTATTGTGTATTAGATCTGGGCACAGATGTATGTTCCAGTACATTACCAATTACAGTGGAAATGGACAGTTCGAATTCACACGGAAATTTACATCCCAGCCATGGTCAAGCTAGTCTTCAAGTGTTGAAACCAATGAGAAAACAACCCAGATTACGATCAGTTAGTGGAAGCCATAGCGATTCGCCAATAGGTAAACATTTGTCTAACTCGGACCAAAATTCAACAAACCAGTGTAAACATCATCCACCATCGAATTCTTCTGGTTTACTTGTCTCTCATTCACTTAATTCCTCAATGACATATACCAACACAGTCGATTCTCAAAAAGACGGCAATGGAGATAATGGTCGACGGCGTACTTTAAGTACTGGTCATGATCCTAGAGTAACAGATGTTGACGAAGACAATATGGGTAGTAAATGTCCAAGCTGTGGATATGCTGACTGGAAGCTGTTTAAAACGAAAGAACGTGAATGGATAAGTGGTGTTCATGCATTGAGTTGTTCAAAAACAGATTGTGTTTCCTGTCCAGTTGACAATTGCACATATGTTTGTTCCGGTAGAGCCGATTTATCCGCTCATTTAACAAGTATTCATTTTCCTGAAAGTAAGTTCAGCTTTATAGTTGGAAAATTGCTTTTTGAGTTGAGTTTTTCATTTGTCATAAATTATAACCATCCTAAATAGACGCGCAGAATATCATACAAAATACATTGGTTCTAGTTATTACTCAACTCCTCACTAGTTTTCTACCTAAAAGTTGTTAGCCAAAGGTTTTTATGTTAAGTTGGAACGTAAATACAGTTGAATCCCATGTACTTGCCAAAGTATGTCGGAAGGATAGAAAGATGGGCTAGTACTCGTTTTTCTGAACGTTACAAAGGACCTGTGACTGAACGGTTCGGAATTCAATCATACACCATTTAATCGATTCACGATATATATATATATATATATATATATATATATATATATATATTATAAGTCCTTTAGGTTCCTAGTGGAACATAGGGCTTCAGTAGCACGTCTCCAGTGACCTCTGTTCTCTGAGATCTTTTGAACCTGGTTCCACGACAGCCCAGAAGCTCTCATTTCCTCCTCGCACGACCTCCTCCATGTCACCCTCGGACGTCCAACTCGTCGCTTCCCATGGGGATTCCACTCGAGCATCTGGCCTGACGCGTGATGTCCTCAGTCGGCTTTCTCAGTGCATGCCCAATCCATCTCCACTTCCTGCATATTTGTTGCGTGATAGGTTCTTGGTTGGTTCATTCCCAGAGCTCCTTGTTGCTTATTCTTTTCTGGCCATCTGATCTTCAGTAGCGATCGTAAGCAATTGTTGATGAATGTCTGTAGTTTATTGGAAATCCCTTTCGTGACGCGCCAAGTCTCTGAGCCATACAGAAGCACTGACTTGACGTTGGCGTTGAAGATCCGTATCTTGCTCCGAATGCTGAGTGCAGAAGATCTTCACACTGGTTTCAGGCTGATGAACGCCTGTCTTGCTTTCCCGATTCTGACTTTGACATCCTCGTCTGTGCCGCCTGTAGTTGAAACAGTGCTTCCTAGATAGGTGAAGGAGGTTACTTCCTTGAGTTTCTCCCGTTAATGGTGATTGGAGTTTGTTGTTTGTGGTGGTGGTGCGGTATCTTCATCACTCTGTCTTCTCTATATTCACTTGAAGTCCCGTCTTCGCTGCCTCTTCTATCAACTTGTTAGTTTTTGCCTGTAGATCTTCAAGTTTGTGTGACATCAGGCACAAGTCATCACTGGCGAAATCCAAGTCTTCTAGGTTCTTTTCCGCAGTCCAGTGTATCCCCCTCTTCTCGCTGCCCACTGTTTGCTGCATGATCCAGTCCACCACAATCAGGAATATCATTGGGGATAGTAGGCAACCTTGCTTCACTCCTGTCTTCACTTCATATATATATATATATATATATATATATATATATATATATATATATATATATATATATATATATATATATATAGTCTTTAAAATAATATACCGACAAAGAACCTCTATTTTACTTCGTTTTGTAGATGAAGCGGTGTTTGAACCCTTGACCCATTGGTTGAGTCAACTCCCTAAGCCAGTGAAGCATGACTCCACTGAATATGAACCCAATTTATTGTGCATATCTTTTCCTTCTTATTTTCTTTCACTAGCGTAAATCAATATTGATACAAGGTTATGATTGAAGGTGAAATAAAAATTCAGGCCGCGGCAGGATTCATACCCATTAACCTCCGAGTTCAAGTTGCGCGGTAGTTCAAATTTTAATTTCACCTTCAATCATTATCCACTATGAATAGAAATTTGCAAAACTACAGCTATCTCAGATAGTCAAGCCGTAAAACAGTATGTTAGAATATAGTTAAAGTGAATGTTTTATTATAACTGTTTTCTGTTTTTATAAATAGGGAGTTTTTAATACAACATGACTAGTCATGGTTTTGTAAATTTTTTGAACGTATTTGTATAATGACTTGACCTCTTTACCGCCACTGTGAGAAAAGTAAGGATTTTTCAGCGTTAGGATGATATATTCGTCAAGACTTTCTTGTCTGAACATGAATTGACTTGTCAAAAATTTTCACATCATATTTAATTCAATGACAGGATTTGAGATGTTCAACTATTAGTGAAATGTCATGATATATCTTCGTCTATATCACTGCATATAGATAAATGTGGAAATCCTGGATAGAGGATATACAAAGCATGCCAGAGAATTTTTAGACGCTTAACATTCAGATCAGTCAGCGACCAACAGACATATTGATATCGACCCAATCTATGAATCAGTAAGAAATACTAAAGTTCACCTCAACAAGACCACCAGTGAGAACATGTATGGTGACGGTGTTGACAAAATTCTAGCCAGAAACAACCAATCATGCACAAGCCTAGCAAGACAAGCTGCTAAGCCACTTGTGGATGAAATCTCATAACTTACTTCTTTCTGAAGTTTGTACTACTGACGTTTCTTTACAATAATAATGAAAGCTTGAGGATTAAAACATCTAGCTCAGCAAACATAACACCAGAATGACACTTATACTTTATAAACTACATATCTTCCTGTGTACTCCGTGAGTATTTTAATTTAAAAAAACTTCGAAATAAACCCAGATGATCGATTAAATATAGATTCTTGATAAAAAAGAAACAACTGCATAAAATACATCCTAAGAAGTATCTTTCTTTTTCCATTATTGTTCACAGATGAATACAATAAAACGACATCATAATCGCCATTGAGTTTCATAATCTCTCTAAACTGTAGAAAGCATTTAACATTTCGGGATCTCAAAGATACTACGAATGTAATTTTTCTTCTAAGTCTCCTAATTGTACAGTTGGACTGATAGTACGTTAAATCTTTTGAAGATTGAGTGATAGCTTTTGATGAGAATTCATTAAAACCTCAGTTATTGAGTTTGTTGATGGTGACTATAAATAAACTTTAAATTATATAATAGTGTCAATGATTTTCCCTGAGACCATTTCCCTCTCGTCACCTGATTACACAGACGTTGACCCAATCACAGGTGAATTTTCTTTAGATCTAGAATATGCAGATGACATAGTCCTGTTAGGTGAAGACGCTGATAAGATGCAGAGTCTTCTGAACACTTTGAGTGGGAATTTGAGAATGTTTGGGATGGGTTTTCACCACCCAAATGCAAATTTTTGCTCCCGGACTGGTCTTCAGCGGTACTGCGGTTCACAATAGAGAGTGAAGTGATTGAGTGTGTTGACCACTTCACTTACGTGCGAAGTAGGATCAACCCCGGTGGATTAGTTGCCGATGAGATTTCTGCACGGATACAAAAGGCTCGATTGGCTTTTGGGAATTTGCGCCACCTATGGCGCCGCCGTGATATTCGTTTGTCTATTAAGGGTCGCGTATACTGCACAGCAGTCCGCTCTGTTCTACTGTATGGCTGTGAAACATGGCCATTGAAAGTGGAGGATACAAAAAGGCTTCAGGTGTTTGACCACCGTTGCCTTCGTAGTATAGGACGTATTCCGTGGTGTCACCATGTGAGTAATGCAGAAGTTAGGTGTAGAGTTTTGGGGAGAAGAGGTAAGTCAGTTGACGAGGTTATGAACCTTCATCGACTGAGATGGTTGGGACACGTACTACGTATGCCTAGTCCGATTGCCTCGTCACACAATGTTGGCTGAGGTGGTTCAGGCTGGAAAAAGGCCCGAGGTGGCCAGACTAAAACATGGCACCAATGTATGAAGTCTCTGACTGTTGGTTTGAGCCATGTAGGACGATGCAGACTAGGTGGTTGGGGTCCGCGGGACAAGATGAACCAGTGGTTGGAGACTGTAGGTGATGGCATTGCTCAGAACCGATGTCAGCGGCGCAGATGTATACACACATTGTCCTCATCTTAACGACGCTATACCAAATCTCACCACTTTGTCATTCCTCTTTTCTTTCTCGTACTTTATATTTCTTTTGACTGTATTCTCTTATCTTCATCCTTCACCTCCCTACCTTTCTACTTGATGAACTGATATGAGGTGTGGCAACTCGGACCGTTACGCAGTAATGCCTGGTCCTATGTTGATAATGATGATGATGATGAGACCATTCAATCAAACAATGGCTACCATGGAGTTTGATTGAATCAATGAACTTTCTTCTGGTATTTCTGAAAATGAGCTTATTTTTAGGACGTGTACTTTTTATTATGATAAACCTTTTTTAATCCTCTCATTTCCATAAATGTGAACTCAAGACTATGTATAGAATGGAGGGAATCATCATCGTTGTTCAACTGAGAAATATCTTTAACGCTCAAATTCTCCTACATCTTTTTGGATTCGTATAGAGATCTTTAGGCTTTCTAAGTGAGGGTCGATGAGACAGAGTTTAATTAATGTGAACTATAATCGATCATAGCGATGTATATATAACTTCTTTGTCTGATTGTAAGGAGTTGTTTTACACCTCTTCGATTCTTCATCTTATTTTCTTTTGACTTATTGTTTCTCTATTATTCTCACTACTATTATCCTTTTATTTCTGTTTTTCCTTTCTAATTTCTGTTCCGTGTATTGTTTGTGATCGGTGTCAACTTCATCTTGATCCTAGTATTCCTGGATATTTGTTATTATCAATACCTTTATTCATATATAGTTGAATTGTTGTTGTATTAAGCCTGTTTGTCAAAAAGTAGCCATTCAAAAAATTAACTGGACTATGATTTACATACTCGTTGATGGTTATTTTTAAGATATGAGCCCATTAACTTGAGCAGTTGACTACCAACTGATTGCATCATGAGTTTTAACCTGAGTGTATGTGCTGAAATTTAGGTGTCTAGGTATCATCATCTGCTGTGTAATTTATAGCCTAGTCGAAAATCTACACATTGTTATTATATCATAAGCCTGTCAACTTCATGTAATACTAATTTGCAAAGAAGTAACACTGTTAATTTAATATTTTACCACTAAGCACTGTGGTAAGTCTTTTGAATAGATCACCTATCCTAATAGGTTGAATCCGATTCAAAGTGTTTCTATCATAATTCAACCGTATTATCTGTTCGCCGATTAACGTATTGTCCATATCTTTTTCTTTTGATCTTACGCCTACAACTATCAAAGTTTTCCACTACCCTATTAATTCCAACACTCCTAACCGGCCAACATTCATATTAGGGTTTACGTTGATCGGCATGATGTTTTCTTAGTTGTAAACCTGGAGCTGGTGAACTGTCATTCTAGTCAATACTGATAACGTAGAAATTTCCCCCAGCTAAAAGTAATCAGTCCCAGCTATCTATTGATTCTCATGACTTTATATATTTGTTTCAGAAATGCGGCATTCATCCATGGCTCGAAATCCTGGAGATTTGGCAAGTGACGTCTGTTGTGCGATTTGACATGGAGTTTAGATGTTAGAAGTTTCAATGTGAAATTGATAGCGGGGTTTCAAGAGACTAGGGATGGTATGTTTCTGGTTTCGATTGTTAGGAATGGTCGTGAAGTGGGAGGTCGGGGAAGTTATAAGGGGATAAGGAGATTAAAGTAAGGAATTTAGGTCATAATTAGTTGGGATTTTCTATGTGACCGGAATTACTCCCAGACTGTCTACATAATGAAAGGTTACTTCTTCTTGATCTACCTGGAAAAGACGTCAGTGTAAATCTTAAGTAGAATACAAGTATTACTGGATTCATAAATATCTCTTGGTACTTAGTGCCAGCAAGGAGAGGTTTTCATATGGATTTCTGAAAAGCATTTAACATTCTCTTATGGTTCAATTTGGATACTACCACTACTTTTTTATTTATTCTTGTTTTGTTTCCTAGTTCAACATCAACTTGTTCGTCTGATTTTTGCATGCCCTCTAAAAGATTGCCAAATTATTTGTTCTGATGAAGCATCGTTTCAAGCTCATTTTATTGCACATCTTCATGGGCATCTTCCTGGTAACCTAGCTGAACTATTCAATCCATCCTCATTGACGTCACCTGTTACGATGTCTGTGACACCAATGTTGTCATCGTCGGACACAACATCGGGAATGACAACACCACCAGTGGTCGTATCGTCAACACCTGTTGTAGAGTCAATGATGGACAGTTGTAGTGAAACATCACAGCCCTCATCAAACATTTCATATGGACAACCATCTCATTTTGTTACTGGTTACACTGCATATTTATCGATGGTTAATCAGGACGAAGCTTTATCTACATCTTCAGCAAGTGAAAAGTATCATATAACACTGATGGATATTCAACCTGGTTTAGTAACTGAGAGCAATAGTATATCGAATACTTCCGGAAAACCAACTAGTTCAAACAGTATTCATTCTCATTCAAAGATAACAGTAGCCGCAGCAGCAGATCTAATCCCTGCGATTCCTATGACTTCGCTTGACAGCAGTGATTCTATGACCCTCAGTGAAAATCACCATCAATCTTCACTTTCTGTCTCCAGCCATTATGCTCATGACCATCATCAAGAACAGTTCACTGAGTTGCCGAATTCCCCATCACTATTCACGAATGATGACTCAATAGCCACACTACCTGTCTTTTTTAAATCAAATTGTGATCCTGTGGATACTGTGTCGAATAACTTTTCAAATGTGTCGAATAGCGAGACAGGTAGGTCATTGTATATCGTGCTGTTTTATTTTCAATGATTCATATTTTACTTACTGCACATTTAATCTGAAGAAAGTTTTTTACCAGTAGTGCAGCAACTTTACTATCAACTACTAAACTACTTGTACTGTAGTTTACTTGGTGGTAGCTAGTAGTGGAATCCAGGACGTACGTCTTGTCTTACTCCACTCCTTTTGTTCTGGGTACCCGAGCAGTGTCATGAACCTTCTTAAACTACGTGTAGCTCATAGCCTGGTACACATACGTGTGAGTTGGTTGGGCTGTATTACTTATTGTTTTTCAAGTGAGTGCATAGATTCGAATTGAAATCTGCTTTTTTACATTGAATAACCGTAACTTTTACCTTACACAGTGATTTCGTCGTTGAACAGTTGAAGAAAGTCGAAAGAGAAACGTGAGTCTAGATTCTCGGTTTATTCACACTCAATATTTGTTGTTGTTTTTTTTAATTTTCACGACAATGAATGCAAAAAAATTTCCAAAAAGAAACTTAATAAAATAAACATTGTGGAGCTATGGATTATTTCTTGAAGTCTTCAATTACTAACTGTGTTGTTACAGAGAGTTGAATTCCTCTTCGAGTGTTGTAGTTCATGTCATCGAGTAGCCTTGTAAAATTATACGCATTAGAAATATAGTTCATGGCTTAGTATACAAACTTGTACTAGTTTACTGAAACTGTATTCACTTCAAATATCACCTTTGGCAGCGCATAACTTGTGTTGAGTGTTTTCTGTCAGTTTTCTGACTTATCATCCAACTTTTCTCACGTGTTACAGAAATTGTCAGATGAATCATACTCAAATAGTAAGTGACAATTAATAATAATCTGTTGTGTACCGGTGCACATAAATGAGTAAAAATAGTTCAAGGTGACTGTCTACTTAGCTCTAAGATGCAAAATCATCACTTACTGAAGGTTGTTTTAGGGTTCTTTTCAGTGAATTTAGTAATTTTGAGCATTCAATAATTTATATTATGGGGAGTATGTCAAATCGAAATCCACTCAGCAACCTTATACACGTATGTCCGTCCAGTAGGCAATGAGCTATACCTGTTGTGTGTGAGGGTTAATGTTACTATCTACCTGCTCAAATATTGGCAGATAGAGCGGTTTTCAAACCTATGACCCGCTGGTTAAAATTCAACTGACAAACCAATGAGCCATAACTCCACACAGAGTATATCATGCATAAGTTAGATAATATATAAGGGTATTGTAGAAATCGACTTTATAATGAATCATTTTTAAAGGATTTGGGTGGGCTAAGTCACAAAGCTTCAGGTGAGTGAATAGAATTTACACCCAAATGTAGGAAAGATTTTCCCAACATGCATGAGTTACTCATCAGTGAGTCAGGTAGCCTATATCTAGTTCTCGGTGCTTAGCACTCATCTAAGTGCATTGATCAAGTTTTGCAATTTATCTATTAAGCGAAGTGACATGACACTGTAGTGTTTTTTGGTGTTATATAGTGGGAATCAATCAGCAGAAAGCTCTAGCTTTCGTGGTTGATGGCACTCGTCAGTAATGTGTATCTGAAACCATGATGAAACTGGTGTTGCCTCAACTATATGAACCAGCATTACTCAGTGCTAAAATCGGAGACATCAATATTATAGATGTTTTTATTCAGATGTGGCTGTCGTTGTATGTAGTATAAGGAATGTATGATGCCCTAAACAGACAAGGCTACTATAGTTAACTTTTCTAGGGATTCAATCTGGAATCAGTGGTTCGTGAGTTTGAACCTTTTCCCTCCTACCCTGGTTCCCACAGCATAGCATTAACGCTTACACAAAAAGCTCAGTCTTTTGCCAAGTGTATGAACCTGCTCATGTTTACTGATTTGAATGCGTATATAAATCGACGTTAAATCTCTCACATAAGTAAAACAGTCCCAGTTTGTACTATGATGGATTTGTAGTTCAATATTTGGAGAACTGCAACTAAATAGCCTACAATTCTCTATACAACTCACACCAGCAGTCAGTAACTTAATGGATTAGCGCCAAGCCTTAGTCTGGCTTTTCTTTGTTTGCTTCAAATAACAATGATACGGTATGCGTAATGCATATCCAGCTACTTAGTTTGATGACAGTTCACTACTTCAAAGTCTTACCTATCAATCGCCTTTCCCTAAAATCTTCACCTAATGTCAACATGATCCACTTTGTATCCTCCACACGCCGAAACATTTAACGAAACACATACGATCAGACAACCTCTAACCTCTTCATCATGTTACGGTGGTATCCTGGAGCCCTGAAAGAAAAGAAACAGGCCATTGTTCTTTGAAAGGCAATGTAGCATGTCACCTGCTGAATCCCGCCTTTCGTACATGGTGATATTAGAAGGGAAGTATTTAGTGACTTTGAGTATCTGTGGCGGATGACTTGAATAATTTCATGTTCTCACTATTATCACAAACCAATTTATATTTAGGGATAGTTTTTAACATAAGATAATTGGAATCTTAGTGAGAATTAGTGATTTTGTAGAAGGTACATCATTTTCAGGAGGAACTATATGTTCTATTGTTGCCGTAACTGGGTATAGATTTTTGACTTAGAATAATGTCTTTTAACGGATGTATAGAAACTGAAAACTAAAAATTTTGTCTTAAATGGTGATCCATATCACTCACCTCTGGATAAAAGTTACGGTGAAGATATAAAACTGCACTGGGACTAAATTATATGCATGTGATAGGTGCCCGGTAATATGCTAATCGTCAATAGTATTAAAATAGTACGGAGTATGTATTAGCCAGTGGACTATACGAGTTTTATGTCTAGTTAGGTGAATATTTGACTGGAATGACTAAATTAATATTTACTGTGCTGACTTAGGTAATTACTGACTTACTATACCCAAAATGTAATTTTTCCTCAAAGCTCAACTGGATGACTGTTGGAATACAGAACTGGTGACCATTTGACTGGCTCTATCTATATTCAGATAATGATTGCGATAAATAGCTGGAACCTATTTATTCGACAGTGGATAGTCAATGAAGAAGAAAGCAACGATGATTGCCACGCAGCTTATGTAGCGTTGCTAATCTGTTTACAGTTGTGCTTCTGTTCAGTACAGTGATATAATTCCCAATCATTCGGCTTAGCAGTCTCATAGAACTCCTTCCTTGTTAAATATGGATTAGTGCTGATACTACTTGCTGTCCTATAGTCATCTGGTTGACTTAGAGTATGCGGACGATATTGTCCTGCTAAGTTTAGTCACTGACGCAATGCAGGGTTTTCTGAAGTCGTTAAGAAGAAATCTGAGTATTTTTGGCATACGTTTCACACCTGTCAAACGTAAGATGATGCTTCAGGACTGGTTTGCTGCAAGTACTCCAAGTTTAATGATGAAGAGTGAAGTGGTGAAATATGTCGACCACTTCAATTACTTGGGGAGCTGTATCAGCCCGAACGGACAGGTTGCTGACACAGTCTCAGTTCGGATACAGGAAGTCCGTTTGGCACTTACCAACTTGGATCATTTCTGCCACCGACCGGCGGGATATCCAACTATCTATGAAAGGACGACTATATTGATCTGCATTTTGTTCTATCCTGTTATACGACTGTGAGACATGGTCATCGAAACTAGAAGATATGAAGCGGTTACAGGGTTTTGATCACATTGCATCTGGTGGAATCACTGTGTGAGGAATGTTCAAGTCAGACGAAGGATACTAGGCGAGACAAGCAAGTCGATTGAAGAGTTCATGAACCTTAGTCGACTGAGATGGCTTGCACATGTAGTACATATGCCGAGCCAACCACTACCTACCTGAAATTAGAATACTTGGGTAGGGTGAATTAGGTTAGAAGAGGGTTGAGGGTAGTGAAATGAAGACGTGGTGACATGAGTGCGTCACCATGTCACCCTCACCCTCGGACGTCCAACTCGTCGCTTCCCATGGGGATTCCACTCGAGCATCTGGCCTGACGCGTGATGTCCTCAGTCGGCTTTCTCAGTGCATGCCCAATCCATCTCCACTTCCTCCTGCATATTTGTTGCGTGATAGGTTCTTGGTTGGTTCGTTCCCACAGTTCCTTGTTGCTTATTCTTGCTTATTCTGGCCATCTGATCTTCAGTAGCGAGCCAGCGTAAGCAGTTGTTGATGAATGTCTGTAGTTTATTGGAAATTCCTTTCGTGACGCGCCAAGTCTCTGAGTCATACAGAAGCACTGACTTGACGTTGGTGTTGAGAATCCGGATCTTGTTCCGCATGATTTTGTCAGTTAGTCAATCAATATCCTATCACATTTTTCAATACCATATTTAATGATTATTGTTGGTCATTTGGAAGAGATTTGAGATTGGTCCCTCTTACAGTAAATGAGTATTTGAATGTCTTTTCATCTAGCCTATAGTGTTTATCACATACATGGAGGCCATTTGTTAGGATATGGCTCATTAGTCTTAGCTCTTGTCTTTCAATTAGTGAGCTTTGGTAATTCGTACATATCCTGCTTCACTTTGGTTTGGACGACCGACTAATATCGCATACACCGATTGTGTTATGTGTCTAACAGCTTAGTATACAATAATGTATACCAGGTGGATTAGTTGCATTTCATTTCACTACACTTTTATTCGAATCAAAGCTAGTAAACATAAAATAATTTCATATAGGCATCAAATATTCTTAATTGACAGATAGTCTAATTTAACCTTGTTGTCTAATATGACAATTTGGTATGTGTACACATGTGGCGTCGGTTTATAACAAAAATGAAGTAGGGAAAAAAAGAAGGCATAACTGAATATTTTATAAATCATCATTTATAATCTGATGATAATATGTTGACAGTTGAACTAATTTACTATATGTGAATTATTTAGACCAGCCTATCTGATAGTCATTATTTTGTCAACTTGTTCACAACTACACTGTAGATTATGTATATAAACTGAAATTTGGACGTTCATTTCAGTGCATTCAATGGGAATAACTTGGTAGTATACTGTTTAAACAGATATTGAAGTATTTCTGTGTATTTTTAGCCTACAACTTTGTTGATTCCTTATTTATCAGATTAACATATACTGCTACTATTTAAAGCAACTGGTCCCTTTAATAAATTTAAACAGAGTAATGAGAAGATGAAGATTATCTTAAACATGTTGTGATGTATTAGCGCTATACATTTCGAACAATATGATCACACATGAACTTGTCGAACTGTTTATGTGAAAATTTACGAAAAAGGTCAATGAAGTTAATAGGAAATATAGGAATAGGAAGGGATAGAAAAAAAAGAGAGGAAAACCTTACTTTTGGTATGAAAATTAAAATCAATACTACCAAGGTAGGTTCAACATGAGTACGAATTATTTTTGTATACATAAAGGGGGTTTAAATTTACGGATGGCAAGAGCTTCAATGAATTTAAGCACTCGGCTCTGACCACTTTTGTGTAGTACTTTAAAGGCTGTTTTCATGTCTATCCTATGGTTAGTATCTAGTATATGTTTATCGATAGACGAAGATGGATGTTTGTCACCTGCGCTTATTGGATCTGTTGAGGTCATTTGTTTTTGTAGCCACTTAGGTACATGTTGCTATTATTATTATTATTATTATTATTACTATTATTATTATTTACTATTATTATTATTATTATTATTATTATTATTATTATTATTATTATTATTAGACCCGATGGCTCAATGGTAACGCGCTGGCCGCGGAACCTGAAGGTCGCGGGTTCGATCCCTGCTGGTGGGGTCGTGGGTGCGCACTGCTGAGGAGTCCCATACTAGGACGAAACCGCTGTCCAGTGCTCCCAGGTTTCCTTTGTTCCTCCAACTGATGTCAGTCTTCGATGAATAACAACTTGAAATATTATTATTGTTATTATTATTTGTTACCACTTTCCTTTTGCTTAAACATCACATCATTTATATTTTCTAGTCTACTATACTACTGATGGTTTAATGAATCTAGATTCCTCCCCCCTAAAGACCATAGTTTGTCTGTACACGTCAAATAATCGTCTGTTTCATTTACGTCATATTTCTTCCTTTTTTTTCCTCTCTTACTATGTCGATTTTATTGGTTATCAGTTTTCTTCTCTTCCCTGTTTTATTTTCTCTCTTTCACATCATACCATTTCTAGTTTTATGCGATCGATCAGTATTTTTCATTATCATTATTTTTTTTTCAAAGTTGTCTTTTTCTATAGCAGTTCGATATCAACCATAATTAGAAATAAAGAACATTAAGTGGTATTTTTGTCTGATTCTGCTACTTCCTAATACTGTAGACTAGTGGCATTTGTTGAAATGAAAACCAGAAGTTTCATTTTCCAAACAAACTCAAGTAACTCAGCTATTTATCAGATATAGGCGCATTACTACCTTAACAGGTTTTGTGTTGATTTGGTTATCATTTTCATCTTGAATTACAGTTATTCATAAGTCACTTAATGAGGACTGTGACTCTGTATTTTGATTGGTCACGGAAGTGCAACCAATTTCATATTGTCTAGTCTTGAAGGCAGACCGAATCCTATCGATCATATTTGCAATGTGGCCATCAAGCTAGGAGGCTCAGCATCACGGTGCACATTAGTAGATGTTAGTTGGTTAGAGGTAATCGGCAGAAATCCCTGGACCTAGGTTTCGTGCTTGTTGACACTCGTCAGCGAGGTGTATCTGCAACCTCGATGGAACTGATGTCCCTTATGAGATTCGAACCCGCATCACCCAGTGTTGTAGTCAACGACTTTACCACTGAGCTATTCGGGACGTGATTCATCTCCTGTAGGACTGGGTCGTATGTATTGATTGGTCACAGGAGTGCACCCAATTTCATGTTGTCTAGTCCTAAGTGCAGTTTCGTCAAGATTGCAGATACGCCTTGCTGACGATTACCAACAAGCACGAAACCTAGGTTCAGGGCTTCCTGCCGATCGCATTCAACCAACTAACATCTACAGACTGTGACTCTGTTTCAGGATACTATTGAATGAAATTGTGTACACTAGGTTCAGAAAACTACAATTCTGACAACGATTTATAACTTTTTTGATTATTTACAACTTCGGAAATGTTAACTTTCATCAGTTACTTTGTTTTAATCCTACCTAAGAGTATTCAAATATTTTGCATAGGATTATTATATGCCTTCCTACAGAGTTTATTTAAGCAGGTACTCTTCTACGTGAAAAGTCCAAGGAAACTGCATTTTCGACGAGCTTATTTATGTTAATCCATACTCATTTTCTTTTCCTTTTTAAGCACAATAAATTCTGTGAAGCTATGATTTACCAACTTGTTTTAATCGAATTTTCACTAGATTTTGTAAACCTGATCTACTCATCGAGTAGTAATATCGGTCTTTATACACTGAATATTACTAGCAAGCTATGCATGAACTTCTACATGGTTGATAGTTTCCTTAGATTTGGTGGAATCACTGTGTGAAGAATGTTCAAGTCAAGCGAAGGATACTAGGCGAGACAAGCAAGTCGATTGAAGAGTTCATGAACCTTAGTCGACTGAGATGGCTTGCACATGTAGTACATATGCCGAGCCAACCACTTCCTACCTGAACTTAGAATACTTGAGTAGGGTGAATTAGGTTAGAAGAGGGTTGAGAGTGGTGAAATGAAGACGTGGTGACATGAGTGCATGAAATTTTTGACTGTTGGTCTGAGTTGTGTGAGAGGAGATGTAGAGTGTGTGTGACTGTGGGTGGTGTAGACGATGGGAATGAGTGTTTGAGGAGTGTTGATGACTGACGTGTCTGGAAGTCTGTGACGATGGTGCAGATGTATTTCACTCCTTTAAATTTTCTAGATTTTGGTAATTTTCACTAACGTTTATTGTCTCAGACTACTTTATGTTCTTTGATATGAGTTTTTTTTTCTATTCCCACCTGTTCTTTGTGTATTGCTGTGATGAAGTGTGGCAACTTGAGGCGATACACTTGTTTGCGAGATTCCACGATGATTTTTCCCGTGTGTCTGATAATTTGCAATAATACTTGTTATTGTAATCAGTATTAAGATATGTAATGTATAGTTCATTTTGTTAATGCTGTTTTAGGTTTAGGATTAACATTCAGGATACTTACTTCATCTTATAGAGAATTCTTTAACTCAACAATATTCACATTTTAGTGAGTGCTGATTTTCCCTCTCAAAACTCTAACCTACTAGTCACCTCTTCAAATGCCTCCAGTGTTTTTAAATGGACTACTGAATTACGATGGTAAAATAAGTATGACACGCAGTTTCCCTGCTGTTATATTGCTGATGTTTGAAATGACAAACACTGTATTCAAGCCTCAGTGAAATTTCCTTCCAAAAGGCTGCAGGTTGCGAAGAACTGTGCTTTTTCTTAACAACTCCCAGTAACTAGTACATGAATTTTCCGGTAATTATTGTTTAGATAAATATTAGATTAGTTGTTACTCACAAAACTGGTCTCTTATATGTTATATCCCTAGATTTAAGTACTGATTTTTATATTCTAGATATATTTCTTTGATCAGCACAATGAAGTTTTTTGTTCCCAGCTATACTTCACATCCATAGGATTGATCACTGCAGAGCAACCAATCTCATATTATCTGGTCCTGAATACTGACCGAATTCTATCGATCATTTTGTAGTGTGATCACTAAACTAGAAGGTTTATCATTGGAGTTCTCTTCGATGAATTGATGACGTAGGTTTGAATCTTGCATAGGACCTCATTTCGCTCAAGGTTGGAGATACACACCTTACTGATGAGTACCAGCAAGCACGAAACTCAGGTTCAGGGCTTCCTACCGATTGCGTTCAACCAACTAACATACTTTATATCATCTATATGTTCTTGAATCTCATTACCGACCACGATGGTTTTTTTACTTTTGTATAAGCGTCTAGACTTAACAGGTTTGATCACTTATATGTTGTTAATATTATATTTTCATATTCACAATGGTTTAAAACATTCTGAAAGTTTATACCCTCCTTGTGTCATATGTAACACTTTTGTTAAGAGCTTTTTTTCTAGATGATCATTGTTCAATTAGTCTTTCTTTCAAAATCGTTGTTATTTTGTACGTAGATGTTAGGAAATGTGGAAATTCAATAATTCATATCTTTACGCTTTCTATAAACTTGCTACTCTTATCTTTCTTTTTATTAGATCATGTGGATCTGACAGATAATCGTAATTTGTTATCAGCACTTGATCTGATACCTGATGATATATTGATTGAACTGCTTAAAGAAGACAGAGCAAGTCTGTGGGGTGAACCTGTTACCAATAATAATAATAATACCAACAGTGGTGGAAGTCTTGGTGCCGTAAACTCAGCCTTATCAGCTCCATATAATTGCTATCCTGAGTATTCATGTGTAGTGAATACAGATAATCCACCGGTGAAAACTACCATATCTAACGATTCAGTCAATTTAAACTATGATCCCTGTGATAAATCAAGTGTTCATGATTCCGTTGAATGGATTGATTTTGATTTGACTGGTTCTGTTTCCCCGTTGAATGAATCATCAGTATCCTATGAAAATCTTCATAAGGAGGATAGTTCAAATTTGTTATCGGATGATTCAAGCAGTTGGATTCCATCAAATCTTGTCCATCATACATGGTCGTCTGCTATTGCAAATGAAAAAGTGTCTAACTCCACGGCTGATTATGATGATGATGATGACAATTGCAGTAATGCTAGTTCACGTTATTTTATTGGACGTCATTTCAACTGTCCTCATCGTGTCATCTCTGATCTTACTGCTGCACTTATTCTACCAGATGTTGAACGCCGTTTAAAAGCTACCATTTCAGCAACGCGAACTAAAAAATTCAATTTACCATCTACATCAACGGTTTGTTCATCTGTTAGTTCACAAGCATCATCTCGAAATACTTTTCGTACAACATATCAATCCTGTTGTTCTGGTAAACGTAGACGTAATGCTTCTGAATCACCTCCTTTATCTACCTATGAGACAACGGTAGCAAGTATTGATGTGAAACCTAGCTTAAAAATTGATTCACATCAATCACTAGATTGTTGGAAATGGAATATGGACGATAATGGAGTTATTTCACCTGATACAGTAAAAGCAAGTTGTTTCTTTTGTATATAATTTGTACATTATCTTTAATGTCTAATTGGATGATAATGAAGCTTTCGATATTCATCCTTGGAAACTAAAATACTCTGTGAACTTTAAACTCTCTCTCTCTCTCTCTCTGATCAAAAAACTCAGCAGAATAATATTATATCATTTTATTTATGACGTTTCTAATCACTTGTTTACTATCTCAATTTCAATATCAAGTATGAAGAAAAGAGTGGAAATGTGGCTCCATTGGTTTACGGGAGTTAGGTTCCAATCAGTGGGTCATGGGGTCGAGCCCTGCTCCATCTACTAAGGTTTGGACAACCAGATAGTATCATTAACCCTCACACAGTAGGTCTGGATCATTTCTTACTGCACGAATATGCACAATGTTGCTGAGCGCATTTTGTTACGGAAAAGATTTACGCAATTTAGTCGAATTTATAGCATTGGTTGACAGAGGCGATACAAAGACTTACATAATGTTATCAGACTCAGTGAATTTGAATAAAAAGAGTTGGGAGAGTCACTGAAAATTTTATTTGCTTGTAGAATGCATGGGTGAATATTCTAGGGACAGAAACGTCCTAGTGGTGGTAAAACTGCCTCAGATCACGTGAGTAGAAATCAAAAAAAATATGTGAATGAAGGTATAGCGAAGTGATGTTTTATTCTTAGTTCGTCATACCTTCTTGGACATTCTAGTCAGCTGTCGGACTAGGATCTTACTTTTACTATTGGTAAATGTTTGAGTTAGGTGTTTTTTGGTTTTTAATCTCTTTTTTTGGGAGGGGGGGTTTGTAAACGGTCTATAAATTACAAGACATTGACATCAATGTTGTCCTTCGAAATGTTTTGTTTATGATAGACTACCTCACGTGACTTTCCTCTAGTGATGGCCTGGATGAGTTAGAATAAATTCTGGACATTGTAGGCAACAGCTATCACTTCTTTCTCTGTTTCGCCGTGTGACTACCAAGCCACATGTTAATTGGACTAGTGTCGTCTAGTTTTTATATGAGAAACTTGTAGTCACTATGCTCTGACATTGGTAGATAGACATGAAGAAATTGAAATGAGTTTTCCATGGCTTTCGGTTGCCATGACGCCTTTCGTTGAAACCACAACACATGACCTACTCATTCAAATACGGGACTAGTGAGCGTAGTGTAACTTCTTCTGTGACCATGTGTTGTAAAATTGTTAATAGCAAGGCTCAACATCGATGTCACAGAAGCCCTGGATACATTCATCCGAAGGATAATCTTCGAGCTAACAGATAAAAGCTTCATAAAATTTGATAAAAAAAATCAGTAGCAAGGATTTTTAGATCCCAACTGAACCTATCTGCTGTTCTATCTACACCCAGGTGTGGACGATGAAGATGACACAACTTTCAGAATAGCCAAGTCAGGTTTATCATTGAATGAGAACTTTATAAGAGAAACTGTTTTAGAGTTAAGTGAGTGATAATTGATTACATGAAGTATAAGTGCGTAATAAAAAGATATCTTGTGTGTATGTTAGATTTAATTTATTCTAGGCATATTGTATAAACTTACAAACGTTTCATTGTATAATGATTTGTTTGAAAGTTGTTTACGCGACTAGGCTAAGATAGACTCGTTAACACTTTCCAAACATCCAGTAATTTTTTCTTAGGGAATCAATCAATCTTTCTCGTTCACTTATGTGGTGAAATCTATTAGTAAATGGTGTAAAGAATCTTGGTTGTATTGTGTTCTCTGAGCTGGGTTGTTTAATCATGAAGCTTTTATCGCCTTGCTAGACGACATCATCAGCACTAACTTCAGTATGAAGTGAGCTGTCAATATCTCTCCGTGAGTGATTTAGTAGCTTGCTCTGACGATGTGGTCTGTGATTGGTTGTTTCCTTTGATTGTTGTGTCATTGATAATATAGATTTTCCTGTTGGCTGTCCCTCTGCTTCACCTCTCACCTTTTTGTCGTTTATCATTTTTCTTATTGGTTGATAGATCGGGTCTATGTCTATACATCTATTGATTGCTGATTGACTGATCTGAATGCCAAGCTTCTAAGAATTCTCTGATATTTTTTGTGTTTCCTCTGTCCAAAATTTCTACATTGTCTAGATTGAATTCATGTCCATCGTTGTTATCCACATGCATTGAAATGAGTAATGAAATGTCGTGGCGTTTAATAGCCAATTGGTGCTCATGTAGACGAAGGCGAAGAAGGCGACCACTTTGTCCAATGTAGTGTTGACTACAGTTATTGCAGTTGATTTTGTAAATGATATTCGGTTTATCTTCCTTGGTTGTTGCATCCTTTGGTCTGCATAATAGTGTTTGGAAGGAATTTGTTGGTTTATGAGCCACAGCAAGTGGTCTCAGCAATGTTGTTGTGATTTCTGATATATTCTTTATGTATGGTAGGACTATGGGTCTATTGATCTCTGTCGATGACTTTGTAGTTGGTGATGCACGGGGTAGGTATCTTCTGATAAAGTTTCGTGGGTAACGGTTCTTCTATAGGATGGATATCAAGTAATTTTCTTCGTTTTTCCATGAAGTTGTTGTACCACAGTGCAGTGTGTTTTCGCTCTTTTGAATAGAGTCTGCACACAACTGATTTTGTGTGTCGTTGGGTTGTTGCTATTGTAGTTGAGGATTTGGTCAGTGTGTGTTGGCTTCCTGTACACTTTCCAGCTTTCTGGCATTTGTTCAACTGACTAAAACATCCAGAAATGGTAGTTGGCTTTTTGACTCCTTCTCCATTGTGAATTTAATGTCATTGAAAACGTTGTTGCTCAAACTGTGGGTGTTTTCTGTATCATCGTTCTTAATGATGACAAGTGTCGTCCACATAGAGAATCCAAATTTTTGGTTTAATCACAGGTAGAATAATGGCTTTCAGTCTCTGCATCACTGCTTTTGCTATTCTCCATTATTTCAAAATCATACGGGTGTAAAGAATATTCAACTTGTCGTATCATTCTATGGCATACTTTATGCACCACCAGCTTCGACTGTTTTATATTACAGAAACAACTACCTATAGTTTTTACTGAGTGAAAAAGTTGCTGACATTTTAAGATTTTAGTGAAAAGTTGTAAAACTATGGGAAGTGCTAGTGTGGATATTTTTTTTAATGCCATGTTGTCAATTAGGACAATTTAGGGTTTTGTTTATTCTAACTTCTCAATCTATCTTAAGGTCATCTATAACTCCACCTTTTTATTACTACTATAATCAATAATACCTTAGGTGGTAAAACGAATAATACACAATTTTTAAACGACTAGTTCGTTACTGAACCTCGTCTTTCAACTGCTTATTGGATTGGGGTTTTTTTTTCTGTTGTATGTTTATATTCTTATGAATACTAGCGATTTATGATCTACGATGCAGTTAGTTGTACATTTAGGTTTTATAAAAGATTAAAATTTTGACTATTGTTTTTTGGTGCAAGTGAACCACTTAGAGAAGAGTTCATTACATAATATATCTTGATTGTATTTACCTCAGAAAACGTGTAAGTTACTCATCATGAAAACATGCTTCCTGAACTTGACAGGTAGATAGAATCAACGTAAAACTTTGCACACAAGTGCCTCTTTTCAACTTACCACACTCTACTGTAGTATACAAAGAACAGGTGCGTAGAAAAAGGGTAATCTGAAAGTAGACCAAGTTTTATAAGAGAATAAGCAATTCGAAGATAAAGGTTAATGTGAATAGGTAAATTATATATTATAGTGAATAGTCAAGCAATATCGGGGCATTCACATAGAAGCCCATCTGCCAACAAATGCTGAGCAATTCTATTCATCATAAAAACAAATTCTATTTTCCGTCTGAGTTATGTTCACCATTATATGGGTTTATCTGACCGCTTGATCTAAACCCATGTAAAGTAGTATGCAGCTGCCTGACTGGGAGTAACAGGATTTCTTTTGGGTTTTTTCTGTTATAACCCCGTCGCTACTTTTTTTATATTCTCTTATAGTGACTACTTAATAATAACCTCAGTTGTGTATAGTTGAACCCTTCTACAATAACCTTGAGATTTCACTCCTTGATGGTTACTCAGTGTCTTAATAAATCGAAAAAGTGGTAAGATAACAGAACGTATATTACAACGTGAGAAGTACATGCCAAATGCAGGGGTTATTTCTAGACCTTTCTAGATTCGAATGTCTTATTGATTTTCATCTCCTTAACCAATCTGATATTTATACATTGATTCATGTGCTTTCTGTCGAAACTTCTATGCAATATGATTGGTTGTAGAAAGCTTCAGGGATTTAGGGCTTTTTATAAAGATTATGGCAATCTTATTTCACACTGTAATATTATTATCCTTATTTTTGTTTAATTTACTGGTTTGAAGTGTAGTATCGTAGATTATGTTGTAGTTGTTTCAGGTTCTACATTGTTTAAATCTGCTTTCTCTACCTCTCTTAAGTGTTATGACTGAAGAAGGTATTGATACTTGCTACTGATGATTCCGTTGAATCATATATGACTCTGAATAAGTGTATGACTTCACTATGTAGGTATTCATGAATATCTTGAGATTCTGGAGGTCAGAACAGAATGATCTAAACACTGGACAGTTGTTCCCAGTAGTTTACGTCTGAGTTCATCAACAGTGTCTTCAAACCAATTGAAATCCTGAAAGTAAAGATGGATAGTAGCTAGCAGTGGAATCTGGGACATGCGTTTCATCCTGTTCAAGACTTGTCAGCTAGATGTACTTGGTTCCAAGTGAGTGATGCTGTTTCCACTTAGACTTGAATCTAGGACCAATTGCTTCAAATACCAGTTCGATATCCACTAGACCATCAAGTCACGATAGCCATTATTAATATATCATCCCAATGAAGTTTTATTTGAGAAGGCAATTTTTTTCTCAGAAAATTGAAGTTAAGTATTACTACTCTTCTATTGATTACATATGTGTTTTAAGATTATTATTTATATATTGACATGCTAATTCTTCGTTAAAAATTTTACTAATACACTCTTACAGTGTCTACATGATTTGAAAACAGCATCATCAATTAACAGAGAAGATTCAAACAACAATTCAAAGATGAATAATATTCATTCAAATGAACAAGAGGCTTTTAAGCCGAATTTAATTGATAAATATAATGGAAACTTCAATCATATCAAGATCAATGGTATACAGAAGCCAGAAGAACATGGGAAACAACATCAACAACAAACATTAGTTAAATCCAATGATAAGATCTCTTTATTTTCGACTACATATCACTTGCATGAGCCTAGAAAACGCTTAAAAAAGAATCAGAAAGCTTCTACGTTAGCTCATCAAGCCTACTTCACTCCATATTCAATAGACAAGTATATTATACCTAGACCAGTTTTACCTAGACGTCATTCAATGGCTACATATAATTTTATTCGTTCCGATTGTTATTCGCATTTACCTCATTCATGATTTCTTTGTGTTATTATTATTATTATTTTCTCCCTGAAGGTTTATCAATACCTCTTATTCGAACTCATATCTTCGTTTAATTTCAAGCTTATTTATTCCTTTTTTTTTGTTTGTTTGTTTGTTTGTTTTTTCAACAAAATGGCAAATTATTTAATATACAATGATTTCGTTCCGTACTTTTTTTTTCCATCACCATATTGATTTTCATATCATTGAAACACATTACTACTTTATGATCACAAGTATTGTATACCACCATATGTATGTGCGTACAAATGTTGTTTGTTTTTGTACATCTCATCTCAAAGATGCTTGTTTATGATTTACTTTGTATACTTTCCTTTTTTTGTTGTTCATATCTATTGGTTTTAAGAAGTTAGATGATTTTGCTATACTCATCATGTACGTATATTATTTGTTGATTAACTTATTCATGTGCTATTGACAACATTTACTCTCTGTTCTTCTCAATTAATAGGCAGAAAATCATTTCAATAGGATTTATTTATTTATTTTGTGTGTGTGTGTGTGTACATGTTTACACAACATGAAATCTACCATCATTTTTGTACCTATTTACTTTGTCTACTCATGAGTAGTAGTTAAAACATTCTGTGTTTTTTCTTCATCCTTAGATTGTCAAGGTTTGCTTATTTTGTCATAGTCTTATGTTGTTGTTATTTTGATTTTTATGCGCCAAATAGACATGATAACTTTCCATTTTGTAAATCTTCTCTGTATTCTATACAAATCATTGACTTGTCTCTGTTCATTTCTTTCACTTTGTTGTCATTGATGAAATTAGTATGATATCTCCTAAAATACTATTTGATCTCCTTATTTCCTTCATTGTCTAGCTTATCTCATCTAGTTGTTTGCTTTTCTTTTTCAGTTCTCTAAACGCTTCCATTCCTTTCTCTAGCATCTTATCACATTACTACTGCTAGAGTCATCTCACTACTAGTGTTCCTAAAGTAGCTTATACTCTCAGTAACATTTACAATTAATGATTTATTTGTATCTAAGGCTATTTTAGTCTTTGTTTATTGCATTTCAATCTAGTGAACTCTCTATATTTTCATACAATCCTTGTTGGCTGAGTTTTCTTCTCTCCTCATTTCCTCTGATTGTCAAAGAATATGGTTATTTGACTCTCATCATAGACATGACTTTTATAGCTTTTAATACCCTTACTTATTCGTGATTGTATGCATCATATTGTCTATGTGATAAGTACGAATTATGTCTACTGTTTCTTTTCCCCTAAAAATTACAATCAGATTGTCTTGTTTGAATGTTGGAATTCATCATAGATTGACATCAGTTTGTAGAATATTGGAAACCTGGGAGCACTGCACAGTCCAACGGTTTCGTTCTGGTACGGGACTCCTTAGCAGTGCGCATCCATTACCGCACCATGGATCGAACCCAAGACCTTCAGGTTCCGTGGCCAGCACGTTACGATTGAACTACTGAGTCGGAATCCAATAGTCCACATTTACTACTTCTATGAGTTCACGATATAGCGCCGCCTACATCCAATATCGTCGTTGAGGAACTGTCCTCATGTTCGACTTGGTTGACGACTTTATTGAGCCACCAATGCGTTCCTACGAGCAACCTGATAAGTTCATCAATGGTGAAATACATAGTTTACTTTAACGCATCAATCCAATTTGTCATATACCTTATGAATTAACTGAGATCTGAATGCACGCTGCTCTGAATAACTTGATCACTAATGATAAAAAGTGTCATCTTGGCGATATGAGTTTTCTAGCTGGATTTGCGAAACAGTTAAACACCAAACTTTGAAAAAGTTGTGTATAACCTGATTTAGGCACACGTTTCTTGCTTTTTATAGTCATGCTTCACTATTACTAACCAGATTTCTTGTTCAGGTATCTCAAGATGAGATAACTTTCCATGCTGTATGGGGAGCCGGAAATTATCAACGGCCCCTACGACACAGTCACCACTCAGATCATTACCAACCTTCCACATCTTTACCTTCTTTTCTTCCTTCATATCTTTAATTTTCGCCTGCTCCGATAACAATTGAAGTTCACGAAATAGCGACCCTGGCTATCTGAAACTGCATTCCAAACTACCCATTGGAGCTTTCAATGTCCTCATCCACCGTCAAATCGTTCAAGGAGCTTCACTTACCAATACTCAATGATCATCAGCCATAGATGTCTGCTGTGTTTGTGAGACACGCATACAGGAACCAAGTGCAGTTACTCACTTTACCTCAGCCGATCAATATGGTGAATCTGCAAAATCCATAATTTGAGTTACTGGAGATTCGATGACTAGTTCTCGTAGTATTTCAGGCGCAAGTATAATATTAAGTGCTAAGGTAGAAAGTGCAATGTTCGACTGGATCCCAGTTGCCCTTGCGCTGTTCGACTGAAAATAAAAAGGAATAGTTGTCTCTTTGTAATCTCTGCTTACGCACACACTAACTCCAGTTCAAACATGGTACTTGTTGCAAATACACAAGTGGGTAGGCTACGTTCTGCCAAAAGGTACTTAGGTGGTACTTTCGGAATCCCAGCCGAATGAACGGGTAGCGGCGATCGCCTACTGCAACTGTGTCCAAACAGCCATTTATTTCTAGTTAGCACGAAATCCAGACATGAAGATAGACATTGTCTGACGTGGTGTCCACTACCCTCAGTGGTGGACACAGACCATATTGCTACCAGTTATCCCTGGAGAGGGTCGCCGGAAGACTGCCTCTCCTCCTGGAACACGCGTTTGTACAGTGATCAAGTGTTGGTTGGAACGCGTATATATCTACCGCAAGATGGATATAGAAAAACTACAACTGCTAGACCGTTTTGAACCCAGTCTGAGTATGAGAATACTCAGACTGCTTTCAACAAAGAACTGGCTAGACAGTTATCAGAACAGTGTAGCGTAAACTCGACTTGAAAAAGCCTCCTACCATCAGTCTGCTGTAAAAACAGAGTTAATGACCGTAAGTGACTCTCAGAAAGAGGTTAGGAAGGGTGAGTGGATACCAACAGCTTCTTCTGAATTAGTGAATGCATATAGACACATTCCTGCAGGCTCCGAGTTCAATGAGGAGCGGAAGCAACTTAAATGTAGACTGATAAAAAGTCTAAGTAATAACTGCGAACAGTGGTGGGCAGTAAAGGCTAAATAGGTGGGAAAGTCATCGGTGATCGGTAACAGTGGACAGTTAGTTATTCAGGGTCATTAAGGAAACTAGGGCGGAAAGATCACTGGTTATTGAGACTACTGTGAAGAAGGATGGGTCTGTGATCAAGTCGCAGAGGAGACGACTAGAGTGATATGGCTGGAACACTTCAACCGATCTCTGGTTAGTCTTCGGCTGCCAGCTATCCAGTCAAATTCTGAATGGAACATTGAGATAGGGTCTTCAACTGTTGCAGAAGTTGAGAAGGGTGTAAGTAATCTGTGATGAAGAAAGACAGTCGAGTTTGTATCGGAGGTATTTAAGGACGGTGGTTAACGATGATTAGTGCGATTAAGTGAGGTGTCAGCTCGTGAGTGGGAACCCGATTTGATCCTCTCTGATTTGTCTCAATCACCGATTGTTCTATTTTTCAAGAAAGGAGACAAACAGAGTGTTTAAGATTCTAGATTCTATAATTGTTACGCGATAAGTGAGGTTTGTGAACAGCGAACCCAAAAAACCCAGGCAAGTTCTGGACGTGTTTGTGGATAAAGTAGCCAGATACTCACTCTCCGTCAGGTTCTGGAACACAGACACACGAAACCAGCTATACTTCCTGACCTGAAGGTGGGATCCGACTTCATCGACTGTGACGTTTCACAGCAGTATCTTTCACTAAAGGGAGTGCTGGGTAAGTTCACCACCCTGTTGAAGACTCTGTATTCGAAAACTTATGGTGAGGCAGGTGATATATGTATATAGAGCTGTGTTCGTCAAGGATGTCCACTCTCTTCATTCCCCTCTAATATTACCACCCACGTACTTCTAGACATCCCCATATCCTCTACTCGTCTGACTCTAATGGGGTTGACCTTGTCATAGGGAACCCCCTCAGTAGGTCTATGATACACAGACGACAAAGTCCGGTTAGATGGACCTGCAGGGTGTTTTACATACCTTACGTACCAGTTTGAGTATGTCTTAGGATGCGTTTCTCACCACCAAAATACAAATTGTTGTTCGAGGATCGGTCTAAGTCATTGTTTCACCTAACAGAAGGGAGTGAAGTGGTTGAATGAGTTGGGCATTTCACTTACCTAGGAAGTTGGATTAGGCCTGATGTGTGAGTGACCAATGAAATGCTTCGCGCATACAAAAGACTGGATTGGCCGTCGCCAACTTACGGCTCCACCATGATATCCTATTGCCTACTGAGAGCCGAGTGTACTCAGCTTCAGTTCTTTCTGTTTTACTGTATTGCTGGGAAACGTGGCCACTGAAGGTAGAGTACATGAAGAGGCTTCAGCCGTTTGACCACCGTTACCTTTATAGCAGAGGCTGTTTCATGGTGGCACGACGTCAGTAATGTAGAAGTCAGATGTAGAGTTTGAAGTTGAAAAATAATGAGAGTTGATGAGATTGTGGACGTTGATCGACTGAGATGGACAACTTTAAGATGCGTTACGCATCCCTGGTCACCATCACCCAATGTTAGCTGAAGTAGTTTAAGGCTGGAAAATGGTAAGAGGTGGTTCATCTAGAATATGGTATCAGTCCATGAAGTCTTTGACTGTTGGTCTTAGTCCTGTAAACGAATGTAGGTATTCAGCTTGTGGCCTACGTGACAGCCGAAACCGGTGGTTGGCGACTAGGGGATATTTCTCACAATCGATTTCTGTGCTGCATACCTGTTAACACATCGTCATTTCAGTCGTCATACTGCATTTCATTATTGTTTTCTTCTTGCTTTATGTCTTTTGCAGCTTTTGACTATTCTCTTCCTTGTTTCTCCATTTCATATGTTGCTTCATTGTATGTTGACCTAAGGTCTTGGAACTTATATTGTTACTCAGAAATATCTGCTACGGAGCGACTTTTCACGAATGCCGGTTGATGTTTAGGCTAGTGAATTGCTGTGGTTGAGAATTGAGCAACTGTGTAAATCTGGTCTTACAGACAAACAACTATCTACATCTTATAGCAGCCCCCTATTGAACTTGAGAATTACCTACGCTGTGCTACTGTCGTATACGAGAAACGTAATAGGGACTGGGAATAGAATAAAGTGGGTGATCAAACATCCTGGGATTGTATAAGTTAAGTCACACCGCCATTGTATATATATATATATATATATATATATATATATATATATATATATATATATATATATATATATGCTCTCACCAAGGTGCTAAACTTACCGATTTCACATTCTTACTATCGTCGTGAAAGTTGTCAAATGACATTTTGCAACACAAAGACTGATTTCATCTTTCATGGACTTTGTAGCGCTCGTCTAGATTCACAGAATTTTGAATAGTTCTAAAGCTTTACTGCCTAATCTGAATGGATGTCTAGGTTTTTCTAATTTTAAAAAGTAATTTTCGTTCCAATTGTGTAAAGTCTTCATTAATTTTCACTGTTTGAAACTGGAATTAGATAAGAGTATAAAACTCAGTTTTGATTATGAAGATGATTATGTTGAGGAGTGTGAAGGAATAACAAAGTCTCATCTTAACTTTACTAGTGTTTTTCGAACAGTGTAGATAGTTTAGATGTTATCTTTCTGCTTGAGTATTTGTAGATAAGGGTAAATGAAGGGAATTAAGCTTTTTCGGTAAAGGTCTACAGTTTATCTTAAGAGAGAGGCCTTTGTAATACACTATGGTACTTTTTCTTGGTTTTTCTTCCAACCATTGAAGCGATAGGATGAAATGTTTTTAATAATGCATGAGAGTATACAATACGATTAGCGGAAATAAGTGATTGTTTAGACCAATGTAGAAGGGAGAAATTTTATACAGTGTATTCTATGAGAAAGTTAGATAGCACAATGCTCAAGTAGGCTGCCTTACTTTCCCTCCTGTTACGCACTTTTGTCTAATTTTATATGTCATTCTTTCTCAACCCTCTTACTTTTTGTGTGCTGTTGGGAAGTATGACAACTTGAAGTGATGCATCTCTATGCCATTTTATACTTTCTGCGTGTGACTGCATATAACAAAGTTATTGTCAACCGACACGACATAAATTTTCTCATTCATTTAATGAATGTTTCGAAGAGAATAGTCCCTTTAATGCTAATCTATAACTATCCCATCTATCGTTAAATGAAATAAAGTCGTAAACTTAAACTGAACGTTTTTGCTGCATTACCTCAGTCATAGTTTGCACTGTGTAAAGATGCACATTTCGAAAAGTGGTTAGTGATAACCTTAGTTTCTTCGAGTGAGATTTTGTCGAAGCTTTATCGCAGAGGCCCATCAGTTTATAGGTAATGTTTAATCATCCTATGATTCATAAAAACCTCAATTTCTTTTAGTTTCTAGATTGACAATTGTCTTCCGACTGCCTTCGACCTGTTTTTCAACTTACTGGTCAGTTAATAACAGTAGGGAAAACGTCGAGAAAAGAATCAGGATTTAAGTGATACTACTTACTAACAGTAGGTAGTATGAAGTAGTATAGGAGAATAAGATGGCGAAATACCTCAAAATGAGCGGAACTATTTAACAGGTGGCTTATTGTTCACATTTTCCTCTCTCTGTCTCTGTCTGTCTGTCTCTCTCTCTATATATATATGAAGTTAAAAGAGAGCTGCCGTTCCCCTATGACCTAGTGGATAGCTTCTTGGCCTTTGAAGCAATGAGTACGAGATTCGAGTCTCAATGGGATCAAAACCACTCACTAGGATGCAGGTACATCCGACTGACGAGTCCCGAACAGGACAAAACGCGCGTCATGGTTTCTTCTGCTAGGCGCAACCAACCTAATTATTATAATCACATGATTTGAACTTGGATTTGAAAAAAAAATCCAAAACGGTTCACACTACCACTTCACGTAACGGGACTCATAAGTAGATTTCAAATGTTCATCAATATCTTGGTGATCTAAGAGTAAGATATGGGCACTTAAGTAGGACGTAACTGCACTCCCGTTGACTTATTTGTGTATCATACAATAAAACACTATTATTTGTTGGGTTATGTTTCGAAAATAGTTAAGTGTCCGCAGTTTTATCAAAGTATAGAAAACAAACAGTGCCCAAAACATAGTTCCGTAAATAATAACGGTGTTTCACTGTGTGATATATCTGAAAAATGTAGGTAACTTGATGAATAGCATCCTCAATCATATTCTTTTCACCTTAATCCAGTGCTGAAATCACAGACTACTTTTTACTGACCTAACTGTATCTTCATGCTACTCAAGGTTGCATTTCCAGTCAACATTTTCGCTGGGCAAAAAATGTAATTTGGGAATATTTGCCCAATTTTTTTCCTCCCTCACGTTCTGCTTCCGTTTCCCACCAAAATCCTTCGCGTTTTTCCGATTTTCCCGGTGTTTTTTCGGGTTAGCCCTTCTTGTTGTTCTATTACGCCTCGTGCTTTTGCCACTCTTCCCACTTATGCAATTATCTGCCCTAGAATTCATAATCCCAGAATATATATTTTCCATTACCAACTTATTTATTTATTCTAGGCCGCGTGTGCATAACTAATAAGGAAAAATTGCATCTCCTCCGATTACCCATGCACTACATAAATTCATAGGTCCCACTGACGCAATACAGTGAAATTCCATACTAAATATACATTTATTGAGACATTAAAAACTTTTACAGTTTTTCACAACAAGGAATCAGTCACTGCTTTCGAACTGCTTCCTTCAATGACATTGGATATCAGAACGTGACGTGAATGGCTTTCTTGATTTTCCCTGCTCTAAGTCAAGCTTACCTTGGCAGATAGTCGTCTCCTTATTCTCCCACCTTTCTAGTCTCTTAGGTTGTGGAACCAACCTTTCGCAGACTTTCAGTAGTTACTGTCGAAGTTACCCACATCTTCTGGTTGTGTTAACTGGAAATTCTAAATCGCCCCTAAGAAATATAAATCGTACACGCTAATGAAAACTTACTTCCAACAGTCATTTCAATCCGTGTGTGTTTGATATATTTCTTCAACCTCGCACCCGCCCAGGACATTTGGTTACTGAATTCCTTTTGAAATATGCGACACAACATTGCAGTCAATTTTATCTTCATGTTACTGGAGTTGAGGTTATATAAATCCGTATACTAAATGGGTTGGTATGTATGTTACCTCGACTTACAAGGCAATTATGGAAACCTTCACCGAATTTCATTTCCAGTATTTTAAATCCCCCAACGAATGTTACGTGTGGACAAGTATCAACTGAGATTTTGTAAACGACTGAAAACGTTGAGGCTTGTTGATGCCTTAATAAATGGATAATGGATTGAATCTGCATTTCTATCTTTTCCAGGTACCCTGAAGGCATTATCCAAAAAAGTGATGAACTTACTCTGTGTCTGCTTTCGGAAACCCAGTTTCTTCAGGAGGGTTGCTTCAAGAGCTGTAAGGAAAGGTCTGTTTACAGTTAGCCTATGATTTGCAAAGTTGATTATCCATCAGAATTCATCCTGATTAAGGACATAACAGGTGACTTATAGCATACCGTGAATAAGGTGGTTAGTAAAACTTACGACATAGGTTTACTGCTGACAATTTCCGTTGTTCACTTGCAAACGTTTAAGGTGCACGATAATTTATAAATTACACGTCTAATGGATTTATCAGCTTCCAGTAGTCAAGGTTGCTGAATTGGAAGTTCGGGTTCTCTATAACTGAGGAAGGGTATTACTAAGATATGAAGTTTCCTGAATTAGCAGTTTGTCTAAGTAAAGTCGATTACAAGTTCACTTGTAAGGAATATACCTCTCTCTTCCTTGGTACTTTCGGCATAGGTGCTGCGCTACGGGAATCAAAAGATGCAGATGTTGAGATCATCTGTGCTACTTCATTGTACATTATCATTGCTTCGACAGCTGCAGGATATGTATCTGACGGCATAAAGTGTTAGTATCTAATCATACCTCTCACAATGCACAGGTACATTGATGAAGGACCAACCCTCTGAAGGTTCAGTGTGCTGGTGTATATCATTTGGAGTCAAGTCATCCCGATAGAGAATGTAGTTTGGTTTCTACAATCAACTTGAGATAACGATGGCGAACTTCTCCTTACCCACCATAAACTTGTTACCTTCTGTCTGAATAGGAGAATATGTTTGCTTTGAGGTTATGACATTAAATGGAGAAAATAGAAACCGTGAGAACACTGTATTTTGTAAGTGTACAACAATGTAAAAACTATCTACATAAACGTATCAACAATTGTTAAATGTTAATTGTTGTAAGTTACTTGGTTGTGGCTAGCAGAGGAATCCAAGACACGAGCTTCATCCTATTTACAAGCATATCAATAAATAATAATAACTAATATCCGCTGTTTAAGAGGTAGCTACTGTCCCCATGTGGCCTAGCGGATAACGCCTTGGCGTTCGAAGCAACGGATACAGTGTTCGAGTCTCAGTAGGAACAAAACCACTCCCTGGGGTGCAGGTACAACCTGCTGACAAGTCCGAAATAGGACGAAACGCGCGTGCTGGATTCCTCTGCTAGCCGCAACTAAGTAAATTACTATAATTAACACTCGGGCTATATCGAGGCATCCGCATAGGAGCACAGAGGACAAACAATTCGATCCAGTAAAAACAATGGAGAATTTCAAGCATATCAATAAATTGTTAAATGCGAAGTCACTACTACCTCAAGTCTTTGGAAGCATAAGATGATGAAGGCTATCGTTATAAAACCCCATTTTATTAGTGTGAGGCAAAGAAAGTATACCGAAGACGTTTGATATAGTAACACAGGTACATTTGAAATCACTGTCAACCACAATAGTTTCCGTATTCGGTGACAATTGTTAAGCTTCGTAAATGCAGATGTCAGATGAATCTAGTGGTGTCTGAAATAAAGCCTTCGTGTTACGGTAATAACCTGTGGCCAGTGTCTCGTCCTCCTTAGTGTTGGTTACAACAGCTGGTTTAGCTTCATTAGTAATCACGTTATCGTGAGACGTGGCGAAGATCATAATCCCTCTCTTCCTGCATACTTGTTTACAAACGTCAACTGTATCCACCGGAAAGGGTATACATCTGTTATTTCCCGGGCCCTCCGATCCGCAAAACCGTGTAGCTGTAATTATCGCTGATTGTCTAGTGTCATGCTGCACTCGTTGCAAGGATTTCAAATGTAATTCAAAGTGGAAGCTAAAGAACTTATCAATGCAGCCGTGTTGTTTGAAACCCCAGATAAATGTATGATTGCATGTACGTTGTACACTACCAGCCAGGTTCCGTAAATGCATGGATAATTATTAACGAAGCGCCTCAGTTGTTGTGCAATGACATCCGTAAACTGTGAGTAGTACCTAGGGTGGCACTCTGGCAACTCTATGAAGTTAAGAAACAGGAAGTCCTGTAGTATGCCACTAAGACCACTGTACCCAGGTACAAAAGAAATTGTCTTCTTTCGGTAGCTTTCCAATGCTTGCTGCAGGATATGGGTTGGCACTTCCTTTGGAAATCTCTTGGCCTACATGATTTCACTTCCAGCATTCTGTTGTCTATAGCCTTCAAAATTGTCAGAGACATATAGTACTTACAGTTTGCTGAAAACTGCTTCCACAAACTGGTTAGCTTCTGACAACACCAAGACATATGAGAAGCATATAATCGAGGGAGAAAGAAGTCATCATGCCTGTGTTCAGTTTTTCAAAGGGCGGATGAACCTTATGGTGAGATTCATCCTGTTGTGTATGAAACGACAAGTTTGATCGACATTTTTGCTCTTCCACGGGAAAATAACATGCAGAAACCTTCCCTGTGGCATTCAGTCCTACACTTGTCACACCTCTTCTTCGGCTTATGACTGGATATCATTTTAACTGATGAACAGGCCAGGGTTTTGCATACCATAGCCATTAACTTCATAGGAACAAGGCAGTGTTGAAGCAGCTGCTGAAATGCCATCCTTCAAAATACCTGACAACTCCGTAATGAACTCATCAAGGTATCGCGTCATATTATCCGGTTTGATGAAGCCACCGTAAACACCGATTAAGAAGACGTTTGTTATCACGTGATAAGAAACTCTACCTAGAACAGGCTACAGTTGCTGAGCGGAATCATTGCACAATGACAGTCCATCAATATTTAGTTGCTGCTCAATAGCCTCACAAGTTTTTATCCCTTCAGATTGCAGTGTTTGCATACTTAGCTTCTTTTTCAAACCAATATGAAGGTATAGGCCAGACTCACTACGCCTTCTTAATCAGTTTTAGGTGGTCGGTCCGAAATCGTTCGAGGATCTGTTGGCATTTCCAGTACAAGTCGGTGTACAACTTTTGAAATACTTTTTCGAGCTTCAGGTGACATATCTTGTATCAGACATATTTCAAAAGCAGCACGTAATATGCCAGCGTTTATAGTATTCTCGTCATCCGTTTCAGTGGGTATATCTGATTAATTTCATTTAAGATATACAAATACAGTGTACCTTCAATGTTGACCTCCATTTGCACTTCCTGTTCATCAACTGCAGTGTTAGTGAGGGTATACTCAGCTTTGTTCTCCTCTGGAACACCTTAAATGGAAGTTAGGATTAGAAATATGAAGGCATACTGCAGTCCTTATCAATTTCTAACTCCAGTTTTCCGATATATTTGGCAAACCTATAAGGTTTGGCCGCATTTAAAGCTCTCAGAGCTCCTTCCAAAATTGTCTTGGATCGAAAGTAAGACATGGTTCACAATGGCATCCTCCAACTTCCTACGTCGACGAAAATAGTACTTCGGTGAGGGAGACGCTTTCTTCCATCTACAAGTACATTTATATAAGTTATAAAAGTATGTTATAGATCTTAACACTCCAAGCTACCACAGGGTATTGCACTGGAATCAATTATAAATCTTGCCTAATTTATAACGTTACGAGATCCACGTCACTGGAACAGAGTTGTTTGAAAGTAATTACGTGCCAATAGCTGCCATTTAGATACCTGTAGCTTAAGTGTCACACTTAAGACCTACCTGTCTGACTGACGCTTACGTGTAGAAGATAGTCTGAAGGAAAGGTATTATGAAATGCAATGCTGTTAAAGAGATTATAAAATATAAAATAAAAATGCTGTCATCTGCAGCTTAGAAGTATTCATAACTTAAAATCAAGAACTTATTCACTTTAAATTGCAGGCTACTGATAAATAGTAAGTAGTGTATCTCTGCCGAGAATATATTCCATAGTCCCGAGTTTCGCCCCCTATTCCCTGCGTCTAGCCACGCGTTTTGACTCACGTTTCCCTTTGAAAGTGTTGACCGGGATTGTTCTCAAACAAATCCCTAAATAATTGGAATCGGAACTAAATAAATTATCATTATCTGCGTAGCTCAGTTGGTAGAGCATCTGGCCGGAAACCCAATGGTCACTAGTTCCAATCCCGCTGCTGTCCAAATTTTCATTTCAACTTCGATCATCATCCAGTATAAACTAAATGCATTGTTCCTATTTAAATTGAAGTACTGACTTGACTACATCCGCTGAGACCGAGATTTCAATTTTCTACCAAATCTAGATAATTATTTTAATTGCGAGCTCTGTATGTCATGAGCTCAACTGCAGTTTTGCGTTAGCCGATTGTTATGACTGTAAACAGTTCTGTTGACTTGAATAGCCTGCTTTAACTCAAGAGTAACTATACTTTCATGTTACTACCTAATTATAACCTTCCATACGTACCAGGCCAGTAACCCCGAGGTTGCTAGTTCGAATCCTGTTGTGGGTCAGAATCTTATTTCAACTTCAATCACTAGCCAGTATTAATAAAACAGGTCTATTAAACCACAGCTATCTCAGAAAGTTGAACTGATAATATAAAAATCTACTTCTGAGAAAGTATGATGGGAGGCGAAGAGTTACGTTTCGGATAATCTGTTCAACAGCTGGACAAAAACTTTGGTAGTTGAATTGCAGCAATTTGTTGAGATGTTTTCATTTGGAGCACGAGTTAAATATTCGAAAGGCTACTTTGTCTAGATTTGCCAATAACCGAAGATCCTCCAAGTTCGTACTCACCATGGACTGACATCACCTGGAGAAACATTGAGGGCCTCGGAGCACAGGACAGCCAGCCGGTTGCCTAGTTCTGGCAGGGGACTTCCAATAGTGCGTGCCCACAGCCCCACTTCGGCGGGGGTCGGGCCCAGGACCTTTGTGTCCCGTGCCCAGTACGTTGCCACTGAGCCACTGGGTCGTGACTCGACGCTCCACATTTCCAACCTGTTGTCCCTCGACCCATTGGCTTGATTTTAACGTGCTGAGCACTGGACCCGAGGGTCATGGGTTCGACCCCTAGTGGGATCGTGGGTGCGCACTCTCAAGGAGTTCTATACTAAGACGAAATAACTGTTCAGTGGTCCTAGGCTTCTAATGTTCCCCCAAGTGGTGTCGTTCCATGATGAATACTAACTTGAAAAACCACTAAATCTCCACAAATCTCCAAAATCAACTCAAGGATCTCTTTCTTGAGAACACAATAACTTCACACAAACACGGTTAACATTGTTATGCCTCGTTTTACTCAGCATGCTCTTAAATCTGACAGTGAAAAGCCAGTTTGAAATACGTTTGTTTTTCAACTCTAGTGTTGTCGTTGTTGGTGTTTGTTTGTCTGTCTGTGCTCAAATGTCTTCGATTTTTTATTGTTTATTTATTAGGCTAATTCTAACAAGTGACTTAATCCCTTTTTTTTGTTCCAACCAGTCAACTGTCGCTGAAATTATCTACTCTCATTGTAGCCTATTAATAAACAACTCAAGGTCATTCCCTCCCCATACAAATTACACTTGATTGCCTTTTATATTCTCTATACTAACTACTAGCGGTGTTTATTTATTAGCAGAGAATTTCCGTTTTTCCAATGAAATAAGTTTTCTTCTAGTTAAATCAATCAAAAGCTGGTATTATTTAACAAAACCAATGAAGTATAAGCCATATAGTAAAGTAGTTTGAGGTTTTTGGAGATTTTATTTCTAAAGTTGTTGTGTTGTGTTTGACCCCTGGTGGGTTTTTAGTGCATACTGCTCAGCAGTGAGATACTGGGACGAACCAATTGTCTAATGCTTCCAGTTTTTCAATGGTTCCCCAACTGATATCAGTCCGTGATGAATGTTACCTTGGAAATAGAAACCAGTCGGACAGCAACAACATTAATAGGTAAGTCAAAAAGCCATAGATATTTGGAGATAAAGTTGCGTTGGAATTCTACTTGTTTCAGTCCTGTGAGTAATGCTCAATTGTTGCTGAAAGTAACCAAATAAAGGCATAGAGAATAATCAGTTTTATGTTGTCTAATCCTGACTACGGACTGAATTCTCTCCATCATTTTTACAATATGGCCACCACATTAGAAGACCCACCACCACAGTATACTTTGATAGGCGTTAATTATTACTCAGGAGTAGAGGACAGGAAATCACTTTTCCTCCTGTGAACAATCAATGAACCTAATCCACCGTTACAGGAGATCAGTAGCGGCTCTGAATAGCTTAGTTGTAACTTGTTTGAATGGTGCATTACGTGATGCAGATTGTAATCTTACAGTGGACATCAGCACTCTTCAGATTGAAGATACGTCTTACTGACGAGTGCCAACAAGTGGGAAACCCAGGCCCATGGCTTCCTGCCCACTACCTGCAACCAATTAACAAATAATAATGTTGTAGACCACTAAGGTTGTAAATGAAGCTAGGGAAGTAGTCTTACTAGTATCATTTGACGACATTTTCGATTTTAGTTTAGTCATGTTTCGGTGTGCATCTCAAAGTAAGCAGTTTCGTTGTAGGAGGATTCTCCTAAGGAATAAGTTTGCATGAAGTAATGATGAGTGTAGCCAAATGCATAGTTGTAGAACGATCAGACTCGAAAGGGACCCTAGTTTACCTGACTGATAATCTATATAGGAATTTTAAGTTTTGAATCCGTTACATAGAACAGTTTTGCGACTTTCAGTTGTAACACGATAACGTGTATACAAAGTTTTTGTGATAATACTGTATCATTAATTTGCATCATTAAAAGACTTTCATAAGCATTTGTATAAATGATCAACCGTAGCTACGAGCTACATTGTATGCATAGGTGAGAAACTGAACTCACAGTAACCTCACTATTCCTAAAGACAATGGATAAACTGTTGCTTCATGTACCTGAACCTCCTTTGGAGGCTTTCAGTGATCAAAATCAATTTGTCTAGAGACTCAGAAGGAGGACCTTCGATGCCGCAGTTGTCTGACATCATAATATTATTACCAATCTTGACAAAGGTGCTAAGTATAATATTAGATCTACCTTCTTAGATTATACTTTTGTCTTTGACTCTATTCCTAAACCCCTTTCAACTAAACAAGCTTTCCAGAATTCATATTGAGTCCTAGGTTGAGAACCAGCTTGATTCTTATTTTTCTGAGAGATGATACAAATGAATAGAGGCGAGCACTCTATTTTGCTACTAACTGAATCCGGTGAACCTCAAGGAGCTGTCCTTTCTTCTTTTCTTTTCTCTTTCTTTTTCTGTGACTTACCAACCTCAACCAAAGTTAACTTTATAAAGTACACGGGTGATCTAACAGTATCCATGTCGGTCATCTCCAATGCAGATTGTTCTCAGTTTAATAAACTCTTAACCGATCTTCCTTAAATAGACTCACACCAAATCCATCCAAATATCAGATGGTTGGTTTTGGCTTAAGAAATGACCAAGACCTTTTTAAATTGGTTCAGTCCTATGACTGTTGTTTTATAGATAACTCTGTTGTACAGAGTATATCAAGCGTGATCCATCTTGACTTATGCTTTTCTTCTGACCTTTCTTGGTCCCCTCATATCTTACCGACTTCCAGAAAAGTCCTTCTCGTGACTTTTTATGTAGCGAAACTCAGACTCTCTGGTATAACTTAGTCTTTACTCTTATGTCTCATTAATTCCTGTGTTTTGCACATACTTACTTTCTGTTCTCTTCTATTCTTTCCTGGACTTCACAAAAAGGACTGTGCTGCATTGCGTAGCATTTTGAAGGTCATTAGTAGAATAAGTGGTACACCACTGACAGTGCTGATAAATGTGGTTGTGGATAGACATCTGAACTCTTGTAGACAAACGGTTAAAAATATTTTCTCTAATGACAAGCATTCTCTACATCTGCACCTCTCTCCATGTCTATCTTCTAGGAAGACAAGAAGCAAATACATTAAACTCTATCCACGCACAACTGAATACAAAACTTTAATCATACCTTAGTTAACTTGTTCATTGTGTGAAGAAAATCATGTTAGACATAGTCTCGCCAATCAACTTTGCAATAAGGAACAGATATCATGACTCTGAAGTCATCAACATTTCAACAATCATGTTATTCTTTATTGTATGTTGCTAAACAGTGTCATTGTTAGTAAATATTTATAAAATGTTGTACAACGAGCAAACTAATGCAATATTACATGCTGAGAATTCTGTGCTTTGGACGTAATTATGGTTCTGAATAAACTAAATATGGAGCACTAAATTCCTACCCAGTGGCTCAAGATGATATGCTGACCGAGGAAGCTGAAAACCCTAGGTTCAATCCCTAGTGGTGTCATGTATACACACTGCCAAGGAGTCCCATAATAGAATGAAATAGTTGTCTAGTGCTGCCAGGTTTCCAATATTTCCCCAATTGATATCAGTCCATGATGAGTACCAACCTTGAATCAAATAAGTCCCCGAAACTGAATTAATCTGATGCTCACTGGTGATTAGCTTCGAGAGGTCATTCTCTAAGTTTAGATGAGAATTCGTGACCGGTGGGGCTGGTCAAGTCAAGTATATTATTATTATTATTATTATTATTATTATTATTATTATTATTATTATTATTATTATTATTATTATTATTAAATCAAACAGAATTGGCGAACAGAATTCAATGACTGATCTATTAAAAGATGATGCAGGGTAGACTTTTCAGTCGATACCTAGTGGACAATAACGACTGACTTTACTTTCTGGTTGCATATATGTTGACTGGGGACAGTCGACAGTTAGCCCTTGAATTTTGGGGTTCGTGGGGACCTGGAGATTTTCAAGATGATATTTTATCACGGACTGATATCAGTTTGGGAAATATAATGAACAAAATAAGTGTGCTACTGAGCAATAAGAATAGTTGGGAACAGTTGGCTTCTGATACAGAAGATCCGTTTGACAGTTACTGCAGTTAAAAATCCCAATCCCTACTTATAAATCGATGAATTTACTACTCTATACTTCGCTTCATCTTATCATGCACACGTCTGTGTGACACGGCCGTTTACAGAAGAAAATATGAAGAGATTACAGATTCTCGAGTATAGGTACCTTCGTAGTAATGGTTCCTCGCGTCGTGGAATCAACCCGTGTGCACTGTTCAGGTTAGGCATAGAGTAATAGACGAGGAATGCGAATGAGTCCATCAGATTTTGCAGCTTCATAAACTGAGTTGATATGGACGTTCGTTGTGCATGCTGAGCAAATGATCACATGAATGCAGTATGTTGGTGGAATTTGGGTTGTATTGGAGTAAGGATAAAGTTGGTGAGACCAAGAGGTGTGGTCAATTCATGACTGATTTGATTGGTAGTATGAGTTGTGTAGATATGTATAATCTGTGAGACTTGGGAGGTCGGAAAGACAGGAATTCATGATTGGAGACTAGACGAGTTGGTCAAATGCAGGTCATGATGATGCAGGTAAAGGCATTCCTTCTTCATCTTCGAATTCATGAACCATTTTGTCACGCCTCATCCATTCATATTCTTTTTCCTCCTATACACATTTATTTACTTTAACATGATTCCTTTTCTAACCACTTACTCTTTGTATTCTGTTACTAATGATGGCAAGTTGAACTGATAAACTTTTGTGTCAAGCACTACGTAGATTTATCTGCGTGTAGTAGTAGAATGGCATAGAAATCGGACTTCAAATTTATGAGGTTGCTGTAACTTAGAAATAGTCTATTAGCATCAGCTTTTATATTGTTATGCCTTACAGAGGAGATAAAGTGTAATAATTATGCTCTGGTATAGTGCTGAAAATGAATTACTCGATAAAGAAACAAGACCCAAGCTGATTTATCTTGTCTCTAGTTGGCAGTTTTACTTGTTTGTGATGCAAGTTTATTCTTTGTTATGTCAACAGCAAAAAGTAGGTAAGTTATCTGAGAATGTTTAAGATGGCTGAAGTGTACATGGTTTTATCATCCTGCCTTTTATTCGATTAGTCTCGAGAATATTAGTCCTTTTATGTCAGCCTACTAATCCAAGTCATTGTAGTTGTTGTCTGTCAAATGAAGAGAAAGCAACCAAAAATGACACACAGATGAAAATGTTCAAATTGATCATAGTGACAAACCAAGGGAAGAGGGTAAGGAAAATTAAATATAAAATAAAACGAAAGTCACTGATCAACGTATATAAGCTAACTACTTATCGAAATTAAATGAAGACAGAGAGGTTACAAATTATTTATCTACATACCTGCATACTGTCTCAACCGTTGGCGTTAATAAATTCGGGAGATGAGCACTGCCTGTTGTCGTAATGTTGCTTGTAATTTCCTGTTGCTATACACGGCCGGATCGCTCGATCTTTGTTGGTAGATGGGCTTCTACGCTGATACCTCGATCTTGGTGACTAGCAGAGGAATCCAGGAAGCGCGTTTCCTTCTATTTGAGACTCGTCAGCCGGAGGCACCTGGATCTTTACAAGACGCGGCTATTGTGCCCCAGTGGATTAGTGGATGGCGCGTTTAGTGTTTGAAGCGAAGGGCACCGGGTCCGAGCCTCAGTGGGGACGACATAACTCACTGGGGTGCAGATACATTCAGCTGACGAGTTTCAAATAGAACGAAACGCACGTCCTGGATTCTTCTGGTAGACACCAAGATTGATATAATTGCCTATTGTCCTTGAGACAGATGATGTGGCTTGCCTAATATTCAGTGATGTTATCTCGCCTCTCAACATCTAGTTATTCTCTCTTTAATTCTTCTGCTGTTGTTTCAGGCTTCTTTCATTATCTTTCTTCTATCTATTGATCATACATGTGAAGTCTTATTGAAATAATTTAATTACTATGACATTTCATCCTATAATCCATAGTAAAACACTTGTACTTTTCTCTAACTGTGCATATTATTCAATCTTCTGAAAATAGCGCAATTGATGAATATCTCTTGTTTCAGTTAACACAAGAAAGAAGATTTAAAAATAATTTATTGGTGTATTCATAATTCAGTTTACAGGTTTGCGAAGAATGATTGATTTAAAGGTAGTATTCGTCACTCAATGACATCAGTTGAAGAACCGGTAAAAACCTGGGATCAGTGGACAACTGTTTTGTCCTAGTATGCGACTTTCGGCAGCGTGCATCAACTTGAGATCAGTCGATCCCCACAAACCCCAAATTGAAGTACTATTTACTGTTAATTGGTGACTTGCTTTGAGATAGATTTCACGAAACCACAACCTGTACGGCGAACCAAGTCGAATGTGGGAAGAAGTACTTATTGATGGTACCGAACGATGGTCGTGCTAATTCATGGATTAATAGAATTAGGAAACTGTGGAACATTGAATTTCAACCCAGAGGTTCAGCGGTGACACTGTAGCAGAAATGCCTCCACCGGAGGAGTTCCATACTAGGATGAAGCAGCTGTCTAGTGCTTCCAGCTTTTCAGTGATTCTGCAAATGACAACAGTCTATAAAGAATACCATCTTGAAATTATTAGTAATCCAGCTTACTAACATTTTACCATAAAGTAGGCTTCATCGCCAAAACCAAAAAGACACTTCACAGTGATCAAACCAGCTTCAGTTTAATTTTGGGCTTAAGTGTCAGTGAATCAAGTCACTAAATAATGTCAGTGTGAAAATCTTACATTAAGTAAAATACAAACTACTTACTTCTTCTTACTCTTCTTTCGAAATATGTATTGGACTATTCAAAAGTAAATGAAAGAAGAAGAAAAAGAACAAGCAAACCAGTGAAAAACTTTTTTCGGTGGTTTCATTCACGAAGCTATGCAATTGCAAATATATGAAACTTGCTTTGATGAGCATCTCTTACACGTTGGACAGTTACAATAGTTTGTGATGGGCATAGTAACAAACAAAATGGGAATATTCGTGATCACTGGGTTACTGGCCTGGTCCTCTACTAATTGATCTTCGAGACCTGATTGCTAATCACATTTTATTTCAGTTCAATCACCAAGAGATTTGCCCGACTGCCATGTGAACTCGTAAGGTGTTACTATTGCTTGATCGTACTCACAGTGGGTGCCCAGTCAGGACTTCTCATCCCATTTCAAATCTACTTGAATTAGAGAGGGGAAGTATTATATTGATTATCAGTTTGACTATCTGAGTGAGATAACTATGGTTTGGAGGACTGGATATACTGCTACTTATCTCGTAGCTCAGATGGTAGAGGACCTGGCCGTTAACTTCGTAGTCGCTGATTCGAATCCGGCCACAGCTCAAATTTTCATTTCACTTTCAATGATCACTTGACCTATCAAACCACAACGATCTCAAATAGTTAAACTGATAAAAAGTAGTGGTATATCAATACTCTTAAATATACTTCGAATTTGAAAATGATCAAAGCCGATATAAGAAGATTATTCAAAATATAACCAAGTTGTATGAAGATGTATAGATGTGAGATAAACCGTTACATGAAATGACAAGATACCATATGTCGTCAAAAGGAGCCTAGAAACATAAATGAGCGGAAATTACGTAGGAAACGGACGGAATTAAAGAAATATATGGTTTCAAAGCATGTAGATTATAAAAGAACTAACTTTAAGTTAAGACCATGAAACAGGAATGAATTCAACAAGTTTCTTGTGTGTATATTAGGTTTTTCCAGTTGAATGACTTGGACCTCAACGGAGCAACAACTTACAAACTAGACATGATCATCACGAAAATTGTATATATATATTTGCATTTGTACAGATTCGTGAATGAAATCACTAGAAAAATCTCTTCACAGACTTACTTATTTAACACTAAACTGGTTTTTGTAAAGAACTCGTGAAAACAGTGAAATTGATTTCTTCTAGCTCAATATTCATGAAATTTCTCATCATATTTCAGCTGAAAATTTGCTCTGTCAATGAAGTCTGTAGAAATGAGAATTCTAAAACATTGGTCAATCCAATTTCTTTGTGGGGAGTTAACACTCATATGTTTGTCAAAATTGAATAGAAAACATGAGGTAAACTATTCACTGAGATGAATAATGACATTCAATTTCATTTCAGTTGAAGACAGTACTTTGTGTGTTACATTCAGTTGTCTCCTTGTTCCTTCTAGTGTAACCATTTAAACTTTTATTTCTTGTGGTCAAGATACAAATGATAAGATGAATGTGGCGAAGACGCGGTTTCAGTAAGCTCTGCTTTCATTGTGATAGTAATGGGGAATAGTGACTAACAGTGGAATCCAAGATGCGTCTTTCATCCTAATTTTGGACTCGTCAGCTGGGTGTAGCTACCTCCTAGTGAGTGATGTTTTTTCCGGTAGGGCTCGAACCCCGTACCGATCACTTCCACCAGGCCACTGATTCACGATACGCACTCCTTGTTCAACGAAAGAGATAAAAGCAATCGGCTGTTCTTTACATAAACTATACATGTATGCTGGAGATCAATAATACTTTCCAATAAATGATACTATCTCACTGTATGACATTTCTGATAAGAAGACTAAAATGGAATTGCAATCTACGACAGTGCCCAAGTTCTCCTCTTAGTCTGATGAAAAATATTTGTTTTCTTATCTACACGACACCTTTATCAACACTTTTTTTTTCGCAGAATTATTTACTGTTTAGACGTTACAGCTAAAAGGACGTATTGTAACTTACCTCCTCCCTCCTGTATATGTTCAAAACTGATGTACTCACCTCTATGATAGTTTGGTAATGTGAATCTGTTCTCCTGGTTTGGTTTTATATTTATTGCTTTTTATTGTTTCAATAAAATAAAATTGGATAATAAATTCAATTTTTTTGTACATCTCCCCCCCCCTTTCCCCTATTTTAGAAAATCCCAATTTTGTGACATTTGTTGGTGTCGGTTTTTACTATTAAAAAACAACAATGCTGTACATAACAATCACACACACACACACACACACACACATGCATATATCTGTCACCCAACCAACTAAATTTATTCTGAAATATATATATGTATGTATATGATAGATTATTTCACTCGGTAGTTCATTGTTCATCAATTTAACCAACAGTGTAATTATATACCCTTTTGTGATTTTAGTAAACTAAAGAATATGTGGGAATTTTGTTTTTTATGTTGTTTAAAACACAAACTAATTAGCTTATATATGTTGTTAATGTAATTTAATATATGAAATTATAATTCTATCTAATTAACTAACTGACTAAATAACCGCTCAGTTATTTCCTTATCGGTGTAACCTCGACGCACATATACATCTCTATAAATGTGCATATACACAAGTAGATTAATGCATTTATTCAATAACCCCGCTATACATGAAATTGTTTTATTGGTATATTAGAGAAATTATTAATTAAAAGCAGATTATTTCCCCAATTTATCTATTGTGATTGATCTTATGATGATAGGAGTATACATTTAGGGGATAATATATTATCTTATTGCTCAATACTAATGACCCTGGTCTAACAAATAACTAATGGAATGGTATCACAGTTCACAGAGAATAATCACTCAATCTTGGATTATCTCTTCAGTTAATCCTGATCAAAATCAACATTTTTAAGAATGCCTTTTAAACACTATGAAAAGGGACAAGTTGAAAATATATATATATATATATATATATATATATATATATATATATATATATATATATAGGCAACAGATATACCCATATTTTTGTAAATCAGTCTTTTGACTTTGATTTACCTAATTATCACAGCAAAAATTAGGAAATGAAAAGACAACAAATAACGAAGATAGGAGTGACCTTTAGCTTACTGAAGGTCAAGGGCGGAAATAACACTTCAACATGGTCTTTCTAGATATAAGTTCAGGTATGACTAGTCTTATTGCAAGTCACAGCTATGTTGAGCAGGCGTTGGGAAGCTACATATGACGTATGCCATTGGATAGTTTGTCCACTTCTAAAGTCATGTCCATCTCGTTAGCAAAACAGAACGTTGACATTTGTTATGTTCAAGGATTCAGAAATTCTGCTCTAAAGGTACACTAGATACTGAACTACGACTTTTGCGTAGCGTCCTAACAGAAAACGCTCATCTACCTAGATTTATCATCGCTAACTTAAGAGAAAAGCCATAAATATAAATTGTATTGACTATCTCAAAGAAAACTCTTTATATGAACCTGGAGTTTAAAGATGACATTGGAGATGAAATCCTTAACAGTCACCTTTCAAGACTCTATGAAGAAGATATTTCACTCAGCTAGCCTGAGAATAACATTTTCTAGCAGACAATTAATCCATCCATGCGTTAAGAACGGGATACTGCTTTTGGACATCTCTGTATGTCTGTATCAGCCTACTTGTTCCTATGGTATTACGTCCGCATTGTTCATACACAACATCCTGTTTGTAAATTCATTTTAGAACATTGTCCATTTTGATTATATACAGTAGACAGAAGGAATATTAACACTTCTACTCCTGAACACCTTGCCATCTTCAGACATCTGACTCTTCTTAGTAGTTCTTTCAAAGCAATTCACGAAAGGCCTATTCAAAATCCCAAAGGCATCTGACGACGTTATCTACGCATGGCCGAACCATTAGTAGTTCACAACCTTAACCTGATCTCTGTGTTCAAAAGTACCATGTGCATTCATTAGCTTTACAATGACCGAAGTAGTAATTTGCGTCCAGATTTCCATCCCTTAATCTATAACCACTTAAGATGAGATGCATTGGGATGAAACTTATATTCATCTTGAAGATTTTACATGAAATATCATTTTCAGCTAGGGAGAAAATCCGTTTCACATCGCAAAGTTGGTGTGTTCTACGCCATCAAGCCTACAACGTTGAAACGAAAGCTATTAGAACATTTCTTTGTGGTAAATGTTTCTCCACTGAATACTCCAAAAGGTGGAACCATCTTCCTGTTGACGTCAAAGCTTCCAGCTCAATCATTTACCAGAAAGATTTTTATATTTTGGCCGACAACTGCGTGCACTCTTCCACTTATTGTCATCACTAAGTCAGGCACCTTCAGATACACCCCCTCGTAAAAGTATTACAAAACTCCAATGGTTACCACATGCTTATTCAAAATAAGCACAAGAAACCTAAGGTTATACATATGATAGTAGGAGTGATATATATATACATGCCAGCGGCTTCTTTGTTCCTTAACTCCTCGTTCTCTGTTTCTGGCCTTCTTGTTGTAGTCAGAATCCGCAAACCTGGAATTAGATCAGATTTATATTATTTAATCATCACATTTCGGAAGTACCACTGCTTTAGTTTTCAAGCAGCTACTGTGCAATCAGGCAACCTGTAATAAACATCTTTACGTGTTAGCTGAGTCTTACCCCTGTATAGGTACTAGAAGTATCATATGACAATCCTACAATGAGGTCACTTGACTGTCAACAGGAAACACAAACAGTAAGGATTCTACTTATTCAGATAGTGTAACATTAAATCATGCACTTACTGCAATATATTACTTCTGAATGGTTGACTGGCACCATTTCGTCCACTGCAAGTGTATACGGCACACAAAAAGTGAACAGAAACATCTATAGCTTTATCTAAAGGTGCTTGGTCTCTGAATCAACCTCGACTAATGCTGACTGGGCAATCAAGTGTAACATGAAGCTTTATAGCACCTATGGTGTACACCTGATCAGTTTAGTTAGTATGGACACACAAGTATGGAAGCTGTAATATTGTCCGTGTACTGTATCTGGACTTTTCAATGAACCTGGAAAGGTATATCGTTTTAGTAGTACGAAGAATCTGTTGGAGAACATCCATCTGTATTCATCATTTTTTAAATGGAAGCCTGCAAGTAATTAAACCAGCATTGCTTTTTCAGGTATGAACTGGTTAAATTTATTATTCGCATTCCTACCAGAAATCTTATTACCTATGAATGAACACAAAAACTTAGTATGTAGTTCAACCTGTAACGTAAAATTATCTTTCATTCAGCGTGGTGGCCGGCACTACTTAGGATGAATATTATTGTCTTCATTATTATTTGTCCTTTGGATTCCTAGTGGAACATAGGGCTTCAGTAGCACATCTCCATTACACTCTCTTCTCTACAGTCTTTTCAACCTGGCTCCACCACTGCCTACAACCTTCCATTTCTTCTTCACACCATCTCCCCCATGTCACCCTCACCCGGGACACCCAACTCGTCGTTTTCCATTTGACTGCCACTCGACGGCCTCGCTTCGCCTGGCCTGGCCTGGAGTGTGATGCCTTGGACGGTCTTTCCGGTGTATGCCAAATCCAACCCATCTCCACTTCCTTCTGCCTATTTTTTGGGTGATGGGTTCTTGGTTGGTTTGTTGCCAGCCAGCCAGCCAGCCAGCCAGCCAGCCAGCCAGCCAGCCAGCCAGCCAGCCAGCCAGCCAGCCAGCCAGCCAGCCAGCCAGCCAGCCAGCCAGCCAGCCAGCCAGCCAGCCAGCCAGCCAGCCAGCCAGCCAAAGTTCCTTGTTGCTTATTCTTATTATTCTGGCCATCCATCCGATCTTCAGTATTGAGTGAGTGTAGGCAACAGCTGTTCATGTGTGTTGTTCTCAGTTTGTTGGAAATGCTTTTCGTAATGTGCCGAGTCTCTCAACCATCACATAGAAGTACTGACTTGACTGAATTAGTGTTGAGAATCCAGATCTTGTTCACGCTTTATTCTGAGTGCAGTCGATCTCCACACTGTTTATTTCAGATTAATGCAGTAAGGCCAGTCTTGCTGTCTTTCCGATCCTGTCTTTGATGTCGTCATCTGTGCCTGTTCCGCCTGTAGTTGAGACGACGCTGCCTAGGTAGGTGAAAGAGATGGTCAATAACACCGCTATTTTCGCCGCTAAATGTAATAACTGAATCTGTAAAATTCATATGCACCTGTAAATTCAGGAATCAAAATATTTATACTGGGTGATGATAGCCAAAACATGGCTATCTCAGATAGTCAAAATGATAAACGAAATATTATTATCATTGTTGTTATTTAAAGAAAACTTTCTTCGTTGTTACGTCTTTGTTTTAAACTTGATAAACAGACAAATGGTGAGGACTGTTTTCTGGGGGCATAGAAATATTCATTTCTTATAAAACAGTATATCAGTAGGTTGAAAATTATGCATTGTGATGAATAATCAATGAGTTCATTTAGGCGAATACAATAGTCTATATTTGGTGTATTGATGAAAGGAATATTGATTTGAGCATTTGAGTGGTCCTCATAATGTTATTGCACCGGAGAGGCAAATTATTATCGACAGGTTTTCTAGTGGATTTATTTAAAAAGGAGAAAACATGTTTTCTTTCCCTTAAAGTACTTTTTTGTTAAGTGGAGACTTAAAAAAGAGAGACTACATAGCAAAACACATTGGACCTAAAAATGTGAGTTGAATTATGACATAACATCGATTAAAGTACAATTTTCTTCTGAAATACTGGAGGTTATATTAGTTGAATATATATAATCATAAACAATGTATTTCAACATGTTGCTTCAATTTCTTTCCTTTTCGAAAAAACTCGTGAAATAGTTGTCTTATCACCATTATCAGCTGGATGTACTCTATCCCAATGGGACTCGAATCTGACACCGACTGACAGGCAGAGTGTTATCCACTACGTTTCATTGTTATGACAGTCACCTACTGTGTAGAAAATGTCAATTGTTATTTAATGGTATTCTCAATTTCCTGTTGATTACTATGCTGTACATAAAGATCCATCAAGACATCCTCACAGCAGCCCATATACCAACAAGGTCTAATCAGTTAAGTCCAGTCGAACAGTCTTTGGAGAACTACAAGTATCTATAAATATGAAGCCAGATATTACTTATTGATACTTGCAGTTTCCCGTTTCTACACTGCGTCGAATTGCTCGACCTCTATTTGTTGATGGGCTTCTATGCGGCTGCCTCTATAATGCCTGGATATTCATTAAATTGTAGTTTGTTTAATGGCTAGCAGTGGAACGTGCATTTCATCTTATTTAAAGCTCCTCAGCTAGGCGTACCTGCGCCCAGTGAGTGATGCTGTTCCCACTGGGCCTCGAAACAAGTACACATCACTTTAAACGCCAAAACCTACCCCACTAGGCCATTAGGGATAACGCTTCGGAGTTTGAAGTGATGTGCGCTGGGTTCGAGACTCATTGGGAACAGCACTACTCACTGGGGTGTAGGTACATCTAGCTGACGACTTCCAAATATGATTAAAAGCGTACCCAGGATTCCACTAATAGCCATCAAATAGACTACAAAAGAAAGTAGGTGGCTGCTTTGTAGAAAAGTAACTGGAACAGGTACTTTTTGCATTAACAATATTGAGATGGGTTGTGAGAAATTATGAGTAATCAGTAAGTTACACTTTGAGGAATAATACAAAATATTAGTTTATTTTGTTGTTTGTTCTAATATACCACTCTGGGATTACACAAGTAAAATACACATTATACGATAAGTTACTGCTTAGTAATTGTACGAAGGTGAATGGTTACAAGTTGTCAAAACTCTCAACAACTCATTGAAACAAACATTTTTAAAAACAGTCAAAATAATATTGTAACCAAAAGATATGTATCGGATGAAAAATGTTTTTATCCTATAAATGGACATAAAATTGTCTGCTTCTTTGTGGTACATTATGTGCCTTGTTATGCACAGTTTCCTACACTAATTTCCCTAAAGCAATAGAAAATACAGTCAGAAAGACACTCTAACACCATAAAAGCTAATTACTTATCAGTTCAAAGCTCAGTGATGCTTTTGAAGTGAAGACAGGAGTGAAACAAGGTTGCCTACTATCATCCATGATATTCCTGATTATGGTGGACTGGATCATGCAACAAACAGTGGGGAGCGAGAGGAGGGGGATACGCTGACTGCACTGCGGAAAAGAACCTAGAAGACTTGGATTTTGCCGATGACTTGTGTCTGATGTCTTGTCGCACAAACTTGAAGTTCTACGGGCGAAGACTAACAAGTTGGCAGAAAAGGCAGGGTGGAGAAGACGGGACTTCAAGTGAATATAGAGAAGACAGAAGTGATGAACATACCCAACTAACAACAGCATCAACAGCAAGAGGCACTAATCACCATCAACGGGAGAAACTTAAAGGAAGTAGCCTCCTTCACCTATCTAGGAAGCACTGTTTCAACTACGGGCGGCTGAGACGAGGATGTCAAAGTCAGGCAGGATCGGAAAAGCAAGACAGGCGTTCATTAGCCTGAAACCAGTGTGGAGATCTACTGCACTCACCATGTGGAACAAGATCCGGATTTTCAACACCAATTCAGTCAAGTCAGTGCTTCTATGTGATGGTTGAGAGACTTGGCGCGTTACGAAAGGCATTTCCAACAAACTACAGACATTCATCAACAACTGCCTATACTGACTCGTTACTGAAGATCAGATGGATTGCCAGAACAATGAGAGTAACCAACAAGGAAGTCACTCTGGGAAGGAACCAACCAAGAACCTATCACCCAACAAATATGCACTGGAAGGAAGTGGAGATGGATTGGGCATATACTAAGAAGGCCGACTGAGGACGCCACGCATCAGACCCTTGAGTGGAACGCAGATGGGAAGCGACGAGTTGGGCGTCTCACCTGAGGGTGACATGGAGGAGATCGTGCGAGGAGGAAATGAGAGCTTGTGGGCTGTCGTGGAGCCAGGTTGAAAAGATTTCAGAGAACAGAGTGGAATGGAGATGTGCTACTGAAGCTCTATGTTCTTTGGGAACCCAAGGGACAAATAAATAATATAAATAATACTTATCAGTTCATATTATTGTTATTATTATTGCTTACAAATACTTCATACAACATAGACACTAAGAGATGCATCAATAAAGCAACATTAAGAAGAAACAGAAATGGTTTATTAAAGAAGCAGTTTCAAGATTATATGGGAAGAATAAGCATTCATCAATTTCCTTTTACTGTTTAGTAATAGAAGGAATAGGAAAACTATAGCATAATCATTACTGTTTTCGAACTTCAGCCATATCTACTACCGTCTCAAGTCATTGAATTCTAGATCACTAGGACGTGGTCAGAAGAGTGGTCAGGCACCAACAGATGCCTCCTCAACACTAGTATCCATCATCCCACTATGCTAAGTCATACACTAGCCAGTAGCCCTCTTCATCCAACCACTTCCGTGACGAGTCAACAGTGAGCTTTATGACAGCATCTGGGATGACATGCGTTACGCATGTCCAAGTCACCGAAGCTGGTGTTTTAAGATGACCACACTGAATAAATTAAGACCTTCATCACTCCCAAACAGATGCCGCTGCTCTTCAGAATTATTCACATGATGTTTCCACCCGATGTCAGCAATTCTATGGAAACGACGTTGACTGGGAACATAGAGACATCGAATAACTCCCGTGCGCGAAGTGGCTGTGTCAATCCCTATAAAAATTAGTGTCATACATCAGTACAGTCAGTGATATTGGGGGCATTGCATAAGAAAGCTTTGGAGGTTACCTAGGGCAAAGACTAATCATTTCAGTGGTTTACTGGTTATTATCGTGAACCTAGAGATATTTCAGTCACTTCTTCATGTCTTCAGTAAGGTGGATAGTATCTAACTTTCCTTGGAAAAAATGTGAAACCCAATTCTTGTACTAGCAGCGTGCAGTACGCTCTGTTCTAGGTCAATTAAAACTAGCAAATCGTAATGAGGTTAAGATATAAAAAGTATGTCCACCACAAGATGGATGTATGAAAATCATCGAATTACTTTATCAACAGATTTCATCAAAAATTTATATTCATGTAGCTGAACGCCTAGTGGTTAATTTTACTGATTCTTATTCAAAACTCAAGTTAGTAATATAATCTTGAGTATTCATCCAATCAGAAGATTATAATAGACTTGGTTGTGGTTCACTTGTTTACATACTTGCGCAATTTAGACCACAATACTGGGTCACACTGACGTGGTGTAGCATTTCAAATATTGTCTCATCCTCGAAGTAGGTTATTTATCCTCCATCCACCATTCCCAAGTCGGTCCCACATGAGATGACTGCTTGAAGAAGCATTCTCAGTTGAGCATCTGTTTGTGTATAGATCACCTGATGAAGTATTATCAAGCATTTCACGAGTCTTATGCACAATTTAAACATAGAGAACATTTAGGCTGCGCCATATGATGCTAGGGTAAGTTTTACTATGCCAACTCCGATCAGTTCAGTTTGTGCTTAACTAAGTCGTCAGCATGTCTATTACATAACAATCTCACATTAGAAAACAATCAACACAGCACACAGAGCAGCCTGATCAACAGATCACAACATGTGATGTCACATAAATGACTACGACAGAAGGCTGTCTGTGAGTGCAGTTCATCTACCTCATTGACGGTAAATGTTGTGGTTATGTAATCAAAAATGCATACAGTGGTTGATTGAAATCTCGGTTACGTATCTCATCAGGCTGATTCAGTCTACCTTACCACACATCGACAGATTGTCAGTTGCTATGGCCACTTCAAAGTTCATCAAAACATTAGTTATGGTGGTATTGACAAGAACGGAGATCAGTTGCTCATAATTGTGATGACAATCTATGTGTTTACAAGCATTGCGTGATGACGTAATCCGAAGTCGTATTAGTAACTATTCGCCCCGTCATCTGAAACAGTAATCAATTTACTTGCTCACCTCTTTGCATTACTCAATACAGCTCAACCAATCAATCATTCTGGAAATGTTTTGCGTGTCTGTGTGTGTGCATGCAATCATGATTGACCAGGTTGATGGAAGCATTACCAAGATAATTATTATTAGTTGATGTTTGTGATTCCCCGTTGTTATACTGTGTCGATTTGATCGAAATGTGTTGGCATGCGGCCTCCTATGTGGATGCCTTGACACTGCAAGAATATTTGTTGTTATAAATGACTAGGTGGTGGCTAGCAGTGGAACAGAGGAGGCGCGTTTCATTCTGTTTGGGAACAGCTAGCTGGATGTACTAAATAGGACGAAATGTGCCTCCTGCATCCGACTGCTAATCATACCCAAGTCATTCATGACAACTAATACTCAGGCAGTATCGAGGCCTCCACATAGAAGGCCATATACCAACAGAGGTCAATCATTTCTATCCAGTATAGCAATGGGGAACTGCCATTATAAAAAAATAACCATAATTAGAAGATCGTTGAAATAATTTCATCCTGAAATTCATTGCCAATATAGTGCAAAACCAATAACATTTTTTAAGCGAGAAACATTAACATCTGAGCGACTTTAAGGCCCAGATTATCCTCTACGAAACAACCAATTGAATGCCTGAAAGAATAAACAGAAGAATATAAGCTGTACTGAGAAACAGCTTCCCTGCTTCCAGACTGATTTCATTTTATAATACAGTATGCGCAACAACATATTGGAAAGTAGGCAAATACCCAGTTCATGTCATCTCAAATGGTGTATATGAATTCGTATGCGCTTGTGAAAAGAAATAAATAGGAATAACTGAAAGATGGTCGTCTACTTGATTTTACGAGTATATTCGGAGAAATCTATCTTAAAAGTAGCAAGATCTTCACCAGAACAATTCCAAGTCACCTGACAGAAATATGATATCAAACAGATGTTTCTGAATCCTTGAAGATAATCAAAAAAAAAGAACGCCATGTTTATTACAGTTTGCAAAATCTCTTACTATCAAATATTTCCAACCTAACCTGAACACTCAGAAAGAGACTATAACTAAGCCTTTCTTCCCCTAGTAACTGTAGGTAGTTTTGAGTGTGTATGCATCATCATTTCATCATGTCTTCATTGACTACTCACCGATTGTTAATCACTCAGACTAACTTTTTTCCATTTGTTTCATATCACTATGTAACCTACTAGTTCTTTAACAACCCCTTCTCTTAAACTCTTGTTTGTTTGTTGTCCTACCCTTTCCACAGCTTCGCAATTTGTATCTCATCATATTTAAACTGCCACTGCTTTTGGTTAAAACTTTTGAATTATTAATCGTGTTTCCTCGACTCCCTACCTTATTGTTAATCCTGGATTTCGAATCTTTATTTATTTCTGCATATTTATATATATCATTATTACTACTAGCACTTCATTTCAATTATAGTCTGTTTGGAGACGATGAAAGCTGTGAAATAAAATGGGCTCATTTTATCCCGCAAACCCCTTTGTTCTTGCTTTATTCGAATTTATCTAGAAGGCTAGAAGTATGATGTCTTTACTTCGGATGATCAGTCCAGTTTTTCAGAAAACAAAGAAACCTGATTGGTTATTTTAGAAGTTGCAAAAGTGACTTTTGGAATCATTCTTTAGGTTCAAAAATCACTTTCTTTTCCAGACCTAAAAACTAGACTGTTTTTGTACAGTATACCACTTAACAGACTGAATAAACTCATGTACAAACTCCAGCTCATGTTATGTACATATTATCAAATAAAAAAAGTTAATTGGAACAACAGAGGTCGAGAAATTCAACCCAGTATAGCAGCGGAAGGTTGGATGTAGTACTCGTTGTATCAGAGAGGGCTGTCATATCTCAGTGGACAACTCTCTGCCGTTTGAAACAATGAGTACCGTTCCTCAGTCCCACTGGAAACAACATTGCTCACTGGAAGGCATGAACTTCGAGCTGATAAGTCCCAAATAAAATGAAACGCGTGACGTCGATTCCACTGCTAACTGCCATTCATTATTAGCATTAAACTTCGGTGAATCATTAGTATATGAGGTTAGTCCCCAAGCGAGTAACCTGACTTCAAGCAATCCATACAACTTGGTAAAGAAATGGTAACATGTATTGCTTGTTGAAGAAGTTTGCTTTTTCACTGTATATCTTTCAAGTATGAAATGCACTTATTCGCTTAATTTTTGATTACTTCAAAAGATTCACAAGGTGGGAGAGGGATTTATAAAGTTGACCTCAAGAGTTAACTGAATGTTAAGTTGCTTTACAGGAGACATGATCATCTTCAGCTGGAATCTTCAAAGGGCTACCGATACTTATTGCTTAGGGGTCTCAAACTAAAACTTAGCATCTGTTGGATGCCCTTAGGTATTCAGTGGTTCTCCGTATGCTATCAGTACATGATGAAAGATACTTGGCGATTAATCAGTTCGCACAAAGTACCAGATGAATCACATGCATATTGTTAACTTTTCAAGAATTATTGTGTACGCAGCAGTTAACTAGCTTAATTGAATGACAATATTTGGCTTTATGTAAGTAGTAGAAGAAAAGTTGTCATACACACGAGGAAACAAGATGAAAGACAAGAGAATGGAATCGCATTATCAAGAACTTTTAAAGACTGCAGGGTGAAAAATGAAGAAGTAGGTACTTTATAAGGCTGATGCCATGTTTTAATCTGACCACACTACTTTTTTCGAAACTAGCCCATCTTTATTATGGTAATTTACTTGGTTGTGGTAAGCAGAGGACTCTAGCACGTGTGTTTCATCCCACTCGGGACTCATCAGTTGGATGTATCTGCACCTCAGTGAGTGATGTTGTTCCCACCGAGACTTGAACATCGTACCCATCATTTCAAACACCAAGACGCTATCCAGTAGGCGGTTGAGGCACGACAGTCACCTCTTGTACAACGGGTATCAGTTATAACTATTTATTGATATACTTGTAATTCTTCGTTGTTACACTGGATCGAATTGTTCTACCTCTGTTGGTATATGGGCTCCTATGTAAATGCCTCGATATTGCCTGAATATTTATTATGGTAATTTACTTGGTTGCAATTAGCATAGAAATCCTCATAGGAGCCCGTATACCGACAGAGGTCGAACAATTCGATCCAGTATAACAACGGAGAATTACGAGTATATCAACAAATAGTTAATGCTCATCCTTATTCATAGCTGCGCGTAAGGACAGATGATGACAAGGCATGAGTAACACACAAAGGTTTTGGAATTCATCGACTAACCTACCTCTTTTAGCTAAAATTTAACACTTAATATTTGCAGAGCTAACTTGGTGGATCCATAACACTCCGGGAGTGAAATTAATGCAGTAGTGACCGAAAATCTGTTAGCTTCATCCTTAATGGGCATTTCTGGTGGCCATAGACAGGTGCAAAGCGAACTGTGTCACATCACACTGGACCTTTAGTAGCCAATCAGTTATCTGCTGACGTTACAGATGGCTTAAGGTAACAAAAACCACAGATTTCGTCAGTTATTGACTCGTCAGGGTTGATACAACTTTCCAAGTGAAATAGTCAGCGAAATCGACCACTTTCATCTTTACTGTTAGACACAAAGCTAACATAAAACAACCTTGAGGAAACAATTTGCATTTTGGTGGTGAAAAACGTGACCCAAACAATTTCAAGTTTCCAGCCAGTGTCCAATGACTCTACATCTTATCAGCATATTAATAAATCAGGACTATGTCATCTACATAGAGTAGGGAATTTCCTATGATGTTATCTATCCCTCTTAAGTCTGCTGAGGAAGGGGGGCGTCCATATAATCATCCACGGTAAAGTTAAATAAAAATGTATATAGTGGACACCCTTGACCGACAGCACTCCATATACAAGACTTACCTAGTACTTCATCATGCAATCAAACAAGACCATGCGTGTTTGAATACAAAGCTCTCATTAGTGTGATGCGCATCTGGTGTCCGGCAACAGTAATATTTTTCAAAACCTGGTGTAGAACGAACATGTAATATGAGACCTACCTGACTTCCTCTGATTTGCTCTTCCCGAGCTTAACTTAGGCATCTAATGATCACAGTAACTAGAGTCTTGGTCACTGTTCGTCAGACAGATTTCTTTGTGATTATCACTAAGGAATTTACCTTGCGATGGTTAGTTCAGTTCGAAGTGATCATACAAACATTTTACTTGATCTAGTCAATAATTCTCGACCAACGTCATCAAACACATGTGGTACTAGCTTATCTACCTTTCGTCAACTCACATTACTCAAAGTCTTTCCGAATTCAGCAATTGTTGGAAGGTCTGTCTCAGTGTTTTATTCAGGACCCATTTGGTTATCGGGTAACGAAATAGTAGCTGGAGACCATTTGAACTATCCACCAAAATGTTACATCCATTAGTCTCTTCTGCGAGAAAACCACAGACCCATTCTTTTCTACAGTCTAATCAACCATTAATCGTTTTATCCTAGTTCCACTGGTTAACACAAAGAAGCATCAGCAGATACCTAACATCAGTATCACTGTTTTTACAGCGTTAAGCTTCTTCAAGATAAGAATTTCTATCTGACTTTGTGCTAGCCAAAACTAGGTGGTTTTCTGTACGCAATTGTGGTGGGGGATCACCTTTATTTATACTCTCGGTTAGGATTCCAAAAGTGTCATTCTGCCTAACTTAGTCTACGTATTTATGCATTAAGATCACCTGCTACAACAACCACGTCTGAATATTTGACTTTCAGTAGGAGTTTAGACAGTTTGTGGTAGGACTCATACTTCATTTCATAGAAACTGCAGCAGCAGCACCATGCAGTCGGGTGGCACACAAACTACGGTCCACTTAAGCAGTGTGCTTCTGGCCTAAAGAATTAATGTTATTCCTACACATGTGAGAACTAGCCATCGAATCCTCAGTCTCGAAAAACTAATTTTGTAGATTCACCATATTAACTGAATGGCACTTGGATCCTATAAATGTTTTTCACAATAAAAGCACACATCTATAACCTGAGATGACAAAGTTTTGGTCAGAGAGATTTTTGTATGATTCGATGGGAGGCCTTGACATTGAACGCTCCTAATTGCAGTTAAGAGCTTGGTTTCAAGAAACTAAGAATGCTGTATAGAGCTGAAAGAAATTATAAATGTTTATTTATCGACAGAAAAATGTGAAGAAAAGTTAGAAGATAAAGGTGTGGAACGTTGAAACTTCTCAAATGCCCACTTCACAGAAGGTTACATCGGATTATCCTTGAGAAACTAACTGAACCAGTAAAAGTGCTATTATCAACCCACCTCTGTTACTGGGTAGCTGTGTGCAAACAATAACCGCACTGCCAACGTCAGAAGTTGGACGAATGATTTGTTCTTCTAAGGGCGTTTTTTCTGGTTATTTTTTAGTTTTCGAGTTATCAGCATTTTCTTCACGAAGTAGTGGCAATTCAAAAAAATTAACCTTTCAGAAAAAGAAATTCTATCTTTTCTTCTATAAATCTGTATATATTTTTTGTACAAAGAAAGTAAGATTGAAAATAAAAATAATAAATCAGGCAAAAAAAACCAAAATTATGCGGTGGAATCGGTATAGAAACTTCAGAGAGATTGCTCGAAAGTATTTGGTTAGATAAAGTCTATCACTTTTGATTCAAGGTCGTTTAGGCTTCAATGTGTCCAATATATTTGTTGTTTTCTTTCGAAGATCATCAGATAACTGATTGGTTCATGATTGTAAGGGACAATGATTGATTGTTTTTAAATATTTCTTGCATTTGACTTGTATTCAAGTGTTTACAATCTATTCCATTCACTTGAACAATTTCATCACCAACATTGACTTGATAAAAGGATTTTGCTTGGGTTAATCGATCCGATAAACGTGTAACACGATAACCTGTGAAATGAGTTTCCAGGATAAAATGTGTACACATAGAGAAAGCACATAGAAATTATTCATTTTAGAAAAAAATACTTTACTTTGAGTGCCGCTAAACTTTTTCAAAATATATCTTAACCTTTGGAATCAGTGAAATAACTGATTAGATTTCATCATTTTAAGTGTCGTGTTGTGTAGTCACATTTCCCCGAGTTATTATGCGCAAGTGGAACCACTAAAGATACACAAGGAGAATCAGATATAAGACAAAAAGCGTAAATTTAAAGGTCACCCTCACAACCGCAGACATTCGTGATTGATTGATTGCTACTCTCATTCTTGCTGAGAACAACAGCACAAAATAGCTAAATCTAAGTGAGTATCTCAGTAACTGCAACGGCCGTCTTTAGTACCACTCAAGAACAAGTAACGAATATTGAAGAGGATAATATGTTGAAGGCACGAAATCACACTATTGAAATAGAATAAAAACTGTGCAGTTTAACCAATACAACCAAGTTTGCGATATCATATGACGTCAATAGGCCACTAAATTCTACATTCAAAATGATTCCATTCTGACAGTCCAATATTTAATCTTATGGTTAATGTATTTCCTGATCAGAAACCCTTGTCTCACTTATTTTACAGCTGACGAAATACAGTACTCTCTGAAAACGTATAGTTGAATTGAGTTGATAGAAAGCATTGTCCTAGACAATACAGATGCACGATTATACCTCATAATTGATTCCCAACCACTTCCAGTCTGAGGATAAGCACTTAAAGGATAGAATGCGATGACCAGTTCACTTACTTCGGTTGTTGCATCATTCCGAACGGACTGGTACTGACATAATCTCAGCTCAGATACACGAGACCTTTTTGATATTTGTCAACTTGCGTCATCTATAATGCGTCGAGGCGAGATATCCGACTATCTATCAAAGGACGAATATACTGAGCTACAGTCTGTAATATCCCGTTATATGATTGAGACATGATCGTTGAAAGTACAAGATAAGAAGAGATTACAGGTTTTTGAACAAAAGTATTATAGGAATATTGCTTGCGTATAGTGGAAAGACCATGTGAGTGAAGTCTAGTTCAGGTGAGGGGTACGATACAAGATCAGAAAAGTAGTCGATGAGGTAGTGAACCTTCAGCGACTGTGGTGGCTTAGACATATGTTGCTGATATCGAACCATCAGTAAGAAAAGTTGGATTAGGTTGGAAGAGAGTTCGGGGTGGCCAGACTAAGACGTGGGATCAGTGCACGAAGTTTCTGACTCTTGTTTGCAGCCATGTACAGAAGTGTAGACTATCTAACTAGAATCATCGGGATAATAGGAATCAGTGGATGGGCACTCTTGGTGACATACCTGATGCAGATGTATTCACTCTTTGACGTCTTCTAAACACGTGCATCAACATTACTTTTCAAATTTTTTCTCCTTACATACAGGTTAGTCTAATTCAATATACATCTTTTCCTACGCACTTGTTTTTTACATGTTTTTTTTATGTTTCGAAACCTGGATTAATTTGATTTTGTCTATCGATACGTAACAAGAGCATATTCTCCTGACTAATATTTCAATGCGCAAGTTACGTTAAGTCGTAGGAAAATTAATGGTACAAATAATGCAGTTAGTCATTGTGAGTTTAGTCAAAGGAGGGTAATTCAACTTCAGAAAAAATTCTGAACTCCTGTTTCTGTGGTCAGTCTGCATGGTTATTTAGTATTCACTAGAAATTTCTTTCCTATACTTCACAGTAATCTGAAGAAATTCAGTAAGCAAACTAAATTTCTAGTGTACTTACAAACTATTCAGTCTAGATAGGTACTCAGCAACAACAATAAGCACCAATCAATATCAACAGGAGAAACCTGAAGAAATTAGACAGCATCGTCTCAACTACAGGCGGAACAGACACAGGTGACGATATCAAAGACAGGATCGGAAAGACAGCACTCAGAATAAACAAAAAGATCTGGATTCTCAACACTAATTCAGTCAAGTCAGTACTTCTATGTGATGGTTGAGAGACTCGGCACATTACGAAAAGCATTTCCAACAAACTGAGAACAACATACATGAACAGCTGTTGCCTACACTCACTCAATACTGAAGATCGGATGGATGGCCAGAATAATAAGAATAAGCAACAAGGAACTTTGGCTGGCTGGCTGGCTGGCTGGCTGGCTGGCTGGCTGGCTGGCTGGCTGGCTGGCTGGCTGGCTGGCTGGCTGGCTGGCTGGCTGGCTGGCTGGCTGGCTGGCTGGCTGGCTGGCTGGCTGGCTGGCTGGCTGGCTGGCTGGCTGGCTGGCTGGCTGGCAACGAACCAACCAAGAACCCATCACCCAAAAAATAGGCAGAAGGAAGTGGAGATGGGTTGGATTTGGCATACACCGGAAAGACCGTCCAAGGCATCACACTCCAGGCCAGGCCAGGCGAAGCGAGGCCGTCGAGTGGCAGTCAAATGGAAAACGACGAGTTGGGTGTCCCGGGTGAGGGTGACATGGGGGAGATGGTGTGAAGAAGAAATGGAAGGTTGTAGGCAGTGGTGGAGCCAGGTTGAAAAGACTGTAGAGAAGAGAGTGTAATGGAGATGTGCTACTGAAGCCCTATGTTCCACTAGGAATCCAAAGGACAAATAATAATAATAAGGATTTCAATTTTGCCTAGACCATGTATCCGTATAGTGATGCAAACTGGGGGAACTGATGCATTACATCGTTTTGTAAAACTATTTAGCGGAGTAGTGGAGGAAAATCAGTAAGTATTTTAGCTAGAAGAGATTACCTATTTTCAAATAACATTAAAATATCTTTCACTGGAGTATGCAATTCAAAAAAAGTGGTACCATGAAGTAAAAAGGATTGGTTCATATAAGAAGTCAAGCTTCTCACCTTCCTCGGACTTGATCACGAATAAACCAAAGGAGTCCTTAAAATCAGGTCTTGATAGTGTCACATGTCGTACACTTATATGATGTGAGGTAGTCTCCTGTGTACAACTGTCATTTCCACTGTCATTAGAAACTTGATATGATCCGACGGTTGATATGTTTGAAGTGTTGTCAAGCGCATCTGAATCCAATTTATTACCATGTGCATCGAATGACTTAGCATTCATAGTTGAACTGCTTGTAATAAGTGACACGTTTGAATGTCTTAATACATTACATAAACTGCTGAAAGTACGTCTTGCTGATCTCTTGATCCCCTTCAGCATATCCGGCTGTTCAGATTTGATATTTAAGTTCGAATCTTTCACAATCATACAACTACTAGTGTTGTCATTACATTCACTATCAGATTGTACAGTTTTTAAACTTCCAGTACTGCTTCTACGTGAAAATCTTTTTTTTGTACCAATACTCCATCTGTTACATTTTGAAGGAAAACTTTTTTTCAAAGTTGACGTTGAACAGGAAGATATGGTGAAAATGCAAGATTTAGCTGATGAAGTGTCATTAAAATCAGATGAAATTATATTCTGCAAAGTATTCCATGAATTTGATCTGGATTCTGGTGAGGTATCATTTCTGTGAAATAAAGTGACGAAAAAGGATAACTTTTTAATAGGATTCCAAGTCAAAACTTATGTCAGTTTATAATGAACAAGCTGACCTGATAAGTCTGATTTCTCAGTTCATCAGAATACACATATACAAGATAAATAGTCTTTAGTGGTGATATTCATCATAGACTCAAGTTTTAAAGATCTAGAACCGCCGGATAGCTATTTTGTCTGGTTACGAGAATTGTCAGCCGTGTGAACTTGACCCAAGAGGAGATCGAACGCAGGAACTTCAGGTTGAGCGGTGAACATACTACCAAACTAGGGAGTCCCATACTAGGACGAAATAGCTGGTCAGTAATGTTAGGTTTTTAGTTATTCTACAACTTATGACAGTCGTTGATGAGCCATACCACTCAGTTACCAATCCTCGACTACGGTTGTCATGCGGACCCTTCACATCTACGGGAACAAGTCGAAGATCAATATGAAGATGGAAATTATTTAGTTATTTAGTGAACTAAGTTTATTTTCAACAAGAAAGAAGTTATTTTCAGCGAATATCTGTCATGATGGTGGATTTTCAACACCAACGTCAAGTCAGTGCTTCTGTATGGCTCAGAGACTTGGCGCGTCACGAAAGGCATTTCCAACAAACTACAGACATTCATCAACAACTGCCTATACTGTCTCGTTACTGAAGATCAGATAGCCAGAAAGAATAAGCAAGAAGGAGCTCTGGGAACGAACCAACCAAGAACCTATCACTCAACAAATATGCAGGAGGAAGTGGAGATGGATTGGACATGCACTGAGAAGGCCGACTGGGACATCACGCACTAGGCCAGGCCCTCGAGTGGAATCCCATGGGAAGCGACGAGTTGGACGTCCGAGGGTGACATGGAGGAGGTCATACGAGGAAGAACTGAGAGCTTCTGGGCTGTCGTGGAGCCAGGTTCAAAGATCTCAGAGAACAGAGGTCACTGGAGACGTGCTACTGAAGCCCACTAGGAACCCAAGGGACTACTACTAATAATAATAATCTGTCATGATAATGCTTCACAGGAAAAACCAACAGGTATAACATACAGTCTGTAAACGTTATTGTATCACATTTAACAATAGAATTAAATTCTGACTTGTTTGTGAGATTAAAATATGAACAGTGAGAGGCTGATATTTTTTAGACAGGAATACACTGATGTGGCTGCCGTTAAGTAATCTGTAATCTAAACTGCTGAGATAATCCATTACCGGTTCTTCTCAGCCAAAAAACAAGATCTGATTGGTTATTTCAGCAGTTGCTAAATTATACTCAATGAGTGAACACTAGACCCACAAGCTTCTGATTTGAAGTTTTGTCACAAGTCAGGCTTTCATTTCACCATCAGATAGGTTTAGCTGATAATCAATACGAATCTCTCTCTGTAATTTATCTCGATTTGGATTGATGTGAGAAGGTACTGCTGGGTAGATGGTATAAACTGACAATTACGTATCACCGATTTATATAGCAGTCGGAAAAACTCTTGATATATGAAGTGAAATGAAGACCTGGTCAACAGTTATGTCTCATAAATAAATTATAACTGTGGAAAGTAGATAACACGTCACGGTGTATTCATCTCAGTAACTAGCAGTGGAGTCCACGATACGCATTTCATCCTATTTGGGACTCTTCATTTGGATGGATATGCAGCTCACCTGGTTACTGGGGCCTAGTGGATAATGCTACACTCTGGCCTTTAAAGTGATAAGCACTGGTTTCTAGATTTATTGAGAACATTTCTCACTAAGGTGAAGATACATCAAGATGACGAATCCCAAATAAAACGAAATGCGCACCCTGGATTTCACTGCTAGCCACCATCAAGTAAACTACAACTATGTCGAGGCCTCCGCATTGGAGCCTATCTGTTAACAGAAGTCGAGCAATTCGCCCTCGTATAGGAACGGAAAACAACAGGATAACACGTCATTTCAAAAAAAATCCGATATAATATGTATTTCGCACTTTTTTGAAAATATTGGGTTATTTTCATATAAAATAGCCATAACTCATTCATCTCTTTTGATTTCTAATAATTTGAATACTCTTACCTGTTCACTAAATCTGATTTAGATATGAAGTAAGAAGAGTCTGTGCTTTGTCGTTTTGCTATAGTAGGTATTTCTGAAAGAAAAAAAGGAAGAACAGGGAACAGTTAATATGATTTTTACCAAATATTTCTGATAATTATCATGGTTTTCAGGTTGGCTATTTATTTAAGCAAAATTGTATTAATAATACTCGGTAATGATCAAAGATGAAATGAGGTTCGAACTAGAGACCTCCAAGTTATCAATCCAGGGCTCTACCAACTGGGCTAGGAGACTCGGCTGTTGACCATATATATTAGTTTCACCAAGAATTTTGTTCGAGTGCGGACTGAAATCTGTCGATCATTTCCACAATGTAGTCACCAAACTAAGACACTGAACAACGCGATACACTTTGATAGATGTTAGTTGGATGGAAGTAACCGACTAGAAGTCGTGAATTTCAGTTTTATTCAAGTCTTTCTCGAAGATACATTGTATTTCCATACATATTCGATTGACAATTCTGAAAATCTTAAAATGCATTTAGTTATCTCATCATTTTGTTTTGTATGCCTCATACAGTTTATTCATGCTGAGTTATATTCAAGGCATCAGAAACTATTGGGAGGTGATAAACTGTCTACTACCTGTTATAACACCTAATGCATGATTTGAAACATGAGTTTCAAAGTCAACTATAATACAACAAAAATATTACCGAAAACTGAATACTTTTCAAGTTGTATTCATCATGTACTGATATCAGTTAGAGATGAATTTAAATTTTGGGGTTGCTGGATAGCTGCTTCGTTCAAGTTAAAAACTGCTTTACAGCATGCATACTTTTCTTCACTAGGGATCGCACTAGAGATCTTCACGTTTCATCTTTAAATCCGTTAATCATTCATTCACTGGTTTTGAGTACTGATAAGAAGTCTGATATGAGAACGAAACAGCTGTCCAGTGCTCTCAGGTTTTCAACAGAAGTCACTCAGTTATGAATACTACCTTTAAATGATATGCTCATAACTTGCAAACTACACAACATGATATTCTTATACCACGTGAAAGAAATAAAAGTTTTTGTACTGAGCGGTGATTGAGGATGAGATGAAAAAATAGACCGAGGCAGGATTCGAACCAAAGACCACTGTGTTACCTGCCCGGTGCTCAACCAACTGATTGGTAATTGAAGTGAAATAAAACTCTGGTCAGCAGTCGGACCTCGCGACTTAGGTGGTAAAGCACCGGACCGGTTACTCAGTGGTCGATGGTTCGAATCCTGCCGCTGTCCGAATTTTCATCTCACCTTCAGTCATCACCCAGTACAAATGCTCGTTTGCCAAACTACAGATAGCCAAATCATAAACATTAAAGTTTCTTATTTTATAGAAATTCAGAAAATGTTTTAAAAAACACTTTAGAACATCTCTACTTACCATTGTTAGCGTTCACATTTGAATGGCTTGATAACATTTTCAATGATACACTATCTGCACTCACACGCCTTCTTACTTCAGGATTGGTTAAAATTGCTATTTTTTGATGAGAATACGAAACTGTTGGCGATGAAACGACTGGAGGAATATCTGCTGACAATTGTGGTTCACAGATAGTCGAATAATGCACATCGGTAATTGAATTATTGTGAGTAACTAGTAAATTCTTCATATCTATAATGCTGGAAAAAGAGAAAATATGCTTGGTATTAGTGATTGCGTAATATGGGTGGTAATATTTAAGAGAAGAACAAAGCAAGTTATGAATAAACCTAGTGGTTGTCAACCATTTCAGCTTATTATCCTTAAATATGATATTGCTTACACCCCAGTTATCGATTAATTCACAGTATACAATCCTATACGAGGTTTTACCCAATCTGATTAGTTCATTGATATAGTCTCTGTGTGATGCGTGTTCAGATCTCTGAGGTGTCAGTTTCCTTGATTTTTAGTAAATGACAACTTATTAATATTGGTTTTATATTACTTATACTAGTTTTTGGTACTCGTTGATGATTGAAGATGAAGTGAAAATCTGAGCTGCGGCAAGATTCGAATCAGCAACCTCCGGGTTACCAGTAAGACTACTAACCAGATTTTCTAACTCACTTCAGTCACCATCAAACGATAGTAATGTGCCACGAATTCACATACCAGTCGGCCAAAACCCTTGCGGATTGAAATGAAACAAAAAATCTGGTCAGTAATCGGGTCCTGGAGTTCAGTTGTTAGAGCACCAGGTTGGTAATTGTTCACATTCACTCACTCTGTATCAATAATAGAAATCTGTCAAACCATGGCTATCTCTGCTAGTCAAACTAATATTTAGTTTTTGTTATTGACGAAGTGCTCTTATTTTACTACACCAAAACCACACATTCATATGTAAGGATTGCATAAGAGGCTACTCATACTCTTCAAAACGTCATTCCTCTGGAACTTAGTCGAACGGAATAGCCTCAAGTTACAATCAGTAAAGATCTAAATGTGTTGATACAACCATAATGAAGGGGAAAACATAGGTAACACTTACTTTATAGCTTCACATGTATTCTTATTTCGTAATGAGTGTCTAGCTTTGATAGGCTGTCGGGTGGCTGGCATCATTCTGTTGAGTAATATCTGTCCACTTCTACGTTTGAATTGATCTTTCAGTTTATGATTATTTTCTCGCATAGACAAGCGTTTATGTTGTGAAACAGGAAATCTTTCCATTTGATTACTCTTAAAGTTATTTATAACAGTTTCTGATGGACTAACAGTCATGTCATTCACTGAAGTATTTACACCACATTTATATTTTGCTTGGTGTATTCCCATACGTGGATGCACTGGACGACGATGAAAAGTATTTGATTGATTCGTTAAACTGGAGTGTTTTGTTTGAATTTCATTTAGATTCTGGTTGATGACTGTTGACATGTTGCTAGTGGTAGATTCTATTTGATATCTGTTTAAAATAGATGAGAAAAAATTTAATCCAAACAAACAGTGATGACAGTTAATAAAATAAATCTGGAAATACTTATTCAAATATAAAGGACAGTTTAAAAGGGAAGGTTCGATTGAAGATCCATTGGAGTAGTTTATTGATACTTGTAATCTCCTATTCCTATACTCATTTGACTCATTCTACCTATGTTAGCAGGTGGGCTCCTGTGCGGAGCCCTAGATGGTGCTTGGATACCTATTATATTGATTGGTCAGGGGAAAGTAACCAATTCGATGTTGTCTAGTCCTGAGTAAACATAGAATCCTATCGATCATATATGCAATGTGTCCATCAAGCCTAGAGGCTCAGCATTGGGATTCACATAAGTAGACGTTAGCTGGCTGGAAGCAATCGGGAGGAATCCCTGGACCTAGATTTTGTGCTTGTTGGCACTTGTCAACAAGACGTCTCTGTAACCTTGACGAAACTGATGTCCCACCTGAGATTCGATCCTGGGTCATTCATTGGTGTTCTAGTCAACGACTTTAACACTGAGCTACTCGGACAGCGACTGATCTCTTGTAGAACTGGGTTACATGCACTGATCGGTCACGGGAGACGAACCAATCCGATGTTATCTGGCCCTGAGTGCAGATCGAATCCTATCGTTTATATGGATCTAGTTGGATGGTAGGCCTTAGCTCTACTGGAATTAATTTTCAGTTATTAAACTGGTGAAGAATGAACAATTATTCCCAGCAGTTACTATAAATTTCATCCTAGAAACGACTGAAGTAACCAATTAGATGTTTTTATTTTTGATAAAAGGCGAGTTTTTCATAAAATACAGAACTCTAATTGGTTATTTCAGTAGTTTTTAGGTTGGCGTTTAAAGTCACTACAGTTAGATATATTCTATTCATTGAAATAACGACACCTATTGAAGTTAAAGATGCCAAAGGATAGCATGGTCAAAAGACATCCAAAAGGAATATAACTATTAGGTCACTTTTCGGCTTAACTGACCAACTTCAGGCCATGCTTCATAACTTGCTACAAACGAACTCTGTATTAGTAGATGAACTGTGATCATATTATCAACAAATACAGAGAAAAATCAACGAATAATGCTTTAGTACTTGGTCCGATGTGTACTGTTGCAACGGTATCATTCAGTGGGGTATAGGTACATCCAGCTGACGAAGCTCAAACAGAGTGTAATGTGCACCCTGGATCCCGCTCCTAGACACAAGTAGACTTCTAGAAAATCAACGGAATTTTTCGTGTCTCATCACTGAACTGTTTTCAGTCAACCGAAAGGCTGGGTCTCGTAGCTCATTTGTTAAAGCACTGCGACAGGAACCCAGTGGCCATTGGTTCGAAACCTGCTGTGGCTTAGATTTCCGTTTAACCTTCAATCACCAGCTATTGTGAATAATACTAGTCTACTAAATCACAGACAAATCTCAGACAGTCAAAATGATAAAGGATTTAGCATATTTACTGATGCCTGTTGCTTCCTACTGGGTATTATCCTGGATTTAATTGATTTGTCCCTTTTGAATGAGTAGCCTATCGTCTGCTTGGTGGTGATTAGCAGTGGAATTCAAGATCCACGTTTCGTTCTCCATGAGACTCATCAGCTGCGTGCACACATGTTTGATGTAAAAAGAAAGACAACTTGACTACATTATCACACCTAATAAACTGTTATATTTCTACTCAGTGAATACGAGATCTTCATCACCTCCTTTTCGCCTAATTAAGAAATGTCCACTTTATTCCTCATAATTAATTAATAACAATTTGCAAGAGAGCTGATAACACTGAGATGACATAATTATAAGATGAACAACTCAAGTGGTAAATACAGATTTATTTAAAGTAGTAACTAAATATATACACGTCTATGTTTGTGCTGGCAGAAAACCCTGTGACTTTAAAGGCCACCTTGACAACTGGTAAAATGATCAGTCAGGTTAAAAGTAGTTTTTCATAAAATAACAAAATCTAATTTTTTATTTAACATTATTTAGGCTTTTAAATTTACTCGTAGGTTATAATAATGACCTACACTATTCGAATCTCATACACAAGAGGAATGAATATCACAGAAATGAGTATAAATGTAAGCAAAAGGGATTAAGAACAGACAATATTGTGTATACTGTGATATGATTCAGTTAATGAATCTTCGTCGATAGAACAGTTATGTCTCATAATGTCCACGGTAAACACTCAACTCAGTAACTTAAATCATTCGATGCATTATAGTCTAGACAAGGCGTAGATTAAGAATTCATATCCTCAATTTTTTCCAAACAACAGATAATTTGGTTAGTTTTAAACACTAGAATACTACTTTGTAATATTATTGATAGTAGTAAAATCTGGGACACACGTTTCGTCATTTTTAGAAGTCATCAGTAGAATGTACCTGCCACTCAGTGAGTGATATTGTTCCCACCAGCAATATGGAGGCATACACACATTGGTATATACACCAGTATTGGCGGATTGATTCCATACCTTCAGTGACCGAGATTCACAAGCCAAAGCATCAAGAAGCTATCATTGTAAGCCATGCGTTAAATCGATGTGCATCTTTCACGTGAGATGGCAGTTTATACAATGAGGAAATGCTTCAGCATGTACACAATAGTTATGATGTGTTGTGTACTTCAGAGACAACTAATCTCCCTGGCATTGGCAAGACGCTATCAGTAGGTCAACCGAGATTATTTCAAGTCAATCAATCGGTCACTTATGTGTGTAACTTACCTCATTTGCTATTCAGGTGTTGTAGCTTGGCTTAGAGGCAACTAGTGTGACAAACAGATCACACAGTGAAACAGTACTATTTACTAGATGACGTTTCTGGCATAGTTTATTGTCCATACATTCATATCAGGTTAAGACAAGAAGTTAATGGTTCCAAACTGGATTTACAATCTACCACAATACCCAAGTCTTACTATTCCCATAGCTGATGAACTGAACGTTCCGCTTCAATCACGATTTGCTTATATTCAAATACTAATTTTCCTGTTGAGAAGCATAGTTACGCAACTGATTTTACATCCAGATGATGTAAATTAATAATTAACATCATCCAAGTTTATGAACTTACTCGATTACTTCAATTAATCAGATCTATTTCGGAAATGAATACTGCCATGATATATAATATCCCACGTAAATAACATTGTTATACGCAATTGAAAATTTCATAAATGAATGAATGTAATGCATGTTGCATATTTATTTCAGGTTGAATGAAGTAATCACGTGATGCTATTGGTCAGTTATATGCCTATCATACAAGGGAGAAGGGGTTAGAGGGAGTTGAAATATCCATACACTGGTCAATCTGATTGGCTGATTAGAATTTCATTAAGTGGATTTTTGATTTGATGCAAAAACAACTTTATCCAATTAAGTGATTTATAAGAAAGTGGGCTTATAATAATAATAATGCTCAATGAGATGTGAAATATATCTAGGAAAGCGCTAGAAACCAAGATAGATATTTCATCATATTTTGAAACTCATTTTCAGGACACAAAGGTTTCTGTATGTTTAAGGAGTTACTTTACAGTTTCTTTGACCAACTCAGTTTGGGAGGACTGAGTGCACTACTGAAAGATCTCAAACAAGGTGAAGTGATTTCTGGCTCTTCCCATAAGAGAATATTTTTAAGGCCAGATCAACGAAATGTAAATGTGCAGAGAAACAGTCACAGACTTTTCCATAATTAAGTACTAATTATGAATTTTTATACTCTTCTTTACTTATATGTTAATCAGTAGTTCTCCTCCTCTAAGTTTATCGAATAGAGGTACTGGATGATTGATAACGAAATGAAAATTTGAGCCTCAGTAGGACTCAAACCTAGGACCTCCGGGTTACGGACCTGATACTCTGTCAACTGAGCTACGAGATCCGACTGTTGATCACATTTTCGCCTTCCTTCAATCATCAAGTGTTTTACCTGACTACTATGTGGATTCGTGACGCTTTACTATCGCTTAATCGTATACAAAGTCGCTGCCCACCCAGGAATTCTCACTCCAGTCCAAATCTACTCAGTTTAGAGGGGGGAGGACATCATACTGATCATCACTTTGACTATCTAAGGCTTGGTAAACTGACGGTGTTGATATTAGACAGTGCTTGAAGGTGAAATGAAGACCAGGGTTAGCTCACAATAAATGTGAATAGGACTTAAAGAGGTCAGTAAACTCAACAGCAAACGTCTTTGGTCTGCTGTTTGTTTGACAAGCTCTTTTCGATATGAAGATTAAAACAGTTTCAAATGACGACCGATCTTGTACAAGGTTTTATATGAGCAGTCACCTATCTCAGTTTACGCATGCCACTGTTTTTCATATGCCTTTTATTGATCACGCTTTAAAGCTACTGTTACAAGTCCCACTGGGGGGCAGCATAATTATGAGTATGAAAACAGAACAGGGATTGTCTTTGATGTCAGTAAATCTCCGTTGTTAATTGAACCGAACTGAGCGGGTGAGTTTGTTCCCATTGAAACCCGAACCCAGAATCAACCGCTTAAAATTCCAGAGGGATATCCACTAGGCCACTAGATTCCACTGCTAGCCAGTATCCACCACGAACAACAAATTTGAAAATACCAGCAATATCGAAGCATCCACACAAGCTTATAAGCTGACAGTGGGAGATCAGTTCCGTCCAATCAACGATGGAGATTCACAATCTATAAAATCGAAGATTATACTATACTCCCAGTATAAACAGTGATCATCGTGACTCAGTGGCCTAGTGAATAACGCTTTGGCGATTGATCGCGGGTTCGAGTCCTAGTGAGAATAGCATCACTTGTTGGAGGCAGGTGTGTTCAGCTGACGAGCACAGCATGGGATGAAACGCGCCTCTTGGATCCCACTACTAGCCACTATCCAGCACTTAGTAAAACAGTGACTTCAAATTTCTTGCCTGCTACTATCCGGTTCGTTCACATGCTTTGCAAATACGAAGCACATAGAGACAACATAATAATTGAGCAGCGTAATAAAGAAAGGGATAAACTGAAAGTCAATATAGCTATTATTAAAATGGATAGCATGTTTAAATTCCTTCCAGGGAGTAAGTTATATTTATCCAGCCAAACAGTACAAATGATCGTCATATGAATGATTCACTTGTGAGCTTGACACAGTGGCTATCAGCTGAATACTGGATTACTGGATTGACTTTCAAGGTCACTGAGCTTCACTGCTGAAGTAACCAATTACGTCCCTCTTTTTTATGAGAAACTACCTTTCTTGCCAAAATGACGAAAGCTAATTGGTTGCTTTAGCAGTACCCAAGGTGGCCCTTAAAGTTACTCGGATTACTTTTATAAAACAACACTTGTATTTTTCACAGAAATGAGATAATTTTTGATAGTGAATAACCGACTGTTCAGTTCTCCTGAAAACCAATGCCTAATCATCCTAGTAAATGACGGGAGCATCATTCTGTGAATAATTTACAGTCTAGAAACAATGAATATTTATAGCAGTTTAAATTTTTAGATTCAAATTCTGAAGTTATTGAGGTGGTACCTGCAATCGTGTCGACAGTTCCTTAACGGGAATAAGAAATGCTTATAAATTGAAGTACAATTTACTAGTTCGAGTATTTTGACAAAGATAATCCGCGTTAGGTTAATGAAGTCTCTTTGCCAAATGATTAATTTATCAGTCACCATGGCGCAGACGTATGCACTTTTAGTAATGTCTGAAGTCTTGACTAATTACCTTAACGCTCATGCTTTTATGATCTCTTCCTTCTCTCCCAGGCAGGATCTACGTCAATCTGTCTGTCTGTCTGTCTATCTGAGAGGGACTACCAGGGGTAATAATAGTTGGAACAACAATCTTGTTATTTTCTCTCTTAAACATATTGGCTTGCCCTCGATAAAGCTTACCAAGATACTGAGTCATATAGATTTGATTAGTAGGATGGCATTGCGGCTGAGTCACGGAGACTTTAAAGGTCACTCTAGCAACGATCGAAATAATCAATAAGATTTCTCCATTTCGGTTGAAAAGGCTGATTTTCATAAAGTAGAGAAGTCTAATTGGTTATTTCAGCTGTTGCTAGGGTGACCATTATAGTTATTAGGGCATCCACAATATACCTTTTCACAATGGATTATTCACATCTGAACTTGTAGTGTAAGCTCTTTTCACCATCCACACTAACTAATTTAGAGAGGCTTTAAAGACTACCCTAGCGAATGCCGAGATAACCACTTAAATTCCTCTATTCTTTGAGAAATATCCTGTCGAAATTCTGAGAAGTGATTGGTTATCCTAGCGGTTGGTAGGGTGGCATTTAAAATCACTCCTAATTTAAGTATATCACAGTAAGATTAATAATTGTTAAACCATAAGTCTAGGTTATAGTAACATTTATATATAAGGCTGTGATTAGAAATTGATCACAGTCAGTGCCAATTAGCTGACTAATAATCTGTAGATCCTAAAAGTTTCTTGAATGATTTTCTATTAATAATGGGAAAATTTCTCGATTATTGTTTATTGATACTTGTGATTTCCCGTTGCTACGGTGGGTCAAACTGCTCCACCTATATTAACAGATGAGCTTCTATGCGGATACCATAATACTGCTTGATTACTCATTATGTTGTAGTTTACTGGATGGTGGCTACCAGTGGAATCCAGGACAAAGATTTTGTCCTGTTTGGAACTCTCCAGCTGGATGTACGTGTATCCCAATGAGTAATAGAGTTCCCACCAAGACTGCAGACTAGTACTCATCGCTTTGAACGCTATAGTGTAGCGTTATTCATTTGGTCAGGAAAGTGCAAGTACGTTCAACTGACGACTCCCAAATAGGATGAAAAGCGCATCCTGAATTCTCAGGTATATTTATTTAGATTAGTTATGTTTACTAATGGATGGAATAATCATCATAAAAAGGCATGTAATGATTGAGAGTTTTAAGTTTTAACATCTCTACAACCAATGTCGTTTGCTTTATTCATATACATACGCACATTTTAAGAAATGAGGAGATTAGATTTCCTATGCAAATCCAACGCCGTTTATCATGGTAAGTAACTTGACACGTGACAAAATAAGAATATTTACAATTATAATCATGATTGTATTGATTGCAAACCTATGAACAAACGTTAACATTGAAAGTCTAATTTGCAATTTAAATATGGAGACATGGTTGACAGGTTGAGTTCATTAATCACCAATTAACATATGTTCCGTAATAATTTAGCCAATATCAATAATCCTGGAGATGATTATGTAAACAGCAGTCAAGTTGATTATTGTTATACATCATTGTGACGTATATTGTTTGGTCATACAGAATCGAATGCTAAAAATCAAATAATATTATGATCCCAAGGTGGTATTCATCTCAGAATGACATACTTTGGGAAAATATTGAAAACCTGAGAGCTCTGAACATCTGTTTCATCCAAGAGTGAAACAATTCAACGGTGGCCATATTTAACCCCCCCAGGTCAAGAGACGAGTTGGATTTTATTGACTCTGATATTCCTAATTAGGTCAATTCCCCATTAAATATCATCAGTTGGTGGGCGTTTCGCATTAGAATAGACTGGCCATGCAAATCACTTCTTCTCATTGAAAATTCAAAGATTCCAGCTAGAAGAATGTCACTAAGGAAGGAAAGACAGTTATTCACTTCGAAGAATGATTGATCATCCACTGCGGTAAGGTTTTTGGTGGTTCTCTAACTAATTTCAATCCCTGAAGCACAACAATATGAAATATTAATATTGATCTTATCACAGATAGCCATAGGATGCAGGACGTATGCTTCACCCTATTTATGGCTCATCAAACGCATTTACAAGTACCCTAAAGAGTCTAAGAATTCCCACTGGAATTTGAGTATAGCACCAATTATTATAAAGGCTAGAAGGTGTGATAGGGGTATCAGTTGTAAAAAAATCAGTCACCAGATTACTCATCGTAACCAGGAGGATATTTAGTGAAGAAAACTTAGAAGAAAATACAGTTATTCAAATTCATGATTATCTGCTTGTATTCATTCACGAATCTTTCGAATCCACACTGATTTACAAAATATTGCGATATTTACAAGTGACCAATATGTTATGATCGAAGTATATACCTGGAAATCTCATTGAAATTAAACAGTCGAATAATCAAGGAAATTAAGTTTGTGGGTTATGTCACATTATTGAGACACATCATTACTACATTGATTGGTCAGTGAAGCGTCATCAATTTTATGTGATCATACCCTGAATACTGATTGAATTCTATTCATCACTTTGCAATGTGGCCACTAAGCTGGAAGACTCACCACTGGAGTGCATTTGTAAAAATGTTACTTGGTTGGAGGTAATCGGTAAGAGATACACTACCTCGATTTCCTACTCGTTGGAACTCGTCAACAAGGCGTATCTGCGACCCAGACAGGAATGATATCCTCTACGTGATTGGAACTCATATTATTCAGGGCTTCAGTAAGACATCTTGAAAATAAGGCATTCATCACTGTCACTCTGACAAACTTTCACTTGTTATTTCCATCCACTGTGCTTCAGTTTACTTGAATTAATCATAAAATCAACAGATTTATGAGAAAACTGCAAAGCGTACGAGATTGGAAACAGTCACTGTGAATATGCATGAATGATTTACAAGAGGCGGATTTAGTTAATGTCTATTTCAAAGTCATCATCTGAAAGCTTGTCACATCCACATAGGGTGGAAACACAATAGTCTTGTAGTCAGGTGGTTTAGATTTTCCTATCACAACTCATTCACACAATGATCGAATGTAGCAAGTTGACATGGTGGAACAACTTATATTCCACTGATTTCCTTGTTAGTATTTCAAGTGGATAGTTGGAAATTAAAAGAAAATCACTTTGATATATGCATATTAACATCTCGTGATTAAACATTAATCGTAGTCTGTGATAGTCAAAGAAGGGAAATGTTCATTCGAGCTGAAGTATTTTATGTTTACCGGTAGTGGAAGTGGCACTGGATGTTATTCTCAACAAAGGGATATCAACATTCTGAGTAGTATTAAAAATCATCACAAATCAGTTATTCACGTTATCACTATTTCAAGTTGTTATTCATCGAAGACTGACATCAGTTGGAGGAACAAAGGAAACCTGGGAGCACTGGACAGCTGTTTCGTCCTAGTATGGGACTCCTCAGCAGTGCGCACCCACCACCCCACCAGCAGGGATCGAACCCGCGACCTTCAGGTTCCTGCGACCAGCGCGTTACCAAGTTGGAAATATGGAGCATTGGATTCTGACCCAGTGGCTCAATGGTAACGCGCTGGTCGCAGGAACCTGAAGGTCGCGGGTTCGATCCCTGCTGGTGGGGTGGTGGGTGCGCACTGCTGAGGAGTCCCATACCACCACGAAACAGCTGTCCAGTGCTCTCAGGTTTCCTTTGTTCCTCCAACTGATGTCAGTCTACCATGAATAACAACTTGATATAATTCCAAATCTCCACAACCCCCTCAAAATTTAATTGAACTAGTGCTCGTTGGTGACTAGCTTCGAGAAGTATTCCCGAAGTTCCAATGACAAGTCGTGACCGGTGGAGTCAAAGCCTGATGGTCGGGAGGACAAATACTCAACGATGACATTGGGTGGCGGTTTGCGCTATATCGTGAGCTAACAGAAGTTGGAAATATGGAGCATTGGATTGTGACCCAGTGGCTCAATGGTAACGCGCTGGTCGCAGGAACCTGAAGGTCGTGGGTTCGATCACTGCTGGTGGGGTGGTGGGTGCGCACTGCTGAGGGGTCCCATACTAGGACGTTATCACTATTGTTGAGTGGTAGTGAGGAATAATAGAGAATAATGGTCTGAATGTCCCGCATAGTGTATTTCAAAATGTGGCAATATTGTGCTCATTTCGCTCTAAGATTGATATATCAACTTCATTCGATTGACGATTTCTGATGGTTATTCTGTACTTGCATCATGAAAACAGTTCACGGTTGCCAGAAAACTGCGTCTCCTACAGTGCAATCGGCGTAATTGACGGAGTGGTGTAGTATGTGCGTGTGTGTGTGTACTTTGGAATCTATTAACCTGTGCTGAACAAACGCTAATTGATCATGCGTTATTCACTGTTTCAGTGGTAGAAAACAATAAGCCAGCAGCATAGAGTAGGTGATTAGGATCAATGAGTTCAAGTGTTTGTTGCATTAGCTTAACAGGTGTGACGTCAGTCGTGGAGTAAATCTGTAATTTAACTCTATGTGAACAGTCGAGATGATGGATCCCGTCACCTGTTCCACTTACATCTTCACTCCACTCACTTCGAGTAACTCATAGACGTTCTGCAATAATCATTCATTGGAGAACAACAGATGGATAGACATACACATGGAGGAAGCTGGAATCCCACGTTCACTACACTCGTACAAATTATCACAATTCACTCTAGCAGAGAAAGGTGAGATAGACAGATGCAGGGAAAGTGTCCGATCAGTGATGTGGATATGAGGGAAGAGAGGAGAAATCAACACAAACGTGTGTATAGATGAAGTGTTGATGATTTTGAAGATGACGATGGGTGAATGTGACAGATAGTATGGTTTGTGAACGAACGCATTGTACCCAGTTTCGTGTTGTTGTGCCGGTCACTAACTGCAATCGGTGATTTCTAACATCTCGAGATATTCACTGAAGTCGCCTTCACTTGCCAATACTACTCAACTCAACTCAACTCAACTCAACTCAACAGACAGTAATAAATAACAGACTTCCGACAGTCTAGGACGTTGTCGAGTGTTCACATGGTGTCATTCACCGTGTTGCATACAGACTGGTTCACTCATCGACAGAAAACAACGGAATCTGGAGAACAGTTAACAATTGGAAATCAACAAGTATAAATGAATAAATAATCTCCATGACCTTGAGTAAAGTTCATTTATTAGGTGGTAAGGAGAAAGCAGTTGGTATAAGTGCGATGACAAGAGAACACATATTTGGTTGTCAAGACTATATTACAGTTAATCCGTCTGTAATTACCTAGTGAACTGATCGACTGAACGACTGACTCATTGGCCACTGACTGACCGTCATTACCTGATACCAGTCAGTATTATCACCTCTGATCATCACATAATCCCACGACTGTTATCTCTCATCTGTGTATGTGTGTCATGCGATGCAATGCGTTGGGGTGGGATGGGATAGGATGAGATGGAGAGTGAGTTGTTCGAGAAGAGATTCTCTCACCGTTTCTGTCTCACAGTCATCTGTGTTCATTGTCTGAACTATGTTGTGTGAAGCTGATGTTCAATCGTATAGATGATGACCGTCTGCATTTGAGATAACGGGTATGTGTTTACGAGGGAGTCAATAGACATACCTCACCTACTTTGAGTACTTTGGTATTTGCTTGTGTCGTTTTCAGCTCTAACTCTAACTCTTAAGTAATTACAAGGCATTTGACAGATATATCACGTTCATTTCAAGTACCTTGTCATTTGCTTTATTTAATATTTTGACACTCTATCCAATCGATAATTTGCAAATCAGGACGAATTAATTCGCTGCAACCTTGAGACTAATGTAAAGCGTTTTATACACCTATTTACCTAGGCACCAGTTTTCATACACTAGAGATCACTCTGTCGTGTATGCTGTGCTCACTTGTCAGTTTCGCCATCCATAACATTCCTGTGTTCCTCCACATGTGAACGGAAATGCATTTCGTAGCACGTGATATCTTTCTTCTTCTTCTTCCTCTTCTTCAGAGATCACTAATTTTACCACCACTGATCACACCACAACTCCTACCTGAAGCCCTATCTGCATACCTCAACAATGGTCGGCTAACCAACACAAATTTCCAACTGCTCAGTGCTGATTGCTTTCAGCGACAACGAGTAGGCCGGCGTGTTTTCTGATTACGAAGTCCACTTGATTTGTTTGATAATTTGCAATATTCTATCCAACATTATAGCAGGATGACAGGCAACTGCTCTCCTTTCATAAGTAAGCACTACCAATGGTAGCAGTGACAGCACATTTGGTACTGGGAACAAATCAGATAGAAAAATGCTTAATCCATATGACGACGTAATGGAGACTTATGCATCTGTTAATACTTCGAGCATCTCACATCTTCCCTGAGATGATGTCAGAATCACGTAAATCAATGACAAGCATGCCATCGTTCAAAACAGGCATCAATGTTGCAAACAATATTTGAACAACGTAAATATAAGGCATATATATTGCCAACTCGGTGACTGAACACATTTCTGGAGGGATAAATGAACAGTGACTGAAGATCTAATTGTGCAATTCATCTATCATCTGCTCATCTCGATTTACATCATTCACTCCTTGGATCATTTATTCCCCCTTTCACTCTCTCATTTACGTAGACGTGGTCATCCATTTGCCTCTCGATGCCACCATTCATCACTTTCGTCTCCAACTCCCTGTCTCCCCCATCTCCAAATATCCTACATCCTCTCTTACATCATTCCCAGTCTCAACTCCATTCACGTCCACTTTTCTATATGATTTCTTCTTTCAGACCGTAATACTGGGTTACAATCACTTGTCGTAGTTGTAGTATTTCAAATATTGTCTCATTCTCGAGCTAGGTTATCTATTCTCCATCCACCATTTCCACGTCGGTCTCTCATCGGTCTCATGATCACTGCTTGGAGAAGCACTCCTTAGTTGACCATCCGTAGGTCTCCATATCATCTGATCAATTGATATCAAGCACTTCATCAACCCCGTGCACACATGCAAACATAGAGAACATGTAGACTGTGCTGTATGCTGCAAGACCGAGTCTCACCCTCCCAACTCTCAACAGTTCAGTTCGTGCTCAACCAAGTCGTCAACGTGTCAACATGTCAATAACACAACAATCTCAAGTGAGAAAAGATTCAACATGACACATAGAGAACCGTGATTTCCAGATTTGTCAAGATATCACAATCTGTGTTATCACACAAACCACTTTAATGGAAGGTTTCCGTGATTACAGTTCATCAACGCAATTGACTGTAAGTGGTGTGGCTATGTAATCGACATTGCATACAATGGTGGGTTGTATTTTTGCACATTCATCTCATCAGGCTGTTTCAGTGTGACTTTGTACACATCGACATATTGTTGGTTGCTATGGCCACTTTGATGTCCACTCAGTTATTAATTATGGTGGAACTGATTAGAATAGAGATCAATGATTCGTAATCTCGATGGCAATATTTCTCGTTACACAGCATTGTTTAATGACGTAATTATCAGTCGTTTAAGTAACTATTCATCCCATCATCTGCAATCGCCATCATTTCACTCGTTCACCACCCTGCACCACTGAGTACAACTTACTCACTCACAGACTCACTCATTCTCACAATGTATAGTCAGTGTTTGTCATCGTCCATGTGTGTGTGTGAATAGTCACGAATTACGAAGTCGGTGTTATTATCAAGAATGCTGCACACCCATTCACATACACAGTGGAAAACACAGATTGATATGGTGACTTCAATTTCTTCTTTTAGTGGTAATCAACTGTAACTATGTGTCGAACTGATCTGAACATGGAAACACAGAAAAAAATCATATGAATTTCTTATTGTGTCAAGCCAAGACATAATGACTGTATACATGCAGACTGTCTGAAGGGTGGATTTGGCAGCGTGGAATGATGAGTGTACTAGCTCAACCAGCAGGGTGATTCTACGGTGTGGCATTTCGATGAATTCCAATCCGAAATAAATGACCATTTGTCTGTACGAGGTGATTTGTACTATTTTGGGAATACCTCTCTGGTGAGGTCGACGCCGTCCAGCGAGCTGCTGCAAAATTGACATTGATTTCGCTCTACCACCAAAGATCTCTTAACCTTTCACACACTTTCACACAAGTGATCTAGCCTACTTGGAACCATAGACACACCGATAAAATATTTCTAGTCTGTTTATAGGAAGTGACTGTTAATAATTAAACATTAATTGGCATATTGGATAAGACCTCGTGTAAAACCTTCATATTTCTCGGTTAAATGCAAATATCACAACGAATTCATTTTCATCAGTGTTCCCATGTTGTCGCTGTTAAGACGGTTCAGATGCTGCTACCGACATTACTATCCTCATCACGAACAGCAAGAATCATACGCTTTCTATCACTCCCTGCAACATCATTTGCACGTGTCTATTGCGATCATCGAAATTCCCCTCCTTCCAACTCAACCTCCAGGTCACTCAGTAAGCCTTCTTTCGTGCTAATTAACTGCTATGTGTTGACAGTCAGTGCATCTCCGTGAATTCATCTTCTGGTTCTCTGCTATGAAATCGGTCATTTTCGTGGGTTGATTTACTCATTGATGTATTGTATTTTCCTTGTTATTTAACTGTGAGACCATACTGCCCGACGTGGTATGTGGTTTCTAATTTTGTTAATTGAATTCGTGCAACGACACTCCCGCATACCTGTCTTCTGGAAGATTGACTGATGCAGATTACACGAAATTAGCAGACATTGGCTCCGTGTACATTTGACACATCAGATCAGTGTGTTGATTGAAAATGCAGGATCAACGGAACACAAGCAACTCGTCATCGCAGTTGTCGAGCACACGTGTGCAGTTTCTTTCACGCGCGTAGTCACAACTGATTCTCATTTCTATCAACCCATCATATATTTTTATCAAACTTGATTTCAGTTCATATTGATCTTGGTTACCTGCATTCACCTACAAATAATCATGAAGTGTTGGAATACGTGGATAGAGGTGACAATCGTTAAATTTTCGAATTTTCTTCTATGTTCCAGTGAATTCATCTGTCACCTGTGTATTGTATAGAGAGGCTACTTACTTTTAACGTGCACACTGTGTAATGATTGGAGCAATCAGTCGAAGTCTGTATCATACTTGCACTTTTTCATCTGAGAAATCAGTGAAATTGTATATTTGTGCTGGCTGATGATTGAAGGTGAGATGAAAATTCGGCCGCTGTCCAGTACAATTACTAGTTTGCCAAACTACAGCTATCTTAGATAGTCAAATCAATATTGGATATTGTTCATTCTGTAATCACCTTCCTGTCTGACCAATAAATTTCCCAGTCTTAGATGAGACATATCACACTACATCACTCTCCAGATTAATGTTCAGCAAAGTAGTTCGCTTGTGCAGATTGTACACAATCACACAATGTTATCTCTTCAGAGGCAGAAACAATGCGCTTCGCCTAATCTCACACACCGATGATAATAAAAATGTGAACGTCAATTGGCGAAGTTTACATCGTTAATTTTTTGCTGCGTGTCTTGTAATCAATATGAAACCGTATTTATCGTACTTCTTGCTTTCTTGTGTTTCGGATCCCCATGGAGAAGTTATCTTCTCACCTTGGTTACTGCAAACAGTTATCCCGTTAGATCTGTCCATGAAAATAATTATCGCGTTATTCTGATAAGCTCACGTGGTTCCCTCCACACTCCACCATCCACATTGTTATCTCAATAAGTCTGCTTATATATTCATGGGTATGCAAATAAAAACGATAAGCTTGTCGAATTATATTAGGAGTGGATTGTGATTGTTGTTTGAGTATAAAATAAAGACACACGGTGCATTGCATCATATAAAGTGCAAAGTCGAATAGAGAGTACCTCAACCTTTGTTTTAAACAAAAGATGTGGGTGTGTTATACGGTAACTGTACCGTGTGTGACCTAATTTACATGTGGCCTAGATTGAATAATTGTGTGAAATTCATATAAGGTCTGTTTGATATTTATAAAAGTATAAACTGAGTGGAGATAAGATAAATGATGAGTGTGGTTTTGTGAGATACTGGGTGATGACTGAAAGTGGATTGAAAACTTGGTGGTGGTAGGATTCGAACCAGAGGCCTCTAGATTACTGGTTCAATACAACACAAATTGAAGTAGAATATGCATCTACTGACCGGATGAAAGTTTTACTCCAGTCACCAAGGGGTTAAGAAACCTGAGTCCCATAGCTCAGCTGGTAGTGCACACTGCGAGAAATTGGGAAGTATTTCTTACTTTGGCTATTACTAAATGTGATACATGTGGAATAAAGTGAAATTTGTGTGAATATATCAAAGTGATTTTCTTTTAATTTCCAACTATCCACTTGAAATACTAACAAGGAAATCAGTGGAATATATGTTGTTCCTTCATGTCAACTTGCTACATTCGATCATTGTGTGAATGAGTTGTGATAGGAAAATCTAAACCACCTGACTACAAGACTATTGTGTTTCCACCCTATGTGGATGTGACAAGCTTTCAGATGATGACTTTGAAATAGACATTAACTAAATCTGCCTCTTGTAAATCATTCATGCATTCGCTGTGTGTTAACCACAACACTCTTGGTATGGAAGTTACTACAAGAGCGGTGTAATCTGTCTATAATTGCTCACGCTGTCATTACACGGAACTCCAATCTGATTTCGTATGGAAATTATAACAACAGCCTGTTGGGCTTCACTGGAAATCAGTGTCAGCATATATATCCTCAAATTCATCGCACCAACTGATTGTCAGCACTGTTTCTTATTTCGGTTTTGACTCCACTCAATATGGTCCTCAGTAAACGAGAATGATTGCAGATATATTTTCACTGTAAAGTTCCATAGTCTTACAAATTCCGATCGTATCTATGCAAGAATGAATCTCCACTGTCTAGTTGCAGTCCACCCTACCGTTAATTCCCATTCTACTCTATCGAACAGAATGAATCTCTGAGTCATCGCTTGCCAGAATATGCCGAAATCTGCACTATTTGTCTCAGTCAACAGACAGTCAGAGTTTAGGAGATAATGCATGTGTGAATATTCACATGTGAAATATCTCAAATGTCGCACCAGTAAGCAGCAGAATTTCTTCTCAAGTGATGTCCTATCATAGAGAGTAGGCTACAGTTATGAATGATCATATACAGTGACACGTTAGACAGGCTTACCAAATCATATCACTATTCATAATCCACCTCTAAATATCTGACTCAGGATCCTGCTTTGCAAGAACGTTTGGCGACATTCGAATCTGGATGTTCACTGTATACAGTCTTGTACTTGCGTCCACATCTCCGTGCTTCAGTCTTGAGTTTTGCTAACCAATTGTACACGTGACCTGATCTGTTTTCAAGTATAGGAGTGCTTATCAAATATATTGAGTCTGCCTATGGAGTATGAGTGTATCATAGTAATCGTCTTGACATTTGGCATCTACTTTCAATTTCTCCGAATAAAACAGAAAAAGTTACTGCATGTAGGCGGTAAGAGTGACTTTGATTACACCATTTGTGCGTATGTTCGTGTCCGTGTGTATGTGAGCGGCTGAGCGACTGTACTAGTCGACCAACAAAACATGAGTTGGATGAGGAGAGAAACGGGTGGTGACCGTTTGTGTGATTACGTGTAATTCTGAGTAATATGGTGAGTTGAGGGATGGACTAAACTAATCAAAGTTATCAACGAGGTATATATATATGTGTGTGTGTGTTTGACTGGTAATTATGTGTTCGCTATGTTGTAACCATGACCATCACTACTCATATCATAACTAATAAAATTCGAAGAATTTCTCTTTCCCTGGTGGCGATAAATGAGAAAGACAGAATAAATGTCAGTCACAATGAGATAAGTGTATACTCTGTATCAGATCACATTAACATCAAATATTATAGGGAAATTCTCCGAAACCACTAAATGATGCGCTGTAACAATTCCAGTTCCCATATTTGACATTTGCATAATAATGCTACAAAGACGAGTGGTATTTTCTGTCATCTCTTACCATAACTACCAGTTAATCACCCATTAGGATGTTTCGATAGAACTGAAAACCTTCGTCTGATTCAAAATTGAACATCAGCTTATCGCCTGAAAAGGATGAAGAATGAGATGAAACACCAAGGGATGATTGTTGATTACTACCAATGTGAAAAGCATTTTAGGTCTATTGATTCTTTCCATCTCTGAATTGATTTGTGACCACCTCGTTTCTTGTAAAAGTATGTGACGTTTAGTGAGTAAAGATTGTGTCAATGAAATACACATGCACACACACACATACACACACAGGCATGTAGTTGACCTGATATATGCCCTGACCACTAAGTAAGTCAAGTGTAAAATATTCCCAAAACTGGGACAACACACTTCCATTTCATCGGCTAGTAGGGTCACTGTCTGTCAGGCTGCTATTATTGTTGTTCAACTTGACAATTCTGTCTTCATCGAAGCATTCAAAAGTTGTCTCCTCCCCCCTACACACCTTCTCATCCTCATCCATCCACGTGAAATATTAACATCGATAATCATGTGTAAACACATGTATACGATCAGGCAAGCTGGGTAATCACTCCATTTATATAGGTAAACTGTTAACACATGCTTTCAATTTGTATGTGACGGACACATAAATAAAATCAAATATCAACTAATGATGGATCCCTCTTGAATAAATCAACAGGTCTATTCTAGGTGTACAGCGTGATTGAACGCACAATTCCTACTGGATGAGAGAGGAAGATGAAGGGAAATGACATGAATGCAGATAAATTATCTGACCGATGGGTTGACATTTTTCCAATCAATAATGAAACAAACTTGTCGGTTGTTGGTTTGAATCCCACTGGGGCCCAAACTCTTCTTTCACCTTCAGTTACCATCCAGTATCAATCACAAACTGGCATTTCCCATCTGAGCTCAATATGCATACCACTTGAATGAGTAGCACGGGGGATGGTGTCAGTTGATTACTATTGCTCTTTTTCCACTGAAGCTGATATCTGGACTCAGTGATGAAGAAGCATGCATCTGACGACACTGATGCGCGGAAACTTTATTTCATGGATTTAATGATTTTGTACAACTGTGCAGCATGCATGTGTGTCATACACACACACACACACACACACACACAAACACATATAAACACACATACCTGAAGGGTATTTTCTTACTGCATACAGCTGTTCAATAATATTTCAGAAAATCTTTTACTTCTTCCTTCCTCATTCTTAACTCTTTTTGGCTCTCGTGTGCATTCTAACTTTCCAATTAACTCTTCACACCCAACCAATTTGCAACAAAGATGTCTCTTGCAAATCCCAATTGTTTCCCTGGTCACTGATTATTACAGTAAATCAAATATTGAGGAGGAATAACCAACGTGGTTCTATGGAAAAGTGGATATGAGTGACTTGGATCCCACTTTATTCAGTTTATTAGAATTATCACACAGTGAATCAGTATCATTTAGTGGATAACGTTTCAGATATAACTTATTGTCCACATTCATATCACATGATGACGCCGATAAATTATGTTCGAAACATTATCCAGTAAATGATACTGTTTCACTGTGAAGCATTTCTAATTAACAGACTAAAATGGAATTACAATTTACCACAGTACCCAAGTCTTACTTTTATATTGACTTCCTCTACATATGGACTTGGAATATGTAGCGACACATGGGAGATGCTATTCATGTCTGCGTGAGCACCGATGATCATTATGGTGTAGCCGAGTATGAGTTAGGAGAGAAATAAATCGCTACTGCTGACCGATAATATGATTTAGCAGAATGATAAGTAAGTCTGTGACCTAAAGCACAAGCCACTCATCATTATTGTCTTGATATGCCTGATCAGCGAATGTGTGAGTGTAACACCTGTCGCTATCCTGTGTAAGTAACCGAAAATCACAGGTATCGCTTCGTTGTTGACAAATAAATTTTGACCGCCATTAGGTGTGTCTGTGTTTCGAAACTGGTGGAATAATATCAATGTGAAAGGTGCATGCTTTCCAAGAGTTTGTTGTTTGTCAACTCCACTTATGCGTCTGCTTGAATGAAGTTGTGTGTCTTTCGTACCATGTTAGGGCAATTGTTTCCCTTTTGTACGTCATGCGAATGTGTATGCTTTATATCAGGTCACCTTTATTTTACATATGATATGGAAATTCTCCGAAGCCACCAAATAATGTCTAGTATAAACCTTTGTTCCTAAATGCTTTCATTTTGTATGAGATGGACGTAAGTGAAATCAACTACCGACTACTGATGAATCCTCCTTGAATAAATCTAGGTGTACAACTCAGACTTATGCAGAAATACAGGGTGAGAGAGGATGTCGAAAGGAAATGACTGGAGGTGAAGATAGAACGTCTGACCGATTAGTCAACACTTTCCAGTTAATAAAATTAGCATTTCTCTTATGAACTCAGTTTGAATATCACAAATGCAACATATTGGCAGCCATTCGGTTTGCGTTTGGCAACCTGTTGAGGGGTGAGGATTGTATGTACGCATGTTTGTCGCAGTGCAAGGATGCTCAACGAGAAGAGGAACTGAGTAAAATGTACAAAACACTGGACAAAGAAATGAAGAAGAGTGCACGGAAAGACAAATGACACTTCTACGAAACACTGGCAAGTGAAGCAGAACAGGCTGTAGGTGAGAGAGACCTGACTACACTGTTTCAAATAACCAGGTTGCTATCTGGGAGGAGACAAACGCAGACGAAGCCAATAAAAGATGATGACGGGAATTTAATTACGAAAGAAGACAAACAAACGCAGCAATGGGCTGACCACTTCAAGAGGCTCTTGACTCGACCACCACCACCACCTGCACTTCATCCAGAAATAACACCTGCAGCCGCTGAATTAGAAGTGAACATAAATCCTCCAACAAAAATGTAAGTCCTGAATGCCATGAAGCTACTGAAATGCGGGAAAGCAGCAGGACCAGATGGAATCCCGCCAGAAGCACTGAAAACGGACGCACAGACAACAGAGGACATGCTCACACCACACCACTATTGCAGAAGGTGTGGAAGGAAGAGAAGGTACCTGACTATTGATTGGAAGAAGGGTTACTTCGTCAAACTGCCGAAGAAGGGAGACCTCAGTGCTTGCAAGAACTGGCGCGGAATCACTCTTCTGTCCACCCCAAGTAAAATATTAGGCCCCATCATCCTAGAGAGGCTTAAAGACGCACTGGATTCAAAACTGCGACCGGAACAGGCAGGCTGGCTTCAGGAAGTACAAATCATGTGCAGACCAAATTGCAACGCTTCGCATCATCATAGAACAGAGCATAGAATGGCAATCAGCTCTCTGCCTCAACTTCATCGACTTTGAGAAGGCCTTTGACAGCGTCGACCGAGAGGTAATTTGGAAACTGCTTCAATACTACGGAGTACCGCAAACCTTTATCCGCCTCATTCAACAACTATATGAAATGCCACATGCCAAGTAATTCACAATGGGAAGCTCAGCTCAGTGATGCTTTTGAAGTGAATACAGGAGTGAAACAAGGTTGCCTACTATCCCCCATGATATTCCTTATTGTGGTGGACTGGATCATGCAGCAAACAGTGGGCAGCGAGAAGAGGGGGATACACTGGACTGCGGAAAAGAACCTAGAAGACTTGGATTTCGCCGATGACTTATGCCTGATGTCACATAAACTTGAAGATCTGCAGGCAAAAACTAACAAGTTGATAGAAGAGGCAGGGCAGCTAAGACGAGACTTCAAATGATTATAGAGAAGACAGGGGTGATGAAGATACCGCACCACCACCATCAACAACAACAACAACAAACTCTAGTCACCATGAACGGGAAAAACTTAAAGGAAGTAACCTCCTTCAGTTATCTAGGAAGCACTGTTTCAACTACAGGCGGCACAGGCACAGACGAGGACGTCAAAGTCAGAATCGGAAAAGCAAGACAGGCGTTCATTAGCCTGAAACCAGTGTGGAGATCTTCTGCACTCACCATGCGGAGCAAGATACGGATTCTCAACACCAACGTCAAGTCAGTGCTCTTGTATGGTTCAAAGACTTGGCGAGTCACGAAAGGCATTTCCAATAAACTACAGACATTCATCAACAACTGCTTACGCTCGTTACTGAAGATCAGATGGATTGTCAGAAAGAATAAGCAACAAGGAACTCTGGGAACGAACCAACCAAGAACCTATCACGCAACAAATATGCAGGAAGAAGTGGAGATGGATTGGGCATGCACTGAGAAGCCCGACTGGGGACATCACACGTCAGGCCAGATGCTCGAGTGGAATCCCCATGGGAAGCGACGAGTTGGACGTCCGAGGGTGAGGGTGACATGGAGGAGGTCGTGTGAGGAGGAAATGAGAGGTTGTGGGCTGTCGTGGAGCCAGGTTCAAAAGATCTCAGAGAACAGGATGAAATGGAGGCGTGCTACTGAAGCCCTATGTTCCACTAGGAACCCAAGGGACTAATAATAATAATAATAATAATAATAATAATAATAATAATAATAATAATGTTTGTCGCATTTTGAAATCTACGTGCTTTCCACCAGTTTGTCGATCTTCATCTCCAGCTTCGCGTCCACCCTCTAAACATTCCTCATTCTTCTCACCCAACTCCCTTGACCACCAAACATATTCAAGGAAGTCTCACATAACATTAGTCGTTGAACAGTTCCTACGTGTGCTTCTCTATGTCTATAAATACCACTACACTTCAATAAACCAGTACAAGTTGGACACTGTCGTAGACTTTCTTTACATTCTACGAAAACAGATGTTAAGCGAGTGGTCAGTAGCTACATTTAGTGATCTCATTCAAGAAGGAGTCATTTCACCTAAAATTGTAAGCAAACTCCAGTTTCCATTACAAATCAGGAGATGAGGAGAAGGGTAATGTACTGAGAGTACGGAATTGTCAATGAATAAACAATCATTTGGAAGTCCACTCACTAGCTTATTCGACACATATTTATGGACTAGGTTATGTATGAGCTACAGCTGATAAACCACATCAGTTCTTGCTCACGAATTCTCGCACTGATTTCTCAGTAGCAGAAAACACATCATTGTACAGCCAAGCATATGAATGGCTTCATTTATGTGGAGGTGAATAACCTCACTTTATTGGCTTGCTGAAGACGACATTGAGGAAAATGAGGAGAAAGCACATTTTCAGTGGATAACTAGAAAGGATTAATGGAAGACATGGATTTGAAAGTGTGTGTCAGTGATGCATAGATTTTTGAATGCCTACGGAATCAGTGAGCGAATGATCGAGTCGACACATCATCCTATTTCATCTTAGCATGGAGATTCAAATCTCCAATGTGTCCCACCCCCATCCTCATATCGTGAATATCCCAATGTCAGGAGACAGTGTGTGTATGTGTGTATGTGTGTGTGTGTGTGTGTGTGTGTGTGTGTGTGTGTGTGTGTGTGTGTGAAGATACAGTTAATCGGTGTGGAGATGTGCTGATATCGAATTTGATGAATGTGTCTGTGTGAGTGGAGCGAATACAGATCAAATATGAGGGTGTGTAATTGATACGACTTGCTCAACTTTGGTATGTGTGTTTGAAGAAAATGTTTCTGACTTCCGGTTTGGTTGTCTGGTATGTTGTTCCTCCTTCTTCTTATCCTTCTGATACGGACGACAACTGTTCCCAAGTCACATATTTCATTTGTGCCATTTTAATGCCCGTATTGAAGTTTAACTGATTGTTGGTGGAATTTCGATGACGTCCAATATGGAAATCAGTGATATATGCATGGCAATATTGAACTGTTCATCGCACTGTGAAGCACACTAGTTGACATACAGATGAAATTGGTAACGAATTTCAATGATCGAATGAAGTGAATGCAATGCATTGGCATCCAACATCTAGTCAGTCAGTCAGTCAGTCAGTCAGTCAGTCAGTCAGTCAGTCAGTCAGTCAGTCAGTCAGTCAGTCAGTCAGTCAGTCAGTCAGTCAGTCAGTCAGTCAATCAGTCAGTGGGCGACTATCGAACTCATAATATACTATGACGAATGTATGCAGAATATTGGGAGTATATTTTGTTTCATGGTGTGAATAACAGCCTGTAATTTGACTGAATTCAGTTAAAAGTCACCTCTCAGACTTGGATGTCGGATTGCTTTCACTCGAAACTCAACCTAACCTGATATATACTTCTGTCCGGTGGACTGTTTACATCTACACTGTGTAAAGGATATTCTTTCCGTACTTGATGTCTACAAATTGGTCAGTACTCCCTGTTTTCTAGTTGTCAGAATGAAACCAGTTACAGAAATATCTTTGTAAGCTTATGTGCTGATGCGTATTCGAGTCTGAATTCGTAGTGTTGGTTGGACGGGGGATGAGAGCTGTATGTTTTGACACATATGACAGGCAGTTCATGTGAACCTGATCCAGTCGGAAACGGATCACGATGGTATTTTTTATATCATATGCAAAATAAAACCGATAATGGTAACAATTTCCTCCAATTTTACTTTGAAGAAAACATTCCTAACCAGTATTAACTTCAAGCCATTGACACTGACTTACATGGCGTCCTCAGATATCAACCAAATGATGCATCCAGATCAAAGATTTTGATACAAGCCAATGAAGGATACGATCGTCTAGGATATTCGTTCAAAGTCATAAAAAAGCAGAAAGTTACTGAGTAGTGTTACTGAGGTACTTGATATTTCATGGGAATCAGAGGTAAAAAACCCAGGAAAACATAGATCATTGGTAATTCTATTCCAATTATGGAGGAGGGGGTGGATGGAGGGTAGTTATCCCGTGACAATTTCCTTAACATGGTACGAAAGACACACAACTTCATTCAAGCAGACGCATAAGTGGAGTTGACAAACAACAAACTCTTGGAAAGCATGCACCTTTCACATTGATATTATTCCACCAGTTTCGAAACACAGACACACCTAATGGCGGTCAAAATTTATTTGTCAACAACGAAGCGATACCTGTGATTTTCGGTTACTTACACAGGATAGCGACAGGTGTTACACTCACACATTCGCTGATCAGGCATATCAAGACAATAATGATGAGTGGCTTGTGCTTTAGGTCACAGACTTACTTATCATTCTGCTAAATCATATTATCGGTCAGCAGTAGCGATTTATTTCTCTCCTAACTCATACTCGGCTACACCATAATGATCATCGGTGCTCACGCAGACATGAATAGCATCTCCCATGTGTCGCTACATATTCCAAGTCCATATGTAGAGGAAGTCAATATAAAAGTAAGACTTGGGTACTGTGGTAAATTGTAATTCCATTTTAGTCTGTTAATTAGAAATGCTTCACAGTGAAACAGTATCATTTACTGGATAATGTTTCGAACATAATTTATCGGCGTCATCATGTGATATGAATGTGGACAATAAGTTATATCTGAAACGTTATCCACTAAATGATACTGATTCACTGTGTGATAATTCTAATAAACTGAATAAAGTGGGATCCAAGTCACTCATATCCACTTTTCCATAGAACCACGTTGGTTATTCCTCCTCAATATTTGATTTACTGTAATAATCAGTGACCAGGGAAACAATTGGGATTTGCAAGAGACATCTTTGTTGCAAATTGGTTGGGTGTGAAGAGTTAATTGGAAAGTTAGAATGCACACGAGAGCCAAAAAGAGTTAAGAATGAGGAAGGAAGAAGTAAAAGATTTTCTGAAATATTATTGAACAGCTGTGTGCAGTAAGAAAATACCCTTCAGGTATATGTGTTTATATGTGTTTGTGTGTGTGTGTGTGTGTGTGTGTGTGTGTATGACACACATGCATGCTGCACAGTTGTACAAAATCATTAAATCCATGAAATAAAGTTTCCGCGCATCAGTGTCGTCAGATGCATGCTTCTTCATCACTGAGTCCAGATATCAGCTTCAGTGGAAAAAGAGCAATAGTAATCAACTGACACCATCCCCCGTGCTACTCATTCAAGTGGTATGCATATTGAGCTCAGATGGGAAATGCCAGTTTGTGATTGATACTGGATGGTAACTGAAGGTGAAAGAAGAGTTTGGGCCCCAGTGGGATTCAAACCAACAACCGACAAGTTTGTTTCATTATTGATTGGAAAAATGTCAACCCATCGGTCAGATAATTTATCTGCATTCATGTCATTTCCCTTCATCTTCCTCTCTCATCCAGTAGGAATTGTGCGTTCAATCACGCTGTACACCTAGAATAGACCTGTTGATTTATTCAAGAGGGATCCATCATTAGTTGATATTTGATTTTATTTATGTGTCCGTCACATACAAATTGAAAGCATGTGTTAACAGTTTACCTATATAAATGGAGTGATTACCCAGCTTGCCTGATCGTATACATGTGTTTACACATGATTATCGATGTTAATATTTCACGTGGATGGATGAGGATGAGAAGGTGTGTAGGGGGGAGGAGACAACTTTTGAATGCTTCGATGAAGACAGAATTGTCAAGTTGAACAACAATAATAGCAGCCTGACAGACAGTGACCCTACTAGCCGATGAAATGGAAGTGTGTTGTCCCAGTTTTGGGAATATTTTACACTTGACTTACTTAGTGGTCAGGGCATATATCAGGTCAACTACATGCCTGTGTGTGTATGTGTGTGTGTGCATGTGTATTTCATTGACACAATCTTTACTCACTAAACGTCACATACTTTTACAAGAAACGAGGTGGTCACAAATCAATTCAGAGATGGAAAGAATCAATAGACCTAAAATGCTTTTCACATTGGTAGTAATCAACAATCATCCCTTGGTGTTTCATCTCATTCTTCATCCTTTTCAGGCGATAAGCTGATGTTCAATTTTGAATCAGACGAAGGTTTTCAGTTCTATCGAAACATCCTAATGGGTGATTAACTGGTAGTTATGGTAAGAGATGACAGAAAATACCACTCGTCTTTGTAGCATTATTATGCAAATGTCAAATATGGGAACTGGAATTGTTACAGCGCATCATTTAGTGGTTTCGGAGAATTTCCCTATAATATTTGATGTTAATGTGACTTGATACAGAGTACACACTTATCTCATTGTGACTGACATTTATTCTGTCTTTCTCATTTATCGCCACCAGGGAAAGAGAAATTCTTCGAATTTTATTAGTTATGATATGAGTAGTGATGGTCATGGTTACAACATAGCGAACACATAATTACCAGTGAGAAACACACACACGCGCACACACACATATTTCGTTGATAACTTTGATTAGTTTAGTCTATCCCTGAACTCACAATTCTGCTGAATTGTTCCTCATCATCATTCTTGATATTTGCATCAATCTAGTAATTCACGTTTATGCTCGTAAAGCGCGGCACAGACACATATCGTACATTGTCGTTATGATTGATTCAGGGTGTTGTACTGAGTGATGCATGGTGATGAGTGAGTGTTTGGTTATGTTGAAGGTGATTGGTCGAACAGCTACTTAAGCGACTAAAAATACATCGTTATACAAATGAGATTTGGAAAAATTGTTCTTCACTTATGTCGGTTACACTATAATTAATGTTTGAATGGACTTTGAAATGGCCATAGCAACTGACAAGCTGTCGTTGTGCGATAACGTAGAATGAAGCAACCTCATATGATGAGTGAGCCAGAATTCAGCATAACATTGCATATATTTTCGATAGCATAACGGTACCAATTAAATTCAGCTGAGTTTGAGTATGTGAGACGGAGAAGGCGGGAATAAATGATCCAAGGAATGAATGATGTAAATCGAATGAGCAGATGATAGATGAATTGCACAATTAGATCTTCAGTCACTGTTCATTTATCCCTCCAGAAATGTGTTCAGTCACCGAGTTGGCAATATATATGCCTTATATTTACGTTGTTCAAATATTGTTTGCAACATTGATGTCTGCTTTGAACGATGGCATGCTTGTCATTGATTTACGTGATTCTGACATCATCTCAGGGAAGATGTGAGATGCTCGAAGTATTAACAGATGCATAAGTCTCCATTACGTCGTCATATGGATTAAGCATTTTTCTATCTGATTTGTTCCCAGTACCAAATGTGCTGTCACTGCTACCATTGGTAGTGCTTACTTATGAAAGGAGAGCAGTTGCCTGTCATCCTGCTATAATGTTGGATAGAATATTGCAAATTATCAAACAAATCAAGTGGACTTCGTAATCAGAAAACACGCCGGCCTACTCGTTGTCGCTGAAAGCAATCAGCACTGAGCAGTTGGAAATTTGTGTTGGTTAGCCGACCATTGTTGAGGTATGCAGATAGGGCTTCAGGTAGGAGTTGTGGTGTGATCAGTGGTGGTAAAATTAGTGATCTCTGAAGAAGAGGAAGAAGAAGAAGAAAGATATCACGTGCTACGAAATGCATTTCCGTTCACATGTGGAGGAACACAGGAATGTTATGGATGGCGAAACTGACAAGTGAGCACAGCATACACGACAGAGTGATCTCTAGTGTATGAAAACTGGTGCCTAGGTAAATAGGTGTATAAAACGCTTTACATTAGTCTCAAGGTTGCAGCGAATTAATTCGTCCTGATTTGCAAATTATCGATTGGATAGAGTGTCAAAATATTAAATAAAGCAAATGACAAGGTACTTGAAATGAAAGTGATCTATCTGTCAACTGCCTTGCAATCACTTAAGAGTTAGAGTTAGAGCTGAAAACGACACAAGCAAATACCAAAGTACTCAAAGTAGGTGAGGTATGTCTATTGACTCCCTCGTAAACACATACCCGTTATCTCAAATGCAGACGGTCATCATCTATACGATTGAACATCAGCTTCACACAACATAGTTCAGACAATGAACACAGATGACTGTGAGACAGAAACGGTGAGAGAATCTCTTCTCGAACAACTCACTCTCCATCTCATTTTAACCCATCCCATCCCATCCCATCCTATCCCACACCACCCCACCCCATCGCATTGCATGACACACATACACAATGAGAGATAACAGTCGTGGGATTATGTGATGATCAGAGGTGATAATACTGACTGGTATCAGGTAATGACGGTCAGTCAATGACCAATGAGTCAGTCGTTCAGTCGATCAGTTCACTAGGTAATTACGGACGGATTAACTGTAATATAGTCTTGACAACCAAATATGTGTTCTCTTGTCATCGCACTTATACCAACTGCTTTCTCCTTACCACCTAATAAATGAACTTTACTCAAGGTCATGGAGATTATTTATTCATTTATACTTGTTGATTTCCAATTGTTAACTGTTCTCCAGATTCCGTTGTTTTCTGTCGATGAGTGAACGAGTCTGTATGCAACACGGTGAATGACACCATGTGAACACTCGACAACGTCCTAGACTGTCGGAAGTCTGTTATTTATTACTGTCTGTTGAGTTGAGTTGAGTAGTATTGGCAAGTGAAGGCGACTTCAGTGAATATCTCGAGATGTTAGAAATCACCGATTGCAGTTAGTGACCGACACAACAACACGAAACTGGGTACAATGCGTTCGTTCACAAACCATACTATCTGTCGCATTCACCCATCGTCATCTTCAAAATCATCAACACTTCATCTATACACACGTTTGTGTTGATTTCTCCTCTCTTCCCTCATATCTACATCACTGATCGGACACTTTCCCTGCATCTGTCTATCTCACCTTTCTTTGTTACTGTGAATTGTGATAATTTGGACGAGTGTAGTGAACGTGGGATTCCAGCTTCCTCCATGTGTATGTCTATCCATCTGTTGTTCTCCAATGAATGATTATTGCAGAACGTCTATGAATTACTCGAAGTGAGTGGAGTGAAGATGTAAGTGGAACAGGTGACGGGATCCATCATCTCGACTGTTCACATAGAGTTAAATTACAGATCACAAGCAATGGGAGTAAGTGTGTTTGCATGAAGCAGTTCAGATGAGGTAGTGGAAATTCTCAGACGGTCTTTCAATGATCTCTTTAACGAGAGCTTTTAGTAATATTACATTTCTGCATCCATCACTACCTTAATGTTGGTAGATGGAAAATGTGATATTGTCTCTCTGTGTACGTGAAGTTGGTGCTGACCAGCAGCAATTGATTGCTGGACGGGTATTGCAAGAGACGATCACCGTTCTCGGTGAGTTGGCATAGGATACTGAAGATGTCACTGTGATGTCTGGGTCAGATTCCCTACTTGGACGTTGAAGTGAACAGACACTATGACTATATGTGAACGTTTTCCTTTTTCTGTCAAAACAAACTGTTTTTTATTGTAGTAACCTTTAGTGACAGCGTTGGCATGGGTTACGAATAGGCACCCTATTTTTACGAGAGTACACATTTTCTGGAGATCCATCACTTTAAACATGGAAGAGATATCTGTCAAGAAGTATCTGTCAAGCCAAGCAGTGCACTTTTCGCTCCAAAACACCATGTAATTCCGCCACCAGTGAGTGCATAAGAGTGAGGTATTGGATCGCACGACAATCATGGAGTGGACTTCTCATCTTCTCCACACTGGTCAGTCGTTCATTTGATGTCTTTCCATGGCCTTACTGAAAACGTACCACAGTGATACATACTTCAAAATGAAAACACTGAATATACAGAAATGAAGAATGTGACTTCGGAATAGTTTTTGACTGCACCCGAAAGATAGGTAGGAAGGAAGAATAATACTCCACACAACCGGAAGTCAGAAACATTTTCTTGAAACATAGACGGCAATGTTAAACGAGACCTATCATTTACACGCCCTCATATTTGATCTTAGTTTTCTCCCCTTACGAAGACGAATTTATCAAACTCGATATCTGTACGTCTCTACCCCGAGTTACTACATCCTCGCATAAAGTGTCTCCCGAGATCGGAATATTTGCAATACAATGACTGGGGTGATGCTAATTGACGAGTTGAATACCCGTTCCAAGATGAAATAGGATTATCTATCTTTTCTGTCACACTTCTGCTGTTGGATAGTGAAGAAAGTCAGGGAAGAAGAATTAAGAAGGTTTAGTGGATGCACACAATAGGCAGTTATTATACTGATCGTTACATGTGTCAGTGTATTTTTCCGTGTAATTATGCATACTCATCTACTTCCTGAGCCAAGCTCGAGATACTCAGAACTCATATTTATGTAAATGAAGCATTTCTTCTGAGCATGCAGTCCTGTTGTGATTGATGACGTATTTGTCATTTACTTACTTCATTTCATTCACCATCTCACACATTCCATTCAGAATGGTTAGATATTTCAAGAATTTTCCCAAGTAAATTTCCATACTTGACTTCTTACAGTTAGTTAAATTGCTACAACATTTCCACTTTGAGAAAGATGGAATGATTGCAAATGTTTTCATAATAAGTTTCAACAGATTTATCGCTAAGGGTCATCAATTCATAACAAAGGATCTCTAGTGTCTGACTGTGGTTCTGGTTACTACTGATTCAACGTGGAAGTGTAATTTTTATACATGTCACTGCCCTGTCAATCTAACCCTCAGTCTGGGGTAACATTTTATTGTTGTCAGCATGACAGATACAACGACTGCACATGTTGATCAAATCGACTCCTTATTTGACTGTGTCCATCGTTTAACCACACCCGGAAAAGATTTTAGTGGTATATACCACCTCCATATGTCTCTTATTCTCAGTGTATATTTATCTCATAGGCCCCGTTGCAAGAGTGGTTGTGGGTTTTTTGGCTTAAGTTTGTTTGCAGAATCATTATTGTTGGATCCAATCCTTTCTGACTGCGAAAGCAGGACTCTGAAAATGATAAATTCACTTAATTTATGCATGTAATGCATCTCCGGAATGTGTGTGAATACTTACGTTTTTAGTTCTCTTGTCAGTCTACAAATTCCATATGAAGCATGAATATTGAAAATCCATGATGAGATGTTTGTGTAACCAGTGGAATTGAACAAGTTTTTAAATATCTAAACAGTAGAATAAAATTACTGAACCTATCCTGCATCAGTAACTGAATTAATTATACAGGAATACGTAGGATTACATGGACACCTGAAGGTAGATCCCAGCAGCCACCAAAGTATTAGTGGATGGCACAGAGGGGAATAAATTGCTGCGATCCACATTAGACAAGACAGATTCACATCCAACAGCTGTAGAAATGAAAACGTGTGGTTATGATGCTCATTTTGTAAAATTCACGAGACCGGTAGTGCCTTACAAGTCAGTTTTTAGGAGGCTGTCATTCTAAATACCAGCTTGACAATCGAAAAGTTTACCCATTTGTGTTTATCCAACCAATCATTTTCGACGAAAATATAATCTCCTCGATTGTACGTCAGCACCACACAATAAAGTTCAGACAGTGAATGCAGCTGACTGGGACGACAACGTAACACGACAACGACTTTTAATCCGACTCTCTCTCTCTCTCTTGATTACACTACATACATGTACACATGACAGTTAACAGACAAGGGATTATGTGATGAGCAGAGATGATAATTGTAGTAGTATCAGGTAATCGCATTCAGCCATTCTGTCAGTTCGCTATTCCGTAAGCCAATGTGTTCACCATGTAATTACGGATTAAACGTAATATGGTCTTGACAACTAAATATGTGGGTTGTTGTCATTGTACTTATGCTGATTCCTGCTGGTGAAATGAACTTGATTCTAGGTCATTTATATTATGTAGCCGTTTATTCATTTCTAGTTGTTAACTGTTTGCCGGATTGCATAATTTGCACCGATGACTCAAAGTGTCTGGGCCATTATGAATAACCGACTTTCTATTGTTTTAAGTAAAGTCAGAGATTGTAGGCTATAGCCGACATGGCCGTGAAGAGATTACAGTGCTGCTACAACCGCCACTGCAGTATTGACACTTATCGTCTTTGAAATTGTCAACGCTTCGGTGGTATCCATCAATTTGTCCTCCCTTAACTCACATCTACACCACTCATCCTACAACTCCACTATATCTGACCAAATCACCTTTCTTTGCTGTGACAAATTCGACGATTGCACTTACATGCAGGGTTTTAGCATAGTCTGAATTTGCCGATTCATTTGTTCATTTCTAACTATTGAATATTACAGAATGGCTGTCAACTCAAAATGAGGGGGGGTGCAAATGAGTGTCAAACGATGGATCACATCACTTCCACTCGCCGTTCATGGAAAATCGATTGACAGATTTTCTAAACAACTGATGTCATACATGTTAGGCTGATGCAATACCTGAACGCAGTGAAGCAGAAATATTGTTCAAGAATCATCGCTTTCAGGATTCTTGTTCTGACAGACTGGAAAACACTTGACCACGGGGTTTATTATTGTGAAGAGTTCAACAGCTTGGAAAATGTTAATTCATCTTTGTCTCGTCAGCTCCTCAATCAAAGTGATGAAGGGAATGAGCTTGTTACTTCTATGGATGATGGTTCATACTGCAAAACTTATCGTGGTCTTTGGTATTTAAGAGTTCCACAATCTGAGAGATATCCTAAAGTGGCATCTGTGAAGATTTGAGTGTATATCTACAAAACATGCATCCGCAAAAAGTACGCATTCGTGACTGCCTTTCCAAGTTTGCAAACTCTTTTCTAGCCACCCTTAAGAGTCTTCGCGTGTCACTAATGGTAGTCCACCTCGTCCGTAAGGATGTAAGAGTGGTGGTGAATAGATTTGAACCTTAGTTTACCTTGTGAAATGACTCCCTGAAATCAAGTAACGTCAAGGTCTGAATAGTTAGGGTTAACAAAGTCAAACATGGCAGCCATGAATGTTACGATCTATTACAATATAGTATAGTACGTAAGATGAATCAATGTGGACATGCACATCACCTGCAGGGAATGACAAGTAGGCTGTCCTCATCTCTCACTCTAATAAGGTGGGAACTCCACGGAATTCTAAAGGTATATAGTTACCAGTGAAAACGCATACATAACTAATAGTTACATGCACACACCCTGGCACGCACACACACATACACCTATTTCCATGATAACAATCAGTAATTCATTCTGTCCATCCACTTACAATATTATTCAGTTGCTCACTGTCTCATTTATCCAACACTCCATGTAATCGCAGTATCGGTTACCACATTGATTCTCTCCTCTTCCAACTCATGTCTGGGGGTCGGCACATGCAGCCTCTCATACACACTTACACAAGCAAATACATACACTCATGGTGATATGGATGTCACTCATGTCGCCTCTGTATGCTTCTTATTTCGGTTGTATTAGCAAAATCGGTCGGAGTTGAGTGTTAATTCACTTCTGACTATTCACCCTCATCCTTCATAGACAGATTCAGTATATATACTCATGCTTTTACATAGACCAGACTACTTGTACGACAGATGACGTAAGTTAAAGAGATTGAACCACGGACTTGTAGTCGCAGTTACGAAGTTGGATACAATGGACATGCATATAAGGATGTTGCCAAACTCTCTGGTGAGGCAGTCTCCTGACTCAGAGATTCTGAGGTGATACATATGCTATGGTGCATTTTTGAGAGCCTGTCTACCTAGTTGCTGGATGACGTCAGTCATATTATCAGGCTGAATGGCATGGTGTGAAGTTAGTTGAAAACACTTGTTATTTCCCCTTTGGCTTACATGCAAGATACTTCACATGTGGATATTCACGTAAACATTAACTCCTCAAATGTGACTATCTCTTGTCTTAGTCAAATAATCCAGAGCCCTGGTATATTCTGACACGGGATAACGAGTTGATTCATCCTGTATGAGCGACTAGAATGTGAATAATATGGTGGGGTGAATTGACGGTATAGAGAACTCCGACGCATCACCTGAGATTCCTTATCGGAAAGTATCTGTCTACGTTGACATAAATATTCAACGTTACGAAGGAAATATATTTGTAATCATTCTCGCTAACTGACGATTACATTTAGTGAAATCAAAGATGGAAATGTGAAATGAGGCAGACAACCGGTTGGTGAGGTGCATTTCTATGTCTTCACTAGTTTTCATAACAGAACAAATGTACGCGAACGAGACATTTCTCAACCCCAAATAGTCTCCGTTTTGAGAACTCTTGTTTAGTGATTATCCAGATAGCCTTTTAGGGAGCTGAAACATCCTGTTTAACCAACCAAACATTCCATCAGATCGTCCGGTTAGTTACTGGTCTCCCTCGGCCATACAGCATCAACTGAATCACAAATGGCTGAAGGTTTCAATACAATTGATGCCATATTCTCATCACATTCCCTTATGCATACTTTCACTGTCAATCAGTAGGTCACCAGGACACCAAGAGATCTTGGTGCAGGTTTACTCGATGTTCCTAATCGGTTCACTTGCACACCAAACAGTACTTTAACAACACCAATCTACGACAAACGTATTCATTTAAAACGTTTTCATCTTAGAAATGAGTGCCAGTTCCACTTGCGAAAATCCTCCTAGATGTCTATAAATGTATTCGTTTTCCGATGTAATTCGGAATAAACGTTTGTTATGTAGAAGAATAACAAAGTATTTCAGTAAACAGTATCCTCTTTTCGACGAATCATATTCAATAGCTGTAAATCTTCTCTACAGTAATGAAAAAGAAACAAGCAATCGGAGGTGAAGCTGATAGCTACTGAAGAGCTTGGCTGATAGTCGCAATGTGTTACGAACTGATGGGAGTAGGGAACTGTGAACAGCTGAATTCTGACCCAGTGGCCGAATGGTTAAGACGCTCTCCGCTAGACTAGAGTGTCCTGATTTCGATAACTGATTGAATTGTGTGTTCGCAGTGCTAAGAAGCCTTATACTAGGATGAAAAGGTTGTCCATTTCTCCAAGAATTTCAGCCCAAGATGAACTGTACCGTGAAATAAAGAAATTTGCATAAACCCTAAAGTGAATAAGACTATCACTGGCTAGTAGGCGGGCCTGGTAACGTTGTCTGTCTGAAGAGTGTGGTGTTATGGCATTATTGGTTAGCATTATCATATTGTTTAGACAGGTAACGAGACCAGTAAGCGTCATCACGATATGCAAATTTCTCAACAAATGAAGTCATTAACCATCTGAGTGCGTTGCACTGAGTTAAAAATGCGATGAGGTATCCCGAATGTTTCTGTGGTCAGTGAGGTATGTGGGACGAGTAGAACCTTCATCCCTACCACCAGCAACAAGACTGAAAATAAGGATGAACTTCTCTGTAGCTAACAGAAGTTGGAAATATAGAGCATCGGATTCTGACTCAGTGGCTCAATGGTAACGCGCTGGCCGCGGAACCTGACGGTTGCGGGTTCGATCCCTAGCGGGGTCGTGGCTGCGCACTGCTGAGGAGTCCCGTACTAGGGCGAAACAGTTGTCCACTGCTCCCGGGTTTCCTTTGTTCCTCCAACTGATGTCAGTCTACGATGAGTAACAACTTGAAATTATAATCAGTTACTTGTGTGTGTGTGTGTGTGTGTGCGCGCAACAGGGTTCATATATATTCGCGTACTTCCATACATGCATGCTTTGAATGCTGAAGAAGGAACAACAAGTGCGTAGATATTGGATTTGTATGAAGTTTCTTTAAAAAAAATAAATGGGATATAGAGTAACAGTGAATATTTGAATTTAAAATTATTTCCAAACTTCACCATTGAAAGAAGATTTGAATCTTCCCCGTGTGTCACCTACATATTCGCATAACAAACATTCCAATGCTTCGTGATTATTTATCGATGAATGGAGGTAGTCAAGCTCAACATGAACTGAAATCCAGTTCGATAAATATGTGTGATCGAGTAAAAATAGATAAAAATGGATTTTGTGACAGTGCACGCGAAAGAATGTCTTTCAGCTTCCTCTACCGTTGAGAAGAAAATTCATTTGACACACGTGGTTGGTTGTTTTCAATCAACACACCAGTCTGATGTGCTGAGTGCACATGCAGACATTGTCAGCTGACTGCTTGTAATCATCAGCAGTCAGAACAGAGGTGTGGCTGTATGTCGGTGGAGGACTGCACTTACTAATCTAAGCTAATCTAATAGCTACTGTACTGATCAACAGTGTGTCACTGTCAACTAACTCAACCTGAAATTCCTGCAAAACATTAAGTAAATAAACAAAACGTCATGTTTTCTTTCACACTGATCGATGTGGACCGGCCATCAACACACATCAGTTAATTGACACGAGGGAAAGCATAATGAGTGATATGGAGGTTGAGTTGAAGGGAGGTGAATTTCAGTGCTCACAATAGTGGTTGCGTGATGAGTGATAAAAGGCGTGTGAAACTTGTTGCGTGGATGCTAAGTATTTACTGACGCCAATGGCAGCATGTGAACTGTCTTGACTGCGACAACATATAAATACTCACGAAACTGAATAACTTATGATGTTTCCGTTTGACCGAGAAATATGAAGGTATCATGCGAGATCTTTCGCAATACAACAAGATCAGTGCCCATTTAGTTGCACCTCGCTACATGGCGTCGACCTTCACATACATGGATTCTCAAAATAGTACAAAACACATCATGAGGACTGAAAGTCTTTTCTTTCCCTTTGGAATTCACAGAAATGTCACATCGTAGAATGAAAAACGTTCATTGGCATACTGCAGTCATCATTCTGCCCTTCCAGCTCCACCATCGGGCAGTCTATGTGCATTCAGTTCATGTGTTTTGACACAGCAGCAATTTTTTGTGATGTTCTCGCTGTTTGCATGTTTGAATCAGCTTGATCTATTGATACAGTCGATTACTAAGGAAAAACAGAAATTGAAGTCACCATATCAATCTGTGTTTCAACTGTGTGCAGAATTCTTGGTGTTTACACCAACCTCGTAATTCGTGATTATATATATATATACATGGACGAAGACATACACAGACTACACATTGTGAGAATGAGTGAGTGAGTGAGTGAGTTGTACTCAGTGGCGCAAGGTGGTGAACGAGTGAAATGATGGCGATTGCAAATGATGGGATGAATAGTTACTTAAACGACTGATAATTACGTCATTAAACAATGCTATGTAACGAGAAATATTGCCATCGAGATTACGAATCATTGATCTCTATTCTAATCAGTTCCACCATAATTAATAACTGAGTGGACATCAAAGTGGCCATAGCAACCAACAATATGTCGATGTGTACAAAGTCACACTGAAACAGCCTGATGAGATGAATGTGCAAAAATACAACCCACCATTGTATGCAATGTCGATTACATAGCCACACCACTTACAGTCAATCGCGTTGATGAACTGTAATCACGGAAACCTTCCATTATAGTGGTTTGTGTGATAACACAGATTGTGATATCTTGACAAATCTGGAAATCACGGTTCTCTATGTGTCATGTTGAATCTTTTCTCACTTGAGATTGTTGTGTTATTGACATGTTGACACGTTGACGACTTGGTTGAGCACGAACTGAACTGAACTGAACTGAACTGTTCAGAGTTGGGAGGGTGAGACTCGCTCTTGCAGCATACAGCACAGTCTACATGTTCTCTATGTTTGCATGTGTTCACAGGGTTGATGAAGTGCTTGATATCAATTGATCAGATGATATGGAGACCTACGGATGGTCAACTAAGGAGTGCTTCTCCAAGCAGTGATCATGAGACCGATGAGAGACCGACGTGGAAATGGTGGATGGAGAATAGATAACCTAGCTCGAGAATGAGACAATATTTGAAATACTACAACTACGACAAGTGATTGTAACCCAGTATTACGGTCTGAAAGAAGAAATCATATAGAAAAGTGGACGTGAATGGAGTTGAGACTGGGAATGATGTAAGAGAGGATGTAGGATATTTGGAGATGGGGGAGACAAGGAGTTGGAGACGAAAGTGATGAATGGTGGCATCGAGAGGCAGATGGATGACCACGTCTACGTAAATGAGGGAGTGAAAGGGGGAATAAATGATCCAAGGAATGAATGATGTAAATCGAGATGAGCAGATGATAGATGAATTGCACAATTAGATCTTCAGTCACTGTTCATTTATCCCTCCAGAAATGTGTTCAGTCACCGAGTTGGCAATATATATGCCTTATATTTACGCTGTTGAAATATTGTTTGCAACATTGATGTCTGCTTTGAACGATGGCATGCTTGTCATTGATTTACGTGATTCAGACATCATCTCATGCCGGTTAAATAGGAGATGTGAAATGGTGGAATTATTAACGGACGCTTGAGTCTCCTTTGTGATGTTGTAGCTAATGGAAGTCCTTTTTCTGTATCAATCTAAACTTCGAGTGAGAATTGGCGTTGTATGTCTAGATTTGTGCTTGCAGTGAAGCAGCGAAATTCCTCAATGATTCTACAAGTTGTTTGAAATAGATTCGTGTTGGGAATGTGTCGTTAACACTCGACTAGTCACTAGTACATGAGATCTGTTGTTCAGGGAAACTATAGTGTATGAAATGCTTCACGGTAATTCAGATATGGTAACCAAGTAAGTCGTCCATATTTTCACACTCTAGTCGTTCTTGAAAAATGAATATCTTCGTCATTCCGTGGCAGAATACACCAGGGCTCCACATTATTTGACTGAAATAAGAGACAGTTGCATTTCAAGTGGTAATGTCTGTGTGAATATCTACATGTGAATTATCTCATATACAGTGCGAAGAAGATGGAGAAAGCATTTTCATATAACGTCAGCTCATGGCATCTACCTAAATGATTTGGTTTATCTGATCCAGGCAAAAGATAGATTGGATTACTAGAATATATCAGAGTTCACGTACCACTTCAAAATATCTGATTCAAGATCGGCCATAACTTCCGAAACTTGATGTTCTTTGTACCTTGCATCCTATTTCTATCTGCAAGTCTTTGTTTGCCCCTGAATCTCTGGGTGCCTATCAAACAAGTGTTCTGGGCTATGTGCAAGCAAAAGCATGCCTATATAATAAATTGAGTGTTTATGAGGGATGAAGGTGAATAGTCAAAAGTGAATCGACATTAGGCGTTGACTGAAATAAGATGTGGGTGTAAGTGATACGATCAATGTCTATAACACTGTAAGTGACTGTATGTTTTTATTTTGAGGGGGGGGGGGGGTAATATGTGTGGAGAATCGACCTGGTGAACGATACTGTGATTATGTGGAATGTTGGATAAATGAAGCAGTGAACAATTGAATAATAATAATAATAATGTGGGTGAAGGGATAAGCTTAGCTCCTCCTCCTCCTCATCATCATCATTATCGTAATGTATGTGTATGATCTTGTGTGGAACTAATGATTATACGCGCAATATGCGAAAGTATGCCCATTCAGTATCATATTATAATGTGTGAATTACTGCTTTTGTTGCTCTGGTAGATGACGACAGTGCACCGGCTTATGACAACAAACAAGTAGAGACTTAATGGATGTCAGAAACTCAAGATGAATCACACATATCAGGTTATATTTCGTTCACAACACGATAACGTGCAGTCCGCCCACTGTCTTCTCGTCAGAAAAGTGAAACATTGATTCAAGTTGTAGGAAGAGAATTACTGACAAGGGATAATAAAAATACTGCTAAGTACTTATTCGTTAGTTTACCTGAACTTCAATTATTTCAACTCTATGTCAATGGCACACTTGGCGTGTGGTTGCAATATTATCATAAGCAAGGTGGAAACCTTAACAACTACAGTGTCCAAACAACATGACCTCATTTCTCGATGAGACATGTTGGAATAAATGTGAGTATCTCAGTCACACGAACGAGATATTTTGGTGGATTATCACTGTAAGGCGAAAGACTAAATGTACCAGTCGTTTTCTGTTATTACAATGACTTATGTGAAAGACTACCTTAATGATATCTGATATGATATGTTAGTCTCACTGATTCAGACATGATGAATGAGGAATAACTAACTCTTTGGTTTAACGTCACAGTCACGTTGCAGCTGGAGATTTAGACATTCAGTCGATGAATCATGGATGCACAGAATGCGTTGAGTCAAGTGTTAGTTGTCAGGATGTAAATTGAGAAAATTCACTGACATACAGAGAGATAAAGACAGGCACCAGTAACTGCGGTCGATACATATCAGCAGCAGATATTTGAATGGATCTTAGATTAAGTAGCATGTGTGAAATCAATGAATGTTTGAGTTATACAGACATTTGGAATTCTGTCTACCTTTTAGTGTCCAATGTCCCACTGTCTCACTGTCGAATTCATGGACGAATTTAGTATTGCATAGATTGCAACTGATTACGAGAGGATAGGAAAATATTTAATTTTGTTGGTTGGTGGTGGTTGCGATGGAATCGACAACGTGATTTTCCCAATACAAGTTAATTCAACTGTCTTAGAAGGAGAAAAGAAAAATCAAACAATTTCTTCCACATAAACGCCCTCATATTTCACCTTCATTCATTGGAGTGGTTGAATATGGGAATTACCTACCAGCGTTCTCGTATGAATGATCACAAGGCATCAGAAAAGTTTTTATAGAAGGATGAAGGTGAGATTTGTTGAAGATTTGGAGGATCGTTTCACGCTGAAGTGGAATTATCAGTCGGCTCCGTAACTCTTACTGATCACAAAGACTTTCAGAAACCGAAACGTGCACTGGCACACCTTTTGAGCAGATTTCTTTATCTGAATTGTTGTTCGATTACGATGAGATGTCTGTACATTTATTCCACTCTCGCAAGTGGCAAGTCAACAAACTGGGATTCAACTTTTAGCTATGAGCGGATACTGTTCAAAATTAAAGTGGAGTAATCGTGCCTTTGATATGCAACTGTAAAGATACTTCACTTAGCGTGATAAGATATAGAACGCCGTATAATTGCACGTCCAAAATGGAGTAGAGTATTGAATGCTGACAGCAAATACTAACGTAATTGAAGCAATTGCGGCAGTTTGCCTATACCTTTCTACTCACTTCGGAAGCCCAAACACCTATTAGCACACCATTTCCAACACATGTGCTCCTATAAAAATATTGACATATTGGAAACCAAAGTGCCGTGAGTAAATTTATTCTACGCTCGCTTGTGGGAAGCCAACAAACTGGGATAATATTTTTCAGTAGCACCGAATACTTCTCAAAACACAAGGAGGTGTAATCATGTCTTTGATATGTGACCGCAAAAACAGAGTAAATGGGCGTGATAAGATGCGGAATAGCAGGTACATAAACCAATGATAGAAAATACCACTAATGGCATAAAACAAAGATCAAAGTACTTGAAATAAACGTGATCTGTTTGTCAAATGCCTTGTAATCACTTAACCGTTATCACCAATGCAGACGATCATCATCTATACGATTGAACATCAGCTTCACACAACATAGTTCAGACAATGAACACAGCTGACTATGAGACAGAAACGGTGAGAGAATGTCTTCTCAAACAACTCACTCTCCATCTCATTTTAACCCATCCCATCCCATCCCATCCTATCCCACACCACCCCACCCCATCGCATTGCATGACACACATACACAAATGAGAGATAACAGTCGTGGGATTACGTGATGATCAGAGGTGATAATACTGGCTGGTATCAGGTAATGACGGTCAGTCAATGACCAATGAGTCAGTCGTTCAGTCGATCAGTTCACTAGGTAATTACGGACGGATTAACTGTAATGTAGTCTTGACAACCAAATATGTGTTCTCTTGTCATCGCACTTATACCAACTGCTTTCTCCTTACCACCTAATAAATGAACTTTACTCAAGGTCATGGAGATTATTTATTCATTTATACTTGTTGATTTCCAATTGTTAACTGTTCTCCAGATTCCGTTGTTTTCTGTCGATGAGTGAACGAGTCTGTATGCAACACGATGAATGACACCATGTGAACACTCGACAACGTCCTAGACTGTCGGAAGTCTGTTATTTATTACTGTCTGTTGAGTTGAGTTGAGTTGAGTTGAGTAGTATTGGCAAGTGAAGGCGACTTCAGTGAATATCTCGAGATGTTAGAAATCACCGATTGCAGTTAGTGACCGACACAACAACACGAAACTGGGTACAATGCGTTCGTTCACAAACCATACTATCTGTCTCATTCACCCATCGTCATCTTCAAAATCATCAACACTTCATCAATACACACGTTTGTGTTGATTTCTCCTCTCTTCCCTCATATCTACATCACTGATCGGACACTTTCCCTGCATCTGTCTATCTCACCTTTCTTTGCTACTGTGAATTGTGACAATTTGGACGAGTGTAGTGAACGTGGGATTCCAGCTTCCACAAATTGCCTGCTTTCAACCTGTTTATCTCCACAGAGGAATAAAACAGAACGAGTGCCAACTAATCATAACGAGTGAGTCGACGAAGAATGATGAACAATAAACCACAGCAATTATATCCGCGATACACACAGATATAAAAGAAAGATTTACTCCAAAACGCATGCAACATGCACTAAGCAAGTGAAATCAATAAATGAACATATCTAAGCGAATAATCTACTTGAGGTCGCTAACCCACTGTTATCTTCCTCTGACACACTGCTGAACGCCTGATCAATTTGTGTGTCTTCATCATCAGTGAATAGCTAGGTGAGTGCACGCAAACATACACACACATGCACACACATGCACACACCTGCACACACATGCAACACCACCTCCACCATCTAGTCACTCACTCACCTCAGACACGATGATGCATTGTGTGATTGTATCATGTCACTTCACATCGACACCCACTGATTCCAACCATAATATAACAGGTTATATTATCACAGAGGTGAGAGGAGAAGAGGCTGAGGAAGAGACTCCAATGATTGCATCATCCTCCATATAGATATTGCTTCACTGATAACAGTTGATGTGTACATGACATGTTGATAAGCACGGAAATTCATGAGAGGTGCATTTATCAGCAATTATGTGTGCATGATTTCTTCCTCAGTTAGACTTTAACTTCTCAGGCATTGATAACCACAGTCTCTCATATTTGCATTGATAATAATAATAATAATAATAATAATTATTATTATTATTATTATTATTATTATTATTATTATCGTCATTGTCACAGCGTATATAATTGTTTGCATTTGGCTGATTAGTGGGTGCATGTGGTTGATTATCGCTCTCATTTGGAGGGACAAAATAGCATTCTCTCTCAAATGTGTAAGTGAGTAGATAGCTTTGTAAAATTGAAACTTCACATTGACTTTTGTAGGAGTTCAAATCATAGCAAGGACAGCACTGTCCTGTATTATGAGAAGGTGGGAAACAGGCTTGTCTAAAACTGAATGTAGAGTGTTCAATTGCAGTCATATGTGCTTCACGAGATCAAATTTACATTAGTGATATGAGTCGGTGACAAGTGATCTGATCTACGAGTACCTGTGGTGAATGCTGACCGATGTATCAGTAAATCGACACTTCACATCATGAAGCCTGCCAGACAAATACTTACAATTATATACCCTGTGACAATGACGACAATAATAATAATAATAATTATTAGTATCAGAGCAAATATGAGAGACTGTGGTTATCAATGCCTGAGAAGTTAAAGTCTAACTGAGGAAGAAATCATGCACACATAATTGCTGATAAATGCACCTCTCATGAATTTCCGTGCTTATCAACATGTCATGTACACATCAACTGTTATCAGTGAAGCAATATCTATATGGAGGATGATGCAATCATTGGAGTCTCTTCCTCAGCCTCTTCTCCTCTCACCTCTGTGATAATATAACCTGTTATATTATGGTTGGAATCAGTGGGTGTCGATGTGAAGTGACATGATACAATCACACAATGCATCATCGTGTCTGAGGTGAGTGAGTGACTAGATGGTGGAGGTGGTGTTGCATGTGTGTGCAGGTGTGTGCATGTGTGTGCATGTGTGTGTATGTTTGCGTGCACTCACCTAGCTATTCACTGATGATGAAGACACACAAATTGATCAGGCGTTCAGCAGTGTGTCAGAGGAAGATAACAGTGGGTTAGCGACCTCAAGTAGATTATTCGACTCAATGCGTTCAGCTGTTGGTTGCATGAATTATTATCAAGCATTCTATCAACCGTGTGCACACAGTAGACATTGTAATATGTGTAAAGCGCGCCATGGCCTACTATAGCAAGTTTTGCTCTCCCAACTCCGATCAGTCGAATTCGTGCTCAACGAGGAATTACGAGTATTACAAAATGAAGAAATAGTACCAGTTGGACAAGTGGTGGCTCTTGTGACATAAAGACCTAATGGACAGCACTTTGGTAATTGAAGCGGTGGATACTGGTTTCCAGTTTCGATGGGAATACCATCCCTCACTCAGGTGCAGATACATCCATTCGACGAGTACCGAATAGGAGGAAACGGGCGTCGTGGATTTCACTGACAGTGGCTAACTCCACTATGTCCATCTCATCACTCACCAAGGTAGTTGACATCTGCAGATCGAACACAATTACACGACTTCATTTAATCACGATCGTAAATACACTCCTTGATAAACACACACACACACACACACACACACACACACAATGATAAACATTGTGAATGCTCCAGTTCATTCATCACTAAATTATAAAACAAATCAGGTAAGCATCAGGCACACAGATTAATTTACAAACTTATATTTGATTTCTATGCTTGATGTTGCACTATACTACAGCAAAGAAAGCTGAAAGCAGATGGAATGATGCAGTGAAGTTGTTGGCTTTGTGATGCAGATACGAGTGAGGGGAAGACGAGTCGATGAATATTGGGGAAATGATAATGATGGTGAATTCGAAGATGACATGAGGGAATACAGCACCACTTGTTGCAGAAGCACTCTCATCAGTTCATATTTACGTCGACTACAGCCTGGCAGTAAGAAATTCTCACATACACACGGTATTGGAATTTCACTTCAAAGGTCGACTGAATCCGACAGGTCTGACACGATACTCCTGTCTCTCTGATTTCCAATCAAGTAGACAAGTATGCAGATAAAGTAGTTCAAAAATGCGCACACTCATCTGTCTCAGCAGCAAAAATAACAGACAATGTGAGGAAGAGCTGACAATTATGAATGAATAATCATGTAATGCCTATGAACTTGAATGAAGTTCACTTCACCACCAGACATCCGTGATAGTATAAAACAACAATCCGAATATTTCACAGTCAAGGCGACACCACACCCAATCTACAATCACAAGGTGAACACATTGACTGAGTGATTGCATAGATAGTCACCTGAAATCATGTTCGTGTGTATTTCTATAACACTGAACAGTTCTGTCTACGAATTGAGCACTCAAGCATGCATATGTGTGAATGCATAAACACCTGCTGAACGCTATCTCACTGGACACATTCACACACAGCTGATTATCATATTGGGAGAGAAAATTCTATCCTTCATCCCGGTGATGGTGGTGTCCTATTTCACTGATCACAGTATTATTCAGCCTACATCATCAAACAATTTAGTGCAATGCACATGACTGGTTAATGACTTCATTTGTTGAAAAATTAACACATTGTGATAACGTCTACTCGTCTCGTTAGCTGTCTAGACAATGTGATAATGCTTAAGTAGTAGACGATAATAGACTAGACTGGTTAGGATTTCATGAAAACTTTATTTACTTCAAGGTAGCATTCATTACAGGCTGACATCAGTTGGAGAAGCATTGGGAACCTGTAAAGACTGGATAGCTATTTCCTACCAGTATGCGAATTCTAAGGAGCACCCACCCACTCATAAGTTCGTTTCTTATTTCTGTAAATATACTTCTACACATACTGGAAATGACTTGTATGGAAGAAAATCTTCTTCGGCTTCTCCAAATATGGCCAACTTTATTAGCTAGTACATCAGAAAATGTAGATATTTATTAACATCTCGAAGAATTCTCATCACTAAAGTTGACATTGACGATGATGACGCTTTTGATGAGTATTTCAGTGATGGAATAGTGTTGTTAAAATACTATTTGGTATACATGTGAACCATCTTGGAACATCCAGCAAACCTGTATCGAAATCATGATTTACTGATTGATGGTGGAAGTGTCAGCACGGTGTTGTGATCAGGAAACATCATGAGTTCGGTTGAAACCTCGGTCAGTCGTCGTTCAAGTGATGTGTATGATACTGTGACGTAGAAGTACACAACTAATTCTTTGCTGTTTACGTGAATGCCTTATGGGTGACAGAAAATCATGTTGACTACTTCATAGAATGTTGGCATGACTCCACAAGGTAATTTTGCTACCTCGAAATGTGTCTGGATAGATTGCATTCTGGGTTGGTCGGAAGAGAGGTTGTCTGTCCATGGAGAACATTTGTATATCGATAGCGTAATTAGAAGACGAAGTCTATCTGAACAATGTGATGTATTTGTTTTGTTTACTTCTGGTCTCCCGTTAGACCGCTCAAGAACAGGTCCAATCGATTTCGTTCGTTATTAGTATAGGTTTGCTTTCTGTCCTGCTTCGAACAGTTCATGTGAAATTTTGTGATCTGGTCTCCTAACTTCTGAGTTATATTTTCCACAGTGGTTACTTTGCATTCACGTATTTGAGTAGATTCTCAGCCTAATTGGTGTTGTCTAGCTCTTCCATAACTACAATAGTGGTAATGGACAAATCGAATGGATGCGATTCTTGTTTGTGTGGGTGAAGTGAATATGAAATAAGTACAATCTAGCTATAACTCGAGGAAACATGCTAGTCTACTGCTTCGGTCTACTTGAGGTTCAGATTACCAATCAAGTTGAATCTGACATGCTTATTCTGTTTATAGAATGGCTGTGACCTTGGAATTGAGGTGATTTTGGAGTGTCGTTTGCATAATCTGGAGTCAGTCAAATAATTGCTCAGGCAGCAGGTACAGTGAACAACAATTCAATTTCGCATGATCATCGAACAAGTGCACTCCAGATCTGTACTGGAAATCGCTGCTAGAAAGATGTGAATGGGTGTTGGTCCTGAAAATTTGTTGGAGATGAAGGAGTGGTGTCTACACAAGTTCTCCACTTAACTGTTACTCACTCGAAAAACAGTCAATCAAAGGAAGTCGAAAGCTTCGAATGTTATGTGAGAAATTCCCTGTAGATGATGAGGAGAGAGAGGGAATATCCATCCTCTTCTTCACTCGTCGTTCACATGACAATGAATAAGTCAAAATCAATGCATCCGCTTGGTGAATTACTCACCGAATAAATAACCAGCTCCCCTCATTTCTTCGAATAAACATGATGTTGAACTCTCTTAACTGTTGGAGGAGCGATAGCCTGAGATTTCAACTCATCTCATCTGAGATATAGAAAGAGATCAGGTCGTGTGAAGTCACTGGTGGATTTCAGCTGCGGATACTGACTTGTGAGGGATACTACCTTGGACCATGCGTGATGCATTTTGTGCACAACTCAAAATTACTGTCTATGTATCAGTCTCCAAATCCATCTCGTCAGTACACATGGTGTCATATTTCTATTTTCAATTTCACTCAATGCACTCGTCAGGTAACGAGGATGATTACAAATATGTTTCCTTTGTAACCTTGATTAGTTATGCCAATGTATTTATAACAAAACGAAAGAAAAATGTCATATTAGGTAGAAATGGACTTTTGAATGCACAAAACTACTTCGTATTTGTATTCTTCGGATGCTTATCTCGAATAGCATACTCTTCTAATTGATTGAATGAACCACCACCACCACCACCACCACTAAACGCCATCCTCTATTCCAGCACCAACTGACTGTGTCACATTATTACCTTTGATGCTGTTATTATGAACATCACCCAGATGGAGTAATCATTTCCGTTGAAAATATTGTCTTGGGAGTAAATTTCTTAATTTATTACATGCTGAGAATTCCATACTGTATCAAACATATTGTTTGGAATAAAACTACTAAAACTATTAATTATTATCATTATCAGCCACTACGATGTTTCGACAGGACTGAAAACCTTCGTCAACTTCATAAGTGAGCACCCGTTTATCGCCTGAAAAGGATGGCAAATAAGATGGAACGTCAAGTGATGGTAATTTGTTGCTACCAATGTGAAAAGCATTTTAGGTATATTGATTCTTTCCATTTCTGACTTGATTTGTGACCACCTCGTTTCTTGTAAAAGTATTTGAAGTTGAATGAGTAAAGATTGTGTCAATAAAATACACATGCACACACACATACACACAGGCACATAGTTGACCCGATATATCCCCTGACCACTAAGTAGGTCAAGTGTAAAATATTCCCAAAACTGGGACAACACACTTCCATTTCATCGGCTAGTAGGATCATTGTCATTCAGAATGATCATATGACTGTTTGACATACCACTTCTGTCCTCACCGAAGCATTCAAAAGTTGTCTCCCCCACCTTCTCATTCTCCTCCTCCATTTACGTGAAATATAAACATTGATAATTATATATAAAGGCATGTAAACAAGCAGTGAAGCCGCATAATCACTCTAAGCATATAGGTAAAGTGACAACATATGTTTTCATTTGCGTGTGATGGACACATAAATAAAATCAAATATCAACCAATAATAAATCCCTCTTTAAATAATTCACAGATGTACTCCGTGATTGAATACACAACTTCTACTGGGTGGGAGAGGAAGACGAAGGGAAGTGATTGGAATGAAAGATAAATTGTCTGAGTCGACATAATCTAGCTAGTAAAATTAGCATTTCCCTTGTGAACTCAACCTGCATATCACATGAATGAGTAGAGTGTGGATGGTGATAGGTGTTTCCCATTTATGTTGCTCAACCAAAGCTGATATCTGCACAATGCAGACGGAAATCAGAAATGAGGAAGCATGCATCTGACAACTCTGACGATACGTGGAAACTCAATTTTACGTATTTTGTGGTCTTATGATACTGCGGGCGAGGGCCGCATTCCAGCATGCCTGTGTGTATTCACACACACACACACACACACACACACACTTGATGGACGCTATCTCTTTGCATATAGATGTTCAACATTACCCCTAGAAGACCCCTTCATTTGTCTTCCTTCCAAATTTCAATGGTTACCCCGATCACTGATTACTACAATGAATAAAAAGCGGGAGGAATAACTGACATAGTTCTACGGAAAAGTAGATATGAAGTGACGTATGAAGTTACAATTCTGTGTGCACCTGTTCTTCAATGTACATGAGTGAAATTGAATTCCCATAGTAGGCTGATGGTAGAGAATACTCGCATGTTATCTGTTTCACGAATGAGTCGTAGCCAGGAATTTCAGCCAATCATACACACGTACAAGCAGTATTAATGATGCCCAGTTTCATCAGGTTATTTGTGGAAGACATATTCAGGAAATGCAATAATTTGGAAAACCTCATCACCACACAGTGTTGAGTGACTTGCTTCTCATATGCACTGTGAATAGGTGATGTCAGATGTGAGGTGTGAGATGGTAATCATCGAAATGGCATGTCTGTGTGTGCACCGATGGCCATGATTATTTACACTCTCCTCAACATTCGGAATACGTTAAAAACATGGTAGTTTTCCTCTAATGGTTTTAGGATGATAATCAGAAAATCAGTGAGTAGTGTTCAAGTGATCCTCGGTATTTCGTGGAGATAGAAATTAATCTCATCACAAAATTTTGCAATATAGACCAATCTAGTTGCTGAAGAGGTAGAGCAGTTTCCGCATCACATCCAGAAAGGAATTAATTTCAATAATGTGACATGTGAGATATCGGGTTTCATTTCACTCCCGTGCATATCTGTAGTCAAAGAACAACAATTTCGAGGAAAGTATCCAGATTTCACTACGGGACAATAATGCGTAGGCACAATCCACTAGCTTCGGAAGAATTGCAAACAGCGACTAGTAATGGCGGTCATCATTTGCCAACAACGAAGCCATACTCAACTCGAGATTGTCAGCTAGATACACAGGATAGCAACAAGTATCACACACATTTGCTAGTCAGGCATATCAAGGCAATAATGAGGAATATCTTATACTTCAAGTCACGCAATTACTTAACATTACACCAAATCAGAGAATCGAATAGCTATACCAACTGTTCACTTTTCTAACTCATGCTGGGTTACGTAATCATGGTCATCGGTGCACACACAGACATGCCATTTCGATGATTACCATCTCACACCTCACATCTGACATCACCTATTCACAGTGCATATGAGAAGCAAGTCACTCAACACTGTGTGGTGATGAGGTTTTCCAAATTATTGCATTTCCTGAATATGTCTTCCACAAATAACCTGATGAAACTGGGCATCATTAATACTGCTTGTACGTGTGTATGATTGGCTGAAATTCCTGGCTACGACTCATTCGTGAAACAGATAACATGCGAGTATTCTCTACCATCAGCCTACTATGGGAATTCAATTTCACTCATGTACATTGAAGAACAGGTGCACACAGAATTGTAACTTCATACGTCACTTCATATCTACTTTTCCGTAGAACTATGTCAGTTATTCCTCCCGCTTTTTATTCATTGTAGTAATCAGTGATCGGGGTAACCATTGAAATTTGGAAGGAAGACAAATGAAGGGGTCTTCTAGGGGTAATGTTGAACATCTATATGCAAAGAGATAGCGTCCATCAAGTGTGTGTGTGTGTGTGTGTGTGTGTGTGTGAATACACACAGGCATGCTGGAATGCGGCCCTCGCCCGCAGTATCATAAGACCACAAAATACGTAAAATTGAGTTTCCACGTATCGTCAGAGTTGTCAGATGCATGCTTCCTCATTTCTGATTTCCGTCTGCATTGTGCAGATATCAGCTTTGGTTGAGCAACATAAATGGGAAACACCTATCACCATCCACACTCTACTCATTCATGTGATATGCAGGTTGAGTTCACAAGGGAAATGCTAATTTTACTAGCTAGATTATGTCGACTCAGACAATTTATCTTTCATTCCAATCACTTCCCTTCGTCTTCCTCTCCCACCCAGTAGAAGTTGTGTATTCAATCACGGAGTACATCTGTGAATTATTTAAAGAGGGATTTATTATTGGTTGATATTTGATTTTATTTATGTGTCCATCACACGCAAATGAAAACATATGTTGTCACTTTACCTATATGCTTAGAGTGATTATGCGGCTTCACTGCTTGTTTACATGCCTTTATATATAATTATCAATGTTTATATTTCACGTAAATGGAGGAGGAGAATGAGAAGGTGGGGGAGACAACTTTTGAATGCTTCGGTGAGGACAGAAGTGGTATGTCAAACAGTCATATGATCATTCTGAATGACAATGATCCTACTAGCCGATGAAATGGAAGTGTGTTGTCCCAGTTTTGGGAATATTTTACACTTGACCTACTTAGTGGTCAGGGGATATATCGGGTCAACTATGTGCCTGTGTGTATGTGTGTGTGCATGTGTATTTTATTGACACAATCTTTACTCATTCAACTTCAAATACTTTTACAAGAAACGAGGTGGTCACAAATCAAGTCAGAAATGGAAAGAATCAATATACCTAAAATGCTTTTCACATTGGTAGCAACAAATTACCATCACTTGACGTTCCATCTTATTTGCCATCCTTTTCAGGCGATAAACGGGTGCTCACTTATGAAGTTGACGAAGGTTTTCAGTCCTGTCGAAACATCGTAGTGGCTGATAATGATAATAATTAATAGTTTTAGTAGTTTTATTCCAAACAATATGTTTGATACAGTATGGAATTCTCAGCATGTAATAAATTAAGAAATTTACTCCCAAGACAATATTTTCAACGGAAATGATTACTCCATCTGGGTGATGTTCATAATAACAGCATCAAAGGTAATAATGTGACACAGTCAGTTGGTGCTGGAATAGAGGATGGCGTTTAGTGGTGGTGGTGGTGGTGGTGGTTCATTCAATCAATTAGAAGAGTATGCTATTCGAGATAAGCATCCGAAGAATACAAATACGAAGTAGTTTTGTGCATTCAAAAGTCCATTTCTACCTAATATGACATTTTTCTTTCGTTTTGTTATAAATACATTGGCATAACTAATCAAGGTTACAAAGGAAACATATTTGTAATCATCCTCGTTACCTGACGAGTGCATTGAGTGAAATTGAAAATAGAAATATGACACCATGTGTACTGACGAGATGGATTTGGAGACTGATACATAGACAGTAATTTTGAGTTGTGCACAAAATGCACCACGCATGGTCCAAGGTAGTATCCCTCACAAGTCAGTATCCGCAGCTGAAATCCACCAGTGACTTCACACGACCTGATCTCTTTCTATATCTCAGATGAGATGAGTTGAAATCTCAGGCTATCGCTCCTCCAACAGTTAAGAGAGTTCAACATCATGTTTATTCGAAGAAATGAGGGGAGCTGGTTATTTATTCGGTGAGTAATTCACCAAGCGGATGCATTGATTTTGACTTATTCATTGTCATGTGAACGACGAGTGAAGAAGAGGATGGATATTCCCTCTCTCTCCTCATCATCTACAGGGAATTTCTCACATAACATTCGAAGCTTTCGACTTCCTTTGATTGACTGTTTTTCGAGTGAGTAACAGTTAAGTGGAGAACTTGTGTAGACACCACTCCTTCATCTCCAACAAATTTTCAGGACCAACACCCATTCACATCTTTCTAGCAGCGATTTCCAGTACAGATCTGGAGTGCACTTGTTCGATGATCATGCGAAATTGAATTGTTGTTCACTGTACCTGCTGCCTGAGCAATTATTTGACTGACTCCAGATTATGCAAACGACACTCCAAAATCACCTCAATTCCAAGGTCACAGCCATTCTATAAACAGAATAAGCATGTCAGATTCAACTTGATTGGTAATCTGAACCTCAAGTAGACCGAAGCAGTAGACTAGCATGTTTCCTCGAGTTATAGCTAGATTGTACTTATTTCATATTCACTTCACCCACACAAACAGGAATCGCATCCATTCGATTTGTCCATTACCACTATTGTAGTTATGGAAGAGCTAGACAACACCAATTAGGCTGAGAATCTACTCAAATACGTGAATGCAAAGTAACCACTGTGGAAAATATAACTCAGAAGTTAGGAGACCAGATCACAAAATTTCACATGAACTGTTCGAAGCAGGACAGAAAGCAAACCTATACTAATAACGAACGAAATCGATTGGACCTGTTCTTGAGCGGTCTAACGGGAGACCAGAAGTAAACAAAACAAATACATCACATTGTTCAGATAGACTTCGTCTTCTAATTACGCTATCGATATACAAATGTTCTCCATGGACAGACAACCTCTCTTCCGACCAACCCAGAATGCAATCTATCCAGACACATTTCGAGGTAGCAAAATTACCTTGTGGAGTCATGCCAACATTCTATGAAGTAGTCAACATGATTTTCTGTCACCCATAAGGCATTCACGTAAACAGCAAAGAATTAGTTGTGTACTTCTACGTCACAGTATCATACACATCACTTGAACGACGACTGACCGAGGTTTCAACCGAACTCATGATGTTTCCTGATCACAACACCGTGCTGACACTTCCACCATCAATCAGTAAATCATGATTTCGATACAGGTTTGCTGGATGTTCCAAGATGGTTCACATGTATACCAAATAGTATTTTAACAACACTATTCCATCACTGAAATACTCATCAAAAGCGTCATCATCGTCAATGTCAACTTTAGTGATGAGAATTCTTCGAGATGTTAATAAATATCTACATTTTCTGATGTACTAGCTAATAAAGTTGGCCATATTTGGAGAAGCCGAAGAAGATTTTCTTCCATACAAGTCATTTCCAGTATGTGTAGAAGTATATTTACAGAAATAAGAAACGAACTTATGAGTGGGTGGGTGCTCCTTAGAATTCGCATACTGGTAGGAAATAGCTATCCAGTCTTTACAGGTTCCCAATGCTTCTCCAACTGATGTCAGCCTGTAATGAATGCTACCTTGAAGTAAATAAAGTTTTCATGAAATCCTAACCAGTCTAGTCTATTATCGTCTACTACTTAAGCATTATCACATTGTCTAGACAGCTAACGAGACGAGTAGACGTTATCACAATGTGTTAATTTTTCAACAAATGAAGTCATTAACCAGTCATGTGCATTGCACTAAATTGTTTGATGATGTAGGCTGAATAATACTGTGATCAGTGAAATAGGACACCACCATCACCGGGATGAAGGATAGAATTTTCTCTCCCAATATGATAATCAGCTGTGTGTGAATGTGTCCAGTGAGATAGCGTTCAGCAGGTGTTTATGCATTCACACATATGCATGCTTGAGTGCTCAATTCGTAGACAGAACTGTTCAGTGTTATAGAAATACACACGAACATGATTTCAGGTGACTATCTATGCAATCACTCAGTCAATGTGTTCACCTTGTGATTGTAGATTGGGTGTGGTGTCGCCTTGACTGTGAAATATTCGGATTGTTGTTTTATACTATCACGGATGTCTGGTGGTGAAGTGAACTTCATTCAAGTTCATAGGCATTACATGATTATTCATTCATAATTGTCAGCTCTTCCTCACATTGTCTGTTATTTTTGCTGCTGAGACAGATGAGTGTGCGCATTTTTGAACTACTTTATCTGCATACTTGTCTACTTGATTGGAAATCAGAGAGACAGGAGTATCGTGTCAGACCTGTCGGATTCAGTCGACCTTTGAAGTGAAATTCCAATACCGTGTGTATGTGAGAATTTCTTACTGCCAGGCTGTAGTCGACGTAAATATGAACTGATGAGAGTGCTTCTGCAACAAGTGGTGCTGTATTCCCTCATGTCATCTTCGAATTCACCATCATTATCATTTCCCCAATATTCATCGACTCGTCTTCCCCTCACTCGTATCTGCATCACAAAGCCAACAACTTCACTGCATCATTCCATCTGCTTTCAGCTTTCTTTGCTGTAGTATAGTGCAACATCAAGCATAGAAATCAAATATAAGTTTGTAAATTAATCTGTGTGCCTGATGCTTACCTGATTTGTTTTATAATTTAGTGATGAATGAACTGGAGCATTCACAATGTTTATCATTGTGTGTGTGTGTGTGTGTGTGTGTGTGTTTATCAAGGAGTGTATTTACGATCGTGATTAAATGAAGTCGTGTAATTGTGTTCGATCTGCAGATGTCAACTACCTTGGTGAGTGATGAGATGGACATAGTGGAGTTAGCCACTGTCAGTGAAATCCACGACGCCCGTTTCCTCCTATTCGGTACTCGTCGAATGGATGTATCTGCACCTGAGTGAGGGATGGTATTCCCATCGAAACTGGAAACCAGTATCCACCGCTTCAATTACCAAAGTGCTGTCCATTAGGTCTTTATGTCACAAGAGCCACCACTTGTCCAACTGGTACTATTTCTTCATTTTGTAATACTCGTAATTCCTCGTTGAGCACGAATTCGACTGATCGGAGTTGGGAGAGCAAAACTTGCTATAGTAGGCCATGGCGCGCTTTACACATATTACAATGTCTACTGTGTGCACACGGTTGATAGAATGCTTGATAATAATTCATGCAACCAACAGCTGAACGCATTGAGTCGAATAATCTACTTGAGGTCGCTAACCCACTGTTATCTTCCTCTGACACACTGCTGAACGCCTGATCAATTTGTGTGTCTTCATCATCAGTGAATAGCTAGGTGAGTGCACGCAAACATACACACACATGCACACACATGCACACACCTGCACACACATGCAACACCACCTCCACCATCTAGTCACTCACTCACCTCAGACACGATGATGCATTGTGTGATTGTATCATGTCACTTCACATCGACACCCACTGATTCCAACCATAATATAACAGGTTATATTATCACAGAGGTGAGAGGAGAAGAGGCTGAGGAAGAGACTCCAATGATTGCATCATCCTCCATATAGATATTGCTTCACTGATAACAGTTGATGTGTACATGACATGTTGATAAGCACGGAAATTCATGAGAGGTGCATTTATCAGCAATTATGTGTGCATGATTTCTTCCTCAGTTAGACTTTAACTTCTCAGGCATTGATAACCACAGTCTCTCATATTTGCATTGATAATAATAATAATAATAATAATAATAATAATAATTATTATTATTATTATTATTATTATTATTATTATTATCGTCATTGTCACAGCGTATATAATTGTTTGCATTTGGCTGATTAGTGGGTGCATGTGGTTGATTATCGCTCTCATTTGGAGGGACAAAATAGCATTCTCTCTCAAATGTGTAAGTGAGTAGATAGCTTTGTAAAATTGAAACTTCACATTGACTTTTTGTAGGAGTTCAAATCATGGCATGGATAACACTGTCCTGTATTATGAGAAGGTGGGAAACAGGCTTGTCTAAAACTGAATGTAGAGTGTTCAATTGCAGTCATATTTGCTTCACTAGATTAAATATATATTTGTGATGTGAGTCGGTGACATATGGTCTGATCTACGTGTATCTGTGGTGAATAATAATAATAATAATAATAATAATAATAATAATAATAATAATAATAATAATAATAATAGTAATAATAATAATAATTAGTCGCTTTGGTTCCTAGTGGAACATAGGGCTTCAGTAGCACGTCTCCATTCCACTCTGTTCTCTGAAATCTTTTGAACGTGTCTCCATGACAGCCCACAAGTTCTCATTACCTCACTGCCTGATCTCCTCCATGTCACCCTCAGGTGAGACGCCCAACTCGTCGCTTCCCTTGGGGGTTCCACTCGAATGCCTGGCTCGTGATCCCCCAGTTGGCCTTCTCACTGTATGCCAAACCCAATCCATCTCCACTTCCTTCTAGTGCATATTTGTTGGGTGATAGGTTCTTGATTGTTTCCTTCCCACAGTGACTTCCTTGTTGCTTATTCTTATTATTCTAACCATCTGATCTTCAGTAACGAGCCAGTATAGGCAGTTGTTGATGAATGTCTGTAGTTTGTTGGAAATGCCTTTCGTAACGCGTCAAGTCTCTCAACCATCACACAGGTGAAGGAGTCTACTTCCTTTATGTTTCTCCCGCTGATGGTGATTGGAGTTTGTTATTGTTGGTGGTGTTGTTGTTGGTTGGTTATGTTCATCACCTCTGTCTTCTCTACATTCACTTGAAGTCCCGTCTTCGCCAACCTGCCTCTTCTCCCAACTTGTTAGTTTTCGCCTGTAGATCTGTGAGTTTGTGTTACAGGACATCAGACACAAGTCATCACTGGTGAAATCCAGATCTCCTAGGTTCTCTTCCACTGTCCAGCCAGCGTATCCCCCCTCTTCTCGCTCCCCTCTGTTGTCTGCTGCATGATCCAGTCCAGTCAAGTCGACCACAATCAGGAATATCATGGGTGATAGTAGGCAACCTTGTTTTACTCCTGTCTTCACTTCACTTCAAAGGCATCACTGAGCTTTCCATTGTGGATAACTTGGTATGTGGTGACTTCATGTAGCTGGTGTTGAATGAGGTTGATAAAGACTAGTGGCACTCCGTAGTGTTGAAGCAACTGTCAAACTACCTCTCGGTTGACGCTGTCGAAGGTCTTCTCAAAAGTCGATGGATTTGAGGTGGAGAGATAGTTGACTGCCATTCTATACTCTGTTCCATGATAATGCGTAGCGTATCATTGCAATTTGGTCCGCACATGATTTGTAGTTCCTGAAACCAGCCAGCCTGTCTGTTCCGGTCGTAGTTTTGAATCCGGTGCATACTTTGGTCTCTCAAGGATGACGTGGCTTAATATTTTGCTTGGTGTGGGTGGACAGGAGAGCGATTCGGCGCCAGTATTTGCAAACACTGAGGTCTCCCTTCTTCGGGAGTTTGACAAGGTAACCCTTCTTCCAATCAATAGGCAGACAACTTCCCTTCCTTCCACACCTTCTGCAATAGTGGTGTGGGGTGAGCATGTCTGCTGTTGTCTCTCCATCTGTTTTCAGTGCTTCTGGAAGGATTACATCTGGTCCTGCTGCTTTCTCACATTTCAGTAGCTTTATGGCTTTCAGGACTTCCATTTTTGTTGGAGGATTTATATTCACCTGTAGTTCTGTGGCTGGGCTGCATGTGGTATTTCTGGACGAAGTGCAGGTGGTGGTGGTGGTCGAGTCAAGAGCTACTTGAAGTGGTCAGCCCATTGCTGCGTTTGTTTGTCTTCTTTCGTAATTAAATTTCCGTCATCATCTTTTATTGGTTTCGTCTGCGTTGATCTCTCTCTCTCTCTCTCGCATCCCAGATTGCAATCTGGTTATTCGATACAATGTTGTCAGGTCTCTATCTCTCCCACCTGCAGCCTGTTCTGCTTCACTTGCCAGTGTTTCGTAGAAGTGTCTTTTGTCTTTCCGTGCACTCTTCTTCACTTCTTTGTCCAGTGTAGTGTTTCATACATTGCACTCAGTTCCTCTTCTGGTCCTTGAGCATCCTTGCACTGGTTTATCTTCTGCTTCACCATCACCATCCTCCACCTCCTCCATCAGCTTTCATGTATCCACTGAGATCCATTACTTATCCTCTTTCTTCTTCCTTCCTTCCTTCCTTCCTAATACGCTTGGTTATGCAGGTTTCTTTCCACATCTCTTCCAAAGACTTCCAGTGTTCTTCCACACAGGTTTCTTCAAGGATGTTCCTCGATATCTCCCATTTCGTCTTGATGACTGACTGTCGTGAAGATTTCCTTTGTAGTTTCGTCCTTCAGTTCCTGTTCCGAGTGTTGTACTTGAACTGCAGTCGTCTATCACCAGTTTCCTTGAAGGCTTTTAACTTGATTTTGCAGGAAGGTTCTTTGTACTAGATGGTGGTGTGAACCTACATCTACTCCTCTTCTTGACCTTGTGTCAAGTAGGCTGGCTGCGTCTCCACTTTCTGCACATTGAGATAAAGTCGATTTGATTTTTAGTGTGTCCTGGTGTCTGGTGAAATCAACTTCATGTCACTTTGTGGATATCCTTGTGTTTGGACACAGTGCCTGGCCTCGAATCACCAAATCGTTGAATGCACAGAATTCTGTAAACAGTTCTCCATTCTCGTTCATCATTTCACCTAGCACTTCTCGACCCATGGTTGGTTCTCTTCCTGTGTTGTCTGCTCCCAGTTTGGCATTCATGTCGCCCATTAGAACTGATCATGCGTTATTCACTGTTTCAGAGGAAGAAAACAATAAGCCAGTAGCATAGAGTAGGTGATTCAGATCAATGTATTCAAGTGTTTGTTGCATTAGCTTAACAGGTATGACGTCAGTCGTGGAGTAAATCTGTAATTTAACTCTATGTGAACAGTCGAGATGATGGATCCCGTCACCTGTTCCACTTACATCTTCACTCCACTCACTTCGAGTAATTCATAGACGTTCTGCAATAATCATTCATTGGAGAACAACAGATGGATAGACATACACATGGAGGAAGCTGGAATCCCACGTTCACTACACTCGTCCAAATTATCACAATTCACAGTAGCAAAGAAAGGTGAGATAGACAGATGCAGGGAAAGTGTCCGATCAGTGATGTAGATATGAGGGAAGAGAGGAGAAATCAACACAAACGTGTGTATTGATGAAGTGTTGATGATTTTGAAGATGACGATGGGTGAATGAGACAGATAGTATGGTTTGTGAACGAACGCATTGTACCCAGTTTCGTGTTGTTGTGTCGGTCACTAACTGCAATCGGTGATTTCTAACATCTCGAGATATTCACTGAAGTCGCCTTCACTTGCCAATACTACTCAACTCAACTCAACAGACAGTAATAAATAACAGACTTCCGACAGTCTAGGACGTTGTCGAGTGTTCACATGGTGTCATTCACCGTGTTGCATACAGACTCGTTCACTCATCGACAGAAAACAACGGAATCTGGAGAACAGTTAACAATTGGAAATCAACAAGTATAAATGAATAAATAATCTCCATGACCTTGAGTAAAGTTCATTTATTAGGTGGTAAGGAGAAAGCAGTTGGTATAAGTGCGATGACAAGAGAACACATATTTGGTTGTCAAGACTACATTACAGTTAATCCGTCCGTAATTACCTAGTGAACTGATCGACTGAACGACTGACTCATTGGTCATTGACTGACCGTCATTACCTGATACCAGTCAGTATTATCACCTCTGATCATCACATAATCCCACGACTGTTATCTCTCATTGTGTATGTGTGTCATGCAATGCGATGGGGTGGGGTGGTGTGGGATAGGATGGGATGGGATGGGATGGGTTAAAATGAGATGGAGAGTGAGTTGTTCGAGAAGAGATTCTCTCACCGTTTCTGTCTCACAGTCATCTGTGTTCATTGTCTGAATTATGTTGTGTGAAGCTGATGTTCAATCGTATAGATGATGATCGTCTGCATTGGTGATAACGGCTAAGTGATTATAAAGGAGTCAATAGACACACCTGACTTACTTTGAGTACTTTAGTATTTGCTTGAATCGTTTTCAGCTCTATCTTACTTTTGGTCTTCAATTTTTGTGGTTCCAGATCTCGTCTCGTTCGATGCTACGTGCTGGCGATCAACATATGAACTGAGAGTCGATTGGCATCAGATATGCAGAAAAATTCTTAAAGGAAATGTCAACAGATAATTCCATTTCACCATGGACGATCATCACAGTTTTCAACATTTTTGACTTACATCCTCTTATAACAACTATGCTTATGCCATATGACCATTCATACGACAATGCAGTTAGACAATTTCAATATACAAGGTTTACGAATTTGAAAAATTTGCCTGTCTGAGGATGAGGATTGATGATGAAATATGAGGGTGTGTAGGTGAATGAAGCTGTTCGGTTTGCCTCTTCCACTTGTAATACAGTGAATTTGACTGACATTGGGAGAAACAGCGTTGTCGATCTCATTACTAGCACCACAAGCTATAACATAGACGATTTTCTTAACATCTAATGGTCAGTGTAAGTCAGTGCAATACTAATTCGTCCACGAATTCGGCAGTGATACAGTGGGATTTCAGACATCAAAAATTGGACACGATTTGGTATGACTATATACATCAAACATTTATTCTTTCCGTATACTTAAGCTGATATTCAGTCAGATGCTTACATTTGATAAATATCAACCACATTTGCCGGTGGTTCTCTCCCTCCTTCAATGTCAATTTGCCTTTTACTATCTGGTAACTAATACCTGATTGAGCACATGGTGTGCGACCATGGTTTATCGACTTAATCTCGAAATCTGTAGCTGTAACGTGACATTTACAATGTGGCGGAAAGTGAGGTTTTTCCCATTTATCACGTCTGAATCAGTGAGACTAACATATCATATCAGATATCATTAAGATAGTCTGACACAATTCGTTGTAATAACAGAGAACGACTCTGGTGTATTTTGTCTTTCTCCTTACAGTGATAATCCACGAAAATATTTCATTTGTGTGATGAAGATACTCACAGATTACTCCAATCCTTATCGCTTCGCGAAACGAGAATGTCGTGCCATTTGTCAGCCACCATGTCTTCAGTGGTTGGTTGACACTGGCTAGTGCATTGTCCTCATTTACGATGGCGACAACAGGATAAATTCAACTGATACTGTGAGTTGATGAAATAGATACTCATGAGTAAAGCTACCACCATGACGCACACATAACTATCAGTCACACAAAAGCACACACTCATTTCGATGTTGATGATGAGCGGTTCAGTTTAACCTTCCCCCCACAGTAGTACTCAACTGTTCACTACTTCATTTATCCTACATCCCACATAATCACGGTGTCGGTTGCCACATCGATTCTCTCCACTTCGAACTCATATCCCGTGGTGGACACATGCAAGCACTTACACAATCGCGCAAAAGCACGTACATATATATATATATACACTGTGGAATTGTCGTCAATGATATCGCTTATATACACTTCTTATTTCGATAGATTGTGTGTTGACAAAATCGGTCGTTGCCGAATGTCCATTCACTTTCAGTGATTCACCCTTACTTCTCATAAACAGACCCGAAAGGAATGCTTTCTCCACCTTTATTGGATTACATGTGAAATACTTCACGTGTGGATATCCACACATACATAACCTCCAGAAATGCCACTCTCTTCTTTCAGTCAAATAATTGAGGGATCTGGTATACTCTCCTTCACTATCTATTATGTTCATATGTTTATTTAGACGTATTCATCTAACCAGGACAACTGAGAATAGGTATGCTGCTAGGAGAAGTTTTGCTTTCACAATTCTTATACGCTTAATTTGTGCTCAACCAAGTCGTCAATATTCCAACATGTCAATAACACAGCAGTCACACATGAAGAAACAGTCCTAGTGAGCGGATTTGTCAGTACATCACAATATATGACTATGACAGAACCCTTTCTGTGAGTACACTTCATCAACGTAACTGACTGCAAGTAGTGCGGTTATGTAATCGAAAATGCATACAATGGGAGGTTAAATTCTTGCTCACTCATCTCATCAGGGTGATTCAGTCTATCTTACCACATATCAACAGATTGTCAATTGCCATAGTCACTTCAGAGTCCATCCATCCATCCATCCATCCATTGGTTATAGTGGAATCGACAAGAGTGGAAATCAGCTATTCCTAATCTCGATAGCAATATTTCTGCTCACTATCCATTGAGAATAAGGTGATTTGCAGTCATCCTAATAACCATTTGTCCTTTCATGAACAATATTAATCAATTTACTCGCATACACCACCTTGTGTAGCACAGTGCAACTCACCCACTCAGTCATTCGCACAATCTGTGATATGTGTGTGCATATTCATGAATTACGAGGCTGATGCAAATATCAAGAATGTTGCACACATATGGACGAAAACAGATTAATGCGGTGACTTCAATTTCCCCTTTTCGTAGTAATCCACTTTAACTGTAGGTCGAACTTATCCAAACACACAAACAACTAGAACATCACATGAATGTCCTGCTCTGTTAAAACACATTGATTATACACATGCAGACTGCTTGAAGGCTGGAGTTAGTAGCGTAGGATGATGAGTGCACTATGCCAATCAACGCCATCATTCTACAATGTGAGATTTCTATGAATTCCGAGGGGGAAGAAAAGACCTTCAGTCTACACGATGTACCTTGTACTATTTCCAGAATCCGTATCTGATGAGATTGACGCTGTGCAGTGAGCTGCAGACGAATATGCACTGATTTCATTGCACTGAGAACTACTTTGTGTGATACTCTCATGGTTCGCCCTCAAAAGTAGTTATCACAACTGACTCAGTTTAATGAGTATTCGTATGTTTTCGCAGTGGAGACAGTTCACATGCTGCGGCAGACGTTACCCTCCTCAGCACCAGTCTGCTAATATTTGACATCCATGCAACAAGAACCACTCGGCTGTCCTCACTCTCCACCTCACAATTCAGGTGTGTACATTGTGAGCATTGAAATTCAGCTCCCTTCAACTCAACTTCCAGGTGCCTATGCCTTTTTTAGAGTCAACTAACTGCTGATAGGCGACCTGGAAGGCTGTTTGAGCTGTAAGTAAACGACAGTACTCGAAATTGAGACTATTTATCGTAGATGAATGTCTAGTTTGTGTATATCTACTCTACTATGCAAGCCGGTGAATACATAGAGATGTATCTCACCAACCGGCTGTCTGGCTGAAATCAAATCTCCATTTTTGGTTTCACTCAGTGTACTCTTCAATTAATGAGAATGATTGCAAATATGTCTTCTTCTTGTAAACTGCAACATTTGTATCGATAAGGATCACAACTCTCCAATAAGGAATTTTAGCTGATGCGTTATAGTTGTCTCTACCGTAATTACACCACCACGTTATTCACAATCCAGTAGGTAGATTAGAATGAATCACTTCGTTATCCGGTGCTAGAATATACCAGAGTTCTATGGGTTCGAATTTCAGGTGGAATATCAGTTCTGTAGAGGTTTACGAGTGCCAGCAAGCACGAAACCCAGGATCACGTTTTCTTGGCGATTGCCTCCAACCAACTAACGTCTATCAATGTACTCCTCATCGCTGAACCTCCTAGCTTGGTCTCCACATTGCAAAAATGGTCGATAGAATTTGGTCACCCTGGCAATTCATGAGATAACCAATTAGGGCTTCTCTGTCCTATGAAAAACTACCTTTCTAGATGGAATAACAAATCCTGGTTGGTTATTTCAGCATTTTCTAGGGTTGCCTTTAAAGTCACCCGCATACAGGACTAAACATAAAGATATTGATCGCTTTCCTGTGACCAATCAGTGTATAGAGCTCTACATTATTTGACTGAAACAGGAGACAGTGTTATTTGGGAAGGTAATTTATGTGTGAGTATTCACAAGTGAAGTATCTCACATGCTGGCCAAGGAAGAAAGAGGAAGTATTTTCAATTAATGTCACTTCATGGCATTCAGCCTAATGATTCGGATGACCTTATCCAGTAACTAGGTAGATATGCTTTCAAAAATGCACTACAGTTCACGTACCACCTGAAAATATCTGACTCTTTAGACTGCAACAAAGTATATCAAAATTTGAACCTGCATATTCATCGAATCTAGTAGAGTACTCTTATCTACAAGTTCATGGTTCGGTGTCTTGAGCTAAGATTATCCATCATGCAAGTGGGCTGGTCTGTGTGGAAGTACTGTCATGCCTATGCATTATATCGAGAGGTAATGATGAAAACTTAAAAGTTGAATCCAGTATCGATCGATTTTGTCAACACAATAGAAATAAGTGGTGTGAATAGGCGATATGAGTGACTGATATCTCACTTTATGTATGCGCCTGCAGACATCTCTGTGTGCATGCATGTGCTTGTGAAGCGTCTGCATGTGTCCACCATGGGATATGAGTTGGAAGAGGAGAGAATCAATGAAGTAACTGAAGAAGTGATTATGTGAAATGTGAGCAGCTGAGTACTACTTTGAGTGGAAGAATAAACTTCACTACCCACCACTAACATCGAAATGGGTGTATGCGTCTGTGTGACTAATAATTACATGTGCTTTATGGTGTTAAATATGCTCACTACTACTCACATCCTAACCACTAATTTTATTTGAATTTCTCTGGTTGTTGTGGTAATAGAGGACACAGTAGTTTTCACTAAAAACCATAGAGGTGTATTCTCTACCTCAATGCACTTTACACATTGTATATTGAAGCGAAATTCTCCGAAGCCTGGAAACGATGGATCTTAATGATCAAAGCTGCTTCATCTGAGATTTGCATTAGATACTACAAAGAGAAGCATTTGGTTTAATGCTTCGATAAAACAGAATACGTGAGTGAAGTACATTCAAGGAGAATCTGCCCATAAACTGAGCAACCATAGCTAATAAAATACAACGCTAAGGTGTTATCATTTGTTGCTATCACTGAGATAAGTAGGCTAAGCCAAATATTGGTGTCGATTTATGTGAGGTTACATGAGTAAGGATTGTGTCATTAGCGCACACACACACACACACACACACTCAAGTTAACTTAATATATCTCTTAACCAATAAGTAGGTCATGTGTAAAATATTCTCAAAACTGGGGCAACACACATTCATTTCATCGGCTAGTAGGGTCACCGTCAATTGGTGCGATTTTAAGCTTGTCCAATGAAACAATTATTTCTTCACTCAAGTGTTCAAGAGTTATCTGCTTCTCCTCTTCCACCACCTATTTTAAATATAAACATTTATGATGATACTGAAGCACATGTATACAATCAGTGAAGCAGTGTAATCACTCCAATCATACAGGTAAACTGTCAACATATGTTTTCAGTTTGCATGCGATGAACACATAAATAAAATACAATACCAAACAATAGTCAATTCCTCTTCAGAAAATCAACAGGTTCATCCTAGATGTACACCGTGATTGAATACACAACTTCTACTGGGTGGGAGAGGAAGACGAAGGGAAGTGATTGGAATGAAAGATAGATTGTCTGACCAATGAGTTGACATAATCTAGTTATTAAAATGAGCATTTCCCTTGTGAACTCAACCTGCATATCACATGAATGAGTAGAGTGTGGACGGTGATAGGTGATTCTTCTTCCTAGTGTTCGACTGAAGATGCTACTTCAACAATGCAGACAGGACTCATTGATTATCAGGCATGTCTCTGACGATCCTGTCGATACTTGGAAGTTAGTATTGACCAGGAACAAGTGACTGTCAGACCGAAATTGTAAGAGACGATCATTGTTGGTGCGTTGGCATGGGATACTGAAAATACCATGGTGATGTCTTTCCGAATGGATCCGGTTCTCTGATATGGGCATTCAAGTGAACATATGCTATGACTATATGTAAAAGTTTTCATTTCTGTGTCAAAATAAACAGCTTTTGATAAGACTGACCTTTCGCATCATCCAAAATGCAGCTTGTGCGAGCGTAGGTGGAGGCTATGAATAGATATCTCGGAGTTCTGCTACCCTACCCTGTTCCTGTAGGTCCAGTAAAGAGATGGTTATTGACTGGTATCGATCCAGTTAAGGAGTGCACTTCCTTCTTCAAAACGTTATGTAATACATACACTAGGGAAGCACGATAGCCAGCCACTGAATCTCGCGACGCTCGTGGAGAGGGTTCCACAGGTTCTCCTCATCATCCACTCGATGTCAAGCAAATTGGCTCACTTGTGAGCGGTATCTGTGTCTCAGAAATGCATCACACACTTAGAACTCAAGAATACAGAGTCTTCCAATTCGTACACATCGTTCGACTCATCATAGGATTCGAACGTTGATGCCTGCAATATGAAATTATCAGTGTGGTTTCAAGAGACCAGGAATGATGCAACGCTGATGGGTATCAATAATTGATGGTCACATGATGAGAAGTTGAGGGAGATTAGGAGTCTGGATGTTGTTTTCAGGAAATGAATATCGGGAGGTAGGGAGGGAGGGAGGGAGAGAGAGGTGAGGAAGGGGATTTGTGTTTGGTTGAGTTTCGGATGCTGTCGAAGGTGTGTGGACACTTAATACTTCGAGGTTGCCCACATCATGATAGTTTAGTTGTTTGTGTAAGGTGCCTGTAAGAGAGACTTGATTGTCTATGTATGAAATCAGAAGTCATGGGAGGTGTGATGTTGAGGCTGGTCATACATGACGTCATAGGAATTTTCAGATTGAAGTTTGTTCGAGGTAAATCGAGGTATAAAAGCCACCTCACTGATACTGTGAGATTGTACAGAAGGGAGTAGTGTGGTAGTTTCAGGGGGGATAATTACAGACAGTGGTATACAAATGCCAGGTGGCAACAGTGTGGACCGCCTTCCGTGAGTGTGTGAAACGTGTAGCTCTCATTCCTCGTGCAGTGAACAAAACGAACTCATCGTTGCAAGCCCATCATGATTATTATTATTATTATTAGTCCCTTGGGTTCCTAGTGGAACATAGGGCTTCAGTAGCACGCCTCCAGTGACCTCTGTTCTCTGAGATCTTTTGAACCTGGTTCCACGACAGCCCAGAAGCTCTCATTTCCTCCTCGCACGACCTCCTCCATGTCACCCTCGGACGTCCAACTCGTCGCTTCCCATGGGGATTCCACTCGAGGGCCTGACGCGTGATGTCCTCAGTCGGCCTTCTCAGTGTATGCCCAATCCATCTCCACTTCTTCCTGCATATTTGTTGCGTGATAGGTTCTTGGTTGGTTCGTTCCCAGAGTTCCTTGTTGCTTATTTTTTCTGGCCATCTGATCTTCAGCAGCGAGCGTAAGCAGTTGTTGATGAATGTCTGTAGTTTATTGGAAATGCCTTTCGTGACGCGCCAAGTCTCTGAGCCATACAAGAGCACTGACTTGACGTTGGTGTTGAAAATCCGTATCTTGTTCCGCATGCTGAGTGCAGAAGATCTCCACACTGGTTTCAGGCTAATGAATGCCTGTCTTGCTTTTCCGATTCTGACTTTGACGTCCTCGTCCGTCCCGCCTGTAGTTGAAACAGTGCTTCCTAGATAAGTGAAGGAGGTTACTTCCTTCAAGTTTCTACCGTTGACGGTGATTGGAGTTTGTTGTTGTTGTTGATGGTGGTGGTGCGGTATCTTCATCACTTCTGTCTTCTCTATATTCACCTGAAGTCCCGTCTTAGCTGCCTCCTCTGTCAACTTGTTAGTTTTTGCCTGCAGATCTTCAAGTTTATGTGACATTAGGCATAAGTCATCGGCGAAATCCAAGTCTTCTAGGTTCTTTTCCGTCGTCCAGTGTATCCCCCTCTTCTCGCTGCCTACTGTTTGCTGCATGATCCAGTCCACCACAATAGGAATATCATGGGGGATAGTAGGCAACCTTGTTTCACTCCTGTCTTCACTTCAAAGGCATCACTGAGCTTCCCATTGTGGATTACTTGGCATGTGGCATCTTCATATAGTTGTTGAATGAGGCGGATAAAGGTTTGCGGTACTCCGTAGTATTGAAGCAGTTTCCAAATTACTTCTCGGTCGACGCTGTCAAAGGCCTTCTCAAAGTCGATGAAGTTGAGGTATAGAGCTGATTGCCATTCTACGCTCTGTTCTATGATGATACGAAGCGTTGCAATTTGGTCAGCACATGATTTGTACTTCCTGAAGCCTGCCTGTTCCGGTCGCAGTTTTGAATCCAGTGCGTCTTTAAGCCTCTCCAGGATGATGCGGCTTAATATTTTACTTGGGGTGGATAGGAGAGTGATTCCTCGCCAGTTCTTGCAAGCACTGAGGTCTCCCTTCTTCGGCAGTTTGACAAGGTAACCCTTCTTCCAATCGTCAGGTACCTTCTCTTCCCTCCACACCTTCTGCAATAGTGGTGTGAGCATGTCCGCTGTTGTCTCTGCATCTGTTCTCAGTGCTTCTGGCGGTATTCCATCTGGTCCTGCTGCTTTCCCGCATTTCAGTAGCTTTATGGCGTTCAGGACTTCCATTTTCGTTGGGGGATTTATGTTCACTTGTAATTCAGCGGCTGCAGGTGGTATTTCTGGACGAAGTGCAGGTGGTGGTCGATTCAAGAGCTTCTTGAAGTGGTCGGCCCATCGTTTCCTCTGTTTCTCTTCTTTTGTAATTAAATTTCCTTCTTCATCTTTTATTGGTTTCATCTGTGTTGGTCTCTTCCCTGATAGCAACCTGGTTATTTGATACAATGTCGTCAGGTCTCTCTTACCTGCAGCCTGTTCTGCTTCACTTGCCAGTGTGTCGTAGAAGTGTCGTTTGTCTTTGCGTGCACTCTTCTTCACTTCTTTATCCAGTGTTTTATACATTGTGCTCAGTTCCTCTTGTCGTTGAGCATCCTTGCACTGGTTTATCTTCTGCTTCACCATCCTCCTCTCCTCTATCAGCTTCCAGGTATCCGTCGAGATCCATTCCTTGTCTTCTTTCTTCTTCCTTCCTAATACTGTTGTGCAGGTTTCTTTCCACATAGCTTTCAAAGACTTCCAGTGTTCTTCTACACAGGTTTCTTCAGGGATGTCCCTCGACGTCTCCCATTTTGTCTTGATGGCTGCTTTGAAGATCTCCTTTGTAGTTTCATCCTTCAGTTTCCGAGTGTTGTACTTGAATTGAGGTCTATCACCAGCTTCCTTGAAGGCTTTTAACTTGATTTGGAAGGTTCCTTGCACTAGATAGTGGTCTGAACCTACATCTGCTCCTCTTCTTGACCTTGTGTTAAGTAGACTGCGTCTCCATTTTCTTGAGATTGAGATAAAGTCGATTTGATTTTTAGTGTGTCCATCTGGTGAAATCCATGTCGCTTTGTGGATATCCTTGTGCCTGAACACACTGCCTCCAATCACCAAATCGTTGAATGCACAGAATTCTGCAAACAATTCTCCATTCTCATTCATTTCACCTAGCGCCTCTCGACCCATGGTTAGTTCTCTTCCCGTGTTGTCCCCTCCCAGTTTGGCATTCATGTCGCCCATTAGAATTTTGATATCGCCAACTGACGTCTTGTCCAGTGTTGACTGAAGTTGTCTGTAGAATTCCTCCTTTTTCTCTTGCTCTGCATTATTTGTAGGTGCATAACATTGTATGATTGTGACCTTTCTTCCTTTTGAGTTGAATCTTGCTGTCATGATCCTGGAGGAGATTGGTTCCCACTGCATGAGAGCCTTCGATGCTCTTGAGGACATCATGATAGCCACTCCCTCAGTGTGCTCGTGGTTGGCGTCTGGGTGACCGGAGTAGATTATTGATTCTCCCGTTGACAGTTTGGAGAGTCCACTCCCATTCCATCTGCTTTCGCAAATCCCAAGCACTTCGATGTTATACCTTCTCATCTCCTTTGCAATCTGGGCTGCCTTACTGGGTTCAAACATCGTGCGGACATTCCATGTCCCCACGTTTACTTTCGCTTTCATCGAGAGAAGACACATCGGCCAATTGGCTTCCCGAAGGCTTTCACCAACTGGCGTCATTTCGCCTCTCCGATTCCAGCGGGGAATAAGTTTGTTTTCATTTTTTATATTTTGTTTGTGCTTTGAAGTTTCTTTAGCGGTTAGATTTGTTTTACGGGGTAGGGTTGCTAGCCCTATGCCCAACCTTCCCTCTTTACCCGGGCTTAGGACCGGCTAGTAACTAGTAAACTAGTTAACCAGGCGAGGTTAAGCCCATCATGATACAGACTTGCAACAACATTACGGTGAGTGGTTTCATTTTGATAACCAGTAAACAGACAGCGTTAACTACTTTGTAGACAACGAATATGGAAAAATATCCCAATGTGTAGTGTGGACGTAACTAGCATACGTGACAGAAATATATAAATCGCTTTGGGTTGAGTTTACAATGACAGCCATTCATTGTCTACGTGCAAGCTATTCGGAGTCACTTTAAATTCAGTCGTCACAGGCCGTGACATGTACCACAAACCCAAAATGCCCTGCCGATTTTCCGCGCACATTCGTCATCAAGTGTTATAAAAAAATTCGATAGTCACTCACTTACTCACTAACTCACTCACTCACTCACTGGATGGATATTGGAAACCAATAAGCTGAATCCCCCTCATTCAGTTATTGCCATCCAGTAGCAACTTCATTCTTGCTTCAACTAGCTTGCCTCACAGTGTGATGCACAAGCCAACATTACCTTGCAAATACCACTGATTATCATATTCAACATCATCGACATTTCACTTTCGGTCAAACAAATTTCAGTATGGACATTAAAATGTCAAGAATGAAATAGCTATCAACTTTGTCAGAAGGATAGATGGGAAGGAAAAGTAATATACCAGAGTGACAGAATCAACGTAGAACCTCACACACAGGTGCATCGGTTCAGGTTGCCACACTTCATAGTAGTACACAAATAACAGGTGGATAGAAAAAGAGTAGTATCAAAGTAGATAAGTAGTGAGAGAGAATCTGAAGGTAAAGGTTAGTGTACATTTTTAAGCTTTAGAAGATGTTGAGGAGTGAATGTATCCGTGCCTTATCACCAACAGACCTCAACCACTGACTCGCAGGAACCCCAGCCAAGCAGTCTTCATCTCCCAACACGGTGGAGGACAGCAGTAAAAAACTTCATTGACTATCACAATGTCTAGTCTGGCAAACCTGAACCGTCTTCCAAAATAATCAAACTTCCTTTAGCATGACACGTCGAGGTAGGTGGTGGTTCGGGATGAGGAACACATATCCAAACCATTTGGTGAGTGTTATATACTTGCTCGGTACTCCCTTCGTGGTCAGACTCTCTCATCAACACCTCATAGTCTACAGAGTCAAATGTCGTCTTCAGGTAGAGAAATATGGCAAGTGTCGGTCACTGGCCTGTTTGTATGCCTATATTCCAGTACTAGTCCGGGGTAAAAATATGATCGATTTACCATGGTCAAAGTTGCTGTTCTTCAGTTACTGTTAAGTATCGGATAACTATGGACCCTAGGATCTTGGACACAATATTCGACAAACTAATTCTCATATGGTTACCATAAACAGATTTTTCCCCTCCTTACATACTAGGATGATCAGTGAAGTACACCAGTGTGACGCATTACCTTTGATTACCATACACTAACTAGTACCTCCGTCACTATAACTGGCAATTTTCTATCACTGCCTTTGAAAAGTTCACATGGAAAACTATCAGGCCCTACTGCTTAGCATCGTTTCAGGTTGGATACTGCTATCTCAACCTCAAGGGGAGCTGAAGGATCGACAACTACGTCGCTTCTTGGTTCAGGCTGAATGTTAGGCAACTGAAGCGTTGTTAAGAGCCAGTTGAACTGTACTTCAAAGTGTTCTGCCCAACGTTCATAAATTCATATTTTTCAGTGAGTGGAGAAATTAATCAAAGTCGGTAAGAGACGTGCACTTACTCATTCGAGAAATGAGCGAAGTAGGCACTATGCGATGTTATCACTTAACTGTATGTTTATTAAATTTTTCATTCTTTGATGAAGAGCAACACACCACATCAATCTACAACCTAATGTTCAGCAAAGTAGTTGATATGTACAGATTACGCACAATCACCAAATTTCATCTTTTCAAAGTCAGAAGCAAATCAGTCAGTTGAATAAACACTGACAATAATATTAAGGTGAAGGTGAATTGGTGAAATTTATATTATCAGTGTTCCGCAGTGTGTTGCAAGCACAATCAAAGCGAAATTTTCGTGTTTTCTCCCTTGCCTGCTTGCTTGCTGCTTGTGTTTCGGATCCCTATGGAGATGTTATCTTCTCACCTTGGTTACTGAAAGCAGTTATCCAGTTAGATCGGTATATGAAGATAATCAACGAGTTGTTGGTTGAGGTCACGTGGATACTTGCACACTCGATCATCTTCAAGTTTGTATTAATATATCTCGTTATCTGTCTGTCTGTCTGTCTGTCTGTCTGTCTGTCTGTGTGTAAGTATAAATGATAAGCGCGTTGGATTATTTTGCTAACGGATTGGGATTATTTGCCTCAGTATAATATGAAAATAAGTGGTGAATTACCTCATATGTAATGGAAGGTCGAATCAAGAGTTTCTCGAGATGGGTTACAAACAGATGATATGTTCCAAGAGAAAAGATGTGAAAGTATCCTATGGAGATTCGGATATCGATTGTTTGTAACAAAGGCTGTAGTGCCTTTCTCGCTATCCCACAGGTTTCCTTTCTATGGGTGTGTTACTTAATGACTGCACCGTCTCTAATTCACATTTCAGTATGACTCATATTGACTAAGTGTGTGAAATTCGTCTACCGTCTGTTTAATATTATTTACGAAAGCATTGACTCAGTCGGAATAAGATGAATTACGGGTGTGGATCTCTGAGATACTGGGTGATGACTGAAGGTGGACTGAGAATCTGGGTGGCGGCAGGATTCCAACCAACTGCCTCCAAGTTACGGTCTGGCTGCTCTATCGACTGAGCTAGGAGATCCTCTGCTGACCGTATCACAGGTTTACTTCATCTCGCGGGGTTAGTGTAGCTGAGTCACACAGCACGTTTACCTCGCCAGTGCACTGTGCGAGTAAATCAGATCCAGCTCGTTCAAATCCTATTACCAACGAGATTTTCACATCACCTTCATTCACTCACCAACCTAAATTATCAAAATTGTTTCTTAATCACATTCAATGTCAGTCGGATCCTGCATTTCCCAAAGAACATACGAATCTCAGTGAAATGGAATGGAATCATCTGATTCCATATCATGCGATCAACAACCGATGCACACTGGCATGGGCTAGCAGATGAAACAGAAATTAGAAATCCCATGAAATCAGCTGAAGAGTGTGATAGACGACAACTAGTTCCATGTCGGTGTGCAATATCGATTCTAATCCTCCACATATCTCACCTCCTCTTATAATAATTGTCTCAATACTGTGTCCTAAGTCACACGAGTATGTGGTTACACAGCTTCCAGATTTTCTGACTTCAGTGTGACTGGTTGACGACAACGAATGAACATCAAGCATGAGGTGGTGTGTATGAGATGACTAATGTGATATAGTCTGTTTAGAGAAAATGAAGATGACTTCCGGTTGCCTGAAGTATACTTCCTTCACACCTATCCTCCTGAAACAATCAGTACCTATTCGAAAGTCAGAATCTCCTCCCTGTATATATAATATAATAATAATAATATGTACATAATATTGTCAGTAGTGAAGTTTGCCAATTCAAGAGCGAAATATCACCGATTTCGAATGCAAATATCAATGGGGATCCCATGGCAGTGATCGTTTGTTCAGCAACCAGTGAAACACCCTTGTCAACTCATAGCTCAAACTACCATTGAACTTCAACATCCAAATGAAGCAAATTCCATGCTTATGGCTTCAATATCTACTCAGTGACTCACGATCAAGTGTGGTTCATAGGTCGGATAATCAGATGATGAGATATTTCAGATAAGGCCAGCAACAAATTTCGATTGCATACAGTGAATAAAGTGTGAGGAAATGAGACAATGTTGGTGCGGAAAACGAGTGACATTAAAGGCCAACATAGCAACAACTGAAATAATTAATCACACTACTCTATTCTATGAAAATCTGCCTTTCTAGCTGAAATGAAAAAACTAATTGCTTATTTTGATCGTTGCTATTGTGGTCTTTAAAGTCGCCCCGAAAAACACACTTGTTCATATCAAACCTCAAACAAAAAGGATCACCTGCATCGATTACCATTATATTTTAACAGTATTCGATTAAAAATAATATGCTTAATCGCTGTATGACTTGTTCTTCACTAAAAATGTTGACTTCTCCCAACTGTGCACAATCCCACAAACCTGTATTTTCAGAATCAAAGATACGTCGAATATTTAGTTAGACACTTACTGACAACGATGATGTATTTCATGGAGGCTCCAGTTGATTTCACATCATATTGCCATTTGGAATTGAAGAGGTGACACAATGGAGTCTAAATTGATACTCAATCATACAGTGAATGTCATCACACTGCTACACTAGCATTGAGTCATAGTGATATATACTTGAAAATGAAAACAATCAATATGTATGACTTGGGAATAACTGTTGACTGTGTCAATGTGACAACCGGAAGTCACGGTGAAACAAGAGACAGCCCAGAGAACACAATACAATCAAGTCAGTAACACCTTCTTCCAACACAGACAGTCAAGAAGTCATGTCATTTACATGCCCACATATTTGATCTTCATTCACTCTGTTCACACAGACACATTCATCAAATTTGATATCAGTTGATCTCTACTCAGATTGACTGCATCTCACACAAATTGTTGCCCGGTATTTAGATATTCCTCATACAGGTATGGAACTTCGGAGATTTCATTCTTCCTTCCAGGCTGAAATTGGAATGTCTATCGTCTCTGTTATTCTCCTTCTGATTCTAACGGTATTTGGAAATCGAATCAGTCAACAACACACACACACACACACAAAATATCTCTTTAAATATCTAATGTAAATGCTACTCCTTAATATTTGCTGCACACACTGACGATTACCATGCTTACAAATTGTAGTCCAATGCCTTCAAATGAAGCTATTTTTCTCCATATTCAAATGGCACAATATGTTTCACATACTACTGTGAAATGAACTTCAGCATTCATGATAACAAATCGAGGAGTGGAGTTGTTTATGAACCGATCATTTGGCTGTATCAATTTGGTCTGTTATGAAAACGCACATGAGCATGATTTCAAGTGACTATACATGTTATCAGTCCATTAGTGAGTTCACCTTTCATTTATCGATTGGATGTTTTAGGGTTTTAACTGAGAAATATGAGGATTGTTACTTTTGCATTCATATCAATGTCCAGTGTTGAAATGAACGTCACTGTCATTCATAAGGATTACATAGTTGTTTATTCAAAATCATTATCTGTTCCTTTCACCCGGTTCATTTTTTGTTCTAGTAAGACAAATGAATGTGTACAGTTTTGAAGTGCTTTATATGCATATTTGTCTACCTGATTACAGATCGGAGTGACTGGTTGGTGTATCGTGTCAGATCTGTTGGCTTTAGTCGGGATTTGAAGGGAAACTTCAATACTGCATGTCACTAGATGTGAAGAATCTATTCTTGGAGGCTGTAATCGATATAAATATGAACTAATGAGAATGTGACTGCAATACATGCAGTTGTGTCAATGTTGAAATTACCAGCAGTTCACCAATATTAATCGATTGGCTCTCCCAACACTCATATCTGCATCAAAAATCCAACAACTTCGCTAGATCATTCCATATCCTTTCAGTTTTCTTTGCTACGATGTAGTGCAATATCAAGCATAGAAATCAAATATAAGTCTGTAAATCAATGTGTGCCTTACGTCTATTGGACCTCACATTAGTCAAATGGCATTGCGTTGCTGGTATCGAAGGTTGAAGCTTCCTCTGTCTGTTCGAAAATATGCCTGTTCTACGTAGAATCATTGAGTATCAGAGTAGGAAGTTATTGTTTTGAATTCTCGAAAGAAAGATCAATGATTTAGAGTGGTTGAAATCAGTATTGATCAGTAATCAGTGAATCGACTGACAGATTTGCTGGACAACTGATGTCACTAAAGTAGGACTAATGCAACACCAGAAGGTAGTGAGTCGAATAATTTACTAAAGACTCCTAGCTTATTGTTTTCTTCATCTGATACGCTGGAAAACACTTGTTCACGAAGTGTGTCTGTAGAGCAGGTGAATAGCTTTGCAAGTGCACATACACAAACATATGCGCACCCATAACTACCAACCCTACCACCGTCAGCATCATCTTTTGGTCACCCTCATCAGTCGGATTGAAGCACGGTGTGATTTTATCATACAACTTCACCAAGATATTCACTGATTCCAACCATTATCTGATTGGTTATATTATCACAAAGAGTGACAAGAAGTGGAGTGAATAGATTCTGATGATTCCATCATACTTCATGTCAAATTCACTTTACTGACAAAAACTAATGTACACATGATGAGCATGGAAATTCATGAGAGGTGTATTTATCACTTGTGATGTGTCAAGAATCTCACATACAATCAGCTTTCATTGTGTTAAACGTTGATAATAACGCTTTCATAATTCTTACTCTTCTTCACGTCATTGTGCCAATGAATAAAATTATTGCAGTATATCCAGTTAAGTAACCTCGCCTGGTTAACTAGTTTACTAGTTACTAGCCGGTCCTAAGCCCGGGTAAAGAGGGAAGTTTGGGCATAGGGCTAGCAACCCTACACCGGAAAACCAATCCAACCGCTAAAGAAACTTCAAAGCACAAACAAAATATAAAAAATGAAACAAACTTATTCCCCGCTGGAATCGGAGAGGCGAAATAACGCCAGTTGGTGAAAGCCTTCGGGAAGCCAATTGGCCGATGTGTCTTCTCTCCCTGGATGAAAGCGAAAGTAAACGTGGGGACATGGAATGTCCGTACGATGTTTGAACCCAGTAAGGCAGCCCAGATTGCAAACGAGATGAGAAGGTATAACATCGAAGTGCTTGGGATTTGCGAAAGCAGATGGAATGGGAGTGGACTCTCCAAACTGTCAACTGGAGAATCAATAATCTACTCCGATATTGTCACCCAGACGCCAACCACGAGCACACTGAGTTATGGAGTGGCTATCATGATGTCCTCAAGAGCATCGAAGGCTCTCATGCAGTGGGAACCAATCTCCTCAACGATCAGGATCATGACAGCAAGATTCAACTCAAAAGGAAGGAAGGAAGGTCACAATCATACAATGCTATGCACCTACAAATAATGCAGAGCAAGAGAAAAGGAGGATTTCTACAGACAACTTCAATCAACACTGGACAAGACGTCAGTTGGCGACATCAAAATTCTAATGGGTGGGGCGACATGAATGCCAAACTGGGAGGGGACAACACGGGAAGAGAACTAACCATGGGTCGAGAGGCGCTAGGTGAAATGAATGAGAATGGAGAATTGTTTACAGAATTCTGTGCATTCAACGATTTGGTGATTGGAGGCAGTGTGTTCAGGCACAAAGATATCCATAAAGCGACATGGATTTCACCAGACACCAGGACACACTAAAAATCAAATCGACTTTATCTCAATGTGAAGAAAGTGGAGACGCAGCCAGTCTACTTGACACAAGGTCAAGAAGAGGAGCAGATGTAGGTTCAGACCACTCACTATCTAGTGCAAGGAACCTTCCAAACCAAGTTAAAAGATTTCAAGGAAGATGGTGATAGACCTCAATTCAAGTACAACACTCGGAAACTGAAGGATGAAACTACAAAGGAGATCTTCAAAGCAGCCATCCAGACAAAATGGGAGACATCGAGCAACATCCTTGAAGAAACCTGTGTGGAAGAACACTGGAAGTCTTTGAAAGCTATGTGGAAAGAAACCTGCACAACAGTATTAGGAAGGAAGAAGAAAGAAGACAAGGAATGGATCTCGACGGATACCTGGAAGCTGATGGAGGAGGTGGAGGATGGTGATGGTGAAGCAGAAGATAAACCAGTGCAAGGATGCTCAACGACCAGAAGAGGAACTGAGCACAATGTATATAACACTGGATAAAGAAGTGAAGAAGAGTGCACGGAAAGACAAACGACACTTCTACGAAACACTGGCAAGTGAAGCAGAACAGGCTGCAGGTGGGAGAGATAGAGACCTGACGACATTGTATCAAATAACCAGGTTGCTATCAGGGAAGAGACCAACACAGATGAAACCAATAAAAGATGAAGAAGGAAATTTAATTACAAAAGAAGAGAAACAGAGGAAACGATGGGCCGACCACTTCAAGAAGCTCTTGAATCGACCACCACCTGCACTTCGTCCAGAAATACCACATGCAGCCGCTGAACTACAAGTGAACATTAATCCCCCAACGAAAATGGAAGTCCTGAACGCCATAAAGCTACTGAAATGCGGGAAAGCAGCAGGACCAGATGGAATCCCGCCAGAAGCACTGAAAACAGATGCAGAGATAACAGCGGACATGCTCACACCACTATTGCAGAAGGTGTGGAAGGAAGAGAAGGTACCTGCCCATTGATTGGAAGAAGGGTTACCTTGTCAAACTGCCGAAGAAAGGAGACCTCAGTGCTTGCAAGAACTGGCGCGGAATCACTCTCCTGTCCACCCCAAGTAAAATATTAAGCCGCATCATCCTGGAGAGGCTAAGGATGCACTGGATTCAAAACTGCGACCGGAACAGGCAGGCTTCAAGAAGTACAAATCATGTGCCGACCAAATTGCAACGCTTCGCATCATCATAGAACAGAGCATAGAATGGCAATCAGCTCTCTGCCTCAACTTCATCGACTTTGAGAAGGCCTTTGACAGCGTCGACCGAGAGGTAATTTGGAAACTGCTTCAATACTACGGAATACCGCAAACCTTTATCCGCCTCATTCAACAACTATATGAAGATGCCACATGCCAAGTAATTCACAATGGGAAGCTCAGCTCAGTGATGCTTTTGAAGTGAATACAGGAGTGAAACAAGGTTGCCTACTATCCCCCATGATATTCCTTATTGTGGTGGACTGGATCATGCAGCAAACAGTGGGGAGCGAGAAGAGGAGGATACGCTGGACTGTGGAAAAGAACCTAGAAGACTTGGATTTCGCCGATGACTTGTGCCTAATGTCACATAAACTTGAAGATCTGCAGGCAAAAACTAACAAGTTGATAGAAGAGGCAGCTAAGATGGGACTTCAGGTGAATGTAGAGAAGACAGAGTTGATGAAGATACCGCACCACCACCATCAACAACAACAACAAACTCCAATCACCATCAACGGGAGAAACCTAAAGGAAGTAACCTCCTTCACTTATCTAGAAAGCACTGTTTCAACTACAGGCAGGACGGACGAGGACGTCAAAGTCAGAATCGGAAAAGCAAGACAGGTGTTCATTGGCCTGAAACCAGTGTGGAGATCTTCTGCACTCAGCATTCGGAACAAGATTCGGATTTTCAACACCAACGTCAAGTCAGTGCTCTTGTATGGTTCAGAGACTTGGCGCGTGACGAAAGAGATTTCCAATAAACTACAGACATTCATCAACAACTGCTTACGCTGGCTCGCTACTGAAGATCAGATGGCCAGAACAATGAGATTAAGCAACAAGAAACTCTGGGAACGAACCAACCAAGAACCTATCACGCAACAAATATGCAGGAAGAAGTGGAGATGGATTGGACATGCACTGAGAAGGCCGACTGAGGACATCACGTGTCAGGCCAGTTGCTCGAGTGGAATCCCCATGGGAAGCGACGAGTTGGACGTCCGAGGCAAGGGTGACATGGAGGAGGTCGTGCGAGGAGGAAATGAGAGCTTTTGGGCTGTCGTGGAGCCAGGTTCAAAAGATCTCAGAGAACAGAGGTCACTGGAGGCGTGCTACTGAAGCCCTATGTTCCACTAGGAACCCAAGGGACTAATAATAAAAAAAAATAATCCAGTTAAGTAAAAAGCATGTGTGCGTCACTACCTACAAAACACACCCGTTGAATGAATCCTTCGATCATTATCAAGTCACAAAATATCATCCTCTTCACAATTGACAGACAGTTTATGGTCGAGGTAAATACTGGAGAATTCCGCTTGAAATAAGAATCATAGATTGGGTTACATTACTCACAGACTTCATAACCACATCAACGGGTCACTTCAGCGTCGTCCATCTGATGTCCAACAGCCTTCAGCACTGACACAATTCTATAAATCACTCTCCAATGTGGCCACCATGTTGGGAGACTCACCAATGTAAACCAGTTTGGAAAATGTTAGCTGATTAGGTTCGATCGATACGAGGTTTTCTACCTCGGTTTCCTGCTCCTTGGAACTCATCAACAAGGCGTATATGAAACCTGGAGAGAACTCATGTCCTCTGTGTCATTGGAATATGCTAGTAAGACATGTTGTCAATGAGCCATTCGTCACTGTCATTCTGACCAACTTTCTCTTTTCACTTCTACCCACTGCGTTTCAGTTCGCCTGAATCTATCATAAAATCAACAAGTTTTCCTATCAGCAGATTTAGGAGGTAGTATTATTACTTGTACTACAATGTCGTTGATTGGACCGAATTGATCGGTCTTTATTAGTATATGGGCTCGCGTGAGGATGCCTCTATATTGTCTGTGTTATAATCATATGTGGTGGTGATGGATAGTGGGTAGCAGTGAAATCCAGGATGCGCATTTCGTTTTGTTCGAGAGTCGTCAGGTAGATGCACCTGCCTCCCAGTGAGCGATCCTATTCCCACCGGAATTTGAACACGGGATCAGTCGCTCGGGATTTATTTTATAACTTTGTGTTCTCTTAGAGAGACTTTCGTGTGGTCCGCATATCTTTGGCGAAACGTTAATATTTCTCCTGCTTGCGATAACCAGTCCAATTTCCTTAAATGTTTGATATACTTTGGGAATGCAACCTATTTACAGGTATTTGTCAGGGAAATCAACCAGTGCAATGGAGATGATAGAAATTAGTATTCACAGAAGTATGGACAAATCGAAAAATTGATGTTATGGGCTGAACAAATGGATGGGCAATTATCTTTTCACTAGTGTGAGTGCTACTACTATGACACTGCTTTCTTGATTGTCGTATCTTTTTTTATATCTTATGCTAAATATTATATTCATCTTGTTCTCACGGTTAATGCATCCAAATTTATTCGGTTTGTATGACAAATTACCAATAAGGTAATAAAGTTGTGTATCGAATCTCACTCATTTGAATTATGTTGATGTTAAATGAGAGAACTCAAAGCCGGTTGTTCAGCATAAATGTTAAACCTTCCGAAAACTATTCGGCACACTTACACGCACCAACCCATCTTCACAGTGTTTACGTGTTAGATTGTTGATCGTTGAATACTAGCTCATATGTTATGGGGAATATCTCCACCAGTCAGGAAACGGCAAATCTCTTTATCCTCAAGAATAAAACAATTTTGTGTAAGAGAAAACTTCGACCCTGTGACAGTATAGTTCCATTATTTCCATGAAAAATTTGTGTATTGTAGAGAGAAACAATCCATTAAAAGTCCCGTACTGGTTTGTTTATTATATATACCACACAATTATAGTGTATCATTTAATGAATGGTGTTTTGAGCAAATTGTATTGCTTATATTCACATCAAAGTTTTCACACAAGTTTCAGGCTTACTTAAGACTGTTTATAAAGTCTAATACGGAATTATAAAATTTTCTTCCATGAATGTAACATACAACTAATGCACTCTCAGCTATCACCAACAGCATTGTCGGGATAATAGAAAAAGTTAACAAATAACAAGCAAAAATGAGAAATTCATTCTTGTGACATTATTATTATTATCCATATGACTTCATATTGCACATAGACAAGATATTAATAACATGAGTTTGTTTGGGAATACAGAATACTGAGATTGACTATGTCTACGAGTAGTACTTTAACATCATTATGGCGCATTAAGTAACCTTTGTCACTAATGTCTCGATTTCAAGCACTCTCTAATGCTGAAAAGCTTTGTCTACGAATTGAGCGATCAAGCATCCATATGTGTGTGCATTAAATGCTTTCTTATTGTACACACTCATACACAACTAGTTAACATTTAGGCAGAGGAAATTCTATCCTTCTTCGGTATAATGGTGGTGGGGGTTGTAGATTCTGCCTATCTTATTGCACTGATTAGAATAACATTTGGCATATATCATAGCATAATTCAGTGCAAAGCACATATATGGCTAAAGAATTCATTGGTTGGGAAATTCGCACAATGTGATAACGCCTACTCTTCACGTTAGCAATGTAGACAATATAATAATGCTAACCTATGAGCAAATAACAGTCGTATTTGGTTTTCGCGATTGATGGAGATTTAACTCATTGGAAGGGAGAGTTCATCACAGGCTAACATCAGTTGGAGAGGCATTAAATACCTGGGAGCACTGGATAGCCCTGTAATCCTAGTATGGAACATATCAGCAGTAGGCACCCACTTATTTGCTTGTCTGCGATTTCTCTAAATGCCGTGGTACAGAGACTGGAAAGGACGCGTCGACAAGAAAGTCTTCTCCGTAGTTTCCGTAGATCATAAACTTTATTTGGAAGGACATCAGAAAAAGTAGATATATTTTGTCATTCAAAAGAATTTTCGTCACTAAGGTTGACATTGATTTCTACGATAATAACGCTTTCCATGAATATTTAAGCTGTGGATTAGTGTTCCAGTATAGATTTGTATATCACTAAATCAACTTGGAACATGGAGTTAACCTGCATCGAAATCTCTTTGTGTATTGACGATTTACTGACTGATACTGGGAGTATGCATAAGGTGTTGTGATCAAGATACTGTATCAATCGGGTTGAAATCTCGGCCAGTTTTGCATTATCTGGTGTGTATGATCGTGTGTTGTGTGTAATGTCACAATTAATTCTTCACTGTCAGTGTGAACGTATTCAAAGCTACAAGACATTCAGTCAACAAATTGATAGAATGTTTGCATGAATTTACAAGTTGTTTCCGATTCCTTGGAATCTGTCTGGATGATAGTTAGCAGTCTGGATTGGTGGGAAGTGGAGCAGTTGGTTCTTGTTGAATATCTGGTTAGTGAATTATTGATCAAATGTAGGAACGAGGAAGAACATGTGCATCCGACTTAGTTTGTTATTTGTTTGGTTTCACTTTTTGTTGTTTTTTGATCAGTTTGTTAGTGTTTGTGTTGGGTGATATGGTTTCCAAACTTGTGAGTGATACTTTCTGTAGTGGTAACTTTGCATTCATGTGTTCGAGTAAATTCTCAGCTTTGTTGAACCTGTTTAAGTTGTACACAACTACGAGGGTAGTAGATGACAAATGAAAGGGATGTGATTTGTGTTTTTGTTGATGAAATGAATCCGAAATATGTGTAATTTAGGTGTGGCTGCACGCGCTGTGGCTACATTGAACACTCATCGGATTTCACGTGTTCATCAGGAAAGCATGCTGGTGAGCAGTACTGAAAATCGCTGGTAGGAGGGATTGTGCAGGTTTCAATCCTGACAATCTGAAGAAAATTTGGGAACGGTATTTTCTTATGCTGTCCATTTCACTTCAGTCAATCAATAGAAGATCAACGCTTTAGTTTCGGTGAGTGGATGCTATTTGAGAAAATGTCTGTGGTCAATGAGGAGAGAGGAACCATTCAGCTTGTTCTGCACTTACTGTCTGCATGGCGGTGAAACCGAAGACATTTGTTTGATGTATTTATTGAATTACTGAACGACTTTATTCTCAGCTTGCGTCATTTCCTCAAACAAACAGGGTCGTACTGTATTTTGTGAGTTGAAGAAGTGACAACTGGAAATTTCAACTCAACTTATCCCAGTTGCTGAAAGAGATTAGTTCATGGGAAGTCACTTGGAGACTTTGTCTACTACTAACTAGTGAAGTGGGTCCTTTATTCCGTGAGTGGTGTATCTTGCGAGGAACTCCAGTTTGCTGTCAGTGTATCTGTCCTTAAATCCGTCTCAGTAACGGGTTATATGTATGGTGTCCACACGTCAAGTATCTAACGTTTAAGCGAAATAAGATGTATGAAGCATTTTCACGTACTGTCAGTTCGGGACGTTCAGCCTAATGAAAGGGGTCATCTTATCCGGTTACAACTAGAACACGTCTATTAAAGTATTTCATACATCATGTATCACCTCAAAATCTCTGACTAAAGAGACTGCCTTACAAGAAAAAGTGACAACATCCGAATCTCCATGTTTCTTGTATCCAGCATCTTACTTCTGTTTACAAGTCCGTAGTTGTCACTTGTGAAGTGAGGTATATAGGCCATACTCAGTGTTTGCTTCCCAAATGCATTTTCGAATATGTACCAGCCTGGTTCCACAAAGGAGAAAAGAGAACACTTCGCAGTTCTACTTTAAAACATTTTATCCATTATGAGGACTCGGTAAATGCAGAAAACAACTTCAATGTCATCTAAAGTGTTCGAGAAAGTTTTGTGAAAGGTGTGCGCCTAAAACTCCTTCAAAATGTGGAAGCCATGGCAATTACTATTGTGAAGCCTGAACTCTGCGTTCAAAAGACATTAGTCCAGTCAACTGAGCTCCCAAAGACATGACCAATGAAAACATTTTTCCCTTCAGAAGTCTTTTAATTCAGATCTTCTCACACAATGCATTCCTCTACTCCTATAATTCTGATTTCTCTTTACATTCACCAGTCCATTTTCACAATATTATATCATTTAATTTAGTAACCAAATGTTACTTCAATCTTGATAAGTCTACTCGTTACTATTTCAAACATTACGAACTTTATTTTCCGATCTCCTGATCTATAATCAAATCTGAACTTTGTTCAAAATATTTCATGAAACATTCCTTTTCTGTTACCTCGTGAATAGAATACCTCTATGGGATTTTATAGCTTGAGAATGATATAGTTGAAAGGAGTGACTATTAGCTTTTCATTTTATGACCTCATCTTTGACTAACGACGCACAAGTGTTCTCGCCTGAGTGAAGTCGTAGACTTACCTGTATAATAAATTGTGGCTGTCTATGAGGTGAGGGTGAATAGTGAAAAGTGAGTTGACATTCGGCAGTGACCGATATAATGACGCTAATTCACCATGACTGTGTGCGTTGTCTGTCTTTGTGCGTTCACTTATGTGTATGTATGCATGTGTGTGTGTGTGAAAGACAGAGAGAGGGAGAGAGCATTCACATGTACACTGTCAGACATGAGATAGAAGAGGAGAGAATCTATGTGGCAACCCGTACTGTCATCAGGGGGATGTGGGATAAATGAAGCAGTCAACAACTGAGTAACATTGTGAGTGGAGGAATAAACTAAACATCGTGATCATTATAATGTATGTGTGGGGGTGTGACGGATAATAATGGGTGTTATGGGGGTAAATATTCCCACCAATACCCATCGCAATTCGGGAAACCTCATCACCACACAGTGTTGGGTGACTTGTTTCTCATATGCACTGTGAATAGGTGATGTCAGATGTCAGATGTGAGATGGTAATCATCGAAATGGCATGTCTGTGTGTGCACCGATGACCATGATTGCGTAACCCAGCATGATTAGAAGGGTGAACAGTTGGTATAGCTATTCGATTCTCTGATTTGGTGTAATTTTAAGTAATTGCGTGACTTGAAGTACAAGATATTCCTCATTATTATCTTGATATGCCTGACTAGCAAATGTGTGAGTGTGATACTTGTTGCTATCCTATGTATCTAGCCGACAATCTCGAGTTGAGTATGGCTTTGCTGTTGGCAAATGCAACATATTGGCTGCCATCCGGTGTGTGTGTGTGTGTGTGTTTGGCAACCTGTTGAGGGGTGAAGATTGTATGTACGCATGTTTGTCGCATTGTGAAATCTACATGCTTTCCACCAGTTTGTCGATCTTCATCTCCACTTATGCATCGGATAAAATGAAGCTCGAAGTCATACATGTCATGTTAATGAAATTTATTCTCTTTTGTATGTCACACAAAAACTACTCTTCCTTCTCTGCAACTAGAATGAACAATGTTGTTCTTATATTAGCTTTGATTCTCATAATACACCGAGTGCCTCCGTAACACTACTCACCTGTATCCTTAACAAGTCTAGTGGCTGACCATCACTTTATCAGTAGCCTTCCCAACTACCTGGGCATTTACTAGACCAACATCTACGTCCTATTCTGATTTGTACTGGCTGAATTCTGGGAAGATAAACTATGAATGTGGACTAGTTGAACTATTCGTTAAAGTGTCCCGCACATCATTCTAGTCGTCTGTCATGACAGGCCATCACCAACACATCATTTTCGATGATGGTGTCACTCACCATCTTCTTGTCTCTGCAACCACCTTCAGTGAGCCTAAATAATTGCCGAGTGTTGTCTAAATCTGACACCTTCTCCAACTCTCTCACTCCTTCACTCTCGTCTCTCCAAGATCATTTCGATGACTCTAAGTTAACTTGTGTTTGAGGTGCTTCCTCTCGTTGTAGGGATCACAAGCAGTGGGAATGAGTGTGTTTGTATGAAGCAGTTCAGATGAGGTAGTGGAAATTCTCAGACGGTCTTTCAATGATCTTTTTAACGAGAGCTTTTAGTAATATTACATTTCTGCATCCATCACTACCTTAATGTTGGTAGATGGAAAATGTGATATTGTCTCTCTGTGTACGTGAAGTTGGTGTTGACCAGCAGCAATTGATTGCTGGACGGGTATTGCAAGAGACGATCACCGTTCTCGGTGAGTTGGCATGGGATACTGAAGATGTCACTATGATGTCTGGGTCAGATTCCCTACTTGGACGTTGAAGTGAACAGACACTATGACTATATGTATATGATAGCCAGCCATTAAATCTCAGGAAACTCATGGAGCGGATTTCACAGGTTCTCCTCGTCGGTCACTCGATGTCAAGCAAATTGGCTCACTTGTGAGCGGTATCTGTGTCTCAGAAATGCATCACATACTTACAACTCAAGAATACAGAGTCTCCCAATTCGTACTCATCGTTCGACTCATCATAGGATTCGAACGTTGATGCCTGCAATATGAAATTATCAGTGTGGTTTCAGGAGACCAGGAATGATGCAACGCTGATGGGTATCAATAATTGATGGTCACATGATGAGAAGTTGAGGGAGATTAGGAGTCTGGATGTTGTTTTCAGGAAATGAATATCGGGAGGTAGGGAGGGAGGGGGGGAGGGAGGGAGAGAGAGAGGTGAGGAAGGGGATTTGTGTTTGGTTGAGTTTCGGATGCTGTCGAAGGTGTGTCGACACTTAGTACTTCGAGGTTGCCCACACTATGATAGTTTAGTTGTTTGTGTAAGGTGCCTGTAAGAGAGACTTGATTGTCTATGCATGAAATCAGAAGTCATGGGAGATGTGATGTTGAGGCTGGTCATACATGACGTCATAGGAATTTTCAGATTGAAGTTTGGTTGAGGTAAATCGAGGTATAAAAGCCACCTCAGTGACACCGTGAGATTGTACAAAAGGGAGTAGTGTGGTAGTTTGATGAGGGATAATTACAGACAGTGGTATACAAATGCCAGGTGGCAACAGCGTTGACCGCCTTCCGTGAGTGTGTGAAACGTGTAGCTCTCATTCCTCGTGCAGTGAACAGAACAAATTGACCGTGGATACCCTATGATAACATAAGCTTAGAACAATATAACTATATACTTTGACAGCTAGTAAACAGCCTCGTTACTGTACAATGTCATACAGTATGAAAAACTCTTTCAAGTGTCTCTACCAGGTTTTTCCCATGCAAACCACTACAGTAAATTGTTCACATTCATCATCCAAGCTGGAAGTTTCCAAGAAAAAGGGAATTCACATGAATCCTAGTCAAGATTTGATCGGATAATTTGGAGACAAGAATAGAATTCAGTGTGCGCTAAGCGCTGTTTTAATATTCAAGTCTAGTAAACAAGCACTTTTCGCAACAAACCAACCTAATATTCAAATGGACTAGTGTATTCGGTGCGGGACACGCTTTTTGCAGGTGATGACTAGCATTTAGAAGTCATCTTGTAGGCAACACTACTGTGTCGTGTAATCTCTATTGACGTCCCATCCGTTGGATCCCTTTGTTCATATGTATTCACGGAACTGCATTTTATTACGTCTGGTTTATTTCTTGTTCAGAGATCCTTACGTGTACCACTACTGACAGTATCATAGCTCCTACTCGAAGCTCTATATGCATGCTTCACCAGAGACCAACTTAGTGTTTTAACTGATCAACCTTGAATGCTTTGTGAGACCACGAGTAGACCAATGAGTTGTTTTGATCGTTGGGTCTATTCGATTTGTTTAGTGAGTTGGAATAAACAGTTTAGACTATACTGGAGGATTGGCTAACTGAGCAGACGGTGAGAACGGAGAGAAAAGTCCGATACACAGAATGGGTATAAACAGTATATCAAACAGAAATACATATAATTCTAGGTTGAGTTTGCAGTGACAACCATTTACCATCCACATACCTGCGATTTAAAGGCGTTTTCAACTGGATTAAATCAGACTACAGGCCATCACCTCCACCATGAAGCAAAAAATATCCTCCCAATATTCTGCATACAATCGTGATAACATATTATAAGTTCGATAGTCACCCACTGACTGACTGACTGACTGACCGACTGACTGACTGACTGACTGACTAGATGTTGGATGCAAATGCATTGCATTCACTTCATTCGATCATTGAAATTCGTTACCAATTTCATCTGTGTATCAACTAGTGTGCTTCACAGTGCGATGAACAGTTCAATATTACCATGCATATATCACTGATTTCCATATTGGACGTCATCGAAATTCCACCAACAATCAGTTAAATTTCAATACGGGCATTGAAATGGCACAAATGAAATATGTGACTTGGAACAGTTGTCGTCCGTATCAGAAGGATAAGAAGAAGGAGGAACAACATACCAGACAACCGGAAGTCAGAAACATTTTCTTCAAACACACATACCAAAGTTGAGCAAGTCGTATCATTTACATACCCTCATATCTGATCTGCATTCGCTCCACTCACACAGATACATTCATCAAATTCGATATCAGCACATCTCCACACCGCTTAACTGTATCTTCACACACACACACACACACACACACACATACACACTGTCTCCTGACATTGGGATATTCACGATATGAGGATGGGGGTGGGACACATTGGAGATTTGAATCTCCATGCCAAGATGAAATGGGATGATGTGTCGACTCGATCATTCGCTCACTGATTCCGTAGACATTCAAAAATCTATGCATCACTGACACACACTTTCAAATCCATGTCTTCCATTAATTCTTTCTAGTTATCCACTGAAAATGTGCTTTCTCCTCATTTTCCTCAATGTCGTCTTCAGCAAGCCAATAAAGTGAGGTTATTCACCTCCACATAAATGGAGCCATTCATATGCTTGGCTGCACAATGATGTGTTTTCTGCTACTGAGAAATGAGTGCGAGGATTCGTGAGCAAGAACTGATGTGGTTTATCAGCTGTAGCTCATACATAACCTAGTCCATAAATATGTGTCGAATAAGCTAGTGAGTGGACTTCCAAATGATTGTTTATTCATTGACAATTCCGTACTCTCAGTACATTACCCTTCTCCTCATCTCCTGATTTGTAATGGAAACTGGAGTTTGCTTACAAGTTTAGGTGAAATGACTCCTTCTTGAATGAGATTACTAAATGTAGCTACTGACCACTCGCTTAACATCTGTTTTCGTAGAATGTAAAGAAAGTCTACGACAGTGTCCAACTTGTACTGGTTTATTGAAGTGTAGTGGTATTTATAGACATAGAGAAGCACAAGTAGGAGTCATTCAACGACAAATGTTAGGTGAGACTTCCTTGAATATGTTTGGTAGTCAATGGAGTTGGGTGAGAAGAATGAGGAATGTTTAGAGGGTGGACGCGAAGCTGGAGATGAAGATCGACAAACTGGTGGAAAGCATGTAGATTTCACAATGCGACAAACATGCGTACATACAATCTTCACCCCTCAACAGGTTGCCAAACACACACACACACACACACCGGATGGCAGCCAATATGTTGCATTTGCCAACAGCAAAGCCATACTCAACTCGAGATTGTCGGCTAGATACATAGGATAGCAACAAGTATCACACTCACACATTTGCTAGTCAGGCATATCAAGATAATAATGAGGAATATCTTGTACTTCAAGTCTCGCAATTACTTAACATTGCACTAAGTCAGAGATTCTGTAACATATACAACAGCATCGAGAAGCACGAAGAATGAAAGGTGAAGAGATTATTAGAAATATTATTGAACAGGTGTGTGTAACGAGATTGTATCTTCGGTAACTGTGTCTGTGTGAATCCACACATGCATGCTGGAATGCTACATTGGCTTGCAGGAGTAGAATATTGCGAAATTTACAAAGCAGAGTTTCCATGTATCACCAGGATCCTCGGATGCATGCTTCGTCATCATTGAATCCTCTCTACATTGTTCAGACATCACTTTCAGTTGAACAAGATAAATGGGAATCACATCCCAAATCCACTCACATTCAAGTGATATGCAGATTGAGTTCACATAGGAAATGCTCATTTCAATAACTAGAAAATGTCAACTTATTGGTCAGACAATTTATCTTCCATTCCAATCATTTCCCTTCGTCTTCCTCTCCCACCCAATAAAAGTTGTGTATCCACTCACGCTCTACACCTAAGATGAACCTGTTGATTTGTTAAAGAGGTGTTCATCATTAGTTGATATTTGATTTTATTTGTGTTCGTCTTAGGGGAATTGAAAACATATGTTGACAGTTTACCTTTATGATTGGAGTGAATACTCTGCTTCACTGATTTTATACATGTGTTTACGTGTAATTATCAGTGTTTATATCTCAAGTAGGTGGGGGAAGAAAAGGTTGAGGAGGAGTCAACTTTTGAATGTTTCGGTGAAGACAGAATTGTCATTTTGACTGGCAATGACCCTCCTACCCGATGAAATGGATGTCGGTATGTCGCTTCAGTTTTAGGAGTATTTTACACTTGACCTACTTATTGGTCAGGGAATATATCAGGTCAACTATATGTCTGCGTATATTTATGTGTAGGTTACGGACTCATTTCTATCTCACCTAAGCCCACATGCTGTTCGGACAATTGACAGTCATAAAATGAAGTCATAAATCAACAGCAATATTAGATCTAACATACTTTTCCCATTGACAGCAATAAATGATGTTTTAGAACAGGATTTTGTTCACTATCATTGTTTAGGCGACAGCCAAGTATTCGCATATGAATTTCACTGACGTCTTCATTCACATGGAAATATTCTAAGCGGTAGCCTATATGTGGCAACGGGAATAGTCGAAAAACTTTACTGATACACTTTGGTGCATTATAGTGCATGAGTCAAATATCAGAAATATGAATGTTACGATCCATCATTTTGTGGCTTCTGAGAATATCATTACACTATATAATATTTAGATTGGCCTGATGAGGAGTATACACCTCTGTGGTTTTCACTGAATATTACCATGTCTTTATCTATCGTCCAATAACAAGAGAAATTCAACTAATTCAGCTGATACCATAACGCTCCCCCACCCATACACACATTTCGATGATAACGATGAATGGCTTAGTTTATCCCCCCCTCCCCTGTCCATAATATTACTCAATTGCCCACTGCTTCATTTATCCTATACTCCACGGAGTCACAACATCGGTAACCATATCTTTTCTTTCCTTTTCCAACTCATATCTGGTGGTTAACATATTGAGCCACTCGCACACATACACACACCGTGGCATGGACGTTATTTATATCGTCTTTGAACACCTCTGATTTCGATCGATTGACAAAATCGGTCGGGGCCAAATGTTAATTCACTTTTCACAATTCTTCCTCACATTTCATAGACAAACTCATGATGTTTCATCGGTATATGTATGGCTGCACGTAGGCCAGATTGCTTGAGCGATAGATAGTCAAAGATCTTGTGGACGGAATTAAGATGTTGGATACATGGAATATGCAGATTCGGATGTTGTCGCCAGTTCTTATCAAGTAGTCGGATATTTTGTGCAGTGAAATAGTTTAGTGAACCTGTCTAACATGTTACTGGATAAGATCATTTATTCTTAACAAATGAAATCACTAACCACTCATGCGGATTGCACTAAATTATTCGATGACTTAAGTTGGATTTTCCTGTGATCAATGAAATAGGACAGGTAGAACCTACACCCTCAGTACCACTACAATGAAGAAGGATAGAGTTTTCTCTCCCGAAATGTTAATCACTTGTGTGTGAGTGTGTGCAATGAGATACTATGCAACTGGCGTTTATACATAGACACATGCATGCTAGAATGCTGAATTCGTAGATAAAACTGTTCAGTACTATAAGATGTATTAAATGAAGTCATCAGTGATAAATGTCAACTGATGTTCCACAGTCATGTTATGCGCAGTTAAATTACTTCTCATCAGATGCAGAGTCGATATCAGTGTTCGGCATTCCAGTGTGAGTAAAATTTATCCCCTAGCTTGTTTGGAGTAACGCGCTAAATGTGAAAAACGCGTGCTTTCAGATTTCTGAAGGCATATTTAACTATTTCTACACTTTGAAATGCCGTTAATCATTTAATCGTGTTCTATACAGTCTATTCACGGGGTAAATACTAGCTGTACTGGACGTCTTAGGTGGCAAAATGGAGAGTTTATTTGTGAAGAGGATGCTCACAAATAAAAGTAAGGTAATTGAGCCTTTAAATTATTATAAGGAAGAATTATGATTGTACTTCTCACTTCAATCTCTAATTGGTAGTAAATTAAGTCGTGAAGAAAGTCAAAGGATAATGGAAATAAACTTGTATATGGTTGTAAATTCAGTGTCAACTGTTTTTAAGTACGGTGATAAATGCAAAATATGTGGAAAACTGTTGCAGGACTTCCCAGACGAATTATTATTAAGAAGTGTGAAATGCTTTGTTAATCGAATAATTGAAGCGTTATAGAATATTGAAGACAGTAAAAGAAAGGAATTACTTGCTACCTCTCTTCCTCCTAACTCCATCATCTCACCTTGTGTTTCAGGGTTCTCCTTATCACTTATCTCTCATGAATCTATCTAGGTTTATTCTTCCCTCCGGTTCCGATTCCTTTCACCAAGTTATTTTCTTTGCACTTCTTCTTCCTTGATTTTACTGAACGTATTTTCTGTCTTCTTTTTACAATCAGTCTGAACAACCATCTGGTGACAGGGCACTTGAAGAATCTATCCACCTTACAGTCCTTAAAAAAAAATCATACAATCCGTAAAAAAATTAATCAAAACCCAACCACCTTTCGGGATAGCCAGAGCTACAGCAAGCGAATGGGTAAACCTACTGCATCGGAATCCAGTAAAGACCTGGAACCGTTCTGCAAAACCTGGAAGCTAACGCGAAGAAATCGATTGGTTTACATTAGCTCATAAAAAGATATTTGATATTGGAAGGTGGGTTTGAAATATACCTCCTTTCATTCGTAAAATTTATTTATGATCTTATATCCAGAGAAAAATGGTTTATTGGTAATGTACATCAGGTGAAATGACGACAGATGGATGGAATCAATGGATTTTTGCATTGGAAACTCTGTTGATCATGAAAGTTCTACAGAAACTGTATATCTGAATTAACTCATGATAAATTTATGTGGATATATAATAACCTCTGCTGTTGTTTTGTATTGAAATAGTGGTGAAACAGGAAGATACGTATAGCTTAATCGGATTCAGGTGACATTAAATAAGACAGCTTCTGCTTTTGGTTATACTAATTTTATGAGTCGAGAGTGTTCACGTATATCGGTGCTTACTCAGGGTGTATTTTACTTATTACGTCCAGGTAAATAGTACATTGTTACACTTACGAGTTTTAATTCAACTCATCAAGTAGGACAGCGTTTGTTCAAAGCGCCTAACGTTTACTTGAAGAAACAGGAAAGTGAGACGAAGCAAAATGCACCCAGCGTTTTAGAATAATTTTATTTGACTTAAATGTGAATACTATCCAGTACTCTGGCCTCAAAAGTTTTTCCCCTTACTTAGTGGTGGCTTGATGACACTAAATTGGTAGTATTATGCAATAAATGTATTCTGCGCAACCAAAAGCTACACATGAACTGACTTATTTAGACTAATGTTGGTACCATTTTTTTGAGTAATATTACTGTACATCAGTGGCTTCTTCGCCATTTTTCAACATAAAGTATGTGATGTATGCTAAGGCGAACATTCATAGGAATAAGAGTGTTTAGTGTAGCTGGTTCACAGCTCATTTACCAGTGCACCATGCGAGTAAATCAGATCCAGCTCGTTCGAATCCTATTACCAACGAGATTTTCATTTCACTTCCAATCATGACCCCGTATTATGAAAACCAATTTCTCTTCGTATTCATTGTTCATTTAGATTGTGTATTTCTCAATGAAAATCCGAATCTCAGTGAACTGAAATTAACTGATTCTATACTATGCGATCAACAACCGATACACACTGGCATTGATCACCTATATGTTATTTAACAAGCCTGATCTCTAGAAATTGAGAAGCTTCATCCGTTTCTTTAATATTTCAGCGTTATGATGAATGAGGGAATGAATAAGGAGCAATCATTCCGTTCCCCCATTGGTTGAACAAGCAGACGTCGTGAAATTTGTCACAGGGCATTCAGCTTCTCATCGGTTCTCATACTTCATCACTGTGTACAAAAGTACAAGAGCATTGACTTATTGATTTGAAAATGTACATGAAATGGAGTGTTGTTAACAAGTAGACTTGAGTAACTTTTTAACATGATACTGATAAATACTGTCTATGTAATTAAAGCTGATTGCAGTATATCAGGAGCATTGTCCTAGTAACCGTGAACTATTTTCCTGTTGCAAGTAGACATTAGCCATCAGAAATGGTCAATCAAATCAAGGTGATCTATCAATTTTAGCATCAAATGAGAATAATATCAACACATCTCAGATTTCAATATATGTGACATACACTATTATTTTGCTGCTACTTTTTATGCTCACTCAACACTTATAACAACTTCTATTCACTAATTTGTCATCAGATTTAAATCTATTCAGAATATTGATATCTCTTTAGTGCGAATCAACTCCACTGCCACTTCCACTATCGGTAACCGTAAGTTACTTCAGCTCGAGTGAACATTTCCCTTACTTGACTATCATAGAACATGATTAACGCTAAATAAGGGAAGTAAATGTGAATATATCAAAGTGATTTTTCAATTTCTAACTATCCACTTGAAATGCTAACAAGGAAATGAGTGGTATATATGTTATTCCTTCATGTCAGATTGCTCCATTTGATCATTGTGTGAATGAGTCGTGATAGGAAAATCTAAATATCCTGGTTACAAGAATAATTTGCTTCAACCCAATGTAGATGTGACAAGCTTTCAGATGCTGACCTTGTAACAGGCAGTATCTAAATTAGTCTCTTGTAAATCATTCATGTATATTCCTGGAGAGTGTCAACAACACTTACGCTTTGCATTCTTCTCCTAAATCTATACAGTGATGATAGATAGAAAGGAGCAGTGAAATCCAGAATGCGCATTTCGTCCTGTTCGGGACTCGTCAGCTAGATGCACCTGCCTCACAGTGAGCGATCCTGTTCCAACCGGAATTTGAACACGGGGTCAGTCGCTCAGGAACAGGATCGCTCACTGTGAGGCAGGTGCATCTAGCTGACGACTCTCGAACAAAACGAAATCTGCATCCTGGATTTCACTGCTACCCACTATCCATCACCACCACATATGATTATAACACAGACAATATAGAGGCATCCTCACGCGAGCCCATATACTAATACAGACCGATCAATTCGGTCCAATCAACGACATTGTAATACAAGTGATAATACTACCTCCTAAATCTGCTGATAGGAAAACTTGTTGATTTTATGATAGATTCAGGCGAACTGAAACGCAGTGGGTAGAAGTGAAAAGAGAAAGTTGGTCAGAATGACAGTGACGAATGGCTCATTGACAACATGTCTTACTAGCATATTCCAATGACATAGAGGACATGAGTTCTCTCCAGGTTTCATATACGCCTTGTTGATGAGTTCCAAGGAGCAGGAAACCGAGGTAGAAAACCTCGTATCGATCGAACCTAATCAGCTAACATTTTCCAAACTGGTTTACATTGGTGAGTCTCCCAACATGGTGGCCACATTGGAGAGTGATTTATAGAATTGTGTCAGTGCTGAAGGCTGTTTGACATCAGATGGACGACGCTGAAGTGACCCGTTGATGTGGTTATGAAGTCTGTGAGTAATGTAACCCAATCTATGATTCTTATTTCAAGCGGAATTCTCCAGTATTTACCTCGACCATAAACTGTCTGTCAATTGTGAAGAGGATGATATTTTGTGACTTGACAATGATCCGAAGGATTCATTCAACGGGTGTGTTTTGTAGGTAGTGACGCACACATGCTTCTCAGTTAAATGGAGATAAGAAGGAAGGAAGGAAGTGAAGGTATCTGCATGTTGATTGGAAGAAGAGCCGCCGTGTCAAACTCACAAGAAAAGCAACCTAAATCTTTGCAACAACTGGCGCGGAATCATGCTCCACCTCTGCCTAACTCAAGCAAAAAATATTATGCCACCTCATCCTAGAGAGACTGAAAGCTGCTCTCCTTTGAAAATTACAACCAGAACAGGCTGGCTGGCTTCAGGAAGAACAAATCATATGTGGACCAAATTGCAGTGATACGCTACGCATCATCATAGAAGAGTACAGAATGCCAGTCAACTCTCTCTCTCCACCTCAAATTCATCGACTTTGAAAAGGCCTTCGACAGCGTCGACTGAGAAGTAGTTTGACAGTTGCTTCAACACTACAGAGTGCCACTAGTCTTTATCAACCTCATTCAACACCGGCTACATGAAGACGCCACATACCAAGTTATCCACAATGGAAAGCTCAGTGATGCCTTTGAAGTGAAGTGAAGACAGGAGTAAAACAAGGTTGCCTACTATCACCCATGATATTCCTGATTGTGGTCGACTTGACTGGACTGGATCATGCAGTAGACAACAGTGGGGAGCGAGAAGAGGGGGATACGCTGGCTGGACAGTGGAAGAGAACCAAGGAGATCTGGATTTCGCCGTTGGTGACTTGTGTCTGATGTCTTGTCACACAAACTCACAGATCTACAGGCGAAAACTAACAAGTTGGGAGAAGAGGCAGGGTGGCGAAGACGGGACTTCAAGTGAATATAGAGAAGACAGAGGTGATGAACATAACCAACCAACAACAACACCACCAACAATAACAAACTCCAATCACCATCAACGGGAGAAACATTAAGGAAGTAACCTCCTTCACCTACTTAGGCAAGGCAGCATCGTTTCAATTACAGGTGGAGGCACAGATGAGGATGTTAAAGTCAGAGTATTAAATACAGCAAGACAGGCCTTACTTCATTGATCTGGAATCAGTGTGGTGGAGATCCACTGCACTCAGTATGTGGAATAAGATGCGGATTTTCAACACGAATTCAGTCAAGTCAGTGCTTCTATGTGATGGTTGAGAGACTTGACGCATTACGAAAAGCACTTCCAACAAACCACAGATATCCATCACCAGCTTCCACCTACACTCACTCGATACTGAAGATCAGATGGATTGCCAGAACAATGAGAGTGAGCAAGAAGGAAGTCACTGTGGGAACCAACCAACCAAGAACATATCACGCAACAAATGTGCAGTGGAAGAGAGTGGAGATGGATTGGATTAGGCATAGATTGAGAAGGCCGGCTGGGATATCACGATTCAGGTCAGACCGTTGAGTGTAACCCAAAGGGCAATGATGAGTTGGGCGTCCCAGTTGAGGGTGAAATGGGGGAGATGGTGTGGGGAGTAAATGAGAGCTTGTGGGTAGTCGCTGTGCCAGGTTTGAAAGATAGCAGAGAAGAGAGGGGAGTGACGACGTACTACTGAAGCAGTACGTTCCACTAGGAACCCAAGGGAAAAACAAATAATAATAACAGCAATGGTATATTCTGGTCAGCTATAACGAATCGATTCTTTTCACCCGACCAGCTAGTGTGGGAAACTGAACAAACCATTTATCTGCCATTTTTCAGCTGACACTTTAAAAAGTAAACAAGTGAAAGTTATCGTGTGCATACCATACCAATTTCTGTATTTCTTAACTCTGGGTATTTTACCCCTTGTTATTTGATGTGCTGATATGAGATGTGGCAACTTGGAGCGTTATGTAGTAATACCTGATCTTATATTGATCTTGACGATGATGATGACAGCTTATCAAACATACGATCATGAATCAAAGTTTTCAATTAAAAACACTTCTACCTTCTTGCTTGTCATCATATACTACACTTATCAAAAATAACTTGAATAAATTCCAAACAGTGATCTAGACAAAAGTACCAGTTAAACCCTGAATCTTTTAGGTCGTGCCTCTTCATTTAAGATAATTTAGGGTTAAACTCCTCTTCGTCAAAGGGAATTTGATTTTACAACATTCTTTGTTCAGTGATATTGCCATTTTTAAAGACCGTAAAGCTGCATGTATTCAAACACAGATGAACGGACTACCTGATGATGAGTAAGGCAATATACCACAAGTAGGTAATAAAGAAAGGCTGATAACATTGTGAACTTCCTTCACTGTGAATGGTTCAAAATCGCGTTCAAGCGGCCAAAAGTGAATGTAGCCTTAAACACGGACTAATGCGACTTTACTGACTGCTTACTAAACTTGATGTCATATACGGATTGATTATTTTTATCTAAAGTTCAGATTAAAATTATTCTACCTTGATCACAGTTTTGGATATGAGTGACTGTTTAATTTCATTAATATCATGAACCCTGGCAGTATTCAGATGTAAACGCATATCAGTTGACCGACATATCATCATTCAGTCTTTTGGTATTCATTCAACTGAACCTGACCTAATGGTGACTGTTTGATTACAGTGAGCCAGCAAGCATCAAGTCGTGAGTTGTATAGCCAGTTCAAATGATAAGCTCAGCTTACAACTAACTTGGCACTATCATCAATTTGACTTACAAGCATGCTTGAGTGATTAGTTGGTACAATATCATGAAGCTGCGCATTCAGTTACTGTGATATTTCTCCCTCAAATACAAACGACAATGTCTACTGACCAGTGACTATTTCAGTCCATCTCAAGGATTCTCGTAGCATACTGACACTCTGAAAACAGATTCCATAATCAAATTTTGACCCGGTAGAATTGAATAAGTTGAGCATTGAGTAAATGTTTTATGTCGCAAATATGTAGGAAAATCAAAGTGAGATAAATTTCTGATGCTTTACGACCTCCTGGAAGTCACTTTTTTTTATATCGCATGTTTAAATAGTGAATGAAGATAGATCAGATCGCTTTGTTCATATTTTGATAACAGTGAGGATACACGCTATTGTTGTCAATTATTAGTCCATGAGTTCACGATAAAGTTGTGCTGCTTGTGTACCGAGAATGGGTGTGAATGTGTGAGAATAATAATATCATTATAAGTGGGAAGCTCAGTTAGTCTTTGTGTACAGCACCCCACTGGTGCGCAGGTACATTCAGTTGACCAGTCCCAAATAGGGCGAAACGCCTGTTGTAGATTCCATTGATAACCGCCAAATAGGCTGGAATATAATGAGTATCCGGGCGGTGTTAAGACATCCACACAGAAGCTCATTCACCGAAACAGGTCGAACAAACCAACCCTGTATAGCAACAAGAAATTACAAGTATCAAAAAAAATAATGTGAATGCATCAACCATCCATCTTTCCTGGTAGTTTGAAAATCCCTTTTGGATAATTTTAACACTTTCAATGTTAGTTTCGTGGCTGTGAACAATTGCCGACTTGACCTGTAATTTTCGGATTCAACAAGATTATTTGGAAATTGTGTTTGTAGCTTGCATGCCCTTAAGCACGAATATGAATTTTGCTTGGTGGTTCCCTAATATATTAAGCATCACAATCGACACCACATAGTCTGTAGACACAATTCTGTGTAGAGATAAAAAGTGAAGCAGAGGATTTCTGAGAGTATTAGCCGTCTTGTAAAAGGCTCTAATTTAGTGTTTTCTCAAAATGTGGAACTCTGAAGTTTTACATATCCAGGACGAGTCATGTAATGTTTCTTTTGGAATCTTATGTTCATATCTTCTAACCCTACGGATGAAATTTTGACGGTAGTTACTGGAATGTAGCACATCTGTTATGTTTTTATCTCCCATCTGTCTGCCGTCTTCACTCGTGACGAGCTTATTGGACATCGTGAATAAATTTCAAGCAAATGAAAGCTTAGTACTGAATGGATATGCTGAGTTGAAATCAAGATATCCATCTGCATGTGTTGGTTTACGGTAAATCTACAAACTTTGGTTTCCGTTGTAATTCCTTTCAACCCTGCAGTCTAACAATTGCAGTTCACTACTCGTTCGTATACGTGAATTCGATGTGTGAAGAATGGATACTAAATTCTTTCAGATAAGTCCTCAAACATGATCTTTTTAAAATTACAAATGTATCTTCTACTTATGTGAGCCAGTCAGGTAGGTGGTTCGATAGAGTCGACAAAAATTATGGATTCAATATGAGAAATAAAGGAATTTGTAACGATATAGGGCATAGGGGATCGTATAGTTGCTTCATTCGTTTGTTTACATAGTTTCCTTTTAGACCTGAGAAGTGCCGAACTCAAACAAACTTTATATGCTTTGATACTGAGGTTGAGACTCAAAGGAGAACTGTTTACCAAGAAATGATAAAACTCCAGCAATTCATCAGTGAAAAATATTATGCAGCCTCATCCTGAAGAGACTAAAAGCTGCTCTCCTTTGAAAATTACAACCAGAACAGGCTGGCTGGCTGGCTGGCTTCAGGAAGAACAAATCATATGTGGACCAAATTGCAGTGATACGCTACGCATCATCATAGAAGAGTACAGAATGCCAGTCAACTCTCTCTCTCCACCTCAAATTCATCGACTTTGAAAAGGCCTTCGACAGCGTCGACTGAGAAGTAGTTTGACAGTTGCTTCAACACTACAGAGTGCCACTAGTCTTTATCAACCTCATTCAACACCGGCTACATGAAGACGCCACATACCAAGTTATCCACAATGGAAAGCTCAGTGATGCCTTTGAAGTGAAGTGAAGACGGGAGTAAAACAAGGTTGCCTACTATCACCCATGATATTCCTGATTGTGGTCGACTTGACTGGACTGGATCATGCAGTAGACAACAGTGGGGAGCGAGAAGAGGGGGATACGCTGGCTGGACAGTGGAAGAGAACCAAGGAGATCTGGATTTCGCCGTTGGTGACTTGTGTCTGATGTCTTGTCACACAAACTCACAGATCTACAGGCGAAAACTAACAAGTTGGGAGAAGAGGCAGGGTGGCGAAGACGGGACTTCAAGTGAATATAGAGAAGACAGAGGTGATGAACATAACCAACCAACAACAACACCACCAACAATAACAAACTCCAATCACCATCAACGGGAGAAAACATTAAGGAAGTAACCTCCTTCACCTACTTAGGCAAGGCAGCATCGTTTCAATTACAGGTGGAGGCACAGATGAGGATGTTAAAGTCAGAGTATTAAATACAGCAAGACAGGCCTTACTTCATTGATCTGGAATCAGTGTGGTGGAGATCCACTGCACTCAGTATGTGGAATAAGATGCGGATTTTCAACACGAATTCAGTCAAGTCAGTGCTACCATGTGATGCTTATATATATATATATATATATATATATATATATATATATATATATATATATATATTTGTAGAATGACCTATATTTCCTGGAGTAGGATGTGAGTTGCTCGTCTCTGAAATGCTACTAGTTCGATAACAAGTGCCACTTCCAGAGAAAAGAATTACGCAATCCTAGTACATAATTACGTAATTTCAGATGGAAATTTTTTTCAACCTGTGTAGAAAGTAGACAAATGTAGGACACCAGACTAGATATAATGAGTAGTTATGGAGTTACTTTGGAAATTGTTTGAAAAAAAGATAGATATTTCATCTAATGTGTTAGAAATTTTGATGAATGGAATTGTTGAGGATAATCGAAAATTCGATACTGAGTTATAGTTTCCACAATAATTAGCGGTTGATCAGATTTCCTCCCACCTGAAGATATGACAAATAGGAAATCTTTCGTAGTATAGGACTTTACAATGTACAGAAGACTGAGTGTTTATTGTCACAGAAGTATTCAAGAAACTAGTTTAACCTATCATGAACATAAGAAATGGGTAAATTAGGTATGGAAAGCTTAAACTCAAGTGACCATCAAGAATTACAATATTTAGATAGGCTGACAGCTTCAAAAACACTGGAATTGGTTAGCTTGAAGATGTGCACCCATGATGAACCAGTCTTTACAACAGCATAAAAAATGGCCGGCCAAGCGCAATACTGACAGTCGGATGACCACGTCTCCAGTGAACTCTGTTATCTGAAATCTTTTCAACCTAGCACAACGACAGCCTATAAGCTCTCATTTACTCCTCACACCATCTCCCCCATTTCACCCTCAACTGGGACGCCCAACTCATCATTGCCCTTTGGGTTACACTCAACGGTCTGACCTGAATCGTGATATCCCCAGCCGGCCTTCTCAATCTATGCCTAATCCAATCCATTTCCACTCTCTTCCACTGCACATTTGTTGCGTGATATGTTCTTGGTTGGTTGGTTCCCACAGTGACTTCCTTCTTGCTCACTCTCATTGTTCTGGCAATCCATCTGATCTTCAGTATCGAGTGAGTGTAGGTGGAAGCTGGTGATGGATATCTGTGGTTTGTTGGAAGTGCTTTTCGTAATGCGTCAAGTCTCTCAACCATCACATAGAAGCACTGACTTGACTGAATTCGTGTTGAAAATCCGCATCTTATTCCACATACTGAGTGCAGTGGATCTCCACCACACTGATTCCAGATCAATGAAGTAAGGCCTGTCTTGCTGTATTTAATACTCTGACTTTAACATCCTCATCTGTGCCTCCACCTGTAATTGAAACGATGCTGCCTTGCCTAAGTAGGTGAAGGAGGTTACTTCCTTAATGTTTCTCCCGTTGATGGTGATTGGAGTTTGTTATTGTTGGTGGTGTTGTTGTTGGTTGGTTATGTTCATCACCTCTGTCTTCTCTATATTCACTTGAAGTCCCGTCTTCGCCACCCTGCCTCTTCTCCCAACTTGTTAGTTTTCGCCTGTAGATCTGTGAGTTTGTGTGACAAGACATCAGACACAAGTCACCAACGGCGAAATCCAGATCTCCTTGGTTCTCTTCCACTGTCCAGCCAGCGTATCCCCTCTTCTCGCTCCCCACTGTTGTCTACTGCATGATCCAGTCCAGTCAAGTCGACCACAATCAGGAATATCATGGGTGATAGTAGGCAACCTTGTTTTACTCCTGTCTTCACTTCACTTCAAAGGCATCACTGAGCTTTCCATTGTGGATAACTTGGTATGTGGCGTCTTCATGTAGCCGGTGTTGAATGAGGTTGATAAAGACTAGTGGCACTCTGTAGTGTTGAAGCAACTGTCAAACTACTTCTCAGTCGACGCTGTCGAAGGCCTTTTCAAAGTCGATGAATTTGAGGTGGAGAGAGAGAGTTGACTGGCATTCTGTACTCTTCTATGATGATACGTAGCGTATCACTGCAATTTGGTCCACATATGATTTGTTCTTCCTGAAGCCAGCCAGCCAGCCAGCCAGCCAGCCAGCCAGCCAGCCAGCCAGCCAGCCAGCCAGCCAGCCAGCCAGCCAGCCAGCCAGCCAGCCAGCCAGCCAGCCAGCCAGCCAGCCAGCCAGCCAGCCAGCCAGCCAGCCAGCCAGCCAGCCAGCCAGCCAGCCAGCCAGCCAGCCAGCCAGCCAGCCAGCCAGCCAGCCAGCCAGCCAGCCAGCCAGCCAGCCAGCCAGCCAGCCAGCCAGCCAGCCAGCCAGCCAGCCAGCCAGCCAGCCAGCCAGCCAGCCAGCCAGCCAGCCAGCCAGCCAGCCAGCCAGCCAGCCAGCCAGCCAGCCAGCCAGCCAGCCAGCCAGCCAGCCAGCCAGCCAGCCAGCCAGCCAGCCAGCCAGCCAGCCAGCCAGCCAGCCAGCCAGCCAGCCAGCCAGCCAGCCAGCCAGCCAGCCAGCCAGCCAGCCAGCCAGCCAGCCAGCCAGCCAGCCAGCCAGCCAGCCAGCCAGCCAGCCAGCCAGCCAGCCAGCCAGCCAGCCAGCCAGCCAGCCAGCCAGCCAGCCTATTCTGGTTGTAATTTTCAAAGGAGAGCAGCTTTTAATCTCTCCAGGATGAGGTGGCATAATATTTTTTGCTTGAGTTAGGCAGAGGTGGAGCATGATTCCGCGCCAGTTGTTGCAAAGGTTTAGGTTGCCGTTCTTGTGAGTTTGACACGGCGGCTCTTCTTCCAATCAATAGGCAGACACCTTCCCTTCCTTTCACACCTTCTGCAATTTTGGTGTGGTGTGAGTATGTCCGCTGTTGTCTCACCGTCTTTTTTCAGTGCCTCTGGGGAGATCCTATCTGTTCCTGCTGCTTTCCCACATTTCAGTAGCTTTATGGTGTTCAGGACTTCGAATTTTGTTTGAAAATTTATGTTCACTTGTAGTTCAGCGGCTGCAGGTGTTGGTGGTTGTGGTCGATTGAAGAGCTTCTTGAAATGGTCACGTTTCTCTGCGTTTGTTTCTCTTCTTTCGTAATTAAATTTCCGTCATCATCTTTTATCGGTTTCGTCTGCGTTGATCTCTCTCTCTCTCTCTCATCCCAGATTGCAATCTGGTTATTCGATACAATGTTGTCAGGTCTCTCTATCTCTCCCACCTGCAGCCTGTTCTGCTTCACTTGCCAGTGTTTCGTAGAAGTGTCTTTTGTCTTTCCATGCACTCTTCTTCACTTCTTTCTCCAGTGTAGTGTTTTGTACATTGTACTCAGTTGCTCTTCTGGTCGTTGAGCATCCTTGCACTGGTTTATCTTCTGCTTCACCATCACCATCCTCCACCTCCTCCATCAGCTTCCAGGTATCCATTGAGATCCATTACTTATCCTCTTTCTTCTTCCTTCCTTCCTTCCTAATACGCTTGGTTATGCAGGTTTCTTTCCACATCTCTTCCAAAGACTTCCAGTGTTCTTCCACACAGGTTTCTTCAAGGATGTTCCTCGATATCTCCCATTTCGTCTTGATGACTGACTGTCGTGAAGATTTCCTTTGTAGTTTCGTCCTTCAGTTCCTGTTCCGAGTGTTGTACTTGAACTGTGGTCGTCTATCACCAGTTTCCTTGAAGGCTTTTAACTTGATTTTGCAGGAAGGTTCTTTGTACTAGATGGTGGTGTGAACCTACATCTGCTCCTCTTCTTGACCTTGTGTCAAGTAGGCTGGCTGCGTCTCCACTTTCTTCACATTGAGATAAAGTCGATTTGATTTTTAGTGTGTCCTGGTGTCTGGTGAAATCAACTTCATGTCACTTTGTGGATATCCCTGTGTTTAGACACAGTGCCTGGCCTCGAATCACCAAATCGTTGAATGCACAGAATTCTGCAAACAATTCTCCATTCTCATTCATTTCACCTAGCGCCTCTCGACCCATGGTTAGTTCTCTTCCCGTGTTGTCCCCTCCCAGTTTGGCATTCATGTCGCCCCACCCATTAGAATTTTGATGTCGCCAACTGACGTCTTGTCCAGTGTTGATTGAAGTTGTCTAAAGAAATACTCCTTTTTCTCTTGCTCTGCATTATTTGTAGGTGCATAGCATTGTATGATTGTGACCTTCCTTCCTTCCTTTTGAGTTGAATCTTGCTGTCATGATCCTGATCGTTGAGGAGATTGGTTCCCACTGCATGAGAGCCTTCGATGCTCTTGTGGACATCATGATAGCCACTCCATAACTCAGTGTGCTCGTGGTTGGCGTCTGGGTGACAATATCGGAGTAGATTATTGATTCTCTAGTTGACAGTTTGGAGAGTCCACTCCCATTCCATCTGCTTTCGCGAATTCCAAGCACTTCAGTGTTATTCCTTCTCATCTCGTTTGCAATCTGGGCTGCCTTACTGGGTTCAAACATCGTACGGACATTCCATGTCCCCACGTTTACTTTCGCTTTCATCCAGGGAGAGAAGACACATCGGCCAATTGGCTTCCCGAAGGCTTTCACCAACTGGCGTCATTTCGCCTCTCCGATTCCAGCGGGGAATAAGTTTGTTTCATTTTTTATATTTTGTTTGTGCTTTGAAGTTTCTTTAGCGGTTGGATTGGTTTTCCGGTGTAGGGTTGCTAGCCCTATGCCCAAACTTCCCTCTTTACCCGGGCTTAGGACCGGCTAGTAAGTAGTGAACTAGTTAAGCAGGCGAGGTTGACCACGATCATTAGATACTCGGTAATCTAATCAAATAAGTGAAGCTGATCAATCCCTAGGAGGCAAGTTATGATAGCTATTCGCGATAAACGGATAAACCACTCCAAATACAGCTGATCGATATTCGAAATCCAAACAATAAAAAGTTATTGGAGAGGAAATTAGAAACTAACGTTTTGTATATGAATTTGAAGAAACTACTCCCAAAATGTAAACTGAATGTCAAGTTTGTTTTCAGCAGTAATCTGTACAGATAAGTTGACAGAATGGCTTTACGATCTCCATCAGACCCAGTACTTGCAGACATATTTCTGGCAGAATTGGAAAATGGTCCTTTGAAGGAACGAATTGCCAATGAGGAAAGTACTGTAGATTCATAAATGGTACCTTCTTCTTCCTTTATAAGTGCCCATGCAATAATTTTATTCTAGACCACTTCATCAGCTTTCATCCATCAGTCCATTGTATTTTTGACAATGAAACCAATGATTCGATACATTTTCTTGATGTGCTAATGACAAGAAAAGAACTTGGCTGTATACTGAGATTTATATATAAAAAACCGATGTCTAAGGCACATTACTCATACTTTCTCAGTTTCATGATGGTGAAGTACAAGCATGGTATAATCAGGTGCCTTGTATTTAAAATAAAAACAACTTGTTTCATAGAGTGTGTGGAAGAACTTCTATGTATCCGTGATATTCGGATATCCGGATAAGTTCATCAGAGCTAACATCAATTACAATGTTCCTTTTCGAGAATTGATGGAGAGGAGGCCTTTGTTTCTGTGACTGTAATTCGGGGGGGGGGGGAGGGGTGTTCTGAGTGACATCCCATCACAGTGTCTAGCTACAGCAGTCAATAGAACGTTTTATACAGGTCGTCTCTGTATATAATTAATTAGCCGGGCAATGCTCACCTCGAGACTAAAGGATAGTGTACCTAATCTTGGCTCCTAATCTCGCACATATCAGTTTGTCTATTCCTATGGGATAAGTTACATAGGGCGAACGATTAGGCAGGTGCGTCTCCTGATATGAGAGGATTTCCCGAATAGGTTTGAAAAAGGTGAAGTGAAAGTTGTTCTGTTTCAGCCTTTTTAGTAGACACAGAGCATCACATAGATGCTAGTAATGCTTTCAATGGCATATATCATCTGCCAAAAGCAATTTATCGTTTAACCCGCGAACTCATGCTCAAAATAGCTAAGAGTGTCACAATAAGACTGATCAAACCTAAACTTTGCGTTCAGAAAGATTATGTTCAAGCTCTTAGTATACTATAGGGTATTCCTGTTTTCTAACAGAACATTCTTCATTTGTATAAACGTCATCGTATAATTGTTAGATTTAGAAAGAAAAATCTATTTCCTTGCGGTTTCTAAATCTCACTCCATTTTGAAAATGAATTTGCACCTAACCTTAGTTGGTTTTCACGCTGTACCATATATTTAATAATTGCAGAACCTAATGAAAACTTATTGAAAAGGATATTCTTTGTTTAGATTGTTGCTTTTTATCGGTGAAAAATTAAACAATCGAAGGAAGATAAAATTAAATGGCCGAGTGGAATAGATTCGTGTCTATCTATACTCATACGGAAATCACAATCATCAATAATTATTTATTTGCACCGATGGCTATGACTAGAATGTCATCGAAAGCTTGTTCGTCAAGAAAACTGCTACCTGGAAAAACACTACTTTCTCAATATTCACATCCTAAGCTATTAACAGTGTTCATCACTTTACAACTAATGAGTTACATGTGAAAGGTCAGTCAGTAGTGATGATCTGAATAACTGAGTGTTACAATCGCTGGCTTCAGTGACGGATAATAAAGGTGTAATGCCTCAGAGGATTACAAGTTCCCTCCAGATAACACAGTTCGCTGGTTAGTGCCAGTAGATATGAAATTGACTTGAAACATTGCTTATCAGATATACTATAGGACTGTCTTGGCTGTGAGCAAGCGAAATCAGCGACTGTTTTTTAAATAAAAGACTCTATCAGCAAGACGGTAACTGGTTCAGACTACATCAAGTCTAACCAGTTATTTAGGAAGAATTATTGTAAGCATATAAGTGTTCATCTTTGGCTCAAAACTAGAGAAACGGTCAGCTAGGATTTGCATTAACTGGATGTGGAAATGCAATGAAGTAGAATGTATGTGACGTTTTGAAGTATCCATGCAGTCCAGTATCAAGTACTAAGGCCATATGGTTACCATTGTGTCCGAGGATGGAGTAGAAAGTTACTAAAGATAGAAGGAAATTACTACTTTGGCCATGGTAATGCTGGTGAATACACGTAATGTTTTTGAATGCAATAATCAGGTTTATGGATGTGAACTGCCTATGATTTGGCTGTGAGTAGGAACTGCAATCGAAAGTCTTTGTAATTTTGAGGGGATAGTGTGTAAATAATTTCGAAGGGACCATTATGAAGAGTTAGATGTTCGGAGATGTTGTTCAGGAATAGAAATGTCAGTATTTTTCTCTTTTTACTGGATAACCAAGCAACGTGCTTCTACCAGTCAGTGGGGAAATAAGAAATACCAACAGTCCTCTTCTTGAACACCATGTCATCATCAGATATCTGGCTGCTCTCAGTGGTTCCTTCGAAATAATTTACACAGAGTCTGCTCACAATTTCAGACTTTTGACACAGCTGAATCATAGACAGCTCCCATTTATAAACCCCTCCTTTAATCGTATTCGTTAACCTTATCATGACTAAAGTACTAGTTTCATTGTGTCTTTAGAAAATTTCTATCCCACTGTCAAGTGTTATTGTAATCACATGTCTTTATTGATCGACAATAGACTGTTATTTGTTTCCAATGTTTTTTAATCGAAGATTGTATAAGTTTAGTAAATGGAATTTCCGAAAAGAAAATTTCCTTTGTTACAGTCTCCTGGTAACATTATATAGGATGATAGGCATGATCCAGCCTATTCAATGCATCAACTCAAACTGAAAAACCTACAAGTCGTTAACACCGAATTATATACACCCATTCAATGGGATTTATTGATTTCATGGGAATTATTATCTGACCAGTACAATGCTCATCAAAATAATTTACAAGTTATGTGGGCGACAAATAGGCACATAATTTGGGTTCAAAATATTAGGAAGCTTCCAATCATGACTAATATGTAGAATCATATGGAATTTGCGGCATTACATGTGAAGTAGTCAAAAATGAAGTCTTATGACTGTAGACTTAACCTAGTACCTTGGTGATTCTACTGATAGAAAAGGCTTGGAACTGTATTTCATTATTTCTGTATCCATAATCACAGAGAAAGTGGCTATTACACGAAACTGTGTCCACAGATAGCGTATTAACGCTAAATTAAAATGTTATTCCTTGAAGCGCACGTCCTACATTCCACTGTTGGTCACTATCCATCAATAATATGCTAAATTAAAATGATTCTATGATAAACAGCTTCACATTCACGTACACAATCGTGTGAGAACGAAGTGCTTCTAATGGGATTAGTTGTAAATAAAAAACAAAGTTATACACATATCAAATGGTCATTGTAAAATAAGTTGCATGAACTCGATTGACAGACTCATTTATAAAAATAGTAGTAAAACTTGGGTACTGTTTAGTCTGGTAATTAGAACTGTCACACAGTGAAACATCATTGTTTTCTGTATAACGTTTCGGACATAGTTTATTGTTCACAGTCATATCAAGTAACTCCACAACTCTAACACATGGTTCATATGGTACTCATCTTCTCTCCTTCCTTGTGATAAGGGTATTAGAATTTCTGATATATTTGGGACAGGTGTAGAATCATTTCTATTGCATATAGTTGGTGTTGATTCGGTAAACAAAGATTCGGTTATCAATCTCTCTCTCCACCCAACTAAGCTAATTCTTAATACTGTCGCTCTATTTCACCCCATTGTATGGTCAATTGTGTGCAGTTGCTTGCATAGCTATGGTCTAGTTTTTCTCTAAATTCCTTATCTTGTTAGGATTGACTAATCTTGATTTAATTAAGTTTTTGTGCTATTATTCTAATTCAACCTGGTCGACTACTTTGACCGATGTATTTGACCTTGCAGTCATTACAAGGGATCTGGTAAACTAAATTATTTTGCCTAATTTGATCAGTAGGATCTTCTAACCTACAAAGCTTGTTTCCAAGCGATTTTGTTGGTTTACTTACCACTCTAATCTCAGACTTATTGAGAATTCTTCGTAACGCTTTTGAGGTGCCTTCTTTGTATGATAACACAGTAGAGGTATTGAGTTCAATTTCTATCCTGTTATCATAATTAGTACCATTGTTACTATTATTAGCAGGATTATTTTAAGTAACACATGCGTTACCACTACTACAGTTCATATTTTTCTTTCGATTTCGTGTGAATTTATTTGTAACTTTAGGTGAGTAATTATTGAGATGCAAGGTATTATTTAAGTCTTATTTCTTGTCACAGATTTTCTGTCCTACTAGTAAGCATTTCCTCCCCGTTACTTAGGCATTTAACTAAGTCTACTTTAACTGAGATGGGTGAGATAATTCAAAATCTAAGTAGCAGTTCTAATGGGAGGGTTTTCCTATAGTCACTTGTCTCTAAACTCCTATCTTCTTTTCGTTTAGTATTATAGTCCAACACTGCTAGCTCACCTTCATCACTTTCTATGTCACAAATAGATTGGATTACATTCACTACTGAATTTATGTGTTGAGAACCATTTGAGCTACTATGATTTTAGTATTGTAAATGTTTCAACCATAAATCGGAAGCATATCTACGGAACAGGAATAAATGTTTGAAGGACCATCTGTTCCCAACTATCCATAAATATATCTGCGACGACTGGGGGGATATTGGCGACTCCGTGGCAACCGCTTCAGCTTGTTAACATAGTTTATCGCGAAGCGTACAAGCTTTAGACATCAGGCACGATCGTACTCCTAGTCTGATTTCCTCGACTGGAACCTTAATTCGGTGCACATGCTCACTCTCATCCTTGAACCAATTTCTAACTGGCTCCAGAGCCATATTGAGTGGTATATTTGTAAAAAGGTCGAGTTCGTCGAAGCTAACCATTTTTCCGCCCTTATCGACTTGTATATCATGTAATCTATGCTTTAAGTCTTAATAGTTAAGGAGTCGAGATTATGAAAGGTTTCTAATTAGGATTAGTGCCATCGCTAAATATTTAGACAACTCACAATTTACAGTATTTTTCATTTATTCATTCTAATTTATGGATAATCCAACTAAAAAGAAGAACCTAGGTTTAAAATGCGATTTCATAACTTCTGTGAATGTCTGACACTAGTTTTAGCAATTACATGTTAGTTGGAATGTGTACAGGGATGCCATGAATATGATCAGTATGAAGACACCATGGGTGGAAATTCACAGACATGTAGGATAAGACTGAGAATCGTGTAAATACAATCAAGGCTGCATAATAACAGGTGTCTTGATTGGGTGTCCACTGTGAATACAATGAACAGATAGTAATGCGTAAGTAACTCATACGTTATTCGAGGAAAAACCTCGATGATTGAAGTGAACTAAAATCTGCTTCACAGTCGAGTCTCTTAGCTCAGTTGATAGGCCACCGGTCTAGAAACACGCTGGTCGCTGATTTGACACCTTCCATGACCTAAAGTTTTTTTCACCTTAACTCATTACTCAGTATCAATAGTGCAAGTCTACCAAACAGTTGTTATCACAGACAGTCAAAGTGATAATTAGTTTCATGATAGGAATTACCAACATTTAGCACAATTTTACCTTTAATCACACATATAAGACCCCAAAACTGCACCCTCATTACACCAGACTATATATGTGTTTCACGACTGGTAAGAGTTGTTTTGCAAGTGTGATACATCAGTTGAAGAAAAGTTGTAGTAAACATGAATTACACGTCTGGATTATATTGATGACGATGATGATTAAATCGGATTCAGAGGTCAAAATTTTCCATGAAATTCATGAAAAACTTAGTTTCGAAACTTGTCATAAAATTCCATTTGACCAGTATTCAGAAGAAAAACAATTTTTTCAACACCTGTCTCTGCAAAATAATGTTGTATTTGGGCATTAATATAAGGGTTAAATATGGATCCTTTAGTAGAGTACAATTTTATATTAGATTGTTTATTTGATATAGCCAGAGAATAGAAAACCGAAATCCACTCAGGAACCTTGTGTACATTCACGCAGTAGGCAGTGTACCCTACCTATTATATGACGCCTAATAGTACTAACCGGCTGCCTAAACCTCGGTGGGTGGAGAACTGCTCCCGTCCCTAACCAAGTGGCTGAAAGGCAACTCTTTAAACCATCTAGCCACAACTCGATAATATGGGCAGCGCATTAGGATACTGTATTTTTTACCGGATAACGTTTCGAGCAGAATGTATTGTTTATATTTATATCAGAGCAATCGAACAACTCTCAAACCACCTCTGTAGTTCAGTACGTCTTCTCTATTCTTTTATTTTAAAGCTTGCAGTATATTTTCCAAACACCTGTAGTATATGATGAATTATTCCTATAACTTGTGTCAGGTGTTGATTCAATGAATAGGAATTCTGTATTCCACTTCTGCCTTCCCTTAGCTACATTGGAATTTATAAGTCTAATCTATCTCACCCCGTTGTGGGGATTATGAATCAGTGCATGCAGTGCGATAGCCTAGTTTTCCCTAAATCACCTATCATAATAGGGCTTATAATTGTATGTTTCGCTAAATCTTTGTGATTCGTAATCTTGGATGACGCTGACTGGCTGCTTTTATCTAATTACTAGACTTCATAATCATTTCATGGTGTTTGATAGATTAGGTTATTTTGGTTAATTGAATCCCGTTCAGCATATTAGTACGTATGATTTCTCTCTGATTGACTTTGTGGGTTTAGGTGTTATTGTAATCTCAGTACTATTAGGAATTCTGCGTAGAATTTCCAATGTACCTTCATAATAAGTCAACAGTACATAGGGTTTGAGTTCAGGCATGTTGCACTTAACATTAATATTATCTCCCTCTCTTTTCAATCCTTAAAAACCTTTTAATAAACTCCGGGCGGTGTTCATCAAATAGTAGTGTCTCTTCAATCTATTTCAGTCTCTTATTTAGGTTTTCTGACTTACTCAAACTCTTAGCTGGATTAATTGTACATTTTTCCAAGCCTAACGTGATAGATACTGGTTGGATTGATGTAAAATCCAAGTATCTATTCAGGTGTACTGACCCCTTATGAACACTGGTATCTAAGCTTCTATCCTGTCTCTTGATTTTATAATCAATCCTGCATAGGTAATTCCCTTTCTTCATTTTCTAATTCAAAAATGAATTGGATTGCATCTACTTTAGACTCTGTGAGTGTGACAGAAAACTTTAAATGTGTTCTAATTTCATCACGGTGAATACGCCAATTACATATCTTCAACATACTTTCCTGTAGGCTGGAATGTTCCTGATACTATTGGTGCACAAATATGCAAGCGCTGATCAAAGATATTGGAGATACAAGTGGACTCCTCTTTGTGTGAATATTTGATCTTGAAATCTAAAGACCATGGAAGTGCCATGTTTCTTAAGGCAGTCAGAAATGAACTCACCACTCACCTTGAACTCAGTAATAGAACTAAACTTTTGATTGGAAAAATCATGCCAAGTATACTTGTATCAAACTTCACCTTCTTTAAAATTCAAGATAAATTAACTGACCAAACAGAGGGAGTAACAGTGGGATCTCCAGTATCTCCTATTGTAGCCGACAAATTTATGGACAGCTGAACGCAAGTGGCTTTAGAAACATTCCAACCCACCCCAAAGTATGATGATGATATGCAGATGACATGCACTAAGTCAGTAGTGGATGCAATCCAACTCACTTAAGCATTGGAAAAAACATGGACAGTAAATGACGTAACATTTCAAAGGCTTATACTATGAGTTAAATTGAGATTAGAGGGACAAAATTTGTGCTTAGCAAAAAGCATGCACTCTTAGTACTTACTCTACAACTGAAGACTATCAATTTCTCCCTTCACAGTCTACTCCATTTCAGGATTAAAATCAAACCCGTTTAACAGAGTCTTTAAACAAAACCACTCCTCGTTTCCACAAACCAACACAAGTCGCAATGGATATCACCTCTCTCATCAACATAGAATACTCAACTAATAATGAATACTAGCTGAAAAACTTCAACCAATATTTACAAGAGGGTTATTTGGTAGAAAGAAAACTGTCAAGTCTATTCACAGAGATGTACACTAGTAGTTGGGAGAACCATAGCGACAAACAGACACAGAGATAAAGAACGAGAATCCAGAGAAACGGGTAACCATCTTTGAACAAGCAAGTAAAATACACAAGGGATTTCATCTCACTGATATCCTAAGACATCAATCACCCAACTTATTGCATATCTCACAGCTTTATGCAATCCAATTCACTTGCAGCTGGTGACTTCTCAGCTAAAGCAGAAATTATCGCCTAGTTATAGGAGACATATTAGATATCTCTTGTCTATGAACACAAAATACTACTGGTTGAATTTCTAAGAAAACTTTCTATGCAAATATCCCTATCCCTATCCCATGCTGATATATTCTCTATAGATAGATTGGAAAAACTACTCTCACTGAGTAAATTATATGTGAATAATAACCACAAAATGATCAAAAGTCTACCTATTGTCTGATTGGTCAATCAAAGTTTATTTCATCTCACCAACAATGTATAAGTTTAGTAGATTTGATTAATCCCACCATGCATACATCACGTTACAGGCGACATAATAATGGTCACCAATAAAACTTTTGTTTCCCATTGCTTTTTTCAATTCCATTGTGAAAATTATCAATTATTTACTTGAGACACAGTTAGCTAGTTAGCTAGTTTGTTGAAATCATTCAACAGAGAAGAGAGCGAAGAATACTTGGTATTTCTTAACTGTCGACTTATTCCGGGTTCTAAAGGTATTCGAATTTCAACTGATCACTTACTTACTGGTTAACAAATTTTTGTTCGTTTGGTGTTGTTGTTTATTTTTATTACGGAAATGTGTGAAATTAAATCAGACATACATACGCTGGACAAAGGTGATAAGAAGCAATACAGCTTAGAACTTTATCCATCTTCACGTTGTCAACTTATTATCCCATCTCGTTTCTCTTCAGAAGAAACTGCGTCGAGAACCAGAGAAGTGATTGAAGTTCATAAGCATTCAGTGAAACAAAACAAACAATACAAGTGTGGATGAATCTGTCTCCCACAGTTCTCCAGATAAACTACAGGTAGTGAGTGAAAAACATTTAATTAGACAAGTGAAAATGTAACAGGTGAGTAATTCGACTGCATAAGATAAAGGGTGCTTAACACTGGATAGTCGCGAGTAGAGTGAGAAGAGTCTCTGACCCTTAGAAATGTTGAAAGTCATTCAACACACATGATTGATAGTATTATGTGCATTTAGCAGTCTGTTCAACGCATCCGTATACAAGTTGACTAAACTGAAGTATCCAGTGATATTCAATCGATGTTCATTTGGAAGTAAACGCATGAATATGCATATTTTATATTCATTATGTCACCTTACTTATCATTCATTACGACTCGTCTCCCAGTGTTCTGATCGCATGTAACCTAAGTGTCTGAATCCTGTCACTGAGTTTATATAAGTTATTACTTGTTAACATAATCTGTATACTCTGAACATGAATTGCAGTTAGCCAGTCATTAGGCACTTGAAGTAATCTCACTGGGATGTATTATGTCGGAAATGAAGCTGTTCACATCACATTGTGTGATCTCGTTGAGAGTGGCAATCGCATCTGAGTAATAGCTGAAGGAAATCTCACAGTATCTACAGTGATACTTGTAGGATTAGAAGAAAACCGATTTGAACAATCGGTGAATAGAAAGAGAAGATGGCTAACCAGGGTTTGCACAACATCACTTTAGTGAGAGGAAGTCACGCTGTCTGACGAGCTCGAGTTATCTTGGACTATCCGTATTGATCAGTGGTGCTTTTCGTGAGATATTTCAAATCGGTAGGTTGTTTCATCTAAAACACAGCATTGGAAGTTTAACTGAAAACAATAAGAAATCACTGTATCCATTTTATTCTCTTTCACTACTGTGTGTGTAATATGGTGAAGAATGTATATCTTACCTATGGACAAGCTGTCTGATCATGAGCAAAAGAGTCCCTTCCTCGTTCTTCTTAAGTAAGCTAAACAAAAAGTAACGGTGTGAGCATCTAAGATGGCATCATGCAACTACTACTACTACAACTCACATCATTACTACTCACAATACTACTACTACTACTACTACTACTACTACTACTACTACTACTACTACTACTACTACTACTACTACTACTACTACTACTACTCACAAGACCACTGCCAATACCAATACCAACACCGTTGCTATTACTACTAATAACGACAATAACAATAATAGTACTGAGCTGTCCGTTGTGAAACCTCATTTCGTGCTATTATGTTTCTGAGTGGCGCCTCATTTGATAGACAACTGAGCTGCAACTGATATATTTTCAATTATCTTACACATACCCACTCTAGATTTCTGCATCCCTAAGTTTTCTCTCAGGTGGCGTTTCTCATGAATAATAACTTTGAATGACACACTGGCTATCAACGTCGGTGCGAATTCTAAACACGATCCAAGGATTGTAACTATAATGCCATTGAAATGTCTACCGCAAACTAGACAAGCTGGTAGATGACTTCCACCTCAAAGGGCATATTGCAGACTGAAAGTATTCTCCAGTGTTCAAAAATGTTTTCATGACTTGAATGGGAAGGTCAAGCCTAATCACCTGTTGGGAAGATCACTCATGACTGCTGTATCAAGATCACCTCCCTTATAAACACCACTCTCATTTCAGAAGACTCTGAAAAGGCAGATGAGAGTGATGGGAGATTTTGCGCTACAGGTGGATTTAGGACACCAATTAAGTACTACAAAGACAAAACTATCAGCTCTGAGAACAGAATAATCTCATCTACTTCGCAGCAGTTAGCATCCCGATTCATCTATCATTACGATCACTGATATATAATAGTGATTACTACATGAACTGGCTAGGAAGATTGTGAAAAATGCTTGTGGCTCGATGATGGTTCTCGTGATGCTGCATCTTCCGAGGTGAATGTTGCAATCATAAGGCCCTCACTCTCATTCCACATAGCAATCTCAATGACAACTTTATCACCAACTGACTTGTTAGCTTACTCAGATGATTTAAGGTGGTACTGTCTTCAATAAACAATTCCCCAGTAACTCGCCGTACACATATTTCAATTGACTACCTCCTTACTGATATTATGTTTGAGCTTGTAGTAGTTTCTTTCAGTCTACGCGTCAGTTGACTGCAGATGCAAGTCAACATCAAACTTTCGTTGTCTTCCAAATCTGAGATTTCCTCGTTTCTTTCTCACTCAAACTTATATCTCCACTTGTCTTCATATACTGATTGGTATTATTGCAGATATATGAAGACGTTGAATCTCCAGTTTCTCTGCGCGTAAGCGAAGGTGAAGAAGTCGATGAGTTCATTCGATATTGTGGCTTTGTTTTTGTGAGATGGCTAAAGATTATGTGCTAGATGTATATAATTTCGGCCTAATGTGCATTCCAGTGAATTTCGCTGTTATTAACGACATATACCTACAACGTATAGCAAGACTATTTCCTAACTGATCTATCGGTTTGTTTTAGGCATGATGGAGAAAACTAGTGAGATAATCGGTTCTAAGGAAAACGGAGTTATAACAGCACGACGACATGAATTTTATTCATTTTGCTTCCACTCCGGAAATCTCTCAGTGGTAGGAATTATGTTATAGCACGTTTCTCCGACGTCTTCGACAATGAAGTCGATTTTATTGTGGTGAAAAAGATAAAGTTGATTGAGGCAAAAATAGAAGTTTGAGGTTCTTTCTGGAAAACTTGTTGTCACGGATTCATGATTATTTCAGAGTTAGATGTCGGAGATGAGAGGAGTTTCCTAGTTATTCATGTTACGCATTGCTTTAGTGGTCTTTTTGTGACACTTTTGTGTTACAGCCTTCAATTTGTGTTCCTAGCTGGGCGATTTTTGATGGGAACTCTGCTAGCACTGCACTCAGCTTCTTGAATCATTTCTCAGATATGCAAAACACATACATGGATTGTGTGATTCGTAAATAATTAGCAAATTGATCATCCCATCTGTGGCAAACAGATCCATTGAAATCGACTAATCAATCAGATTCAGTTGAACTGACCTATTCGGTTAATGTATGTGCTAAATTTGTGTGGATAAACTGTTGATGAAGTTGGTCAACAACGGAGTAAACCACCGTCCAGTGTCTGGACTATTGTAAGCTAACCAGCGATAACTCCAGATTTGCATGTCTCGTTTCCAACCACGCACGTTGTTCACAAGTATATTACATGAGTTCTTAGCACGTCGGTGTCAAACGTCACCACAATAAATGGTTACCAACAGAAGTCTGTCAAAACTGGAGTTGATCAGTTGTAAAATTACAAATCTGTCAGGATTGTCTGTAAGAAGCGGACAATTTGCCAATGATTTACATGACAGGCTATTTGGTTCTGCTGAACAATGTATTTATTATCTTTCTCTGAAACAGCTTTACTTGACTGTTATTACCTCGGCGAGGTTGACCATTGAGGTTGTGACCAAGGGGACTGACTCTCTCTTACTCATCAGACGCAGTTGTGGCCCAATTTCTCACTCTAAACACAATCGTCATTGAGCGTCGATGAAACGAAGCCAACAAACACGGATACCTCAGATAGTCTCACTAACTTACAAGTAATAAAAGTAGGCTTGTTTTTTTTGAGACTAATCTTCAGTTACGACGGTGGTCACTGGTTGATAATTCCCAAGTCACCTAATATTTGAACCAGAGATCACCAACATACAAACTGACTAAAACTGCAAACCGATATTCACAATTCGAGTACTTCTCAGTCATGTGACTGACTGACTGACTTCAAGTAGTCTGTAGAAGTTGACTTTCTGAGTCCACTTTTGTTTGAGTACTCTGACAGTGATCTCAGTCTCAAAAGAGAGAAGCAGCAGTTCAGTGTCTAGACAATGGAAACATGATATCCCTCTCCACATTGATCAGCAGTAAGTTCAGGTTTCCCAACGAATTCTGCTTATTCATGCATATGGCCGAAGTTAAAATGTTTTACTGTACAAACATTTCATGCATTGTAGATTAATTTTCACGCGACAGTGATAATCAGTCTTACTGGTTGTTGGCTGTATGCGATTGTTAGTTAGTCTGTGAAAAATGTGATTCTGTATTCATCCACCCTAGCTATAACAAGAATATCATCATTCGTGATCAAAACAACCTGGTATTTTCTGATGCTGTGCGCAAAATGGAAACTGTAAACAAGTCCCCTTTGAAGAAATAATGAGCAGCTTTTAGATTCTTCAGAAGGATATGTATGTTCTAGTGGTGCGAACAGAGAACAACAAACCGGCTATAATTAGCAGCAATTGGATACATGGCGATGAAGCTGTGTTCACGGAACCAATAGATGAATATTCCTTTCTAGTTCATAGTGATCCTCCTCGAGGATCATCATTCCATCATGTCCGAGTAATCAAGGCTTTTGGTAACAATGCTAATAATTTTGTATTGTTTTCTTTCAAAACAAATTTCTCAATAGAATCATTTGGTCAGGCAAAGGCGGAAATGCAGAGGTACATCTCCACGACAGCTTCATCAGTTCCGCGTGATGAAAAGCATACAGACGAATCAATGAAGGGAAGAAAGACGATTTTCAAGTACATGATTATTTGTCTGTTCACTAAGTGACTGTTTCCTACCTTAGATCTGAACCTCCCAAGGCTGATTATTATCCTGACACTCCTATCAGTTGTGAAGACATGTCATGTTCAACATCACAGAAATCAGAAGTCACTAAGCATTTTGAAGGTGAATAAAACAAAGCTGATAGTTTACTTTTGATAATGTTCACCCCACTGGTTGCTAACTATATTCATATTGGTTGATAATCACCCTTTGTTATACAGCAAGGGCTTGTGACGGGATACAATCACAGGCATTGTTTAGTTGATATGTAATTCATGGCTGGTCAATACAGCTAGCTAGCTGTCTAGCCATAAGATGATTCGGTTATTCTTATTTACTCTTTCCTATCAGCATCTTGCTCTTTGGCATCAACTATTTAGGATTGCATTTAATAAGGGATCCAACGCTCTGGGGAAATGCAACTACTCGTGAACTTCAGACATTCATGTGTCGAACGCACCACTGCAAACTCTCTTCTTGGTTATAGCGAGAACGAATGTACGTGTATATATATATATATATATATATATATATATATATATATATATATATATGTGGTGAGAGGCAACTATCAGCCTTCGTGCTTGTAGCAATTAATGCGGAGTTTGTGTCCCAGTCAGAACACCATCACTCATTTGGTGAGTGCAGGTGCATCCAACTGACGAGTGAGTGGCAAGCGGGTATAGACACACGTCCTACACTCCACTGCTAGCCACCACCAAGTATATCATATCTGAATCAATGCGAAAAGCCTCTGAAATAGCAGACCATGAGCAAACAGATATCGATCAATTCTATCCGATATAATAACAACGGACAATTACAAGTATCAATAAATAGTGTTCATAAACCTGTATCTCAGAGACTCTAGTCAGTGAAACCAGTACTCCAGCAACGGAGTTGTATGATTCCACTGATCAGGTGAAGTTAAACTTGACCTCACATTCTATATATCATACAATGATATAGAAGAAAGTGTCAGGATCAACTCTTCCCAATACTGGAGAGGATTATTTGCAAAAACCATTGAAGACTCTAATGACTTCAGGTTAGTTCGTTCAATCAGCATCTACGGCCTTGAATTCATTCCAGTTTCTACATGCACCATTTTTAATCTTCATTAATTTAGCTGAATGTCTCCTCCACAAAGCATACAGATATTTGCTCCAAACATCTGCAACCAAAATTATGAAATAAGACTATCACTTGCCACAGCTGTCCTTACAGGTTGTCTTCAGATTGCTGAAAGTCCTTCGTGAATGTAAACACTAAGATCATAAGAGTCCAAGACGGTTCAATTTGTAATACCTACCTCTTCTCGTCGTGTAAGCAAGCGAACAAGAAGTTGTAATTGAAGGCGAGTGTGTTTCAGTGGAGTGTTTTCCAGCATACTGGACAGTGATTCTTACGACATATCCACTTCTATACATCCAGTCCTTCACTTTTGTCCACTGATGTCTCCATCTTCCAGTGGATTCATACTTTAACATGAAGTGGTTCACAGTTATTCCATGTTGTAAATAAAGTTCGCCTGTAAAATATTCTGCATGCGTAAAGTGTTCACATTGGAAAAGGTGACTGATAGCAGAAAGTTCACTTGTTCAGCAAAAGACTGAATGCGGGTGAGCTGATCGCTATTCGAACCAGTCTATTACGATCAACACGTTCCCCTAACTCATATCATGAATCCTTGCTTGCAAGGCTTCAGGAAATCCACGTTTCATAGATGTAACATTGACAAACACTTATTTACCTGTCAATAAGAAAGAGGAGATTAAATCTTAAAATTGATTGACTGAACTTCTACATTATCCCATCCACAAATCCATGTGGTCTGCTTTCTTCTGTTGAAGTTTAATTCCTCCGAACCTCAATGTTTCAGGTGTAAGATGATAGTTGACACAGTTTGTGTTGGCTAGATGTACATTAAACCAGCCAGACAAATTTCACTTACTCATAGCTTGCATTGACAAAGAGATCCCGCCATCAGAATGGGTGACATCCCCAACAACAACAACAACAACAACAACAACAACAACAACAACAACAACAACAACAACTTGATGAGGGATCGCAAAGGCATCTGTCTGACTGTCAAAATGAAGTGGTTGGACAAACCTCACAGTCACACGGAATGTGATTTGTTAACACAGTGCAGATTGTTTGTCCAGTTTGTCATACACTGCTGGGTGCATGCCAAGTGACGCAATTCTATGCTGTTTGATTGTCTGCGCCAGATCTCTCCAGGTACGTTGATGACTAATTCAACTGCAAAACAGTGAAATGGTTATCTGGTGTTGAAGTTGTCCTCTCAATATTCTCAGGAGATTTGTAAACGCCTGTAACTAATATCTAACCACTCATGTCTCCCAGCAGCTTAGTTCGTCTTGTTATATTTATAAGTTTGTGTCAGGTCCCAGATAGCTCAGTGGTGAAGTCTCCTACCGTGGCACTGGGTGATGCGGGTTCCAATCTCAGGTGAGAGATCAGTTCTGTTGAGGTTGCAATCTGCCTCGCTGACGAGTGCCTAAAATCATGAAAGCTGAGTGAAGTAGGCCTTCCTGCTGATCACCTCCAACCAAATAACAGGGACATAAACTGTAGTCTTGACTGAATGATTTTCGGTGCAAGCTCTGTTGGAAATACCTGTGTACTAGTGAAAAACAATCCAACTTGCAGAAGGCTCAATGTTAAGCGTACAGCTTTGAAATAATTTGCAAACCTCCCATCAAATACCTATCATTAGCTATAAGTTCGAATAGGAGTGGTGAGCAAACCTATTCGACTTGATTAGCATGTCTTAATGTATACAGGAAATTCCACGTTCATGAACAGATGATATGAAATGCCTGGATATCGAGAAATAAGTAATTCGTGTACCCTAGATGCATGTAAGAAGAAACAGCAGAGATAGTATGTGAAGTGTCAGGGCTCTAGGCCGCCCCCTTCTAAGAGGTCTGTAAAATTTCTTTTGTGGAAGATTGATGAGGTGTCAGGTAGTCGGTATAAATTTAGTCTTCCCATTAGACTTCTTCTGATGGATAGTTCACACGGAAATTATGTGTATGAGACACCTTCCTTGAAGTGTAGATCTCTAACTACTACTGATCATCCATGTGCTAACCTGAATCGGTTTCCATATCCATGCAAGATGTGATATCGGAAGCATCATCTTCTCTAGTCCACCTTCAGTCATTAGCACCACGGAGTCAAAACTTCTCTAGGTGAGGGAATGGCATGATTTGTAAGATGTTGAAAAGTCTCAAATCTTGAAGATGTTAACGAAAATCGAAATCAATAGTGGGTGCAAATGTCAATCGACGACACTACACAGTGTTCACATGATATCACAAATTGACAGAAGTTGAGGAGAGTGGATCATTGAATTCCAACTGAGTGGCTGGATAGTAACGTGGTCTCTGCGAAATCGTACACAGAAGTTTTCGATATAACATTTATCATGTTTGACTCGAAAGAAATATACTTTGCTTACTGAAAATTCATGCAAACTGACTTCAGTGTTTAGGAATTTCTAAAATGAAGCACACGAATGAACTTTATAAGTCTACTTGACCATGAAAATATGGTTCAGCAACATTTAGAATGAAATATCATCAGGTTGAGAAATTGGGAAGCAGTGATACGTTTTGGAATATTAAACCGAGCGAAGGCTGAATGCTATGAGAGGAGGTAAGTCAAAATGTCAAGCGATTCAACTGTGAAAGTGTAGTGATGTTCCAACGAGTTTACTACTAACTCCATAAACCAGAAGCATGAGAGTCGTCAGTGGATTGATGAAAAGGATTTCAGTCCACAGCATTCAGTGATATCAGAAAGCAATGAAGCTACTGAGGATCTATCTATCATATTAGCTCAATAAAGATGAGTGGTGACAACAAGGTAATTTGTTCTCACAGCAGACCGGCTGGTCATTAACATCTAATGATTAACTCGCAGTCGAGGAAGAAAGATCAAGAAACTCACGGAATTGAGTGAGACATGCGGACATTTGACTTGAGATGGATGACAACCATATCCCATCTTGATGCTATGAAAAGGTTTTGCAAGATTTCAGTTAACCAGTTATACTTAAAAGACAATATTTAACCCCATTTCGGTATGTTGAAAATTCGACAAATGTGTTGGATAACGATTGCGCCTCTACTCGTCATGTGGATTACCGAAAATTCACTAAGGTAAACGACGGTACAGTTGGTATGGTGAAGCTAGGAATCCAATATTTGAAAAGTGAGAATAAGTGAACATATTTGGCACTATGAATGGATTTCCATTATGAAAGGTGTCTACAATAGGTGAGTCATAACTTCTCTAGAATAAAAATCACAAATCTGTCACCAGTGTAAGTTACACAGAACCAGAGTGACAAGCTGTTTTTAGAAAAGCCTAGATCAACGTTTCATGACTGATGGTACTCTTCAGAAGCATGTACCTTCAGTCTGAAGCAAACCAATGTACTTCTGTAGTTCGTGAATTCTGTCCTTCTATGCCCAAATTAGAGGGGATGAAGAAGTCAATCATCAGGATGAGTTTACTTTCTAATGGTAATGTAATGGTAAGTGACGTGCACAACTTTGTTATAGCGTGTTACCTGTTGGTGTTGGTGAGATACCCGAGTGCAAATCAAACGATGACTGCATTAATGCAACCAAAGAAAATATCTGGACCGGAATAGGACCAGGTGGAAAGAAAATTAGGAGTGAACATATCAAAGTCCAGTTCATATCCATGTATTACATGAGTATTCACCTGAACCAGTAGACAGACGTCGACTACTGGAGTGAGGTCCTGGATACCTTAGGAATTCACAGTTGAAGACTACGGGTTATATGTCTCACAAAGGATCACACTGGTTCAGTTGTAGTGCCTCTCAATGATTTTCGAAATTACGAAGATTCTCACTAAGCTTAATCAGTTAGTTCATCCCCCCTCACAATATACAGTCTTGTCGATTTTGTTATGACTCACTTCAAGTCAACTTCCTCGTTGTATTCCATTACTAAGTGTGATGGCATGAAGTGATGCCTTTCTGTGTGGAGCTGTGACTCGCCCGTTTAGGCACTTGATTTCCAGCCTACACATCACGGACTGGAACCATGTTCCAAGTAACAGGATTTAGGCAACCAGGTAGTATCATGTGACCTCACACAACAGGTATGGCTCAGTGTCTACTGAGTGAATCTGCACTAGGCTGCTGATTGCATTCCATTCCCTTTTCACGATGCCTTTGTGTGCGTGCTTCCAACATGATCTATCTACCTACCTGTCCAACTGACGTAAACGCCAGTTTGTTTGTGCTCCTTAAAACCTAACAACCAACTGTTATTAGAGCTATTCGACGATTGCTTGATTTCATGTTGCAGAGAAAACATCTTCTGTCACCCTGTTATATATAAAATCAAGGTGATGGAAGATATCCTTCAGAGTGACGAGAATCGGGAAAGTCGTCTAGTCGACATGTGCGTGAGTCAGTAGAGAATAATAAAAATGCTCTCTGAATTCCGGAAAGCTGGTAAGTATCAGCCAACTTGTGGAAGGGAATGACTTGGATGAAGTGATTAGACAGAGGTATGATAATGTGTAGACCTAACCAACTGATTTCTGAAATGCATATTTCTCGGCACTGTCAATTATTTATACTGACGATGAGAAGAAAGCATTGTGCCACACTTTCACAACACAAACTGCCTAACTCGCTTAGAAGCAGATAAGTGGTTATAACAGACAGTCTACTGTCCACCAGTTGTGTTGAAAATTAGTTCATACTGTTCACCCTTTGAGATGTTGAGTTACTTTCATCTACTGCAATAAACTCGTTGAATTGAATACAGAATTCACACAGAGAAACAATCGTTGAATTGGTCGTATGATAATATTTGATAAATAGACGAAGGTAGTAGATGCAAGGAGTTCAGCAACTACTATTACAACAACAACAAGAACAACAACAGGAAAGCATCCACCCTGTGAGACGCACAGATGATGATGATGATGATGATGATGGCACTAGTAGCTGTGTGATTGCCAGCAGGAAACACAATGAGGAAATTTCCCTCATCAAAACAAGACTGGGAGATTAAATTGTATACTCGATCACTTTGCATACAGAAGATAATTGTGACTAGTTTTAATGTGAACTGGTAGTGTTTCCAGTGTGGTATCATTGCAGTCATGTTGGTTGCTGGACACTGTGTTGTCGTACTTCATGGTCCACTTAATTCAATCGACAAAATCACTTGTTTGCATGGATGTGTATTATGAAATGAGGTGTTGGTGATGCGAGGTTGAAGGGAATAGTGGTCAGTAACGTCGCCAACTGGTATGTCATTGTACGCTCAGCTCCGCATACACATGGGCTCATTCATCTTCGAAGTGTTAGAGCGATTCGGATGAACATAATTTCTGACTTTGTAACTGTCTTACTACTCCTCACCCACTTCTCTGATTTGGTCACTGGCCTTTTTCACCAGGGTGAAGTGATTCGACTAAAACCAGGCTGATCCTCACCACTCGGCTTAACATTCGTTCTTTTCACCTCTCTGCACTTCCACTTCACTTGTGGAATTCAGTACCCTGCCATCATTCTGACTGACATTATTCGCTGTTATCATCTTCAGCCTGCCTGTGTGCATCTTCATATCCCGGTTGTGGTGGGAAGTGCTGGGACACTTGCTCAGTCTTTCAACGAGAACCTCCACCTTGTTTACAATCAACTAAGTTGTGGTGTTTGACTTGACTATTTTCGGTGGATAATGCATGTAGTATGTGTGCTAAGCCATTATTCCTCGTGATATGTGGTGCGGGCAAGAGGAGATTAGATCGAGGTGGGTGGGTTGTATATAACGACACCGATCGATGAAGACACTGACTCCTGTTCTGTGTAGGGCACACAGGAGACAGACTTGTGATCCCTGTGCTGGGGATATGAGGAGTTACCCATCATAGACAGTTTTGACGATGCAGATCCATTCATAGCAGTGAAAGAACTCTCCACTTCTCGTCTTTCAAATGTTGGATTCCCAGCCCACCTTTATATCACCTGTAATGTCCTCATGTATTCTGCTCTCATTAACTTCATTATCATTGTTTGACACTGTGCAGTCATCAAATATGACAGAGTATACTAGTACATTTTCATCACAGACCTGACTGTGAATCGTTTCTGCATTCACAGTGGTTTTCACTATGACTTTCACTGGACTTCAGCTGGAAATCCACACCACTAACCGAAGTACATGCACAAACTCATCTCACACGAAGTCTATAGTGGTTATATTTCACACCCAGGACCTTGTCATTAGGCCACTGGATGCAAATGTTATGCACCACTTTCGCAAACTTTCATAATTCCACTTGACAGACTGACCATCATCCAACCTCATCGATGGATAGTCGTGCCCTACGTCAAACATACTGACCCCAAAATCTTACATTCCACACCACCGTCTAACTGATAGAAATCCCTTTCTGCTTAAAAATCAAGCAATTGTTAGCAATTGATATTTTCGACTTCCACTGAAATGGGTCAATCTGCAGAGAGAACTACGACAGGCTCATGATGGAACGGAAGCTCATACTACTGACATGCATAACGCCTTCTTGTATGCTGCTGTTCAGCACATTAGAACAATTGTGGTGAATTAGTCTTTGAGTATCTGCGCTTAAATCCTAACTAACAACTTCGAGCTATCTAAGCTTCCATTTCATACTAATGTATTACAACTTCTGTTGTCGAAGACTTTTGGTGGGGATGAAGAGTTTTCTGACATCCAAATGACCAATACTGAGGTGTGAATTCCACAGAAACGTACATGATGTGGTGTGATGTGATGTGATGTGATGGTTTATCCTTGTGAGGAAACAAACATGTACATCAAAGCATATCGTTGCATTGTTCTTACTTCGGTTAAACTTTGTATAAGAGTAGGAATGAGGCACAGTGGTGGAGTATAACTCCATGTCAAATTAGTTTATATGACACATCATACAGTGACACAGCATCATTTACAGGATAACGTCTCGAGAACAATTTACTTCTCCTAATCCGACCACACAACTATTAACGCTGGGATGCAGGGTTCTGTCACGTGTCGTTCTCTGGCTTCATCGGCAATTGGATTTCCAATGCAGCTGAAATGATAGTTGAGTCATTTCTATTGCTTCCACCAATTAGGTGTTGATTTCATGAACAGCTATCACGTAACCAGCAGCTCTCTCCATCTAACTAAATTAGTCTTCCGTTAATGAAATAATCTGCTGAATCGCGTGAGTAATCAAACAGTGCATACGGTGCACTGTGCAAACAACTCACATATTTCACACTCACTTCACTGTGAAGTGGTGCATACAGATCAGTCAGCTGGAATACGTTGCTCAGAGTATTTCAATCAAACTGTTTGTTGGATAGATTTAGGTTACCTGCTCATCAACACATCACTTGAAACCGGTGGAAACAGCCATCCAGTGTTCAAGTTATTACGATCCATGAGAAGTACAAGAGTGCAAGTAACCGTAGAGACCGTACAGAATGCGTTATATCAGTCGACTGAAGTCAGTTAACCAGATCCAACTGATCTCAACATTTTGGCTTGTACATGAGATGAATTCAAACAGGCAAACGATTGGTGAAGTTGACTGAGAATGAGAAAAATGGCCGAACGATATTCAGATTATTTGATCTGATCTGATCTGAGTTGGTTAGAGAAATCTGTACATCGACCTGAAGAGCTTAGAACTGCTCACATTCTTCAAGTGCATATCTGGTTGTTTGATCAGACACTTTTGTCAGAAACCACAGTGAGTGAACTTGTCTGAGTGAATCGTGTCGGAAACATTGTTGACAGCCACAGGTGTCAAGTTGGAGAACAACTACTCAATCATGAGAACTGTCGAAATGAGCTGTGCACTTCGTACAACATTTGCAAATCGAACGGATATCCATTCTAATCGTCACTGACGAATATCATAAGCCATCTATCGGGGAATGCTGAAGCCGAACTGCTCAACCGACTGTTAGTCAGTAGTTACTTTAGTCTATCAGCCGACCTTGATTAGTTCACGGATGGTATGTATATCCAGTATGCTGAGGAATTTCATCATCCTTCTTCCACTTGTCAACAAGGCAACACATGCAGTGAAGTGGGAATCTTTTCGTAGAACAATGTCATGTCCCACTGTGAATAGGGTTAGACCTGCACCTCTGAATGTGGTGGCCTCCAAATTAAACTTGCTTCGTACATTAAGCATCACGTTTTCAACATGGAGCCAGGTACCATGGCATTTTTACAGTTTATATGAGGTTTGATTTAGTGAACTGATACAATCTGCCGTAAGGCTTATCGTCACCAAAAACGTTCCATGTTTCATGATGCCTCACAATGACGTACGTCATCAAGACTGGTTTGCTTTCGATAAATAGCCTTGGCATAACTGCACCCATGTATCTGTAGTCCCATGAGCCCTCTGGAAACTTCTCTGGTATCCCTCTATTCCAAATCACAAAGCGATTTCGCTCGGTGATTTGTACAATGACAAATCTGTTTCCAGTTGATTCAGGCACTCAAACAGACCCGAGTAATACATATATTGTTAAATAAAGTTCTTCACTCTCATATGTGTATCGAAGCAGTGAGCTGATCATTGTCAACACGAGGAATGTACGCATTGTCAATTTTTAGAACTCTCCCATTGTGTCTACTTATGGAGTAGTAATTGTTTGAAATACAAAATATTTTGATTGGGAATTGCAAATAAATCAATGTGAAATTGATCGGAGTCAGTATCATCAAGTTGAAATGTGAGAAAAATCGATAGGCTGAAAATTCGTAGAACACGTGATGAGTGGATGTTTCGAAAGAAGTTAAGTGGTACTAAGTGATTTATGGGGTATTGATTGATTGATTGGTTGGTTTGACATCATTCCACCATCTCTAGAAAAACAGTGAGTGAATAAAGTGAGGTTGAAAACCTAGAACCACTGGATCCAAATCTTCCATATGAGTGATAATACTGCCACAAATAGATTGTCAAGCCTTGATTTCAATTGTGTGATGGGGTCGAGGTGGTGAATACAAGGCATGATTTTACAAGCCATGATGGATAGATTACCTAACCAGTAGCACCTGGCTTCAAATGTATCTATAGTTCACCACTGTTCTTCATTAAGAAACTGTTCCAATATTCACAAGAAGACTGGAGTTTTCCAGTCTGTGAAGTGAACCCAGTGATCAGACTTACTGGAACATTCATAGATAGACATAGCATTTCTACGTAAGCATGTTACTCCAGGAAAGAAGTAGGACGAAAGAGTTTTGAGTAGACACTTCCTACATTAGGGCTCAGGGGGTGAGGTTAACGGGAACACGTGGAGAAGAGCTCTCCGTAACTCATTGACACGTTGACATATGCTCAAATATGACTGAGTATTGATTCCGATGATTTGGTAAGTTCAGTCGAGAGATAATATGGTAACATTGTTTATTCGATCTGTCACTCCTGTGTTACCATCTGTCTGTACGATTGAATCCAGATAAATCAAGTAGATTGTTCTAAATGCTAAGATCAGAGTCATGCATTCTGATATTGCCCACACCCTGAACAACATATCTACAGGTTAGACATGAATCTGTCAACAGTTAGTCACTAGACTTTTGATGTCGGTGGTTGGGTCCAGCCCCATCGTCACTGCATCAACGTGCATTCAATGACAACCATCCCTCGCCTAACAACCTCACAATTCATATCTCACTGAAGCGCACACAAGCCCTGAGGTAGTGCTTCTTCTTCCCAACGGATGAACACAAACTGACAGCTGATCGTCACAAGACTATCTCAGTCTTTCAATATGTTCACTTGATAAAATATGTTCAAGGCAGTTATTGACAACACCTTACAGTCAACATGAAATGCTTCGGGAAATCGTGTGGTAACTGCCTTAAATTAATTAATTGATGCCCCCTAGTGGTGATACTAAAGACGAAGCATTCATGGCCTCATTGCCACCGAAATAATAAAAGCAGTTGTGAGTATGAAGCTGACTGACTCTGATCAAAATTGAATCTAACTACAATAAGTGAAATTGCTCAGGTGGCTATTTCAACGTCACCACTTTACTAGACTCAGTCTCAAAACAATAATGAGTTGTACACAAACAGAAATGTATCCATATGGTGTGTAGTGAAGCTAGGTATCTACTAGTCAAAGGAGGTTACTCTGATAACGTATTGGCCGTAGGCTTGATACTTTAGATTCCGAAGTAATCGATGCACGATATGAGTCTCAGTGAGAACACTTTCACTCACTGAGATGTCATGTAACCCAACTGACAAGTTGACAATCGGACAGGCTGTGCATCGCATCTCACCTACACTGCTAGGCACCAGCAAATACCGAAAAATAGTGTTGAGTGAGTGGTGTTGATCACACTGTGTCGGTCATTTTGCCATCTGGTCACCAGGGTGGCAGGTTCACCATCGTGATACACTTTTGATTGATGATCGTCAGCCGAGAAGGCGTATTCACAAGATAGAAGGAAGTGATGTCCTCCATGAGATTTGAACCCGCTTAATCCAGTGTTGTCGCCAGTCATGTTACCACTGAGTTATTCGGGTGATTGGTGATTGACCCCGTGCAGGACTGGATCGTGTACATTGATCTGTCACTGGAGACCTACCAGTTCCATGTTACCTAGTCCTGAGTGCTGACTCCATCCTGTTGATCATTAAGCATGCACTTGTGCTGCTCTGGCACGCAGTCGCTCTCCTCAATGGCAATGAGGAGGGGACGAAAGTGATGTGACGGTTGTGTGAATGGTTTGAGCTGCAGAGACGAATGTAATTTGACCATCCAGGGTCGAAGCTTGACAGAATGCTTGGAAAGTCAAGTGGTTCCGTGAAAAGTGCATATCCATTGTGGATAGGTCATCCTAATATGCTGTTCATATCATGCAACATGACTCGACTATTCAGTTCATGCATACTTACTTATTTAGAATGATAAGAAATTGCATATGAACATGGGGAAGTTGAATTATGAAGGCATATACTGCAGTCAGAGTAAACCTCGATTATTTGTTCAAGGTATTTGTCAACCACTCGACATTTATTATTACATCCACCATGAGGTTGGTGGTGTGTAGCAGTGGGTGAAACAGAAGTTAACTGCCTGAATGTGGTTAGAAATAAGTGGAAGTAGGAATTACCTGTGTAGTAATCAACTGCCTAATCGACCATCAGACTATTGTAAACTTTCGTGAAACTGATACTGGAAAAGAAGCTGAGAATTCTGTAGTGTTTAGTGATCATGGCCAGGATGAATAAAGGGAGGTGGAAGGGATACTGATTTCAACCGAACGCTATACAGTCAGTTGACTGTTGCATTTCCAGCATGGTTGTTGACCACCAGTCAAGACACTAATTAGTCAAACTCCTTCACCACCACCTCCACAACCAGCACTACCATCACTACCACTACCAATATCACACAACAGAAAAGGTGTTCTTCATAGTATGGCTTGAATTATAACGACTGGCTTCGATGAGAAGAAATCACGGGTAACGAAGACACAATTAATGACACATGAGTTCATACAGCATAACCAAATTAGCATTCCACGTTAAAATTGGTTCCAGTCTAACAGTATCTTTAATCAACATCTTGTTCGGTTCCGGTTATTTTGTCTACGGTTCATTTGCAACCTGCTTGATATTAGGTTGCGGTGTGAGAACTAGTTCATGATTTTCTTCAAGTATGTGTATCGCGTTGCACTTCTCGATTTGTCTATGCACACTCACTAGTCTTTATTCCATCGATGGGGATCTTTAGATAAATGACTTGAAATAGATGGGAGTTACTCAGCTGCGTTCACAGTATCTATCCATCGGAATCAGAGAATTATAGTTTGCTAACCATCACACTACACCACACCACACCACACCACACCACACCACACCACACCACACCACACCACACCACATCACCCTCGTCACCAACACCCACCTCGTTTCCTTTTCTCCTGCTTTCATGGCTCAGTATGACTGCTGACAGCATTAGTTTCTTCTCATCATTCTTGTCCATTTGAACTTCTTACGTGGATTTACTGCATTGAAGGATGGTAAGTTGGGTCATTGTACAGCAATGTTAACTCCTGTAATATATCTACCTGATTACTGTGTCCACTGCAAGTCAGTGGGGAGTGAGATTTACTTTCTGAGCTTATGCCTTCACATTCCACCCAACTATTACTCAAGCTTTTGATTTCATCACCTGTATGCTGATAATGCTGACTAGGCGTGCACAACTCACAGACACACAGACACACACACACACCACCACACCAGATAATGAATGTATCCACCTGTGGTCATTAGGATCGCTGATATGAACAAATTGATGAGAATAGTGAAATACTATTTCGGAATTTCAATGCCATCACTCCGTTCATCATCCAGGTAAACAGGTTCAGTGAATGACTAGTGAAGGGGACAAAGTTTTAGAGGCGATAGATCATGCTAACTATAGCACCACCAGCGGCTGTAACAAGTGGCATTAACAAGTAACCAACCTGCAGTTAATTTCTATCCTCTCGTGTGTTCTTCAGACACTAGTCGCAATTCAAACTCAAACTTCTAATGATATCGTATCATTCATCGAGAACACTTTGATTGAGTAGATCAAAGTTGTTTCATCAATGTATTCGATTGCATCAACACTGAAATCACGCCTAGCTATGTATGACACTATCCATTAGAATATAAAATACTCATCATTAGAATATCGCTCTTATCATATAGAATATTGAAAATGCCATTCTCTTCTTTCCCTCATTTTACAAAAGTTTAATATCATCAATGAAATGCAACAAATTTGAAAAGTTGACTCACTGTGATGATATTATTGAAGAAACATGGCACTAATATTATTCCCTTCGACTCGATAATTTCCAACTGACAAATCAAATAATAACAAATGTTGTTAACTAACCTGTTAGCATCCAACCTACTGACACGTGACACGTGACACGTGACACACACACACACACATCTAAAATTATTCGAAATACAGTCCTATTAAAATCGACCAATCAGAGAAGAGTATTGATGAAGACAGACTTCATGTTCCAAAAAGACGAATGATCAACGTTTGTAAAAGGAGTGTCCACAATTGACGCAGTGACAGGTGACAAAACAACTCCATGCATATGCCTCACTACTACTACTACTACTACTCACACTACTACTACTACTACTACTATTACTACTACTACTACCACTACTACTAGGTAAACAGGTTCAGTGAATGACTAGTGAAGGGGACAAAGTTTTAGAGGCGATAGATCATGCTAACTATAGCACCACCAGCGGCTGTAACAAGTGGCATTAACAAGTAACCAACCTGCAGTTAATTTCTATCCTCTCGTGTGTTCTTCAGACACTAGTCGCAATTCAAACTCAAACTTCTAATGATATCGTATCATTCATCGAGAACACTTTGATTGAGTAGATCAAAGTTGTTTCATCAATGTATTCGATTGCATCAACACTGAAATCACGCCTAGCTATGTATGACACTATCCATTAGAATATAAAATACTCATCATTAGAATATCGCTCTTATCATATAGAATATTGAAAATGCCATTCTCTTCTTTCCCTCATTTTACAAAAGTTTAATATCATCAATGAAATGCAACAAATTTGAAAAGTTGACTCACTGTGATGATATTATTGAATAAAGATGGCCCTAATATTATTTCCTTCGAGTCGGTAATTTCCAACTGACAAACCAAATAATAACAAATGTTGTTAACTAACCTGTTAGCATCCAATCTACTGACACGTGACACACACACACACACACATGTAAAATTATTCGAAATGAAGTCCTATTAAAATCGACCAATCAGAGAAGAGTATTCATGAAGACTGACTTCATGTCCCAGAAAGATGAATGATCAACGTTTGTAAAAGGAGTGTCCACAATTGACGCAGTGACAGGTGACAAAACAACTCCATGCATATGCCTCACTACTACTATCACTACTACTACTACTACTACTACTACTACTACTACTACTACTACTACTACTACTACTACTACTACTACTACTACTACTACTACTACTACTACTACTACTACTACTACTACTACTACTACTACTACTACTACTACTACTACTACTACTACTACTACTACTACTACACTACTACTACTACTACTACTACTACTACTACTACTACTACTACTACTACTACTACTACTACTCACACTACTACTACTACTACTACTACTACTACTACTACTACTACTACTACTACTACTACTCACACTACTACTACTACTACTACTACTACTACTACTACTACTACTACTACTACTACTACTACTACTACTACTACTACTACTACTACTACTACTACTACTACTACTACTACTACTACTACTACTACTACTACTACTACTACTACTACTACTACTACTACTACTACTACTACTACTCACAGTACCACTACTGTTCTTTTGGGCGCCGAATGGGCTCAAACAACTGAGGTGAAGGATGAGCATGATGACCGACTGCACTGCGGCAGTGCGATCAGCTCCATGTAGCACAATATATCAATTTCCTTGTGGTGGGCAATCCGATTAGATGACTACGATTCTTGTAACAGATTACATTGTTCATGTGATCACATAGCTAGTTAACTGGAAATCACTTAGTAAGCTGTCTTCATAACGGGCATATTTTCCAGACTAAAATTTGTTACGCCCTCCATCGGATCTGTAAGACTACACTGAGAAAGGGGAATGATTTACCGTACTTCAGGATCCACTGGAACTATCAAATTCAAGCTGAGGCAGGAAGAATAAGGATTATAATTGTTATATGCATATTTCAAGTAGCACTAATGAAGCAGTCCCACCAAACACCAGTTAATCAAGCTGAGTCATGCAACATTGAACATCTATATGTAGGAGCGACTCCAAACTCCACCCAATTAACAGCCGAAATGACCGATCAGATTCCGGATTCACGCCTAGGAATATATTTTTGTCATAGAGCACAGAGAAGTAAAGTAACTGGCTATCTGAACAACTGCTGCTGTTGCCTTCAAAGTCTCTTTTATTTACTTACACCAATATATATTTATAGAATAGTTTAGACTGACTAGTATTGAGAAGGTGAGTAATGCGATTGCAGAATTGGTCATGGTTACTCAAACCAGGAATAATCAATCACAATGCCGAGACACATGCAACCTCTTTTCCTGACCTCATCGAACATCACTACACACAGATTCATTTATGCATCATGCATCTATTGGAATAGTGACACATCGACTGGCTTTAAACGTCATCCCACCAACGGCTGGAATAACCAATCAGAATTCCCTATCTTATAAGAACACATTGTAATAATATAATCACACAGTGTTAAGAAAATCACCCCAATACTTATAGGTCTACAACTTTCTCCAATCTAATCAGCTTCACACTGCAAACATTTAATTTTGTAGACACTGTTGTTCTCTGTCACCTCAGAAATTACATCTTTCAATTTCACTAGGAATCATTCTTATGAATTAGAAGGTTGAAAACAGAATTTAGCTGTAAGCGAGGCTTGCGCTCTTTCAATCTGTTCACGAGTACCTCTCCGATATGGTATCGTCATAGGATGACACCAATGATTTTGTCTGAGTATTATTGTCATTATCAGTGATACCTACTGCTGTTAATTTCCTGACTAGTTTAAAGAGGCAAGCATGCTTGTTGATAGGATTAGATAGAAAGTGGGATCCGAAAATGCACGTTGACTGAAACACAAAGACAAGAAATAGGATTGTTTGATATCAACTTTGCATGTGACGAAGTAGCGAGGTTATTCATTGGTTACAATATAAGTTCGCATCCATTTGTTACTACAGGCTTCCCATTGCCTCCTGTTTCTTTCACAACATTCAAATTGTGTCAAACAGGAAACTTCCTTCACCGAAATTACACTCCCATTGTTATCACCTAATGCACACCATTCATTGTCTGAATGATAATTGTGGAAACTGCGTGAGTAATTTCGTCAGAAATACATCAGGTAAAAATTATGCTTCTCCATCTCATTCTGTATGTTTCCCTTGGCACATGTAAAAACAAACCATTGTCTATCTGTAATACACAACTGACTACAAATAAACCTCGTTCTGTAACTCAGGTGTCACTTGCACGGAAATATACGGTGACTCGCCTATACCGCCTTATTCCTGTCTCCACTTCTGCTTGAAACCAACACTAATAGATTGTTTCCAGAGCACTTTGACAGCATACTCATCTCCGATTTTCAAACGCATCAGCAGTCGACTCTGTGACAGTACCCCTCAAGTTTCCTTGTCATAACATTCTCCAATCCATCAAATCGCATTACGGAGACTAAATTTGTGTTAAATTGGAAGCAGTAACAAGATATTCAAGTAACTTTATTTTTGCATGTGTTCACAGCACCTATTGAACTTTCGACTGGATCTCCAGTTTGTAGATATTTTTCTTACCTTTTTGGTTATCTTTGGTGGTTACCGATAAGAGAGAATTAATTCTTTGTGCCAGTTGTCTCTGGGTCCACTATCTGAAGGTGGTTGGTAACTAACTGATCAGTGATTTGTTAACTTACTATTTTATTAAGTAAGCTGTTAGATATATGCCAGAGATGAGACACAAAGTAGTAATGTGTATATTTTTGAGGAGTATGATAGTGTTGAACTATGGAAAAAGGTTGGAGAATGGAAGAGTCTTGGGACTGATGACCTAGTGGTTGGAAGTTGAGTGCCTCAACTAATGTGATTCACGGCTTCCTCTAACCATATTAGACTTTGTGTTGAATTTCTCACAGTTCACATTGCCAAACCTCAATGACAGGCTTCTGTTGGTACACAGACTCTTCATGTCGACTATTCGACAATGCTTGATGACTTGATGACCAGTGGTGCACGAGATATTCAGCAACCACGTCCACACCTTCTTGCATTGGGCAGTGAGTCACACCTATTGTGTAAGTGCTAACAATACTTGTTAGCTGCACGAACCTCAGTTGGTGGAGCGTTACTCGGACACAGAGATCCATTAGTTGTCTGTCAACTCCTTAAACAACTAGTGAGACACATGAAGAGTGGAGAACAAAAGGCTATGCCTATTGAAGCATAGGTTCTTAGTCCAACTGATAACGCTTTGACGTTTCAGATGATAATTTCTGGGTTCTGGTGTCAGTCAGAGCAACACTGCGAATACAAGTGGATTAAGTTACTAGTTGTAACTAAGGGAGAAGATGAGTGCTGGATACCACAGCTAACCGACAGCAAATTAATACTGATGTATACTTCGAGGTTAATAGAGAATTGTTTTTTAAAGAAGCCTTCATCACAGAGTGACATCAGCTGGAGATGCATTGGAGACCTGGGAGGACTGGACATCTGTTCTGTCCTGGTATGGGACTCTTCAGCAGTAGATACTCCCGACCTGGCTACAGATCGAAATCCAAACTCAGGTTTCACACATTACCCATTCAGCCAGTGGGTTACAGTTCACTGGTCCACACTTTCCCGCTTCTGTCAATCCGCGATACAGTGCGATTATCACCCAAGGTCTTCAACTGACTTCCCTTCATACGCGCTCATCCCACACATCACGGCTTCTCACTAGTACCTCACCATATTCATCTGGAAGCATGTCACTGATGAGCACCGTAAAGTGTTATGTGTTTTTGTGTGAATGAGGATTTGTTTGAAGTCTGGAGGTCGTGAGTTCGACGCCTGACCGCGTCGTGGGTGCGTACTAACTACTGAGGAGTAGCATACTAGGAGGAAACAGCCGTCCAGTGTGCCCAAGTTTCCAATGCTTGTCCAACTCATGTTAGTCGGTGATGAATGCTACCTAAGAAGAAATATTCCTTTCATACATATTACGGTAGTTTACTTGGTCGTGGAAAACAGAAGAATACAAGACGCGTTGTACAAGAGGTGGTTATCGTGCCTCAGTGGTCTAGTGGATAACAGATTGGCGTCTGAACCAATGGGAATCGATGCTCGAGTGTCGGTGGGAAGAACATGACTCACTGGGGTGCAGGGACATCCAGCTGACGAGTCCCAAGTAGGAAGAAACACGCGTCCTCGACTCATGCTACCCACAACCAAGTAGACTACCGTAGTAAATACTCAAGCAATATCGAGACATTCACATACCAGACCATATGACAACAGAGGTCGAACAGTTCAAACCAGTAAAACAACGCAGAATTAACAGAGCATCAACATAACGTCATGGAGATATGTCTAAATTTTTCACCACTTTCTTACTGTAAAAACAACAAAAATCCAAACATCTCCTACAGTTCACATTGCCTTCAGTGGGATATAATCACTTATTTGAACAAGTTTATGTGAAGTGTCAATTCTAGAAATTTTATATTTAAAATCGAGGAATTGACAGTAAGAAATCCAATAACTGAAAAATCCTGCACAACCCACTGCACTGCTCAAAAAAATAAGTGGATCGAAGTGTTTTAATTATCACTTTCACTCTAATCTGACAACATATCACGTTTACATCCCTCCCTCCACATACATATTGATTCGACAAATTTCCTCATACATCGAACAAAAGCTGAGCGACAAAATTGAGAACAGGAAAGTCTATAATTAAGTCGTGAACCCACGAAGTATATAAACAAGGCGTATTGATGATAGGGAACGAAACACATATATCATATTATTTGTTCTGTCCTCAGAATGAACAGTTATAGAAGCATTGTGGAAAAGATGATGTGATGCACAACTGGTACACTCTAATCTGTAGTTCCTTAGATGTTAACATCAACAAGTCTATTGAGGATTTAATGAAAGACTAATATATTGTGCAGGTGACATGCGATTATTTAATCACCTGGTCATTGAGTCTACTAGTCGAGATTTTGTAGATTTTGTCAGTGTATGATACAGTGGTGCGACTGTTCAATACTTCTTGGTTCCTCATATTCACATTGAGCTTATTTGTCCGTTGGATATGCTTGAAGTTCAAGTGTACACATCGTTCGTAAACCCAAATTATGTACTACCGCCTATCAACTGTATGATCTATGCATATACTCAGTCTTCACTTCTTCTTAGTATACTCAATCAGGTGAAAACTTTGCCGAAAGAGTAATATTTATAGTTGATAGCTAACTACACTAAGTTATACGATCCATGTAAAAACTCAAGTAAGAAATTGATTCCCTACAAACAACACCTGCTCATATCTTGAGCACATCAGTTCATGAAATCATAGGTCTCAAGTCTGTTTGGGCATACATTAGGCTTGTTGACACGCCGTATGTCAAGTAGAAAAGCAATCGGTCAGGAAAAGTGAAGGAGGTCTATGCACTACAAAATCTGTGGATATTGGTAATGCCCCTCCGAAGTGACTATGATGTAAATGCATCCACACCATCCTGCTTTCATCTGGTTTTCTTAATGATAACCATGCTTATTCCCTCTTCTTTTCGTCTAATACTTTACCTACCACTCCTAATAATTAATTTCCTCTTCTCCATTCCTCTTGTTGCCTCTTTCACAAGATCTAGCTGAGAAAAATTGGGTCAGTACGCACTTGAAGCATATCCTGTGCTGTTTACATTTGCTTATATCTCCAATGAGACAGAAAATTGATCTTCCTCTCTAGAACTGAAAGTGCTCACACATACACACAACACCGTCTAGACATCTCGATCAACTGATCTTTATCCCATGTTCCCAATCCAATGCATCAGCCTCGGTAATGATCACATACTTATGCCACGGTGGAAACAATGATTCAAGGAAAACAAGAAATGAAAGACAACGTTTTTCCGGCGACATTTTGCCACCATAAAGAGGAACTGATAAGAGAACAGGTGCTCTGAAGAGCCGGATTATGACTCGTAAGCCAATCTTATCTATTTGGGAGAATATAACTGACCAAGTAGGTAAGCTAAGCTAACTAGTCAATCTAACCACCTCTTCACTACGAAATCGTTTCAATATGGAACCTCAGAAGTGCAAACAGCCTGTTGAATTTCTTCAATGGTATTTAGTATAAGGGTGTACGTTTGTGTTAATTTATGAGCCATATCTTCTATTCGGATGATAATAACTGACAGGAGGTCAAGTCAGGTGACATGCGTCTCAGTTTTTGACAAGAAGCTGACAGTTGACCTCACGCACCAGTAAACAACGGCCTCTTTCATTCGACTCATCACTCCTACCTTCATTTACTGAGCGATTTGATTACCCACCCCCACCCAGTCTGGTTGCCACCTACTAAGTAATTTGCATAGTGGAGTGAATGCGAATTCAGAGTAGGGGAAGGTAACTCGTTGCAGTGACTCACAAAAGTTATCACGGTGAACAGGTAAACACCAGAAACAATTGATGGCGGAGAATCGAGTGGCCGTTTCCCTAACTCAGGCAATACACCAGCATCAGAATAATGAGTTAATCAATTATCAATTGTAAGATGACGAAGAGGTATTCAGTTTGGGGGTTGGTGGTGATTTCTTGATTTCCAGTTGGTATGCATCATGGACTGACATCAGTTGGAGGTAATCAGTTGAGGCAATCTGAACATGTTTATGCAGTACATGAGCCTGTGCAAGATTTCAATAACTTACATTAGGAGTTCGATACAAAATCCTTTCATAAACCTCGTTAGTCATGTTACAGGTAACTGACAACTTTGAAAATCCCATACACACATGAGTATTTTTGAACATACAAATGAGATCCACTTGTGTTTGTTTATATCTACTTGTTTGTAAAGTTCTTCGTCACTTAAAAACAGATATCAGAAGACAATTGAGAGAATTTAAAATTTGGCCAGATCCATTTTGGAAGGAATACAAAGTCACGGGCAAAATTACTTGTTGTCTGTCAAAAACGCTTGCACAACTCAGTACTATTTAGAACATAGTTACTCACTCATCAAGATTCTTTCCATCTCTATCTATATAATGTGATAGTTCCGGAGCTAATCAACTTACGAATCTATTGGAAATTGGAAACAGTGCAAAGCACCATTTACAGATGCATGGAGATATGGTTCATTGATGTAGCCACTCGACATCTAACCAGTAGGTCGCCAGATGGAAACCCTCTCAACGTACCGAATTCTGAACAATCAGGTAGTATTATTCAGCCTCTTTATCCTCATGGTTCACTCCCTCCTGCACCAGAGTGCAAGTGCTTGATCAGTGAACTTTGATTCCACAGGTGTTCCTGGTAGTTATTCGAACATGAACTAATGCCTACATCATTGTTTGAGAAGTAGTTATGGAAGGTGACAGTATGATCAATGATGTGGAGAAGCCAATCGTCGAGTATGGAAGTGAACCTTGGTTCATACAACGATAAACTATGGGACTGAACTAAGTCACTGTCCCACTTCAAAGTACATTTCTTGTCTTATTACTTGATGAAAGACTAGTACTATTATTATTATTACTACCACCACCACCACTACTACCACAACTACTACTATTACTACTTGGCCAAGTTCAAAATACGTATTAATTTGTGTTATTATCAAGTCAAATGTTTAGCCTAGTGGGACCGGCACACGGCAGAGAAGTAAGTGGAAGACTTCAAAGCACACTAACTCCTAATTAATGCAATCAGTTCATGCATGTGACTTACCTGAAAACTTAACCACACTACCGATTCATTAAATAGCTTAAGTTATAAATACATTTAGACTGTAGATTAGTCGAAGCGATAAAGTATCATATCCATCATTGTAATTCCAAGTACAATGAAAGTGAACATTGCCATACACCACAACAAATACCTTAATTATATACGGCACACGAAATCAAGGCGAGAACAGAGTGGGATGGTGAACGAAGTCCTCGTGAATCTAGAATATTTGATCGAAAAACGAGTAGCACTACCGATTCCTATTTGTCTAGGGCGAAAGCAAACCAATCCCACGAATTTAGTTAGACGAGTGATCCTCGCAGACGTATTCGGGTTTATTGAGAGTTGTCATCAGAATGAATGACAACTATTGGTGTCCACCAGCGATGTGCACTGCCACCGTTCCTATAAAATGTCATTATGGACACAATAATGGAACTAGTCTCCTCCATGGAGGGAACCTGACTGACTTGAAGTATGCAGACGATATTGTCCTTCTGTGTGAAGACACTACCGAAATGCAGAATCTTGTGAAGGTGTTGGGGAGAAATCTGAATGTGTGTGTTTGGCATGCATTTCGTATCTGTTGCATATAAGACAATACTTGAGAACTGACTGATCTGAGGTGAAGTGTTGGGATGCGTCTATAGTTTCACATACTTGAGAGGTTGCATCAGTCCCGGTGGGCAGGCAGTTTGTTGATGTAATCAGAGCTCGGATAGAGAAGACCCGTTTGAAATTCGCCAATGTGCGTCTTCTATGGTGCTGACTGGTAAGATATCCGACTACACATTGAAGTACGAGCATTCTGCACTGCAGCCCCTTCTGTCGTGTTATACGCTTGTGAGACAAGACCATTAGAAGTAGAAGATGTGAAGTGGTCACAAAGTTTTGATCACAGGTTTCTTCGTAGCATAGCTTGTGTATGATGGAATCAGTGTGTGGGCAATGTTGAAGTTGGGTGAATGGTACTAGGTAAGTCAGGCAAGCGAGTGGATGAGATTGTGAACCTTCATTTTGGACATATATTGCACATGATGAACGACGATCTACTTCGATACGCAATGCCAGGAGGTGTTGAATTAGGTTGGAAAAGTGTTTTGACTGACCAGACCAGAGCAGAGCAGACATGTCTACTTTGTTATCAGTCATTTTGTAACCATTTCTTCTTTGAGAGATGCCGTGTATTGTGGCGTCGTGAAGCGAGGCATAATTGTGCCAGGCTCTGTGTTGATTGTTTCTGTCTCTATGCCTGCCTATCTGTTGCTTTGTCTTCTCTCTGTCTGTCTGTCTGTCTGTCTGTCTGATGTTAGTGAGAATTCATTATGAATCAGAAAGATTCTAATATGGAATATGGTATATGCAGCCATGAAATTTCCACTTGAGAATAGGCGATGACTGTTTCATCTCATACACACCACCTCACATCTCATCTTCAATCATTGTCCTCAACCAGTCACATTGAATTCAGAAAATCTGGAACTTGTGTAACTGCATATTCATGTGACTAAGGATCAAGTATAGGAAAGTTGTTGAATACTCTGCAATCATCCCTGAAGACCTCGAATCTTGCAGATGACGAACAACAAGAAATTCATCAAACAACAGTTTCACTGACGAGGTTGAAACTCGTCACTAACCATTCAAGTGAAGTGACAATGAAGTTTTGAAATTGTGCCACCAGAAAAAGGTACCGACAACAGTTTTGCTAGACAGAAGGCAATGTATCAATAATAAATAAGTAAGGTAGAGAAAGTCAGAATTGAACTCAGTGAGAAAACTGCAGATTAAGGAACCGATGAAATTGAAGTCTGTTTTCAAAGAAGGACAAATCAACAGGGTTGATATGTGTAGAATGAATCTTTTATCATTCTATGGGACTACGTAGATTCGTAAACCAGATGTACCTAGTCGACCAACTGTTTCACTTCGAACAACACCAATATGCAATTTTTCAAAGTACATGGACAAAGTACATGACTGAGCTATTTTGTGAATAAATCAAACAACCTGATGAACTCAGCAACTTAATTGCTAAATAAGATGAAAGAAATCAAAACATGGGAAGTGAGAATAAGATCATTTTCGATGTTGAATCTCTTCTCACATCGATGGATTACAAGAGTAATGATGAGATATCTTGCAGGAGAATCTGTGTAACAACCTTACCTAGTCGGGCAGAAACGCATTGCAGTACAGCAACCGAACCTAAGATATGTGAGCAAAACGATTTGTTCGAAGTCTTACAGCTCAATGACAGTGTAAGCAATTTCATCAAGAGATGTCTTTCCGAGTGAACAAAATCAAAACCCTCTGCAAACAATAACAGAACAGCCTTCCTCTTACACACCAAGAAGATATTACAAACAACAGCCAAGTCACTTTATCCACTTGAAATCTCAGTGTGTCACGCTGATTAGTAAATAAAACTGCTACAGTAAGTCTTGTGCAAACCGAAAGCTTAGTGAACAGAGAAGAAATGACTAAAGTTATTTACAAAGTCACTTGAGATTATTGAGAACACCACTGTGTGAGACAGTCAGGTAGACCACTAGTGAAGATCATAATTACTCACATATATAACTAAGCAAACTCCTGTACTCAACCAATCAATAGGAAAGTGATCCCCATCTCCAATAGAATCTAACCAGCTGTTGTTGTTGTTGTTGTTGGTGGAGAAGAGCAAATATTGTGTAGGAGACAATGAACCTGTGACAAGAAAGCATCCTATCTGCAGTAGATACAAGTCAACCAATCAGACCGAAACAACCTTCATATCAGTCAAGCAAAGGTGTCAACAAGTAACAAAGTTGCACAGCCCTATGAGAGGAATAGAGACAGAAGTCAACCATTCAGGTTCAGCTTATTCTCATGCACTCACTCACTCACTCACTCAGAGACTTATCAAGGTACACTCAGGCAAACTTGCATATTATAAAGATGCAAGCACAACTAATTACTTCGTCTCGTTGTGAAGCTCTGAAGCACCGATGAAGATGCATAGCATGATACTGGAACGTTTACCAACTGAAACTGAAACACAGAGAAATCCTTCGGCTGAACAATTATCTTAGTTTGAGAAATCATTTGACATTAAGCCACTAAGCGGTAAATAAAAGACTATTCGGAGTTGAACTGCGTAGCCTGGTAGCTATGACACTGAGTGAATTCGAATAGTTGAAACAGGATTTCAATAATAAGCAATTCCATACCAGCTACTACGAGCAGGCTTGCCAACCAGTAATTTGGAGTGTTTGGTAGGTTGGTGGGTTTGGTGTGATTGACTGTTTCTTTCGAAGTTACGAATGAGATGAATGCAAAAGGAAGAGATGAAAATATGCAGCTCTACTTCATTAACCAGTGGTCTTCCAGGTTTCCTGACTGACATAAACTTTTGATGAAAGTTGACAGGAAACGTCATTTCACTGTAGTTAGGGGTGTATGAGGATTTCATTTTTGTGGTTGTTGTTTTACACCATGGACTGACGTCAGTTGGCGAATAACTGAGATGGGGATCCCAAAGTTGCAATGAGAAGCCATGACCTATAGGGTGAAGCAGTCAGCAGTTAAGTGGATGCATGGTGAAAACCTTGTAGATATCCACACCATATCGGGGACCGATAGAGGTAGGAAACTGTGGACCAGTGAACTGCAACCCACTGGTTGAATGGTTAACACGTTCATCGGGAAACGCGTGACGCGTGATTCCAAGCCCTGGTGAGATCATCGGTGTGTACTGCTGAGTCCCATGCTGGGTTGTCTAACAAAACTGGAACAAATGATATGGTGTTGCATCTAATCCCTGGTAATCAGAGCTGTCCGTTGGAAGCCATGTTTTCAGTTTAGACGTCCGTTCACACGCTGGCAAAATTTCTCTCCATCTGAGACAATTTATGCTATCATGAAGATACGAACTCACGTTACTCAGAGTAGTGATGAAACAGAACATTCGACTGAAGTTTATCACCTAGGTGACAACTTCGGATGTTTCAGTGGCACATTCATCGTCTGTAATGATTTGCGTCATGCTTATCATTTCCTAGAGCTTTTCAGTGATCCGCACACAAACCACCATTCAGCATCCAGTGTAACACGGGAATGTTGACTCATTCAACTTCCTTGATATTGCCATGGAACTCAGAGCCAATAGTACTCTTCAAAGATTCATTCAACGGAGGAGTATGTGAAATGGATTGAATCCGAAAATGAATAGTTTCTCTCCACTCATAAATGGCCACAAGTGAAAACACAGCGAAGCAACTATATACTCTACTCAGGCGACAAACTGAAGGAGGAGTTGGTTTTCACTGAGAAATGTCGACGATATAGTGACCATGCCTTGAGGCTTCTTAGTGAATATGAAAGAACTAGAAGCAGTGAACAGGAAAACAGCTTCAGTGAACAAAAGTCTGGTTTCTACACACCTTGTTTTATCCCCACAAGAGAGGAATAAGAACAGCAAACACTTTTTGATGTTGTTGGTAGTGAATATGCATCATTGGTTGGATGGAAGTGATCCAGCACTGTTGGCATTAGCGATTAGTTCTGGTTTCGAGTCTTAGTGGGAATAACATCACTCATTAGGAGGCAGATGCAACCAACTGACGAGTCGTAAGAAGGATGAAACATGCATCCTGGATCCCACTGCTAGCCATTACGAATCTTTAATTGGAACAACAAGCAGTCAGTGCTGAGTGATTCTGACTTCAATGTCTTTTATTCTCACTCGTTGGCTGGGTCGCTTACGATTCCAGTCTCTGGACATTTCCATATGTTATGCCAAATAAATTATTATCCATTGTGGGCTGGCAGTAAGAACTCGTCTTCTCCCTGAGTCGTCTGTTATGATGTTAGTGTTAGTTGTAGACAATGTAAGCAGCATTAGCAGCCCAGCAAAACGATAGGAGATAGAACCAGCGATTGAGTTTTGAACAATAACATTGTGCACATCATCATGTAAAGAACATAACACACCTCAACTTTAAAGGAGATAGTGCTGTAGGGGCAATTCATAGGAGATTGAAGTTAGAGTTGGTCAGAATATATCATGCTGTCAAGTTGCTTCCAATTTATCACACCACGTATTCATTGCTGCAGTCGAACGCCAACAGATACCAGTCCTCTGCTACGTCTCGATGTGCATATACATTTACTTGTAACTACCAAAGCAGATGCATTGCAGGAACACAATGAAGCGTATATCTCGGGTTCTCTAAACATGTTCTCTTTCGCTTCCCGTTTAGGATGATATTTAGACATGCCTTCTTATCTCATTAGGATTTCTATGTTATGATTTCTCACCACAGTATGCTGATTACAACTGACAACTCAATTTCTTCTCGATGAGCCTTAGCATGTTCGTACTTATAACATGATTCTGGATTGTATACGGCTGCGGAGGCAGACGAAACAAAGTGGTACAGCGTGATTCTGCTTACGTCATTGTGTTTGCTCTTTTCAGGTACAGAAACGGAAACATGTGTACACAGATATTTTGTTGAAGATTCCTGGTCTCACTAGACGTGCTGTAACACTAGATCTGGTCTGCTGGTTGACTGATGCTATGCTGCTGCTCTCAGTAATGTGAACTGGAACTTCTGAAGATGAATCTGTCACCTGAGTGTTGCGAAGGCAAGCTGCAGCTGATGATTGTCAGTACAAATGTGGCCTCAGTGTAACAAACCTTGAAGATAACTTCTGATTGCCTGAAGCAATATTTTTCTCTCTTTCTAGCCAAAGTTGATATTTTCAGCCGTCACTACTTAATAATTGCTGCTGAACGACTAGTTTGCTGGTAAATGCAACCACACAAAGCATACATTTTTAGTAGGAAAAACCGCTCACTTCTACAAACTACTTACTAGTAATGAGCAGTATGACTACATGGAGGTGGTATTACAGTTTTCCGCTCGGACACGTCGAAAACTCTCCATAGGTATCTAATTTCAAGCTGATTGACAACCAACTATCATCCATCAAAGTACTCCATGATGATGAGCCTCCGAGCATGGTGACCCGTAGAATTCTCGTAGGGGATCAGTCACGGTAAAGACGCTGACTACAACACTGGGTGATCTGGGTTCTAATCTCAGAGGGAATACAAGTTCTGTCGAGGTTGCCGATGTGCTATGCTGACGAGTTTCAACAATCACGAGACCTAGGTCAATCATGGTTTCCAGCCGATCGCCTCCAAGCAACTAACACTGATGCACTGTCATAAATTGATCTTTGCGAGTTGTTTCGGTTCTCACATTTTACACTCATGAATCAACTGATCATTCAGTATTTAAGCCTCTAGGTTACTCACCAAGTAACATGGCAACTTCGTATCGACCTACTACGACTTTTTACCTTTCAATATAGTGAACAGTAAAATTCTGAAGAAATAAGTAGTCTGTGGTTTTCTGTTAGTCGTTGTAATTGTTTGAACACAGGGTTTTCGGATATCTGGCTAGACATTTCAAGTTATTTCAACATAGTTCAAGAAGAGGAATTCACACACGGTGGACGGATGACTGAAAGGATGTTGAGGATATCAGACTTCTTTGGGGCATTGATTGTGTTAGAATGACACTTGAGCATGTTGATTGATACCTTTCCTGTCATTTAAAAAGCAGTCAGTGTCTAATTTCTGACAGTAGCAGTTCTATTGCTTAAAGTGAATCAATCGTTCACTCTGCTGAGTGGGATAGACCGGAAGCACACTTCCTATTAGTTCTGTCCGAATGCGTGTGCACCAAATTCTACCTTGTTCCAATTTATTATCACTACAAATGTAGCATTGATCTAAAGAGATAATACTGTCAAAGTGATGGTGCTAAGATCTCTGACACTGACCGATTTCGTAGGCACAATGAATATGAATAAAGCAATGAGAACAACAGTAGCGGAATTAGCATGCATGTATTACACTGATTCTCCTTATCTGATTTACAACCTACTGAATATGATAATGTGTATGGTGAGAAACATGTTCTGTAGCGGACTTTGAGAAATCGAGAAGAATGTTTCGATTGAGATGGAAGGTGACAAAGAAATGGATATTCTAGAGAAGATAACAAAAACTAATGTGAGCAGGTTGAACGCATGTTATTCTAGGACTGGCAAAGACGATAGGCCACGTGATTGATGTTTATGTGTCCTTTACACCTATTTAACTATTGCGAAGTTCTAGCCACCTCTGTGTATTCAGAAACAATTCGATATTACATTAAATCTGTCTAGGTGAATTCAACTCTGAAACCAAGTTCCATGTACTATTTATTATCTTCGCTCTGTTGATTTTCATCGTTATTCAGCCTTTCTAGCTGACCTCTTTGCATATTCTCACCTCTCAACTCTCTATAAATCTTCATAAGAATAAATACAAAGACTGTTTACTCGCAACTTATTTCAGTATTATTTTGTCGACATTTGAAAAGGCTTTTCCTGATTTTGTGTCATACCATACGTATCGCAGTAGAGTAAGAGTTAATAGACTGCAGACTGTCACTGTAAATTTGTAACAGTGTGTGTTGTGTTCCGGTCTCAGTAGGAATAACATAACTAACTGGGTACAGGTACATCCGGGTGGCAAGTTCCAAGTAGAAGGAAATACGTGTACTACAATCAACTGCTGCCTGCTACCGAGTAAATTACAGCGCAATATGTTCCATACATTCTGATCCTTTTTATCCTTTGCGAGTTCAAGTTGAATCAGAAATGCATATGTGCAACTGCAGCTTTTATTCTTGAGTTAATCGAGTCCGTGATCCATATACGATTCCCTGAAACACCGACTATGTTAGGTAAATTACTATATAAGGCATTTCTTAGGACTCCACTTCTTCTAACTTGATCATTTGATAAGAAACCCTTACACGCACAAGTCTGTCTTATACAATAATATCTTGGATTACCTACACTTTTTATCATACCATTTTGAAACACCCAATTGATCAGTCATGCATAACTACTGTGAAAATTGAGACAGAAACCACTTCAGTGTTTTTACCTAACTTCATGCTTTCTTGATCAAAAATGCATATCGCACGCACACAAAACGCTTTCTAAGGTAACCACAAAAGCTCATGAAATGTAAGCGGTTAGGCTTACTGTTCATACATCAGACAGTGAGTGATCCAACATGCAGATTGCAGGAAGGTGTTCGAAAATAGTACAGTATTTAGATATGTGCAAAAACATGAACATGTAAAGTCAGAGTTCAGCGATGTTTGCATAGTTTGTGTTGCTGTTTGAAGTGGAAAAGTCGTCAGCTGCTTCACGAACAGTGGTCAATGCAACTGACGCGAAAATCTTTTGATTTCAGCTGGAGACTGATCTACTCGAGGTTGGAGACTGATCACTGGAGTATGACTGATTCAGATCTACGCTTCTCATGTTCGATGCAGATGAAATCTGTGCCTCACACACCGATGGTATAGGCGATATTTCTTCTTCCCTGTGTAAGTTGCACAGGACAACAGATGATCCTCGAGGTCTAGGCTGCACAGAAAATCGATATCTCGGAAGAGCTGATAGTCGAACTGCCTCAGCTAAAGCAATTTCTTGTTGATGATACTGATAGTTGCGAAAATTCCCCAAGTGATGTTTAACAACTAAAATCATCCATATAGTTAGTAACAGGATTAGAAGTACTGCAAGTCCCCATAATCCGAAAACTTGCCATCCAAGTGGATTAGTCTGTGTATAGTCGAGTGCTCCCAGAACACACAGATAGACTCCTATGTAGGTTGCAGGCGTCAGCAAAATCATGCATATCACATCGGCGATCAAGTGTCGCCTTGTTCGCTGCCAGTTCAACCAGTTTCGAACACTTCTCATCTCATTACTGAAACGTGGCAAGTGATCTAACGATGAGAACCGAGATGAACATCTTTCAGACGGTGTCATTATATAAGCATAACCGCATAGCTCACAGTTTGGTTGCCCCGAAGTTAAAAGCCATTTCTCAAGACAACGTTTATGCACTAATCCAACAGTTCCTTTACAACGACATGCTGATAATAGCTGCTCTGCTTCTTCCCCTTCTTCTAAGCATATTCTGCATCGAAAAGCCATTACACTGGTGCCATTCATCTGACACAGGTTTGAACATTTTGCCTGTTCAACGCATGTATAACGTAGTTCGTTTGATGGAACAGATGAATCATTATCATTATCTGTGACATCCAAATTGCTGCATTCTCCCAATGCTTTAACGTACTCGTCATCATTTCCATGATTACCACCATCACCGTAAGACAAACTTGTACTCACATTTATCAAGGAAGAATTGATTGGAGAGTAACTCATATTATTCATATGTTCATCAGGATTGTTTTGACCACTTTGAAATGAAACACTTAAGGCAAGTCTCGGTGCTCCGACAAGAGCTGAATTTCTAATTGTCTCATGGGCATAATATCTCAGTGATGGTTTTGTGGAAGGAGTGTATGTTGCGAAATTGGCATGATTGGTTAGTGTTGGTTGCTCCTGTTCTCCTCGATGTTGCTGTCGCTGTCTGTGATGTTGTTGCTGTTGATGATGACGACGGTGTTTCGGTTGATTTGTGCTAGGAATCAGACTAGTCCTGGTAATATTTTGAGGATTTACACTGTTTTGTGGTTCACGGTTTAGTTGAACTGAATATTGTTTTTTGCCGAATAAGATATTGTCTTCACTGATTTCCAGTGAAGGTTTCGGGGCATTCAGTATACTGCATGACTGACCATTAGAAAACACTGTAGGACTATGAAAATGTTCATTTTTATGTTTACCTAACGATGCATTTCTTATCCGATCTATTGATGAACGTCTTTCAGAAGAAGCGGAAGCAGCAGCAGCAGAAGAGGAAGAAGAAGGAGAAGAAGAAGAATTTTTCGATTCTCTAAGTAAACAAACAGGATGAGATGAAGTTTGAGATGGACTTCCCGGAAGATATTGAGCATTTATATTCATCATTAGACAGTGAGTTGAATCCACTTTGAATGCGAAGAGGAGAGATTCAAAGTGACATGTGAAATCAACTCTGGTGAATACTGATTTGTAAGTAGAATTCGATGATCATTCATATTCCATATTTGTTTTTATATAAAGAGGATGAAGTAAGTGAGTGATTGATACTCTCCTCACTCTCCTCACCTGCATCTATCCTATCATGGTGAATATTTTCCTATAATTTGTCAAGTGTGATATTTGAGTGCATTCAATTACAGTTTGCTAATAGACAAAAAGCTTAACCATCGATTTCACGAGTGCACAGTACATTTCCTTCATAAACAATCTATATATAAAGAAGCTAGAACACAAATCAGTATACACTTCAAGTGTACTGACACTGACTATTCAACAAATGATTTGACTAATAGATCAACTCAACAGTTTGCAAACACAGACATTGTGTAATAAGAAATAAATAATAAAAAAGCACAAGTAACTAAGTGAGTTAGTAAGAAATAAGTAAGAAGTAGTTGGAGGCAGGGTGAAGATGTATGTGACAGGTCATATTTAGTTAGTCAAGTCTGATTTTCAGCACCATACTAGTCGAGTGGCCATAATCTACTTTGTACAGTTTCTGTGTTGACCATATTAAAAATAGCTGATAAGTGAAATATGCTCGTTTCCTACCTGCAATGTCAAATAATCTGTATCGTCAACACGTGGAATATGACCAAGTCGTCACAATATGAATCTCTAGAAAACTGTGTTTGCATTCTGAGTCTCTGTGTTGTGAAAATCAGTGCCTGCTGGTTTGTTTACATTCATTCATTCCAGTTAGTGGTCACAGAAAAGAGTTGGATATTTTAACAGTAACATATGGAATACCTTCATTCAGTTCAGGAGTGGACAATATTCCGGAAGTAAACTCAGCCTGCTTACATTTAACCATTTCATCACTTCTTACACAATAACAAAGAACAATTGATGAGATAACTGTGAAGCAAACCTGAACTAGCCAGGCAGCAAACCACAGGTCAACCACCTCAGGTAGACAAACATATGGAATAATATCTTTCTAGAGCCATGTCAAGTAATATATTCGTAAAAAGGCTGAGTTCGTCGAAACTAACCATTTTTCCGCTCTTATCCACTCGTATATCATGCAATCTATGCTTTAGGTCTTAATAGTTAGCGAGTCGAGATTATGAAAGGTTTCTAATCAGGAGGATTAGTGGCATTGCTAAATATTTAGACAACTCATGATTTGGAGTGCTTTGAGACTAACGAAGATTCATATTTTAAGTCAGTTGAGGAATAAAAGAGATAGAATTTGTGCCTTCTGACAAGCAAGCACTCCTAGTACTTACTCTACAACTGAAGACTGTCAATTTCTCCCTTCACAGTCTACTCCATTTCAGGATTAAAATCAAACCCGTTTAACAGAGTCTTTAAACAAAACCACTCCTCGTTTCCACAAACCAACACAAGTCGCAATGGATATCACCTCTCTCATCAACATAGAATACTCAACTAATAATGAATACTAGCTGAAAAACTTCAACCAATATTTACAAGAGGGTTATTAGGTAGAAAGAAAACTGTCAAGTCTATTCACAGAGATGTACACTAGTAGTTGGGAGAACCATAGCGACAAACAGACACAGAGATAAAGAACGAGAATCCAGAGAAACGGGTAACCATCTTTGAACAAGCAAGTAAAATACACAAGGGATTTCATCTCACTGATATCCTAAGACATCAATCACCCAACTTATTGCATATCTCACAGCTTTATGCAATCCAATTCACTTGCAGCTGGTGACTTCTCAGCTAAAGCAGAAATTATCGCCTAGTTATAGGAGACATATTAGATATCTCTTGTCTATGAACACAAAATACTACTGGTTGAATTTCTAAGAAAACTTTCTATGCAAATATCCCTATCCCTATCCCATGCTGATATATTCTCTATAGATAGATTGGAAAAACTACTCTCACTGAGTAAATTATATGTGAATAATAACTACAAAATGATCAAAAGTCTACCTATTGTCTGATTGGTCAATCAAAGTTTATTTCATCTCACCAACAATGTATAAGTTTAGTAGATTTGATTAATCCCACCATGCATACATCACGTTACAGGCGACATAATAATGGTCACCAATAAAACTTTTGTTTCCCATTGCTTTTTTCAATTCCATTGTGAAAATTATCAATTATTTACTTGAGACACAGTTAGCTAGTTAGCTAGTTTGTTGAAATCATTCAACAGAGAAGAGAGCGAAGAATACTTGGTATTTCTTAACTGTCGACTTATTCCGGGTTCTAAAGGTATTCGAATTTCAACTGATCACTTACTTACTGGTTAACAAATTTTTGTTCGTTTGGTGTTGTTGTTTATTTTTATTACGGAAATGTGTGAAATTAAATCAGACATACATACGCTGGACAAAGGTGATAAGAAGCAATACAGCTTAGAACTTTATCCATCTTCACGTTGTCAACTTATTATCCCATCTCGTTTCTCTTCAGAAGAAACTGCGTCGAGAACCAGAGAAGTGATTGAAGTTCATAAGCATTCAGTGAAACAAAACAAACAATACAAGTGTGGATGAATCTGTCTCCCACAGTTCTCCAGATAAACTACAGGTAGTGAGTGAAAAACATTTAATTAGACAAGTGAAAATGTAACAGGTGAGTAATTCGACTGCATAAGATAAAGGGTGCTTAACACTGGATAGTCGCGAGTAGAGTGAGAAGAGTCTCTGACCCTTAGAAATGTTGAAAGTCATTCAACACACATGATTGATAGTATTATGTGCATTTAGCAGTCTGTTCAACGCATCCGTATACAAGTTGACTAAACTGAAGTGTCCAGTGATATTCAATCGATGTTCATTTGGAAGTAAACGCATGAATATGCATATTTTATATTCATTATGTCACCTTACTTATCATTCATTACGACTCGTCTCCCAGTGTTCTGATCGCATGTAACCTAAGTGTCTGAATCCTGTCACTGAGTTTATATAAGTTATTACTTGTTAACATAATCTGTATACTCTGAACATGAATTGCAGTTAGCCAGTCATTAGGCACTTGAAGTAATCTCACTGGGATGTATTATGTCGGAAATGAAGCTGTTCACATCACATTGTGTGATCTCGTTGAGAGTGGCAATCGCATCTGAGTAATAGCTGAAGGAAATCTCACAGTATCTACAGTGATACTTGTAGGATTAGAAGAAAACCGATTTGAACAATCGGTGAATAGAAAGAGAAGATGGCTAACCAGGGTTTGCACAACATCACTTTAGTGAGAGGAAGTCACGCTGTCTGACGAGCTCGAGTTATCTTGGACTATCCGTATTGATCAGTGGTGCTTTTCGTGAGATATTTCAAATCGGTAGGTTGCTTCATCTAAAACACAGCATTGGAAGTTTAACTGAAAACAATAAGAAATCACTGTATCCATTTTATTCTCTTTCACTACTGTGTGTGTAATATGGTGAAGAATGTATATCTTACCTATGGACAAGCTGTCTGATCATGAGCAAAAGAGTCCCTTCCTCGTTCTTCTTAAGTAAGCTAAACAAAAAGTAACGGTGTGAGCATCTAAGATGGCATCATGCAACTACTACTACTACTCACACTACTAATACTACTACCACAACTCACACATTACTACTCACAATACTACTACTACTACTACTACTACTACTACTACTACTACTACTACTACTACTACTACTACTACTACTACTACTACTACTACTACTACTCACACTACTACTACTACTACTACTACTCACAAGACCACTGCCAATACCAATACCAACACCGTTGCTATTACTACTAATAACGACAATAACAATAATAGTACTGAGCTGTCCGTTGTGAAACCTCATTTCGTGCTATTATGTTTCTGAGTGGCGCCTCATTTGATAGACAACTGAGCTGCAACTGATATATTTTCAATTATCTTACACATACCCACTCTAGATTTCTGCATCCCTAAGTTTTCTCTCAGGTGGCGTTTCTCATGAATAATAACTTTGAATGACACACTGGCTATCAACGTCGGTGCGAATTCTAAACACGATCCAAGGATTGTAACTATAATGCCATTGAAATGTCTACCGCAAACTAGACAAGCTGGTAGATGACTTCCACCTCAAAGGGCATATTGCAGACTGAAAGTATTCTCCAGTGTTCAAAAATGTTTTCATGACTTGAATGGGAAGGTCAAGCCTAATCACCTGTTGGGAAGATCACTCATGACTGCTGTATCAAGATCACCTCCCTTATAAACACCACTCTCATTTCAGAAGACTCTGAAAAGGCAGATGAGAGTGATGGGAGATTTTGCGCTACAGGTGGATTTAGGACACCAATTAAGTACTACAAAGACAAAACTATCAGCTCTGAGAACAGAATAATCTCATCTACTTCGCAGCAGTTAGCATCCCGATTCATCTATCATTACGATCACTGATATATAATAGTGATTACTACATGAACTGGCTAGGAAGATTGTGAAAAATGCTTGTGGCTCGATGATGGTTCTCGTGATGCTGCATCTTCCGAGGTGAATGTTGCAATCATAAGGCCCTCACTCTCATTCCACATAGCAATCTCAATGACAACTTTATCACCAACTGACTTGTTAGCTTACTCAGATGATTTAAGGTGGTACTGTCTTCAATAAACAATTCCCCAGTAACTCGCCGTACACATATTTCAATTGACTACCTCCTTACTGATATTATGTTTGAGCTTGTAGTAGTTTCTTTCAGTCTACGCGTCAGTTGACTGCAGATGCAAGTCAACATCAAACTTTCGTTGTCTTCCAAATCTGAGATTTCCTCGTTTCTTTCTCACTCAAACTTATATCTCCACTTGTCTTCATATACTGATTGGTATTATTGCAGATATATGAAGACGTTGAATCTCCAGTTTCTCTGCGCGTAAGCGAAGGTGAAGAAGTCGATGAGTTCATTCGATATTGTGGCTTTGTTTTTGTGAGATGGCTAAAGATTATGTGCTAGATGTATATAATTTCGGCCTAATGTGCATTCCAGTGAATTTCGCTGTTATTAACGACATATACCTACAACGTATAGCAAGACTATTTCCTAACTGATCTATCGGTTTGTTTTAGGCATGATGGAGAAAACTAGTGAGATAATCGGTTCTAAGGAAAACGGAGTTATAACAGCACGACGACATGAATTTTATTCATTTTGCTTCCACTCCGGAAATCTCTCAGTGGTAGGAATTATGTTATAGCACGTTTCTCCGACGTCTTCGACAATGAAGTCGATTTTATTGTGGTGAAAAAGATAAAGTTGATTGAGGCAAAAATAGAAGTTTGAGGTTCTTTCTGGAAAACTTGTTGTCACGGATTCATGATTATTTCAGAGTTAGATGTCGGAGATGAGAGGAGTTTCCTAGTTATTCATGTTACGCATTGCTTTAGTGGTCTTTTTGTGACACTTTTGTGTTACAGCCTTCAATTTGTGTTCCTAGCTGGGCGATTTTTGATGGGAACTCTGCTAGCACTGCACTCAGCTTCTTGAATCATTTCTCAGATATGCAAAACACATACATGGATTGTGTGATTCGTAAATAATTAGCAAATTGATCATCCCATCTGTGGCAAACAGATCCATTGAAATCGACTAATCAATCAGATTCAGTTGAACTGACCTATTCGGTTAATGTATGTGCTAAATTTGTGTGGATAAACTGTTGATGAAGTTGGTCAACAACGGAGTAAACCACCGTCCAGTGTCTGGACTATTGTAAGCTAACCAGCGATAACTCCAGATTTGCATGTCTCGTTTCCAACCACGCACGTTGTTCACAAGTATATTACATGAGTTCTTAGCACGTCGGTGTCAAACGTCACCACAATAAATGGTTACCAACAGAAGTCTGTCAAAACTGGAGTTGATCAGTTGTAAAATTACAAATCTGTCAGGATTGTCTGTAAGAAGCGGACAATTTGCCAATGATTTACATGACAGGCTATTTGGTTCTGCTGAACAATGTATTTATTATCTTTCTCTGAAACAGCTTTACTTGACTGTTATTACCTCGGCGAGGTTGACCATTGAGGTTGTGACCAAGGGGACTGACTCTCTCTTACTCATCAGACGCAGTTGTGGCCCAATTTCTCACTCTAAACACAATCGTCATTGAGCGTCGATGAAACGAAGCCAACAAACACGGATACCTCAGATAGTCTCACTAACTTACAAGTAATAAAAGTAGGCTTGTTTTTTTTGAGACTAATCTTCAGTTACGACGGTGGTCACTGGTTGATAATTCCCAAGTCACCTAATATTTGAACCAGAGATCACCAACATACAAACTGACTAAAACTGCAAACCGATATTCACAATTCGAGTACTTCTCAGTCATGTGACTGACTGACTGACTTCAAGTAGTCTGTAGAAGTTGACTTTCTGAGTCCACTTTTGTTTGAGTACTCTGACAGTGATCTCAGTCTCAAAAGAGAGAAGCAGCAGTTCAGTGTCTAGACAATGGAAACATGATATCCCTCTCCACATTGATCAGCAGTAAGTTCAGGTTTCCCAACGAATTCTGCTTATTCATGCATATGGCCGAAGTTAAAATGTTTTACTGTACAAACATTTCATGCATTGTAGATTAATTTTCACGCGACAGTGATAATCAGTCTTACTGGTTGTTGGCTGTATGCGATTGTTAGTTAGTCTGTGAAAAATGTGATTCTGTATTCATCCACCCTAGCTATAACAAGAATATCATCATTCGTGATCAAAACAACCTGGTATTTTCTGATGCTGTGCGCAAAATGGAAACTGTAAACAAGTCCCCTTTGAAGAAATAATGAGCAGCTTTTAGATTCTTCAGAAGGATATGTATGTTCTAGTGGTGCGAACAGAGAACAACAAACCGGCTATAATTAGCAGCAATTGGATACATGGCGATGAAGCTGTGTTCACGGAACCAATAGATGAATATTCCTTTCTAGTTCATAGTGATCCTCCTCGAGGATCATCATTCCATCATGTCCGAGTAATCAAGGCTTTTGGTAACAATGCTAATAATTTTGTATTGTTTTCTTTCAAAACAAATTTCTCAATAGAATCATTTGGTCAGGCAAAGGCGGAAATGCAGAGGTACATCTCCACGACAGCTTCATCAGTTCCGCGTGATGAAAAGCATACAGACGAATCAATGAAGGGAAGAAAGACGATTTTCAAGTACATGATTATTTGTCTGTTCACTAAGTGACTGTTTCCTACCTTAGATCTGAACCTCCCAAGGCTGATTATTATCCTGACACTCCTATCAGTTGTGAAGACATGTCATGTTCAACATCACAGAAATCAGAAGTCACTAAGCATTTTGAAGGTGAATAAAACAAAGCTGATAGTTTACTTTTGATAATGTTCACCCCACTGGTTGCTAACTATATTCATATTGGTTGATAATCACCCTTTGTTATACAGCAAGGGCTTGTGACGGGATACAATCACAGGCATTGTTTAGTTGATATGTAATTCATGGCTGGTCAATACAGCTAGCTAGCTGTCTAGCCATAAGATGATTCGGTTATTCTTATTTACTCTTTCCTATCAGCATCTTGCTCTTTGGCATCAACTATTTAGGATTGCATTTAATAAGGGATCCAACGCTCTGGGGAAATGCAACTACTCGTGAACTTCAGACATTCATGTGTCGAACGCACCACTGCAAACTCTCTTCTTGGTTATAGCGAGAACGAATGTACGTGTATATATATATATATATATATATATATATATATATATATATATATATATATATATATATATATATATATATATGTGGTGAGAGGCAACTATCAGCCTTCGTGCTTGTAGCAATTAATGCGGAGTTTGTGTCCCAGTCAGAACACCATCACTCATTTGGTGAGTGCAGGTGCATCCAACTGACGAGTGGCAAGCGGGTATAGACACACGTCCTACACTCCACTGCTAGCCACCACCAAGTATATCATATCTGAATCAATGCGAAAAGCCTCTGAAATAGCAGACCATGAGCAAACAGATATCGATCAATTCTATCCGATATAATAACAACGGACAATTACAAGTATCAATAAATAGTGTTCATAAACCTGTATCTCAGAGACTCTAGTCAGTGAAACCAGTACTCCAGCAACGGAGTTGTATGATTCCACTGATCAGGTGAAGTTAAACTTGACCTCACATTCTATATATCATACAATGATATAGAAGAAAGTGTCAGGATCAACTCTTCCCAATACTGGAGAGGATTATTTGCAAAAACCATTGAAGACTCTAATGACTTCAGGTTAGTTCGTTCAATCAGCATCTACGGCCTTGAATTCATTCCAGTTTCTACATGCACCATTTTTAATCTTCATTAATTTAGCTGAATGTCTCCTCCACAAAGCATACAGATATTTGCTCCAAACATCTGCAACCAAAATTATGAAATAAGACTATCACTTGCCACAGCTGTCCTTACAGGTTGTCTTCAGATTGCTGAAAGTCCTTCGTGAATGTAAACACTAAGATCATAAGAGTCCAAGACGGTTCAATTTGTAATACCTACCTCTTCTCGTCGTGTAAGCAAGCGAACAAGAAGTTGTAATTGAAGGCGAGTGTGTTTCAGTGGAGTGTTTTCCAGCATACTGGACAGTGATTCTTACGACATATCCACTTCTATACATCCAGTCCTTCACTTTTGTCCACTGATGTCTCCATCTTCCAGTGGATTCATACTTTAACATGAAGTGGTTCACAGTTATTCCATGTTGTAAATAAAGTTCGCCTGTAAAATATTCTGCATGCGTAAAGTGTTCACATTGGAAAAGGTGACTGATAGCAGAAAGTTCACTTGTTCAGCAAAAGACTGAATGCGGGTGAGCTGATCGCTATTCGAACCAGTCTATTACGATCAACACGTTCCCCTAACTCATATCATGAATCCTTGCTTGCAAGGCTTCAGGAAATCCACGTTTCATAGATGTAACATTGACAAACACTTATTTACCTGTCAATAAGAAAGAGGAGATTAAATCTTAAAATTGATTGACTGAACTTCTACATTATCCCATCCACAAATCCATGTGGTCTGCTTTCTTCTGTTGAAGTTTAATTCCTCCGAACCTCAATGTTTCAGGTGTAAGATGATAGTTGACACAGTTTGTGTTGGCTAGATGTACATTAAACCAGCCAGACAAATTTCACTTACTCATAGCTTGCATTGACAAAGAGATCCCGCCATCAGAATGGGTGACATCCCCAACAACAACAACAACAACAACAACAACAACAACAACAACAACAACAACTTGATGAGGGATCGCAAAGGCATCTGTCTGACTGTCAAAATGAAGTGGTTGGACAAACCTCACAGTCACACGGAATGTGATTTGTTAACACAGTGCAGATTGTTTGTCCAGTTTGTCATACACTGCTGGGTGCATGCCAAGTGACGCAATTCTATGCTGTTTGATTGTCTGCGCCAGATCTCTCCAGGTACGTTGATGACTAATTCAACTGCAAAACAGTGAAATGGTTATCTGGTGTTGAAGTTGTCCTCTCAATATTCTCAGGAGATTTGTAAACGCCTGTAACTAATATCTAACCACTCATGTCTCCCAGCAGCTTAGTTCGTCTTGTTATATTTATAAGTTTGTGTCAGGTCCCAGATAGCTCAGTGGTGAAGTCTCCTACCGTGGCACTGGGTGATGCGGGTTCCAATCTCAGGTGAGAGATCAGTTCTGTTGAGGTTGCAATCTGCCTCGCTGACGAGTGCCTAAAATCATGAAAGCTGAGTGAAGTAGGCCTTCCTGCTGATCACCTCCAACCAAATAACAGGGACATAAACTGTAGTCTTGACTGAATGATTTTCGGTGCAAGCTCTGTTGGAAATACCTGTGTACTAGTGAAAAACAATCCAACTTGCAGAAGGCTCAATGTTAAGCGTACAGCTTTGAAATAATTTGCAAACCTCCCATCAAATACCTATCATTAGCTATAAGTTCGAATAGGAGTGGTGAGCAAACCTATTCGACTTGATTAGCATGTCTTAATGTATACAGGAAATTCCACGTTCATGAACAGATGATATGAAATGCCTGGATATCGAGAAATAAGTAATTCGTGTACCCTAGATGCATGTAAGAAGAAACAGCAGAGATAGTATGTGAAGTGTCAGGGCTCTAGGCCGCCCCCTTCTAAGAGGTCTGTAAAATTTCTTTTGTGGAAGATTGATGAGGTGTCAGGTAGTCGGTATAAATTTAGTCTTCCCATTAGACTTCTTCTGATGGATAGTTCACACGGAAATTATGTGTATGAGACACCTTCCTTGAAGTGTAGATCTCTAACTACTACTGATCATCCATGTGCTAACCTGAATCGGTTTCCATATCCATGCAAGATGTGATATCGGAAGCATCATCTTCTCTAGTCCACCTTCAGTCATTAGCACCACGGAGTCAAAACTTCTCTAGGTGAGGGAATGGCATGATTTGTAGAGATGTTGAAAAGTCTCAAATCTTGAAGATGTTAACGAAAATCGAAATCAATAGTGGGTGCAAATGTCAATCGACGACACTACACAGTGTTCACATGATATCACAAATTGACAGAAGTTGAGGAGAGTGGATCATTGAATTCCAACTGAGTGGCTAGATAGTAACGTGGTCTCTGCGAAATCGTATGGTCATGGGCTCACTTCCATACTGGACTGCAGATGAACACAACTGAACAGTCTCGAAGTAACACGAAATACCTGTCTAGTAGTTGTAATCATTTCAATGACTCTATCTGATTTCACTCCTTCCGCTCTAACTACTTTCAAGTAATGAAGCTTGCTTATGTCAGTCACTTCGATCGTTACACTTAATGAAGAAACTAAATAATCTGGAGCTTACCAGTAAGTAACTAAACACCGACATCCCTGGCATTATTGTTGTGAAATCTACTCGAACAATATCCTGCCTGACCCCCATGAGAATTGGAAGTACCATGCCTAACATGTGTTAATTCCATTCAACTGATCACTATCACACAGTGGATTTTACTGTGTGAATAGTTAGATAAGAACACGGTCATCCATTGTCCAGTCTCATAATATAGACTATGCAACACAAACCATGTATTCGACTAAACTGATGTTATTAAGTGTCTGTGTAAGGGGAAACGCTTCATGGTGAATGTAGTTCACTGTTTTGTTGAGTTTGGTCTACTTTCATGAAATTGATGTGCGTTTGTTTGCCTAAGCATGTCGATGGCTCATATGGAGTGAATCATTGCATGAATAAACCAGTTGGTTTTCTGGTTTCCACATGTCGAATTTAATTGGCAAGAGGTAGCCTGATTTGATGTGTGCTCAAATTCCAGCACCCAGTTTACATATCTGATCGACACATGGTCGTCAGTAGCTTTCAGATCTGTTACAACAAGTAGTTTATCAATGCCGAGTGAAAGAATTTCTCTTTTCACTAGTTCATCCTGAATCCGTAGTTGTTCGGTTGACTGTTGACTGACATAAGAACACAGAAGTTTTCGATATAACATTTCTCATGTTTGACTCGAAAGAAATATACTTTGCTTACTGAAAATTCATGCAAACTGACTTCAGTGTTTAGGAATTTCTAAAATGAAGCACACGAATGAACTTTATAAGTCTACTCGACCATGAAAATATGGTTCAGCAACATTTAGAATGAAATATCATCAGGTTGAGAAATTGGGAAGCAGTGATACGTTTTGGAATATTAAACCGAGCGAAGGCTGAATGCTATGAGAGGAGGTAAGTCAAAATGTCAAGCGATTCAACTGTGAAAGTGTAGTGATGTTCCAACGAGTTTACTACTAACTCCATAAACCAGAAGCATGAGAGTCGTCAGTGGATTGATGAAAAGGATTTCGGTCCACAGCATTCAGTGATATCAGAAAGCAATGAAGCTACTGAGGATCTATCTATCATATTAGCTCAATAAAGATGAGTGGTGACAACAAGGTAATTTGTTCTCACAGCAGACTGGCTGGTCATTAACATCTAATGATTAACTCGCAGTCGAGGAAGAAAGATCAAGAAACTCACGGAATTGAGTGAGACATGCGGACATTTGACTTGAGATGGATGACAACCATATCCCATCTTGATGCTATGAAAAGGTTTTGCAAGATTTCAGTTAACCAGTTATACTTAAAAGACAATATTTAACCCCATTTCGGTATGTTGAAAATTCGACAAATGTGTTGGATAACGATTGAGCCTCTACTCGTCATGTGGATTATCGAGAATTCACTAAGGTAAACGACGGTACAGTTGGTATGGTGAAGCTAGGAATCCAATATTTGAAAAGTGAGAATAAGTGAACATATTTGGCACTATGAATGGATTTCCATTATGAAAGGTGTCTACAATAGGTGAGTCATAACTTCTCTAGAATAAAAATCACAAATCTGTCACCAGTGTAAGTTACACAGAACCAGAGTGACAAGCTGTTTTTAGAAAAGCCTAGATCAACGTTTCATGACTGATGGTACTCTTCAGAAGCATGTACCTTCAGTCTGAAGCAAACCAATGTACTTCTGTAGTTCGTGAATTCTTTCCTTCTATACCCTAACTAGGTAGAAACGACAAGTCAATCGATGAGATTGTGAATTTGCATTGTCTAGAAGTTTCTAGGGTTGGATTGGGCATACCAGTGTACTATGTAACCCAAGAAAATATCTGGACTGGAATAGGACCAGGTGGAAAGAAAATTAGGAGTGAACATATCAAAGTCCAGTTCATATCCATGTATTACATGAGTATTCACCTGAACCAGTAGACAGACGTCGACTACTGGAGTGAGGTCCTGGATACCTTAGGAATTCACAGTTGAAGACTACGGGTTATATGTCTCACAAAGGATCACACTGGTTCAGTTGTAGTGCCTCTCAATGATTTTCGAAATTACGAAGATTCTCACTAAGCTTAATCAGTTAGTTCATCCCCCCTCACAATATACAGTCTTGTCGATTTTGTTATGACTCACTTCAAGTCAACTTCCTCGTTGTATTCCATTACTAAGTGTGATGGCATGAAGTGATGCCTTTCTGTGTGGAGCTGTGACTCGCCCGTTTAGGCACTTGATTTCCAGCCTACACATCACGGACTGGAACCATGTTCCAAGTAACAGGATTTAGGCAACCAGGTAGTATCATGTGACCTCACACAACAGGTATGGCTCAGTGTCTACTGAGTGAATCTGCACTAGGCTGCTGATTGCATTCCATTCCCTTTTCACGATGCCTTTGTGTGCGTGCTTCCAACATGATCTATCTACCTACCTGTCCAACTGACGTAAACGCCAGTTTGTTTGTGCTCCTTAAAACCTAACAACCAACTGTTATTAGAGCTATTCGACGATTGCTTGATTTCATGTTGCAGAGAAAACATCTTCTGTCACCCTGTTATATATAAAATCAAGGTGATGGAAGATATCCTTCAGAGTGACGAGAATCGGGAAAGTCGTCTAGTCGACATGTGCGTGAGTCAGTAGAGAATAATAAAAATGCTCTCTGAATTCCGGAAAGCTGGTAAGTATCAGCCAACTTGTGGAAGGGAATGACTTGGATGAAGTGATTAGACAGAGGTATGATAATGTGTAGACCTAACCAACTGATTTCTGAAATGCATATTTCTCGGCACTGTCAATTATTTATACTGACGATGAGAAGAAAGCATTGTGCCACACTTTCACAACACAAACTGCCTAACTCGCTTAGAAGCAGATAAGTGGTTATAACAGACAGTCTACTGTCCACCAGTTGTGTTGAAAATTAGTTCATACTGTTCACCCTTTGAGATGTTGAGTTACTTTCATCTACTGCAATAAACTCGTTGAATTGAATACAGAATTCACACAGAGAAACAATCGTTGAATTGGTCGTATGATAATATTTGATAAATAGACGAAGGTAGTAGATGCAAGGAGTTCAGCAACTACTATTACAACAACAACAAGAACAACAACAGGAAAGCATCCACCCTGTGAGACGCACAGATGATGATGATGATGATGATGATGGCACTAGTAGCTGTGTGATTGCCAGCAGGAAACACAATGAGGAAATTTCCCTCATCAAAACAAGACTGGGAGATTAAATTGTATACTCGATCACTTTGCATACAGAAGATAATTGTGACTAGTTTTAATGTGAACTGGTAGTGTTTCCAGTGTGGTATCATTGCAGTCATGTTGGTTGCTGGACACTGTGTTGTCGTACTTCATGGTCCACTTAATTCAATCGACAAAATCACTTGTTTGCATGGATGTGTATTATGAAATGAGGTGTTGGTGATGCGAGGTTGAAGGGAATAGTGGTCAGTAACGTCGCCAACTGGTATGTCATTGTACGCTCAGCTCCGCATACACATGGGCTCATTCATCTTCGAAGTGTTAGAGCGATTCGGATGAACATAATTTCTGACTTTGTAACTGTCTTACTACTCCTCACCCACTTCTCTGATTTGGTCACTGGCCTTTTTCACCAGGGTGAAGTGATTCGACTAAAACCAGGCTGATCCTCACCACTCGGCTTAACATTCGTTCTTTTCACCTCTCTGCACTTCCACTTCACTTGTGGAATTCAGTACCCTGCCATCATTCTGACTGACATTATTCGCTGTTATCATCTTCAGCCTGCCTGTGTGCATCTTCATATCCCGGTTGTGGTGGGAAGTGCTGGGACACTTGCTCAGTCTTTCAACGAGAACCTCCACCTTGTTTACAATCAACTAAGTTGTGGTGTTTGACTTGACTATTTTCGGTGGATAATGCATGTAGTATGTGTGCTAAGCCATTATTCCTCGTGATATGTGGTGCGGGCAAGAGGAGATTAGATCGAGGTGGGTGGGTTGTATATAACGACACCGATCGATGAAGACACTGACTCCTGTTCTGTGTAGGGCACACAGGAGACAGACTTGTGATCCCTGTGCTGGGGATATGAGGAGTTACCCATCATAGACAGTTTTGACGATGCAGATCCATTCATAGCAGTGAAAGAACTCTCCACTTCTCGTCTTTCAAATGTTGGATTCCCAGCCCACCTTTATATCACCTGTAATGTCCTCATGTATTCTGCTCTCATTAACTTCATTATCATTGTTTGACACTGTGCAGTCATCAAATATGACAGAGTATACTAGTACATTTTCATCACAGACCTGACTGTGAATCGTTTCTGCATTCACAGTGGTTTTCACTATGACTTTCACTGGACTTCAGCTGGAAATCCACACCACTAACCGAAGTACATGCACAAACTCATCTCACACGAAGTCTATAGTGGTTATATTTCACACCCAGGACCTTGTCATTAGGCCACTGGATGCAAATGTTATGCACCACTTTCGCAAACTTTCATAATTCCACTTGACAGACTGACCATCATCCAACCTCATCGATGGATAGTCGTGCCCTACGTCAAACATACTGACCCCAAAATCTTACATTCCACACCACCGTCTAACTGATAGAAATCCCTTTCTGCTTAAAAATCAAGCAATTGTTAGCAATTGATATTTTCGACTTCCACTGAAATGGGTCAATCTGCAGAGAGAACTACGACAGGCTCATGATGGAACGGAAGCTCATACTACTGACATGCATAACGCCTTCTTGTATGCTGCTGTTCAGCACATTAGAACAATTGTGGTGAATTAGTCTTTGAGTATCTGCGCTTAAATCCTAACTAACAACTTCGAGCTATCTAAGCTTCCATTTCATACTAATGTATTACAACTTCTGTTGTCGAAGACTTTTGGTGGGGATGAAGAGTTTTCTGACATCCAAATGACCAATACTGAGGTGTGAATTCCACAGAAACGTACATGATGTGGTGTGATGTGATGTGATGTGATGGTTTATCCTTGTGAGGAAACAAACATGTACATCAAAGCATATCGTTGCATTGTTCTTACTTCGGTTAAACTTTGTATAAGAGTAGGAATGAGGCACAGTGGTGGAGTATAACTCCATGTCAAATTAGTTTATATGACACATCATACAGTGACACAGCATCATTTACAGGATAACGTCTCGAGAACAATTTACTTCTCCTAATCCGACCACACAACTATTAACGCTGGGATGCAGGGTTCTGTCACGTGTCGTTCTCTGGCTTCATCGGCAATTGGATTTCCAATGCAGCTGAAATGATAGTTGAGTCATTTCTATTGCTTCCACCAATTAGGTGTTGATTTCATGAACAGCTATCACGTAACCAGCAGCTCTCTCCATCTAACTAAATTAGTCTTCCGTTAATGAAATAATCTGCTGAATCGCGTGAGTAATCAAACAGTGCATACGGTGCACTGTGCAAACAACTCACATATTTCACACTCACTTCACTGTGAAGTGGTGCATACAGATCAGTCAGCTGGAATACGTTGCTCAGAGTATTTCAATCAAACTGTTTGTTGGATAGATTTAGGTTACCTGCTCATCAACACATCACTTGAAACCGGTGGAAACAGCCATCCAGTGTTCAAGTTATTACGATCCATGAGAAGTACAAGAGTGCAAGTAACCGTAGAGACCGTACAGAATGCGTTATATCAGTCGACTGAAGTCAGTTAACCAGATCCAACTGATCTCAACATTTTGGCTTGTACATGAGATGAATTCAAACAGGCAAACGATTGGTGAAGTTGACTGAGAATGAGAAAAATGGCCGAACGATATTCAGATATATTTGATCTGATCTGAGTTGGTTAGAGAAATCTGTACATCGACCTGAAGAGCTTAGAACTGCTCACATTCTTCAAGTGCATATCTGGTTGTTTGATCGGACACTTTTGTCAGAAACCACAGTGAGTGGACTCGTCTGAGTGAATCGTGTCGGAAACATTGTTGACAGCCACAGGTGTCAAGTTGGAGAACAACTACTCAATCATGAGAACTGTCGAAATGAGCTGTGCACTTCGTACAACATTTGCAAATCGAACGGATATCCATTCTAATCGTCACTGACGAATATCATAAGCCATCTATCGGGGAATGCTGAAGCCAAACTGCTCAACCGACCTTGATTAGTTCACGGATGGTATGTATATGCAGTATGCTGAGGAATTTCATCATCCTTCTTCCACTTGTCAACAAGGCAACACATGCAGTGAAGTGGGAATCTTTTCGTAGAACAATGTCATGTCCCACTGTGAATAGGGTTAGACCTGCACCTCTGAATGTGGTGGCCTCCAAATTAAACTTGCTTCGTACATTAAGCATCACGTTTTCAACATGGAGCCAGTACCATGGCATTTTTACAGTTTATATGAGGTTTGATTTAGTGAACTGATACAATCTGCCGTAAGGCTTATCGTCACCAAAAACGTTCCATGTTTCATGATGCCTCACAATGACGTACGTCATCAAGACTGGTTTGCTTTCGATAAATAGCCTTGGCATAACTGCACCCATGTATCTGTAGTCCCATGAGCCCTCTGGAAACTTCTCTGGTATCCCTCTATTCCAAATCACAAAGCGATTTCGCTCGGTGATTTGTACAATGACAAATCTGTTTCCAGTTGATTCAGGCACTCAAACAGACCCGAGTAATACATATATTGTTAAGTAAAGTTCTTCACTCTCATATGTGTATCGAAGCAGTGAGCTGATCATTGTCAACATGAGGAATGTACACATTGTCAATTTTTAGAACTCTCCCATTGTGTCTACTTATGGAGTAGTAATTGTTTGAAATACAAAATATTTTGATTGGGAATTGCAAATAAATCAATGTGAAATTGATCGGAGTCAGTATCATCAAGTTGAAATGTGAGAAAAATCGATAGGCTGAAAATTCGTAGAACACGTGATGAGTGGATGTTCCGAAAGAAGTTTATTGGTACTAAGTGATTTATAGGGTATTGATTGATTGATTGGTTGGTTTGACATCATTCCACCATCTCTAGAAAAACAGTGAGTGAATGAAGTGAGGTTGAAAACCTAGAACCACTGGATCCAAATCTTCCATATGAGTGATAATACTGCCACAAATAGATTGTCAAGCCTTGATTTCAATTGTGTGATGGGGTCGAGGTGGTGAATACAAGGCATGATTTTACAAGCCATGATGGATAGATTACCTAACCAGTAGCACCTGGCTTCAAATGTATCTATAGTTCACCACTGTTCTTCATTAAGAAACTGTTCCAATATTCACAAGAAGACTGGAGTTTTCCAGTCTGTGAAGTGAACCCAGTGATCAGACTTACTGGAACATTCATAGATAGACATAGCATT